>JABWDB010000037.1:1200000-1800000 GCA_019614645.1 Stratiolaelaps scimitus
ACGTCGCTGCCTACATTTCCCACAATCTCCTTGACGATCTTCGCCGTATGAACTGCGGCGTTATCCTGCTGGAAGATGAATCTTTCAGCCCAGATCTTCTCGGCGTGATTCCTGAGTTGATCCTCCAACATAGAAACATAGGCACGGCTCATTCGCCCGTTTACGAAGACCAAATCGGTCTTCCTGTTGTAGTCAATACCGGCCCAAATCATCACACCACCACCTCCAGCTTGTTGTCGACTTATGAGTTTCTCTTCTTTCTCAATGTCATGGAAGTAATAAGAATGTCCATCAGGACCGTCAAGACTGAAGTTCTCTTCATCAGAAAACTGCACACGCTGCCGCTCCTTTGTTCACGAAATTTGCTTATGAGCGATGCCCAATCTCGAATCTGTGTTTCATTATTCAAGGTTTGAGTTTTCTATGAACAAAATGTTCTGATGCCTGAAGACCTCCTTACACGTTTCGGACATTCATTTCGACTCCAGCCTCCAGGTTGCAATTTTGCGACAAATCACGAATCTGTTAGAGGCTCTTCGGAGGAGGAAGCGTTTTTCACGCGCACTTACTGCCTCGGGTCATCTTGGTGCCCTCTTGGTCCCGTACTGTTCAGGATCTTTAAGAAAATTCGAAATCATCTTCTTGTTTCTTTGCAAAATTCGCGCGATTTCCGATTTTGACTTGATTTCTTCATTGAGGTTGAACATTTTTTTATCTTCACGAAGTTGGCGGCCTCGGCCCATCGTAGTTTTCGCTGACAAAGGGTCGAGCAAAATTTGTACGAGATCGATCCTGCAACTCAGCTGCATGTCAAATGTCTTCCCACTCGACAAACACTAAGTGGGCGATCCTTTTGATGCAACCTCAAAACGACAATTTCCGATATCAAATGGTTTTTTTTTCTACATCTGAGTTAGATAGCGAAAGATTACTGGAATGTTCTTGAAATATGACATATTTGAATGACTGAAAGCGAACCTGCAGTCCCACTTACGGTTGAGAAAAAAAATCAGAAACATGGGGGTGGGCTATCCTTTTGACGCATGTATATATATATATATACTACGTAACCAGGTACTGAATTCATGATATGCTACTGGCGTTCATATCTAGGTTACCATGCGTGGGGTGGTTCTAAGTGGGTAGCCATCGTAGGATCAGAGGAATATCCTGATAAGACCGCCCCCTGGCTGGTATATACTCGGGGTGTGTAAAACATTTACCACCACACTAGCGACTTCCAACAAAAAAAAAACATAAATAAAATAATAAAATAAAACACCTGTTACCATTAGCCATGGAAACACAAACGCGGATTCTCATTTATTTTCCCTGCCTCATCAACGCATATCACGGGTCTTAAAAGTGTAACGTGTGGCCATCCGACTCTGCTGCGTGCTAGCTCGCGTTGAACTCTCGGCTGCAACTCAAGCTAAGTGAATGTGATGAGGGGCTAGAGGACACAAAGGCGCCACGCCTCGTATGCTACTTGGTACTTCAGAAAGGATGCTCCGGTAGGTTTCGAGGAACCTCGACAGCGCTTCCGGTGTCGCTCTCTCCCTTAACTTCCGGAGACCCCGCTTGAAAGGATACACGAATACGAGACTTGTGCTTGGCCATTTGACTGGGGCTGCAACGGCCGCGAGTGTACGAAGTCGCTGGTGACGGAGCTGACGGGACTCGTCAGATTCAAATTGCGCCCCGTTGTCATTGACCATCGTCTCGGATTACCGTAAGAACGAGCCGCTCTCTTTCTTTGTCATTTGAATTTCAACACCACTTCGCGTATGTGTTGACTACAATAACGTAGGATGCTTCCGCTGGCGAAACTAAAATGGACGCGCTTCCACGAACCGGATAGAACCTCTAAAACCGCAGCTCGAGGTTGATGATCGACGATTAGCCATGTAAATTGCAGATCATGGGAACTGCTTGAAGATGACGCACCTCGAGCGACACTAGCTGTCGTGTGCCGCCTCTTAATAGCCACCTTACGAAAATCGTTTTCTCTTTGACTCGAATTGTAATTTGGCACGAAAATCTAAGTAAGTTTCACACTTTGATTTATCGTGTTGGTCTCATTGTACTGCCAAGGATGTCGCTACAATCAGATTAATTCAAACAAACTCAATATGTAAGCTATATATATATTCGAAAATAATGAGACTCATATCGTCTTGCGCCGAATCCTTATTCTTGGCCGGTTTGAATTCAAATTTGGCGGGTGGTGAGACACAACAATTAGCAAGCAGGCGGCGCGAAATGGCAACCGCCGGGGCAGGTCCTTCAGACTTGCATTTTCACAAAAAGTGTCAGGTTTATGTTTCAAAAGAAGAAATGTCTTGATGAAATCCATTGAAGATTGCTTAGCGTGCACGGCCATAATGCCCCAAATCGACGACAGGTGTGCCGTTGGTGTCCGCAGTTTAGGCAAGGCGACTGGGACATTAATAAACATCGAGGGCGCCCACCCCTTCCCGAATCTCGATTCGACGAATGGATTGGGATAATCGAAAAAGCTTTTGAGCGAAGTAGAGCTTGGTTATTGACGACTTTGTCGCCTAAAATTGGCGTATCTCGTGAAACATGTCGTCGAATTAAAAAATAAAAATAATCTGAGTACGCAGAGAAAAGTTGCAAAATGGGTCCCTCATTAACTCGCTCTTGACCAACTAAAAATGCGTGAGGAGTGTTGGCGAGACAATTTGAAGATATATAGGCAGCAAAAGAGTTGCTTAGAGCATACCGTTGCAGTGGACGAGACATGGGTCAGCCTGCATAGGAGACCGAAAAAAGATCAAGTGAAACAGTGTCTACGACCAGGTAAACAGGCAATGGCGATAGCAGTACCAAATAGGCTTGAGACTAAAGTAATGGTACCACTTGCCACGGATTTAACCGGAATTTGCTACTACGAGATTTTTTTTTTAAAGTAATGGTAGCACTTGACATGGATTTCAACGCACGAAGACTTACTACAAGATTTTGTGCCCAAAAGAAAAAATGGACTCGGCTCGATATCTCGAGTTCTTGACAGGACTCATGAATAATTGGCATGGTGATAGGAACCACCGAGTGAGGCTGCTCGACGACAATGCTAGGGCACATCGTAGAGATGAAATTACGTCCTGGCTTAAGGCCAACAAGATTGAGGGGTGGTGTCACCCCCCCCCCAATTTCCATCAATTAAAGAGGGCTATAGGTGGCAAAAGGTATACAAACATCGATTTACTCCGAGAGGCCTTAAATAACGAATTTATAAATAATAATATACATGGCGCATACCTAGCCGTTACAAGGCTACCAGAACTCTGGGACCAGTGTATAAATAAAAGAGGTGCATATTATACCTCCAGCTCATACTAAATAATCTTTGTTTTAACTTACTTCGTTGCCAATATTGAAATTTATGTGTCTCATTATTTCAACCTAAAATATATATACATATATATATATATATATATATATATATATACATACTAGGTAGTTTACTCCAATAGCGAAGTAGCGATGCAAGGCAAAACGGACAGATAATCCTAAACACGGAATTAACATAGTGACAGTCCTCATATATAGTATATATGTTAGTTCCGTGTTTAGGACTATCTGTCCGTTCTACCCTGTATCTCTACTTCGATTGTAGTAAACCATCCGGTGTTCGGTTACCATGTCCATATAAAACAATTCATTTATGGATACGTTGTCTATTCACACAGACCCGAGTTACAACTCCTGCCCTTTCCTGACTTGTGTCCGCATGCCAGCATGTCTTGTCGCATTTTCTCCGTTCCCCATATAAATCTCGACCGCCGTCACACGAGCTTAGCCAGTCACTTACCCACTCACTTCGCTTGCAATATTCTTACAAAGCGTCTGCTGCTGCCGTCACCTCTGCCGCTACTGTGGTGTCAACCGAGCGACCACGCTATCCACTGACGCCGTAGCGGTGGCTGTGTCTGTTTCTTGGCACGCTTCACTGAGGTGGGGATTTGGAGGGTAGTGAGGTTGAGAAGAAATGGGCGAGGCTGGTGAGTGCGCGCCATCCGAATCGGAAATCGAACAACTCGCAGACTGCCATCCCCTTCCCCCGCTTTTCGCGTCCCGTTGCAACGAACCGCCGTGTCGGACTTCGGCCAGTTCTTCTTCCGTTTGGTGGACCTTGGCGTCTGAGTCTAGTCCCAACAACTTGACGTGATGTTTTCCCAAGCAGAGAAAAGGGGAGAAGGAAGAGCGAGTTGGGAGTCGTTCAGGAGGAGAGGACCCTCGGAGACACACGAAGTGCAGCCGAGCGGGCGAGTTCGCCTTTTTCTACTCTGTTGGTTGATTTAACACCACGAATCTCCGCAGAGTCGCACGACCGTAGCAGCAGGGGAGAAGTAGCGGTTCCGTTTTAATAATGGCAACAAACAAGATAGAGAGACCTCTTTCTCGAAGATGGCATCTGGACTGTAATTGACGGCAACATTAGCAATAGTCAGAATTTGTATCATGACAGATATATATATATATATTTAGGTATACAGATGGCCCACATCCTTTGCCGACGTCACATGGGCTTTACTATGAGAAGTGATAGGACCTCGGTAGCTTAGACAATAGACTCCTTCACTGTTACTTTAGATCTGTCTGCTTTTCGACGCCGTATGAACCAAATATAGGAAAAGTATATAAGTTTTTCTACATGTTTTCTTCCGCGAGAAGACATGCGGACACAAGTCAGGAAGGGGCAGGAGTTGTAACTCGGTCTGTGTGAATGGACAACGTATCCATAAATGAACTGTTTTCTGTGGACACTAGACAACTATTGCGTGCATGAAATTACAATATTTTATTTATTAGAAAAGAAATGCATATAATTAAATAAATGCACGAAGCGAAGTGTGTCAAGGGGCCAGAATTTTCTTTAGCGTTAGACATTCACCGACCTCGGTCGACTTCGATTGGTAGGGAGGGGTGGACTTATACAATAGTGAGTGGTATAATAGGATTTCCAAATGTGCGACAATCCCGGAATTAGAAGATCGCTCTTTCAGAACCTGCGTTTGCTTTAGTACGTTTTGTATTACAAAGGGATGTTGCTAAATGCGATGGCCCCATGAGTGAACCCCATTCGAAAGAGACGTTTCATTGAAATCGAGTTCAAACTGAAGTTCTCGGAATTAGCGGACCTCGAGCTATATTCAGAGTGGTGAAAAATAGGCCCAAAACTAGGCTTGGGCTGGCCCGAAAAACGCCTGTACATAGAATTTACACCTCGAAATGAATGCTACATGCTCCTAGATTCCATTGGGTCATGGCTTTCAGATCATCGTGGACTAATATGGGGAAAATGAGGCTTCCGTCACTAGCCGTTGTGATAGAACAGTTTGTGCTCTGAAAAGATAGCATCTCGCGATGTCGTGTTTTGCTTCGAATTACCTTCAGTTGTGGTGTGTACTTGGTACGCACGAAACCGGGTAAGATTATAATGACGGAAATATTATTACTTTATAAATGGCAAGTAGTTTAACAGGAATGATTACACTGTTCGAGAGATTTTTTACATTTTTGGGGAACAAGGACAAGCTTCATTATACTCGATTTTGTTTTCGACGTTGCAGGCTACGTGTATAGTCAGTTCATGTATTTATTGCCAAGAAAGTTCGTTCAGTTAATATCCCTCAAGTAAGAGCTAAAAAACGCATTGTTTTTTTATCGATTACCTCAGCGCAATGCGTGGGCAGGCGCAGGATTCATATCTTCTGAAACATTTGTGGTGTTTCGGACGAGGTGCACATTTATATAATTTCTTGAAAGTTCTCTCGAGCTAGAGAACTCTAGAGTGGCCTCGATGGATGACAATCCTATCCTACGGGGCCTGGAAGGTCTTTTCCTTGACGTCGACGACATGCTCCATGGTCAGATTCACAAAATGTTGTTCCTAGGCTTTGTACGTCTGATGTTGATGGGATATTCGAGGACCTATCTACCAGCTTCTGCAGGAAGAAGAAACAACATCAACGCAGGTCTGTCCTGGATGCAATTTTACCGAATTCAAGAAAAATTATCCTAAACAAGGTCATAACTCGTCAACAGGTGGCATTTTACCAATCGACATCGTGGTTCGACAGGCTTAAAAACAATTCGTGACTCAGGCTGGGAATTCGTTTTGAGCACCCTTCATATTCCTCTGACCTTGCTCCTTCTGGATACCATTTGTTCAGATCGATGAAGCACTATATCGGTAGAAAATATTCAATTCGTCGAGTGAGGTTAAAAACGAGAATATTTCGTTGTTGCCTCTGAAAAAAAAGGAGGAATTCTACAAATCTGGCGTAACGGATCTCTTAGAACGTTGGAACAAGGCCGTCGCAACCGATAGGAACTGCTTCGATAATTAAGGCGAGCGAAATTATTCCGCCTTCGTCCCGTGCAGCCTAGAAGTAAAACTAAGTCGACATAACGTTAATTCCCTATAACCTAATTAGTTAATTGCACGTTTCGTTTCCGTTGATCAACTATAACTATTAACATTAATAATGTTAATAGTTTCAGTTATGTTAGGTTCCAGATGTCAGTGGACAGGTGACTAACAAAGCGCAACCTTAACCTCTCTAAATTTTTGAGAAATTTTTTCTCGAAGCACAATGAGGGAGCACCCCCTGGAATGACAAAAATATATACGTGGCGTCTATATACTAGCTCTTGAACTAAGTAAGGAATACATAGGTGTTCGCAGATCGAGTCTTGTATTTTTTTTATATTACTATATATATATTTTGGCACAATCTCGTGACTGAGACGCCCTTATTTACATAATACAGAAGCAAAATGACGGCACTTTGTTCATGTGGAGCTCATTTACTCCCATAAGCTCGATATGTACATGGATTTCAAGCAAAGTCCACAAGTAACGCAACTCCAGCTAATTGCAACCTCTATTAAGAATATATTTATATAGGGGAGGGCGTTCTTAGATGTATTTCACATCGTCCACTTTTATAATTGCCTAATAAACTATACTGCAAAACAAATATTGTTTCGGCACTGTTCTGTGTCCGATATTATTTCTCGTACATCACATTACAATATGCGTATACTCGTTGAGAAAGGCGAACTTCGAATGCGACACAGAAACGCGGCTACTGCCAAGACTACCACTCTGTGCCATATCTACGTATGGTATACCTGAACGGTAATTAGTACATAGTGGACGAGGGATTGCTTCGGACCGCTCGTGATCTTAAGGCGTTCAGTCTAATCGACCCCTTTTATATACGTTTGAGGAACATAGGCCCTATGGCTACTTTCATTCATTATCGGGTCTGAAGTTAGCCGTCTATGGTGAATAAACAGTGGCCTTTTCTTTACAAAATTGTCCTCTCTATTTTCAGCTGTTTTTTTCAGTCATTATTTGGATTTTCCCATCGGATGTTCATTTTATTAATATGCCTATACCTTTGCTCTATAGGTACGGTGTCAATAATCGTTGAATCGCTCGATGATCTGGAGTGTCTCAGCGACCCGAACTACGACCCAGTTATGCTGGACAACCTTCTTGCAGAGCAGCGTTTCATTCAGCTCCTTCAGGTAAGTAGCAGATTAGAAAATGACATATTTATTTATGTGGAATCCCTTTGTGATATTACACACCATTTGCCAGATAGTCAAACGACTAATTCGCTATGTGTTCGACTAAACCGTGCAATAGTTACCATGCCACAAAGTCTCTTAAACAAATCACGCCACTGTTCTAAAGGCTGATGCTCTTTAAATATCACATTTGCTTTGTGAATATGGTGTTGCTTGGACCTCGGCCCTCGGAATACTGTTTTCTTCCTTGATCTAGCATTTCTACTTTGTGGTCTTCAATGCTATTAGATTATAGAGACCCACATCTTGTAATACCCTTCAATTAGTTTAAGAAGTGGTGATGGCTTACGTGCAATCTTTAGGAGTTCCTTTATCAAGACGTTTACCTTTACTCTTCTCCCGTCAACTGTATGTCATTACTGATAATGTGTATATATCGAAGACATTACGCTCGACTTCTGTCTCATCCCGTCGGATAACTAACTCCCGTATCTGTTCGATGGACACCTGCCGTCTACAAGCGGAGTTCCTATTCTATAATATGGTGAATCGGACCCTAATGATCCTAACACTTTGTACTATGAGAAATAGAAAGATGGGACCTTTTGGAATATAATTCCAGGTTCTAGACAATTAACGATCATTGGCCACATTCTTCTACCTTTAAAATCTGGCCGAAAATCGCTTAAGTGGATGTTTAAAGCTCGGCTTGCTCATCGAAGAAGCGAGATATTCCTGTCAGGAAATTCGTCTCTGAATTCGTCAACTCATAAGTTACTTATGGGTTCACGCTCTTCTTCTATACATGCTCATGTACACATCGTCATTCTGAATACAGAACGAATCCATTTATTGCTCGCGCGCAAATCACCATCAGTCAACGAGGTGATGTTGCCATTTCTCTTTGTTACATTGCCTGTGATAGATAGTTGACAGTGATATTTGTATATGTGTGAAAGAAAACTGTCCTCTTTAGAGTTTACCACGGCACGAAAGTTTTTCGAGTCGTAAGATAGCTGTGCTTAAGGTCAGTGCGTTTAGTTGAAGGGCAGACATTTCACCATGAAAAACTCCTTTGGTTTTTGTGGCCATATATCCTGGTAAACCTTCGATAGCCGATGCTGATTTATGAGCCTCATCATGACTATGTTTTCCCATTGCCTCAAATGTAGATCCGTCGCGACGAACCCTATAAATTTCGCTATAATCGACTCTGGGTCTATACATTTGCTCAGCTCTTAACTTTTGAAGCAGTACTGTTAATATGTTAGGTATTGACAAACTCGGGAGCTGCACAGTGACAGATTGTTTATTCGCGATTGGTGATTGACAGTGCAACCGTGCCGCCAGGCGGCGCTACCGCTCCACTCCCTTGGCGGACAATTTGAAACAGTCGTATCTCATAAGAACAACTAGAATGGTTTTGGCATTTACCTGTATTTCTTTGAGACAGTACTATGGAAACACTCTCCAGCCTAGATAGTATCTACGAAATAAAATAGCTATTCACTAATAATGTCCAGCTAATGACCAAGCGGATTTTGCAAATGGCCAATTTTGCTAGCTTTGCGCGCTAACTAGAACTCGTCAAAAGTCGCCCGCGGATCATTACCTAATATATAGTTGTTACTATATATGTGTCCCCCATCGATGCTAATTTTGATAACGTTCATTTCTGTTCGTAATGATAACTGCTCTGAGACGTTTATGCTACGTGGTGAACTTTCACATAAGAGCGCGTCAGTAATTGCTCTAAAAAAAATTCGAGAAAATGACCAACACAAGCGATAAATACTTTTGTGTGTGTGCGCGTGTGTGTGTTAGCTACTATTATGATTAGATTAATAAGTTTAATATATGAGACGGATAAAATCCTTTTAATCTATTCCGTGTAATGACTATTGCTACAATGTGCAGTGGCAGTGCATATCTCTATCATATAATATTCGCCGCTCGAAGATTAGCTGTCTTGTACTGCTTTCGTGGTACGAATGTATTAGCAACCATCTATTAGCAAACCACTTGCTGAGTCTTTTCAATTATTGAAGATATGGGCAGGCAGGCAGGCATACATATATACATACATAAATAGCTCACCTTCAAGTGAGTATGCATGGGAATATATTTATATGTGCAGGCCGATCTCTATATTATTCAGTGCGTATCTACCAGCGACCAGATGTTGTTTGGAGGGGCGGGGTCGCTGAGCGTTAGGCTGCCGAGCTGCTGGCGGAGTCATCCATCATCGCAGATGGAGCAGCCGTCCGAGCAGCAGCAGCAGCAGTATACGAAGAAAAAGAAGATCGGTCCCGTCAACACCGACAGACCCGGTCCGAGAACCGCCGAGCGGCCGACCAACATCCTTCTGCTCAGCTCGTCTTAGATATTGTTGCCGTCATGATTAGCCTGGGTCGCTTGGGGGTATTGCTTTATCCTCGCATCTTGGCACCTTTTTTTTGCATGTCGACATTAAGTAAGTCAGAGGAATTACACGTCCGCCAGCTGGATTTGCTGGATACGGATATATGCAGTGTCCTGAAGGTAAACAGGGTTTAGTATCGGCTGATGAAGATTGCCCGTGTCGCTTTTTGGTAACATATGGTAAGGTATTTGGTATCTAGACGCTGGACGCTGTTTGTTAACCTCCAGTGTGCTCCGAGATTAGTCGTCACTCGAAACTCCAACAGGGGAGCTGCTCAGCTAATATTTTTGATCGACTGTTGATCAATCAGATCAATCAGTGGATCTGCATCTGTTGATCTGCATCTGATCCTATGTTTGCTAATGCGGCGATGCCGGTATCCTCTGTGACGGTCCATCTCTCACGAGAGGAGTAGATGGCAGATACCTTCTGACGCAAACTACCAAGGTGTCGGATTGACACGATGTGAAGATTGAAGGTCTTCTTTTTCTGCGTTATGCGTGCTTCGATCCTGACCGTGCTGATGGCATCCCATAGATTTAGAGATAACTATGGTACGCCCCTCCGCCATTGCGTCTACTCCAGACCACCACTTTAACATCTATTCTCAAGTGGTGGTGGTTCTTATATTTAACCATTTTTACCAGGGGAACTGGCCACAGCAATTTAGTATGTCCACGCAATGCACTCGCTGTGAAAACACCGGATCGGTATTGATTTCTAATATATAATATTATCGGACAAGGTTGTACAAAAATTAATCCTCACATTTAGACAGCCAACCTATCCTCAGAGATTTCTATGTCTAAGACTACGACGAGATACGACCCCCCCTAGGACAGACTCAGGTCCTGCGAATAGGATAGGTTATTCGAGTACAGCAGATTTCAGTTCTCTTAACTAATTCAGCAGTCAGCGCGGTGCTTTGGACGATGGGCGCGGCCAAGTCTCCGGCTGTCAATAGCTCAAGGTCGCAGGTTCCGCAGTCCTGCCCACGTCACATATCAAGAACTTAAGCGCTGTGAGAAGTGCTATTCCGGTATTCCACCAAAACTTTCGATTGCATTGTTAGTCTTTGCAACGAATGAAAGTGCCTGATTTCGTTGTGCTGCTAAAAATTGTCATTTTCGTTAAGATTATCTTTTGCTGCTTCTCTGACAGCGAAGTTTTGATGCGAAGTAACAAGGCAAGCTAATAATTGCCTGTCATCCCTCTACCTGCGGCAGTGTAGTCGGCCAGGATCATACCGCCCCTATCGAAGAAAACAATGGCCGAAGAACTTTCCAATCGGTTTGTCTATTTTCGACATCTTCACATTCGGCGTTCCATACAAAAACGAAAAACAATGGCATATGAATGTTTTTTTTTCGAGTATTTACGATTATATATATATTTTTTTTTTACGAGCTTTTTTTGGAAGGGGCCACCCTCCAGTCGTATATATATATATATATATTAAGATTCACTGTAAATGAACCCTTTTGTTCGCCTTCTGAAATATCACTAGTAGTTTTAACTGATAGTGTCCGAATTAGCTATTCGTGTTGATTAATTGAGTACCAATTGATATATATATATATAGTGTCGCGGCTAACTAGCTCGTACCTAGTGGCGCCCTCTACCACCTTCTCTGGTAGACTTCTGCCCTTTCCCGTAAGTTCTGTTGTGGTGGTTCGTAGTACATTTAAGGACCACAGAGTCGGTATTAATTGCTCACGAAATGAAGAGATGATGTACGCATCTTTCTAATTAAATACATATTATAATATGTATTTAATTGGAAAATTAACTATTTTAAATTAATTTAATTTGTCCTTGAACAATTCGTAACATCACAATTCCGAGTTAATCAGGCACGCCTTTTAAGAAGGTCGTACGAGGTGATAACCGAGTGCATGACCCACTGATGCCCCATGATTCTAACCCTCTCATATCGAAGCTCGTCTTAACTTGGATACAAAAAAGTATACTTTGAGAATGATAGTGGAAGTGCAAGTCAAATATTGGATCCTATATTGACAACACCTGGAGTTTCCCTCAGTTACAGGGATCGACGATCGGCATCCTTTGACCAAAGTGGAATTTAGTAAGCTGTATTATTTTATTTTTTTGCTTTTCTTAAACCTAATAAGACTCAATTTAATCCATCTCTATCGTTTCGCCTACCATGATTCTGCTAATCTGTTCGTGAATAACGTGTCTCGGCGAACAAAGATATTCTCACGCAACTGTAGGTTAATTAGAAAAACGCGTCAAGCAACAGATGGTAAATGTTTATTGGTTTATTTAAGGAGCTGCAATTTTTCAATGCTTAAGCTCTCTTATATGTCACACAGCGGGGCTCGAACCTGCGGCCTCTGGCTTCCGACAGCCAGAGACTTAGCCGTCCAAGCCACCGCGCTGACGGCTAAGTCAAAGATGTCTTCTTTGACTTGAATGTATACCCAAATGTATATCTCCCTTTTATGAATAAAGGTGTCTTTAAATTGAAATTGAACTGAATAAATCAGCGAGTCTTAATCTTTTTCTGTTAGTTGGCGGGTTCATGGAATTCTTGCTGCACATGCGTCACTCAACCGTTATCAATAGTATGGGACTCACAAACCCACTAAATCCATGTTCCCTCCACCTCCTCACCCTCCAGGGCTCGGAAATTGCTAGGCATTACTTCGATAAGCGAATCTCAATCTACAGATTACGCAGAGAAACCTTATTAACGACGAAAGTGAAGAAACCACCAAACGGCTTCCGGCCAGAACCACGTTGCCAGCCCTCGCCATGGGTAAGGGTAAGTGACTGCACTCTCCACATGTTGGGGGGTTACTTGTTTATCGCGTGGTCACGCGGCGAGTGGCGGTCTCGAACGAAGCCGCTCTCGAACTCGTAATAACGAATATATTAGTGACGCCACATAACGAAGATAACCTGCCAGCGCTCCGTTGAGGAGTTATCGACAATGAAAATTTGTTTTATGAGCTACAGTTTATACCTGGGGGAATCGATTGTTAGGGACACACGCGGCAATGCGTAGATAACCTTGTGAGGACGGCATTATGTTGTGCACCATGATGATTAGACGGTTCATGTTGCTTGTGTAAACGCTATTGTATTAAGTTGGATCTATGCATAATATCATTGTGATCTGTGTCTCGCGCCGAAACCGTGCAGCCTCGAGCAATGTCCTCCGCAAAGGAGACCTGACCATGAAAATTTGAACATTTTGACCATGTTAACATCAGTGAAATTTTGAAAACCTCCAAGTGTTGGCGATCGAAGCGACAGCAGATCGAAACAGCAGGCGATGATTTGCTCCTGGGGATAAAGGAGGGCTTGCTTAACTAACGCACCCTCGACTGGATAAAGCAGTGACGAAATTCAGCCCATGGAAGAAAATAGTTGATAATTGAAGAAGTACTACATTCGCACAGCGATTGGTGCTTGTTCGTACCCGAGGTGATCGTTGTTAGTGACTTTGGAGTACAATAGTGACCCAGGCTCGCAGCAATCTGCAAGCCTCCACCCCGGCAAGAGGATAGGTGTCGCAGATTCCGTACCGGTGAAAATCGCAGGAAAACCTCAGTATAAGTTGTCTCCGTGTGGCGTCCCCATTGTATATCCGCATAGTCACTCGTATAACGTTGAAGGATCTATGCTACGCAGTCGTATTTTCGCTTGAAGGCTACCGCGCTCTGCTTAAATGTTGTGATATTTCACTGTGGTCTTAACGCGCTCTAGAAACGAATTACCGCGGTAAGAGAAAGTGTGGGGTGTACTGCTAATCCATGTGAAATATCATATGGCCGAGTCGTCCCTATGCAATGACAGCTAGCCAACCACTACGTCGAGATCATTGACCCATGAAGAAATCCAATAACGTTTTCGTCAATGGTTCCAAGTCCAACTACCAGCTTCGTCTGATTCCCATACGTAATTCTTCTAATGTTGAATAAGTTGATGACGGGTACGTCCGCCATTACAGTTTCACAAACGTTGCCCTTCCCTGATGAAGATTTCGTATCGAGTGCCACAGCCGACGACTTCGATGAACATCATGAATTGACAGCGTTGAGCAACCGATAAAGCTCCGTGGGGCAACCACTGCCACCTTGAGACAAGAAATCTATTTATTGTTACCCGTCAATGGTAAATTTCGTTCAGCGTTCGTTCAATCGATATCCAAAGCTGATTGTCGACGTTGCCGCCGACCATGAAAACATGAGCTGTGTGTTCGGTTTTTAAGGGGCCACTTGTACACGACCCGATCTATTTTCCATCACCAGACCCGTAGAAGCGTCGCGATAAAGTGTGAGTGCGTTGCTGTTCGACGACAGAACTCTTAACTACAATGCAAGGCAGCGAGAAATTGACAGCTACGTAAGCGGTCATTTGGGCAATATCGAAATCGACAATGTTGACGTCCACCACAACCGAAGACACTCGTTCGCTCTATGTCGACTGTCCTTCCTGTTTCTCTCTTCGCCTGTTGCAAAGTTGCAACAGTAGATGTCATCATCATTAGCGTTGCTGAGAACACATTTGTCACGCGGCCGCCGGAAACAACAACGCAGAGGCCGGAAATGCGGCACACGGTGTCCAGCAATATTCATGCATTCATCGGATATTGCGAACATGCACCGTCGACCCGCAGCAACGACATCGAGGTGTAGCACCAACAGTAAAGGACCTCTGCCACTGGCTGATCGTTGAACGTACGAGAGTTTGTATTGGCGGGCCCGAAGTCGGAAATTCGTTACTTGTTGGACGCTACAAATGCTCAGGTCTGCTGCCGGCTCACCGCGAGAGAGGAACCTATACAACTGCGACCACGTATAATACCTTAATAATGGGCTGTTTTTGATATATATATATATATATATATATATATATATACATACGTATCAAATAATGGTACTCATTATGAGTGGCCTTGGTTCATACAGATTTCGACTCTGCAATTGAAATATTCAACGATGCGTCGGTGGAAGATTATCACTTGTGAATGTAATGATGGTCAATTCAGCCTACTCCAAATGAGACTGATGGATCTTGGATTCATTGTGCAACCTAGTGGCTGGTCTTAATAATGGATTTGTCTACCATAATAACGTCATTCTGAGACGTTGTGGATCCGATTTGAGGTATATAGTCCCGAGTTTTCGGAAGAGCGGCGGGATTAACTGATATCAGTTGCAGTGACGCGAGTGTATACTCCGTTTGTAAAGACGGATTCCCTTTGTGTTACCACTCTAGTTGCCTGTCAAGAACTTCGGTCGAATACCCGATCGATTTTTTTCGCCAACGATTTATGCGGATGGGATTCATCGAAAGAATAATGGTACCTACGAATCTGGCAAGGCAGCATTCATTAAACCTCCTATCGGTCCCGTGCGCTCGAGCGGCAAGCGTTGCAACGGGTGCGTGGCGTAAAGACGAACGAGGCTGACACGCTCTCTGGGAGCCATCACCGCCATCACTACTGGGACTGTCTGTGATTAAGATCGTTGTTTGTGTCATGGTCATGTTCTTCGCGTACGGGCTGTTTCGCAGCCTTCGAGAAGATGTGGCCGATGAATTTGGCATCGAACCCGGTCTCGTACGCTGGGTCCGAGCACGCGATCAACGGAGTCTAGATCCGACCGCTTTTGTAGCTCGGAACTACGGTCTATCGGGCGCGCCGATTACACAGGATTTGGTAATCGGGCCACGCAGCACGAGACAGATAGACGGTTCACTCCCTCGGACTAGAAGGATACCAGCGCCTCGGCGACCCACACAGGTTTGTAGGAGTCTGAAAGGAAATTGTGCTTCACTATTTGTCAGGTATTACTAGAGGGGGGGGGGCATGGAAAACAAGAAAGGCCTTATAATATCGGAGGTTGATTGTCCCATATAACCTACTGCCCACTGAGGCTCAATATTCACAATTTAGTTCGTCCACAACTACTCTGACTGGCCGCGTACTATAGGTCTCGAAAGAACCCGTTTGTGTCGACCCTCCTCCTTCGAGGGGGCTGGTTTTTCCTGTAGACGCCTTTTACATCTGAAATCCAGAGCATCATCACGTACCATCACACACACACACACACACATGACTATACACACATAGACGCATTTGTAATTTATCACACATGGTGTAATTTTAGCAATAAATATTATTCGAGAGTACATCCATTGGAACACTGCGACCGAAAAACATAATTGATCCTCTCTGTTATGAGGGGCGACTAATTTATTCACCCTTTATGAAATAAAATAAGCGTAGATGTGAGGGTTAGGAGAACCTATATGATTAGAGGCTGTCCTAGCTATCCTTAAGGTCCGCTATACAACGGCAAGTATTTTACTAATAATAGCCTAAGTAAGTCACTCAATCTCATAACAACGTGCCGGCTTTGCAACGTTTACGTGTGGTTCGTTCGACCCGACCTAGAAGCTTTTCTCTGCCGATACCGCAAGCAGATTCAGCCAAGCTCAGCAAAAATGTATTGTACATGCTCCGAGATAGTCTAATAAGGGAATTAATTAAAAAAAAAAGTGGTGCGTGCAGCAGCAACAACAACAACATGATGCAAATCCTGCAAATTTTCACCGATTCTCGACGGCAGTAAACGAATTTGAAGCGAGCGATCTCGTCCTAGCAGGCAAACTGCTGCGGACGGTTGCACTCAGGGCGCGAGCGCAACATGAAAAGATTTCGATGCTCGACGTTCCATGGCTGCATTTACCATTAAGTAACTGAAACTTTCTGTGTGGCCTCAGGCGAAAGTGTGCTGGCCAGTAGGAGTTCGCCCTTGAGTTCAAGGACTTCGTGCGAGCAATATAAATTCGCTTTGGTATTATTTCTGTGTTGTACTCCTACCACTGATTCCTAACGAAATACTCAGATCTTTCTGAGCAGGAGGACAAATAGTCTGCCCTTACCGCGAAGGAGAAGGACACCGCTTGAGGAGGTTCGCGGACCGACATTTCATGAGCGAGGCTCATTTTCATCAGGAATGATTCTTCCTTTCGAAGGACGCTTTGCTGGCTCATTTGCTCATGCTGATTTTTCTTTCCCTTCAAGAATCGATGTTTTTATTCAAAATATTAAGTGTGCATAGGTAGAGATACTGTATATTATTCGACGTCACTTTGTGACTTTATAACGAAAATAACAATGGTTGGGAAAAAACAGCGCGGATAGAGGTTCATCTCAAGCTGAAACTGTGCGGTGGCGTTTGGCGTTGAGGCTGGTATTCAGTACTTTGGGGGTGTACAACTTCACGTCGTCTGCTTATGTCACAGGTTTTATGAAGTAGACACAATGTATCTCACTCACAGCAGCAAGTCAATGGCGTCACAATAACAAAGGATCTCGATTGCGGTATAAAGCTAACTGTAGTCGTGAGACTAATTAAAGCTAACTGTCGAGCGAGATTAATCGGCCTGAGGATACGCCTGAAGGGAAATCGAACCAAATGTATTCCAAAAAATGGAATTCTACCAATAGCCATTGCGAGGAATCTCTGCCGTAATTCTCGAATGATCGCTCAACGTGGTTCCCTCGGTTACGTCTACTAAGGCAACAACCTTCAGATAACGTCATCGTTAGGTGGACTAGAAAATATAAGCTAGCCCTTGTAACGAGCATAGCGAGTAATTGAGTTACCAGTACAACGTTACCACCGGTCTGAGATTATAGTGAACTTTATAAAGATAAATGATCTTGCCAGAACTTATCGAATCCCTCGAGCGGAGCAAGTATTCGCTGTCTTCTAAAAGCACAAACGACCACAAACAGAACTATAACGCAGGTAGAACTCCCGACTTGATTTTCGCGCAGACGCTCTGTTGTGATTGAGTTAGATGTTCTCAGCCGTCCTCCCATGTGACAGACATGAGCCTTTAACCTATGAGGACCTGTTCGGGTTGCTTATTTGTAACCGGTTGTACCGATAACTCAAGAGTCGATAGACAGAAGAAGATGATAAGGGAATCCAAAGATTTCCAGAAGGCGAAAGGCTGTTTATGAGGAATCTCGATTTTGTCCTTAGCTAGTGATCAGCCGCATCATCCAAGTTTACCGGTTCGATAATAACGAGTACGCTTACATTAAACCGCCCTAATTATCGTCATCTTCACAACACAAAATGACAAACATTTGAGACAGATTCCATAGAGAGATAATGCTGAAAAGCGTCCCTTGGGAAGTGAAGTTTTACCGACTTTGCGATATGCCGATGTCAATCAAACTTTGCAGGAATAAGTCTATGTGTACATTTAGTAAATGTAGACCTTATATTTTCTCGTTGTTGATAACAGACTGGAAGTCCGTTATCTCCCATAGAGCATATACGGCATTTTCCGATTTGCCTTTAGCTGGCTTCCAATGACTCAATTCGGATGACATTTTGGAGATGCCTACGATGCGCCCAACGTATAAGCACAATGGGCTAACTCTCAGCGAACAGCTAACGTCCACGGTACAACTGTTTGTAGCATTGCTTCGCAAGACGGGCCCCAAAATGAAAATGTGCAACGTGTCTCCTCCGATTGCAAGGCGCACACGAATGCACTCCACGCCACCGGGCTCGACAGCACAATGAAATCGCAGAAATATGAAACCACTCCTAGATAACAACGGTGGCTAATTTTTTCTGGAGAGGCCATATATATATATATATAATATATATATATATATATATATGAGAGAGAATAGGTCAATTGGGCGCTCACCACATGGTGCATATACATATTATATATCCACAAACGACCCAGCCTCAAAGCAGTAGCACTATAGTATTGCAAGGTATCAGTCCCGCACTGTATGAGTCATGACTATTGCGTGTTTGCACGTACGTGCCTTTCTACAGACACCTTATTGACGACGACCACTTTCTAGTAGTCGTTTACGGACAGGAAGTGGACAGAGGGCCCAGAAAGGAGGTCTAGTGTGAGAGAGAGAAGGGAAGCAACTGAAAGTCAGCTAACTACGTCATGTGTGGTGCTCGTAGCCTGGACGTGTTCACGTTTGGACCTGGGCCTGTTCACCGCCCATACAGAAGGGCACGAAGCGACACCGAGAAGGGCGATGCTGTTGAACATCGCCAAGTGTTCCAGTAGGGACGTGGGTCACGATGTTGTCACGCATGTTAACAAGGCAACACCCCCTCAGTAGGTAAGGTATCAGTGTACGATAGCGGTTAGTATCGATATCCGCAAGGGATTCGGTGATGTTACTGCGACGAGTGTTGGCCTATTGCATCACTTTGCCTTCATTTGTGGTGCTGTTCCCGCAGAAATTCGGAAAATTTCAACAAATGTGACTGCTGCTGTTGTTGCTCTGAACCCCTGAATGCCCCAGTGTCTAGGGCTCTCTGAGGGATGCGTGCTCTCACGTTGTCGTCATTTACATGTTCGTGGCTTGGAAATGGTGTTTTGGTGGAAACTGTTTTGAGCCAGAAGCTGCAAGCAGCTACCCCCGTCAAGATCGCTCATTAATGATCTTATCAAACTTAAACCTAATTATAAGGTTGTTTGTTTAATTCGCCACATTCATTTGATGCAACCCTATATGTGTCGTGTACCTGATGAACCCCGATAAGTCTATGTAGGCTACTTTTTTTTATTGGGCCAATCGATAGATCTCGGTGTGATGATGCGATTCACCATGGGTGTGTATATGTCCAACGTGACGGTTTTGTTCAGATCTATGAATTTCTTCGTGATAATTATTGCGGTTCCTAAGGGGATTAAAGTATTTTCTATATATATATATATATATATATATATATATATATATATATATACGAAACCACGATAGAATGACAAAAAATTCAATTCCATACATCTTCATTGCTTCTTATATTCTTATCTCCGTTACCACCCATTGATGATTGAACTTCTGGTAACAACAATTGCTGCCGGCTGCAAAAGTTTCCGTGGCTCACCATCCGCCGCCTTAACTGGCGAAGAAAAACAGCCGTGATCGCAATTCTGAGTATATTACTTTATATTATTGCTCTGTTATACAATTAATCATTAAAAATGAATTCGATGTTTATTATTCGTGAGTAGCAAAGTTATCAAATCTGTGTTCTGGATCGAAGCCGGAAAATGTTCGCCGTTTATCCCTGTTGGACCCTACCGTAGTATCTCTGTACGATCCTTCATCTGCTGAGAAGTTCACGATACTGTCGTTGTACACGCTACGCATTAAATAGGTAGAAAAAAAACATGGATGTAAGCTCGAACGAGGGCCTCTATACATTCGGAATACTATGAACAGATGGGCAAAAATATATCCAAAAATATATCGAATTAAAGGCCTGGTTCCCTCTTAAATCTAAATGAATCGTTAAATATACATGAGGTTGTTCTGGGCTGCTCCTGGCTGTCTCAGCAATTATTTATAGCTAACTTGTGTATGTATGGAAACGCAAACGCGAAACTGAGATAGAGAACAGGGCATATTGAGCGTGAGGCGAAATGCGTTGTACGGCCCTGGTCTAACTTCATTGTAATAATGAGTAACAACAATATTGTAGCCATAACTCGAGAAATTTTGCCTAATGCTATTTAGTGATAAAGCTGCCATAGATAATTTAACGGAGATACAAAGACGAGCATTGTTCAGCAGCAATAACGATGTGCATGTCTGGCTGGCGACGATTTCAGAGGAGCCGTCGTCCAAGAGAGCGAGGGCTGGAGTGGCCCGAAGTGGCCCTTCCCAACGCCAGCGACTCTTAAAGGACGCCTTTGGCCGCTGTGCTGTTTATGGAGCAGCGAACGAAGGACTCTAAGCGCCAAGGCTGGCGCTTAGAGTCCGGTCGTGAGGCGTGCGCTTGAGACACTCCGGGATAGCATTTACGTGAAGGCTCACGGGTTGTCCAGGTGTCTTCCGCGCTGGGAGAGTGTCGCTCGCGTCGTCACCGGCCCAGCGGGCTTCGCACACCACCCATGGACACTGGCTAGGCGGTTCTGCGCATCGAGTTGCACTGACTCGCAGAGGGTGACATGTCCGATGCTGCCCCCGTTCTGTGCTCTACAGACTCTCCCCCACGGATTTTCTCCAGCCCCTCGACGCCCTCAAAGCGACGGATCCCCTTGCCTCTCCTGACTAAGCCTTCGTCGAACGTCTCCGCTGGTCGACATGGACCCAAAATCAACTGATGAGGTTCTTGCGGCGCTCGGATCCGTCGCCACCGCCCCCTCCCAATAGCGAAGACCTTGGGAGGGGGCGGTGGCGACATGGTGGTTGACCGTATGCGGGCCAGCACTGTTCCACCGGCGTTACGGCCCACACTGTTCGTGGTGCCCGCTTCGTCACCCTCAAGAAGAGGAACGGCTCGGTGCGATCCATTGCCTGCTACAACACGATTCGACGCCTGGCAGTCAAGGTAGCGTGGGACAACGGGAAGGACACGGTCGAGACCTTACTTGGCCCAACCCACTTGGCGTGCGGCCAGCTGTCTCGGATTGAGGTCACGGCTAATGCGGTGCATCCATGCCCACCCGACCGCGGTCCCGGTCAAGCTCGATTTTCAACACGATCCATCGGGGCCTCGTTCCGCGAGAGGTCGCAGACTACGTCCCCGGCCTCCTCCCTCTGGTTGACCTGGCCTACCGCTGCTCTTCCCACCTGGTCATGGATCACGCCGTGAGCTCCGAGCGTGAGATTCAGCAGGGGGACAAGCTGGGCGTGACCGTCTTCTGTCGAGGCCTTCGGCCTCTCGTTGCGTCCATACAGGCTCGCTTTCAGCTCCGGAACATGGATAACGAAACGTTTTCGGGCGATCCGGCGACCATCGCCTCCAACGTCCAGCGCGCGGGCTCGATTACGAGGGGCCTTGTCCTCAACCCTGCAAAGTGCAAGGTGTTCTCCTTGTTCCAATGCTTGCTCCCAGGATACCGCCTCACTGCGAAGTGGTCAATTGAGTTCGCCGGCTCCATCCATCCGGCCCCTCCTCGACCGCCGTCTCGGTGATACTCGACAATGCTGGGTGCTCTACCTACTTGGGTCCTCCTTATCGGCGGCGCTCGTGCAGCACTTGCTCAGGATTAGCCCGGCCAGTACCGAGACTTCGGCAGTCCCGTCTCTTCGACGATATGGTGCTGGACGCGCTTATGGCGATCCCCCAACCTCCTGCTTCTCCTGGCAACACCGTTGCAGGCTATCACTACTCGGCTGACATTCGCTCCGCCCCCCGATTCTCATGAGGGTACCCTTGACCAGACGGACACTCGCGCTCGGGTCTCTTCGGAGAAGCAATACCGGCAACGGGTATGGTCTGATGTCCTCCACCAGGAGTTGCGTAACTCCCTCCTGGGCCCAACGCCGCACGTCGCTGACGAGGCTCGCCGGGCTGGTGCAGGCGCATGACTCCAAGCGCTGCCCTCTTCGGTCTCTTGGTACTGGTCTCGACGGTCTCTTTGTCCGGGTCTATGTGGTCCTCCGCCTCGGGGCCCCTGTGTTTGCGGCCCACAGCGCCGGCCCTTGCGGAGACCGAATCATGGCGAATAGCCACCACGGCCTATCGTGCCAACGCAGTGGCGGTTGTCAGCCACGTCCCACGATTCTTAACGACACGCTCGTGAAGGCCGTCCCTTCTGCAGGTATTCCTTCACAGGGAGCAGCAGGGCCTGAACGCTGCGGACGGGCGCCGCCCTGACGGCCTCACCATCATCCCCTTGTGCCGAGGACAGCACCTCGTTTGGGACGGCGCGGTGGTTTACACTCTAGCACCTTCTTACGTCAGCCACAGGCAATCAGCCCCCGGTTACGCGGAATTTCGTGCGGAAGAGCTATGGAAGTACGCCGCTTTCTCACCTAAACTCACCTCTTGCCTTAGAAACCCCAGATGGCCACGGCCCCTCTCACTGCCAATATCCTCGAAAGAATCCACCAAAGGCTAATCCGGGACAAGCGCGCAGAATCCCTCTTTCTGCAGCGCTTGTTTCTGTCCGTGCAGAGAGAGCCGATGGCATTGCCTCCCTCAAGGGGCCATGACTGCCTCAGCCTGACACCCTCGCCTGACCCTATCCTCAACGGTTTCACCAATTATGTTTTAAGGCACATAATCATATAAAATAAGAGCATCTCTCCAAACAAGTATTTTAATAAGCCCCAGAGCTGCTATATATAATATATAAAGTCAACGCAACCTCCGTTTTGGGTACGCTTAGAGACTGGAGAGGTGGGGCGTCCTTCTTAATTGTCAATGCACGTTCGCGGGGTGTAATTATACCCTGGAATATCCGAAATACTATAAATAATAAGTACCTAAAAAAACATCATTTTTTTAAATAAAAAAAACATGAGTTAGAATGGAGGAAATGATCTGGGTTTTTTACAGTATGCAGCTTTTGTCAACACTTAAAACCAACAGGGATAACAAGCGTTAGCTACCGCTACCTTAAGTCGACCGAAATCGTTTTAGGATGAGGGTTCGTTTAGCGATTATCTATATAGGGGTAGCCAACACCTATCCTTCAAATATTACGTCATGGCAAGGTTCACCGGCCCTTAACGATTTGCCTACCTACGATCGATCGTGGCCTACAAACATACGGGACCATTCCTAAAATCCGGTTTTAACTCAGGATCTTCCGGCTGCGTCCGACATCAAATTGTAACTTTAAGGCATCACAACTTCAACTATAACAAAGTTATGCCTTGCTCTTGTTGTTATTGGGCCAAGACGACGACAGCCGAATCATGTAGAAAAACATACTGCCACTACAGTTACCATGAAGGGGCTTCGTGGAGAATACGTCCAACGCACATCTTCCTCTGGCGGCCGCGTCTTTTGGACGAGCTGCGTCGGCACATTTGCTGGTCCATTACCGGCGTTCGACCGAGGTGGATCTGTAAATGAGAACGCGCATCCAACGTGAAAGGTGGTCGTCCATCTTATGCTGATCGCCGCACAGTGAGAACGAATGGAGGAGAAACTGCGGATTGGGGTTAGCTGAAATTATATTGATACCAAAGCTTCCTCATGTGTAGCACACAATAAGCCTCAGCAAAACAATGGAAGCTGAACAACTGAACAGTACAATGATACAATACAAGGCTCGGTTTATCGATGGATCCGCTTAAGTCTTATCATGACGCTGAAGTCCTTGTAAATACAATCGTAAAAAAGCAGTGTCGTCTCATGGATTATTTCAAGTGTGGCCTATTTCTGGAAAGGGCAATGTTTACATGAATTTTTGGTTATCATTAAAATAACGGTATAAAGGGGGCAACGCCCGCACAAATTGTTATATATAAAACAAGCTGGCATTATGCCTCGTTGGTGCTTTATTTTTTGAACTCATTTGAACTCATGTTCCAGAAATATCTTGTAAACGCCTTCTGGGTTCTGAACGCACATGTTTTATTAGTCTGTTAATTAACACGAGTTCGCGGTAAAGGCAGACCCCAGCCGGAAAAATTTGCTCCGGCAAAATGCTTGCAAATCTGAGTGGTATTGTTGTGTTCGTTTACAAATACACGGAATGTACAGAATACACGGAGCAATCGCATTTATTAGATAACCGACTCAAATTATCTTGTATCATATAGGGATCAGTTCTTTGGTCGGAGGCTAACAAGATCTGTTTCCTGGACATTTAACTCTGTAGGCTGCCAATTTCGAAACCTGTTACATTTCGCCCGCTACCACCGACACCTGCGCCCTCGCCGCTTTCCAGTTCATCTTGTATTGGGCTTTGCGGTTACACGGGTCCACGTCCGTGTGGTCCTACGCAGTGCAGGCTTGCCTATTAACGGTCTCGCACACCTTCAGGCTGCCCCCCTCATAGACCGGCCCTTCTTACGGTCCTGAACCTATGCTCGTGGTGCGCTTGTGTCCTGGGTGTTTCCTTTGCAAGGCCCACATTTCGGGGTCCTTCGTATGTCATGGCCCTCAGTCTGTTCGGCATCTCGGCCGAGTGTCCCTCCGCCTATCCTAGCAGCCTGTCGCACTCAGGTCTCCATCCCTCTCACCCACCTGCTTCATGCCGTCCACGACTTGAGGCACGAGACCTTTCGCCACTGGTGGTAACGCGCAGGGGTATGCCTTGATCAGTGATCCGACTGCCTACGGCCTGCCGTAATTGGTGATCTGACCGTCCCGCAACCTACCTCGATCGGCCATCCAACCCACAGGTGTTGGCGTCCGCGTCCCCAGTATCCTGCTGGTCTCGGTGATCCAGTGGTCCAGGAGCAGACTTCCTTTGGTCATGGCTTAGGTGCTGTTAAATATAGATGATAGCATCCTCGCTATAGAACGGCTGCCACCAGGAGCGTACGGGATCAGGCCTTTCGTTGGAAATTGACAAGCTGTCTGCTTAATGCCGGATATTCGAGGCTGACGGCGTCCTATTTTTACTATCTAATTCCTCAGTCCCTTACGATAGCTAGCTAGATATACCCTGATTTCAAATAGTTATGAATCTCGTATTATGGTGATAAATATATATATATATATATATATATGAGGAATCTCGGGAAACGTATCTTATCATATTGGCTTGAAATGAGACTCACGACACCGCGAGGTGACAATATTATTCCGCTAAAAATTGCTTTTTCCATTTTTATATGCTGTTAATTCCCATGGTCTGTGCAAGAACCGCAGGGACTCTCGATACCGGTAGGTATTAGAGATCGATGAAGAGCGCCATGGTTTCAGAAATTGGCAATAGTGATCAGAATTAGTTTAGCTAGGCATGCTGCGATAGATTTCCTGCGCTTGGATATGAATCGCCTGTTGTGTCTAGACATAGTGCACCTTATATAAAGGAACATTATCCGCACTGATCATGGTTTTTATAAAAGAAAAAAAATGCCTTTCCTTGATGTTGACGCGCTCGTAGCTGATTTAATAACTATGTATAAGTGTATGAAAAAAAATATGGTCTCAGTAAGTTATTTATTCATCGTTCCCTCTCACATTATTGTGTGTCTGTAATTACACACAATAATTAGTGCCTCAGTAATTATCGCTGGAGGGACAGTGAGAGAGAGAGAGAGAGAGAGAGAGAGAGAGAGCTTTATACTGGGTTACTGCAACTAGCAACATTTTGATACAGAAGTCAATCTTCTCAAGAGAAGAAGGGCTACCTGAATGAAAGGACACCATAACTAATTAATGCTGAGTGTCTTGAGATGTCATATTTTTCGTAATTCAATGTGCATATGCATTTGATACTATTTGCATAGAGGAAATTCAAGTGGAGTTTTTTTCTGAGACCCAGAAACGCTCCCAACGAGGGTTATGTGGTGTTTCATGGATAAAACAAACGCTGTCTGTTGTCTACAATTATGGTGTCATTGGCTTCATAATTTTCTGAATCATTCTCGCGTACAACTGATGACATGAACGTTCCTTTATCATACCTAATGTAGTTTTGGTGTAGGGTCTTCTTGTTGATTATGTAATGGTGAATCACTTCAGCCAGTTAGGGACATGTGCAATACCATTATCACCCAAAGACCTGACCTACTCTTGACCTATTCAAACTTTAAGGATAGAAGAAACTCAAAAAAAAAAATATATATATATATTATTTGAATGGAATATATAGTGGTGGCTCAAGAGTATCGTCACTGAAGGGGAGAAAATAAATTAATTGTTTTGTAGAATCGTACCGGTTGTGATTGACCCCAGTCGACCTATATGCTTAGGAAGCTCAGCACACATGAGCACATTGGCCCATCGTTAACAGTACCCCCCAACCGATTTTAATCGACACCCATGTTCAAGATTCAAAATTTAAATCTTGGCTTATTGACATTATGGTTGTACGATCCACAGGTTCTCGTAAAAATCATAGGTACTTCCTCTTCATTCCTG
Organism: Stratiolaelaps scimitus; assembly: GCA_019614645.1. Lineage (NCBI taxonomy): Eukaryota > Metazoa > Arthropoda > Arachnida > Mesostigmata > Laelapidae > Stratiolaelaps > Stratiolaelaps scimitus. Next base: position 1,226,818 of record JABWDB010000037.1, read on the forward strand.
CGTCTTCATTCCTTGTGACGAGGAACCGCCTCGCTTGCTACCGCTCATTTCTTACCCCTTAAAATAGAAGATTTTCCGGGCAGCCGCTCAGCCAACATTTATTAAATATATTCTACGGAACAGTTCCTTTCGGCGCCGTTTCATAAAACGGACCCCCGTCAAGCGCAAATGTGCCACGGTGTCGGGGGAGCAAACCCCTGCGTGTGTCCACGCATCTACGTCCGTCTCCTCCGGTTACGAAAGGCACGCACGCACACCACGCCACCAGGCTCGATTAATACTTTACCCAATGGAAGCCTTGTTACGCCATTGTCACATCACTACGTGTCACCCCGTTCCCGTTTTACCCAGCGGTGCTGATAGCGTCTCGTCGTTTACCTCCACTGCTTCAGAACGCACATATGTCATACTGGGTTACTATGTAGCGATTTTAAGCCGCAGCATAGCACTGCGGGGTGCTACTCGACCTCTAGGGACAAGAAACAAATTGCAATACACCTAACGTTGGAAATGCCACTTGCCAACTCCAGCGGTTGACCAACCCTGTCGCGTTAAGGTTATTCCGCTATTTTGAGGGAAATCTCACCTCGGCTACCAATAGCCACAAATAGACCTTGACCACTTGTGTGAAGCCTGGAAAGCTGAGGAGTACCCACCTGCACGCCTCGTAAACTCTCAAGTGCTTTCTCAGAATACATTATGATCTATGTATGTCATAACACGAATGACTTATTGGCCCCCTTCTCTAAGGTTTAAGGCCACACCTCTGTGCTCAAGCAACCTCTATAACACTGCCTTGCTAAACACTTGACACGACCCATGCAGGCAGACCCTCAAGCCATCTAGGAAGACTCTCCTGAAACTTTTCCGAATCCAAACTTGACCGAATTCCGACCTGTTCAGTTTAACACGAACTTATAATTTCGCTGTCGTGTTAGCCTATAGCACTAATCAAGTTACGATGCTGCAGTTATCATTGTTGCACCCGTTGTAATTATCGCCTAGCTGTTATCTCCTCTTATCTGAGTCCAATTAATCCAATGCATTGGTTTACTCATTCATCAGTTACCTTAATGCCTTTATCCCATTTCCTTGCTTCAGTTATTCGGTGACATCGTCCCGCTCCAGTCACTCCATGAAAGATAGCTACGGGTACCTCGTTGTCGCAATAATAAAATCACTTCATTCACTACCACAATGCTCCAGTCATCACCGAAGCAGTTATTCCGTGTTCCCCGTGTTAATTACTCCGTCCTCGCATTGCAATTAGTTCCCGTCACGTTATCCCGTTCGTTACCCCCTTTGTGGCTATTCCGTGGTAATTATTGTTATGATTATTTGATTTATTAAATATCTCAACGATAGATTTGGGAGGTGCGAACGTCTGATCTCAAGGTAAAAACTCGTCTTGATTTCCAACATGTCCGAATAAATTTGAGATTATTTGCTTTAGATTCAACAGTATACGCAACGTTCACATTGATATTTCTAAGAATTTTTTGCGAACGCTTTTTTGTGACAATCTTTGAATCAGCTTTTGGGATGAGTAATTGAATCCAATAGGAAATTTCCTATTTATTAAGTAGAACTATACTAATTAAAAAAAAACCTCACATTTGGATATTTCGTTCATTCTTAACCGTTGTCGAAATCGCGACCCCCAAGTTCATATATTCCTGAAAATTCATTTTGCCCTCCCTTTTTGTTATGTATGAAACATCTAATTTTTTCGACACATCTATTTGCCATAGTGTTCTCTCGTGAAGTCACGGATCACGCACGAACGATCATGAAATCGTTACTAACGTTTATTGGTATCGTCGGCAAAAAGGACATAATGAACTTGTTTTTAGTTCTATTGCTAAACATGAGTTTGACATTTCGAAGGCGCTCCATTTTTACCATAGTGTGATCAAGTCAAAACAAGCAAGCAAATAAACAATCATCAATATGATTGGGGCTGTTTTTGAGCTCAGCGTCATACACATACATAAATAAATACATACGTACAAAAATATTTACATGCATACGAAATACATACATGCATACGAACTTTTGAAATGTTAGACTATGGGATACCCTTTTCTACTTTATGGCACAACTATTCTGAATCGGCTAAATGTTTTCGATGATTCGATAATCCTCGTTGGCGGAACGTGTCGCATCAAACATATTTTGTGCTCCTGGAAACATAAGAGATTCGATAGCTTGCAATTTAGTCGAATTTCTATGGAGAGTAGAATCTTTCTCCAATTTTTTCAAACGAATCTTCCGCTCAGTCAGTACAGTGGTCTGACGCACAGACAAACTCAAATCAGCACTTGTAATTTGGTAAAATCGAAAAATATCTAACTTGGGGCTGGGTGTCCATTCGCTCTCGTTGATATCTGGGCCGACAAATGTCAGGTCTGAGGTCGACGTCATTCGCTGGCGCGTGAGTCGAATAGGTGAATTCATTAAGGACACGAATTCATGAATATTTTATGTTATCGCCAGTGCATTACGCTGAACCATATCTCTGAAATTTGGTTGTTGTTGTTTCGACAATTTCTGTAGCTTCCAGATTATTACTAGCAAGGAGGGAGACGATGCTGCTTTGCGTGAGTATCCATTACGGGTATATTTTCAATAAGTCCACTCGAGTTAATATATAGTAAGGCCACATACGAATCCTTTGTCACCATAGGATCACGGACTTGGTCGAGCTCCGTGACCTTGCTCAGGTGTGGACCAGGCTGACTCGTTGTACCTGTTTCGACGTTCTTGATTGTTACAATATAGAATCACACCTACTTACCGATCAGGATAGTAAGTAACAGGCCTCTAAAGTTGACTTCGTTAATTGACTAATGTGAATGTAGAAACACCAATTTTATCTGTCCACTGCATCAAGATTACGATCACAGGCCGACTACCACAAGAATGAGACCACCGTCGCTCTATTATGCTTGTAAATTCAGATCATAAATTGGTCTAGAATTTTATAGAATAAGTCTAATAATAACTAGGACTACCAGAGTCGAGTCCCAGCCTCGTGGCAATGCTACATACATATTTCTCTTGTATTCCTGTTTGTTTTCAAATATTCCTCACAGAACAATCTATCTATTATATATATATATATACAAATTGTTGAAGGGCAACTCTAACGATTGGCTGTAACATTAGCTAGGCGCTACCGTACTTCAGTGTCTTTATTATGTACACTGCGTTGGCGTGGTGAAATAGCTACTATGTGCGTTACATACATTTTCCGGCGTTTGGTAGGATCACTTTTCTCAGAGAATCAACTGTAGAAACTACGAAAGTGGGTATCCGGCGCTGATTCTTTTCTCACCACATCTGCTCCGGAGTTGCGATTACAAAGATTGCCGTTGAGCGCAACAGGGAGTTCGCAGTGTCTTGTAGAGTTTGTGTTCGTTCCAGTTTGAGTTGTGCCAGAGTGGTTTGACTCGTACCAGTTTGAGTTGTGTTCGCAGTGTCTTGAGAGAGAACCTACTTTAGGGTTCTAAAGCTGGAGGTCTCGATTTGATTCAATAATCATTGTTCGATCGGATTATCACCTGTTCATATTCATGCGTCATGAAAGCCGAGTATTTCCAAGCAGGGACCGATGTTCAAAGACTAGTTTATGACGGTGGCGATCGCAGAGAAACGGAATTTAACTACTGGTATTATCATTTTACTATAACACTTTTAGAATATTTCTGTGTCGGTAAGCATCGTGCCAGGAAACAGCCAGACCACGGCTAAGTCTCGACCACTGATGCCGGAGGTCAAGGGTTCAAATCGTCTGATGGGTATGTGACGTATACGGTCTTGTAGTCGGCTGCGCCTCTGCCTCCGGTGCCGGAGGTTGGTTGTGCAAATACTATCCTGCGAGACTTGGTCTTTAACGGCTACAGGCTTCTGTGCCGAGAGTTAACCTGCAGAAGGCTGCCCTCATTAAAAACAAGGTCATCAAATCCTACCACAGGATTTGAACCCGCATCCCCTTTCATAGAAGGTAGGGGGTCGAACAGAGGTGGAGCAAGTCTTAAACATAGAGAGAACAAATGGTGCCCCAGGCTAGGTTGATGTATATGCATCCATGTGTTCTTCTGCTCTTAACATATAGCCAGCGTAACAATCCTCCAGCAAAAATTCTGCTATCGTTACGCAGTAAGGACTGTATCTCTATTAGACGAGTGGCACTGCATTGTTATCGATCGTATTATATAGGGGCTGGATGAGCCGGAGGAGCGAGCAAAGGGTACAGTCCCTTCGTTCAGATAATCCTTAATCCCTCGGAACGACCAAGACCCGAAATGACCCCAAAATCATTGATGTGTATTGAACTTTGTCGAATTGTTTGTTGCTTATATTGTAAATGATCTGGATCACATTGGATTTGGATAGAGCTGTTTCTGCCTCTCAGTTGGCCGAGGTTCAGCGGTATTCTAAATTAGGCACATTATTATCACTGTCATTATTATCGGTCGTTACTACTTCGCCGATTTCGACAATAGTTGCTATTTCGTTCGCAGCTGAGTACATCCTTTCTTCTTTAATGTAAAGCCCCACAGTGCACCCAGTACGACAGCCTTCCCCGTATGTTATGGCTAATACAAGTACGCGATGGTGTACGATCCGTTCACGAGTGCTCTAAACCTGGGTCAGCTATGCCTGAGCAACACCTGAACGGGATGTAAACAGTGAAACCGACAGGAACCTCAAAGGATCTGCAAATTGAACCTATGGCCGCAAGTATCTCATAGAGAGAGTTTCCAAAGCAGCTTTCCCCTTCTGAGAGAAGGGAGCATGCGAAACTAACATTTGTAATAATAAAATCAAGTAAGAAGTTAACTTATCGAATATTAGTATACATGTTATGCAAACAATGAATATACTTTAATGGGTAAAAGTCATGGGAATGAGTGGTCCCTAATAGTAGGTACTGTATTCAAGATGCTGGACAGTGTTAATAGCCAACTCTGCGTTTGGTTACATGGTAAGGCTTTATACTGGATTTTCTTATTTAGGTCTTCCTTTAGCGTAAACAATAAACAGTCTACGTGGGCAAGCAACTAAGGCCAAGGGTAACTAGATAGGTACAATATACAGGTATTTAGCACGCATGTGCTGCTACAAAGCATCACAGTATTTCGAGCACACCCTCAGCTGTTCTCCTCTCTGACAGGCCTCAGCTCTTAACCTTTTAGGTATTACTATGAGGACTATGAGGGTATTACTGTCGGGGCCACCTTTGCTTATTCTCTTCCTTCCTCGTACCTCTCAGGAATCTTCAGATAAAGAATGATGATAAGGAACTCCAAAGCGTCTGACAGGATTTGAACCCAACACACACGTCCCTCCGTTCTAGCAGTCCAAGACGCTCACCACTAGACCATCCACGTGAACTGCTGCAACAAAGCATGAATGGCCTCAGGCCACCCATGCTAGGCTGTGCTGGTACCTCTCTGTACATTGGAAGCCGATGGGGATTTACGATTTCTGCTACATTCAAGTAACGCAAGGGACACTTTAACGTATGGTCCATCCATCAAAGACGACGCTGGTTGACGGTACAAATGGCACTCGCAAATGGATACGTTCTCATGCTGTTACCGGCGCATCAGTGAAAGAGACTTTGTACAGAGAGATGCACTGAGCAAAAAGCATCCATACTTTCTGTCATCGGTTAACAAGGTCATATACATTGTGGACTACAAGGATTATGAAATTCATCAGGAGCGGTACTGTTCTGCATTGATGTGATCTGAGGCACAGTTACGGGCAGACTGATTTATTGGTCGTGCGTTGTGATGGACATAGTCATTTCGCCGACAGAGGGCGCTGTATGGGCAGGCACTTCAATTACCATGGTCTCCCAACATCTCCCTTCCTTACAGTGTTACAATGATGTTGAGCCAACCTTAACTTCCACAATAAACAACAATTTCCAACTGCTTCATCACTAACTCCAACAACTGGCTGACTACATTGTGGCTTTCGTACTAATGCCACTAGAGTCTGTGTAGTTGCATTTACAATCGACTGGCTAGATTTCTTCTTGCCCACATTTGTCACTTTGTGTAATGTCTTATAAAATTCGTTATTGGGTCACTTGGTGTATCTGTATTATACAAATTCCGATTATTGTTTTTTTTTTTTTTTTTTCACTGACATTGTAGCGTATTGTATTAAGCTACTATAATTCGAATATGAATACATTATTAAACTATAATGTACGATATGGTAATAATTATATATCTACTGACTTTCCATCAAGTCCCTTGAACACGCCGTGTCCTACTGGCGCTGGTTGGTTTCACTACGCTTGCACATCTCTCTGCAGATGACATTCCGCGGTCTGCTGTATTTGAGGTAGGTTGTCCTGCTGATGTCGTTGGTCTGCAGCAGACTCTTCGAGTTGTGCGTGTCAATTCGCACTCCGCTCTGCGCTTTGTTGCTTGGCGTGGAGGAATGACGTTGTCTGTCCCGTTATTCGTTCGGAATTTAGTTCTGGTCGGGTATCTGTGCTGTGTGGTGGCCCGATTGGCTCTGCTTGGCACCCCTGTTGGTGCGTGCGGTGCAGTGAGCGTAGTGCGCGTTGTCTCGGAATTACGGTGTGTTGGTGAGCGTTTGGCCTCGCAATTTCTGTGCGTTCTTGAGCTGATTTGTTGCGCTGTCTCCGCTCGTCGCACCGAGGCCGTATCCGGAGTGTGCATCGTTGTTCTTGGTTGCGATCCGCTCGCCTGATGCTCCCCTGGTTCGACCGGCTCTGTTGGCCCGAGGATGATCTGCCGCTCTCTGTTCGGTATGTGTTGTGGTGTCAAAAATTCCTTATTATTATTATTATTATTTATTGCGCCTTTTGTGCTTTCTGGGGTCGGGATCACAATGAGGTGTCGTCTATTCCGGACTATTTCGCCCCCTCTTTCTGTTCTAATTTTATATGTTCTGGCCCTAATCTGTTCTACACAGCGCCCCTTTATCCATTCGTATGTTAGATCCACCGGTTGAATTCTGACCCATTGGCCTGGTAATATAGGGGTGTATTCCTTCGTGCTGTGATCGTGGCCTTTTTTTGCTTCATGTTGTCGTTTTCTAATGATGTCGGTAACTTGTCTGTGATTCCGCGTGCGTAATTTATATTCTTTGAGTGGTAGTAAAGTTGCTGGTGTGCGTCCGAAAAATTTTGCAGCTGGCGATAGCCCTTCTGTCTGCTCTGTCACTCGCCACTCCAGTAGTGCCATGTTCAAATCCTCCTTGTTGAAGTTTGCCTTTTTTACAATGCGTTTAGCAATTTTGACGGCACTTTCTGCTTTGCCGTTTGATTGGTGATGATGTGGCGCGCTAACGACGTGTTTTACTAACCACATCGAGCAGAAATCTTTAAATTCTCTGCCCATATATCTGGGATCTGAGTCGGTATGTATTTCAGTCGGTCTACCGTGCCTTCCGAAATGCGCGCTTGTTTTGTTTATTATATGACGTGTTGTTGTGTTCTGACCCAGGCTATCCAACTCGAAATAATCGCTGTACCCGTCGACCGTTACGAGATAATTTGTTCCTTCCCACATGAATATGTCTTGGTGTACTATTTGCCAAGGTCGCTGGGGTATATTTTTGTTTATTAGTGGTTCGGCACGTTGTTGTGTATTGTATGTCTGGCAGGCTTCACAGCGACTCACCCAATCCTTCATGTCGTCTCTGATTTTCGGCCAATATATGGTATCTCTAATTCGTCTGCACATGGCATCGTATGCTAGGTGAGACTTATGTGCACGTCTCAAAAATTCTGCTCTGAGGTTCGGAGGAACCAATACAGCTGAGCCTCGATAAACCACTCCTTGGTCCACGATCAGTTCGTCGCGTACTGGCCAGTACATCAGGATTTCCGTTGGAACTTCCTTTTCCTTGTTTGGCCAGCCGTTCTGTATGGCGTTCATTAGTTTTTTCATTTGTGCACTTTGTGCACTTTCTTGTTTCACTTGTTCGATCAACATGTCTGAAATTCTATTGTGTTCACGCTGTCTTATCTCGCCTATTTCTAGTCTGCATATGTTTTCACCTGGTTGGTTCTCTTCTAGGGGGTGACGGCTCAGAAGGTCAGCTATCAGGTTTGTCTTTCCCGGTATGTATTTCACTCGTATGTTATATTTCATGAGTTCGAGACGCATTCGTTGTAGTCTCTTTGGACAAGAGTCCAATGCTTTCGAGAAAATGCTTTCTAGAGGTTTGTGATCTGTATGGACTGTAACGTCAGTCATTGCGTAGATGTAGTGATCGAACTTTTTACATGCCACTAGTATTGCTAAACACTCTTTCTCGATGACGGCGTAGTTCTTTTCGGCTGCGTTCAACGAGTGTGACGTGTATGCTACTGGTTTTCCATCCTGTATCAATACACCTCCTAGGCCATAATCACTGGCATCTGTTTGGAGTATGATAGGTTTGTCCTTGTCAAAGTATGCTAGGGTCGGTGTTTCTGTCAGTTTCTGCTTAATGGCTTCGAAGGCCTCTTGTTGTTGGCTTTGCCAACTGAATTCGTATTGTTTTTGTGTGAGTCTGCGTATTGGCTCCGTAAGTTGAGAAATGTTGGGTATGAATGGCAGTAGATAGTTAACGCACCCCAAAAAACTCATAATACCTTTCACATTTTTAGGTATTGGCATCTCGCGAATGGCTTTAATTTTCTCTGGGTCTGCTTTAAGGCCTTCTTTACTAATCACATGCCCCATGAATTTGACCTCTGTCATGCCCAATCTAAGTTTGTTTTTATTAAAACGTAGCCCAACTTTACGTGCTCGTTTGAATAGAGCTTGCACGTTCTGATGGTGATCCTCAATTGCCTCGGCTACTGTGTCTCCTTCACCCCAGACTATGGTATCGTCTGCTACTACAGCTACGTTTCTGAGACCATCGTATGCCTGTACCTGTCGTCTTTGGTATTCTTCGGGTGCCGATGCTATTCCCTGAGGTACTCTGCAATATTGATACCTGCCTATAGGGGTCCAGAATGTTGTGTAATCGCGACTGTCTGGGCTAAGTGTCATCTGGTAAAAACCGTCTCTAGCGTCTAATACAGAAAATATTTTTGCCTTTCTGAGTCGGTGTAGTGTGTCGTTGAGTGTGGGCATGGGGTATCGTGGTCTGTGAATGGCCTTGTTTAGTGCATGTGGATCTAGCACAATTCTCAACTTACGTCCTTGCCGATGCACTGCGACGAGATTCGACACCCATTCTGTGGGGTGATTGACCTTCTGTATGACTCCCAATCGTTCTAACTCCTTTACTCGGTCTATGATGTCTTCCACGAATGCGACAGGTGGGGTCCGTGGTGGCTGTTGCACAGGTGTGACGTCCTTGCTGACGTGGATCTTGACTGGCTGGGGCAGTTGTCCTAGACCTTGGAAGATGTCCTTGTACTCCTCCGTTAGGTTTTCCAAGCGGCCTTTGTCTTGCTGAATCACCATGTTTACACATTCGACTTCGCGTGATACTTGTATTAATTCCAGCTCTAGACACGTGTTTGCTGATAACAGTGTCTCGACTTCCTCATCGACTACCTGGAACTTGATCTGCTTTTTGGAATTGATACCTCTGAAATATGACATTTCTATGGCACTGGTATCTTTTGGTTAGAGCTGCAAGTAGGGCTTTAAGTGTTGCGCATGGCTCTTCGCCTGACGGGTCAGTCCTGTCCCCTGTCACTGCTTCCACTTCAAGACTGGATAGGAACATCCGATTGGTATCACCGAATACTGACCTGAAGTGAGCTAATTGTCTTCTGGGGCTTAGCTTGTATATGTCGTTGATCAGTGCATAATCCGTCCAGGCGTCTAGGAATATTGACCAATTTTCACTGCGATCCCCTTCATGACTCATGGGTCTCGGGGCGTTGGATTTTTGTGACATTTTTGCACTCTTTTATGGGACTGGTCTCACGCACACCTTAGCTTGCTCTACTGATCTTCAATGACTTTCAACTAGTCCGACTGCGCCATGTTCTGCATTGATGTGATCTGAGGCACAGTTACGGGCAGACTGATTTATTGGTCGTGTGTTGTGATGGACATAGTCATTTCGCCGACAGAGGGCGCTGTATGGGCAGGCACTTCAATTACCATGGTCTCCCAACAGGTACCTTTACTGGGTACCTCACAAGGTCTGCGCGATAAATCGGTCAACTAAACATTCACGCAACAGACTGCCAAGTACTTTGCGAGCAGGGCCTTATCTTACCGGCTGAATTGTTCCATACTGGTTATCCTTGATAGATTAACTCTGAGGGCCCGTCTCTGAAAATGGGTGTGTCCCGGTGACGGCGGTTTTTCGCAGTACCTAGAGGCACATCTTGGATAAATAGACGCCAGTGGAATATACCCGAAGTCACAGATTCAAATGCTCGCGTGACTCCAGGGAGGTGTGGATTTCCCTGCCAACATTTCTCCTAGTAATGTCGTACGGGGATAAGTGCCGAGACGTGTCCCATGGGAGAAGAGCTCGGAGCCAGTCGCAAACGAAAACCCGTACTAAATAGTTATGTCTGACAAATGATGCCCCGAGCGCCTTGTTGAACAGATATGGTGTGGCTACCGACATTTCAGATCGGTGGGCTCGAACTTTTACAATCATGACAAACTGATTGCTTGCATCCCGGCAACCCCAATCCTTCATGTGCACTACTGACTCATTGGTAGGTTAAGATATTGCGAAAGAAAAGCATTGCATCCACGGTGTGATTAGATTTAAAATCCGATGATTGGGTGCTTGATTGGATGCTGGACTTTTTGATAGAAGTGTCTAAATGTCTGATTATCTACATATCTCACCTGATTCATCCAAGCACTCGTACACTGGTGTATTTCTTTAATGATCCTTGTCAAGTTATCATAACATAATACTTGCTTATTTGTATTGTTGGACCGGGCGTACATAATAATAATAACAATCATTCGTATACATGTATCATTGTGTTCACCTTTCTAACTGCGACTACCTTGGTCATCTGCTAGATACCAATACGGTGTCAAGGGGAATTTGTGATATATTCGGTGCACTGATCTCGAAATTTCGTCAGCCAACGTCCCCTGAAATCAGCCAGGCTTCCCATACTATTATAGATGTGCGCCATCAGCCACACTCTAGCGCTCCCACCGAAAGCAGCGGTGATCGCTCGTAGGCGACACATTTTGAAATCTCTCATGGGAACTCCCGTCAAAATTGTTCGAAGACACAGACGAAGTTTCAGAGAGTGCTCCTTCTGAACGCTAAATGACAACAGCCACCCGCGATTGTGATTTTCCTCGATTATCGCATGAACTGTGGTCATAGAGAGACTTCACTTGGCCCGGAACGAAGTTCCTCCTAGAGTGTGTGTATGCCCAATATATGGCATCTGTCCATAACCAGCCATGACACGATCTCAAAGAGAAGGAATTTCTCCATGACGAATTTCGGACAGCATTTGTTACTTAGTAATGGCTTAAATATATTGTTGTTGCATCATTGCTCCGGCTTCTCTGCACTAAGCAATCAATCAGCAATTTGAAAAGAAAGTCCAGGGGACATCTCAGACGGATTACTGAACACTATACATGGGATACGTTCGTATCCGAAGTGGAATACTAGTCTGGTCCATAGGCGATTCCCTAATGACGAAGCCGATTATCGTTATTACTCGTTTGATTGAAGACATTGAACTAGTCAAAACGTCAAAACGACTAATTAGGAGTGTAGGGCGAATGGGGTTCTGGGCCACTAAAAGGGTTGAATGCTACCGTTGAGGACAACATTGCCACGGTAGAGCCACTATACAAGCAGAAATCAAACCCGAACCTTCATGGCCCCGAAATTATTGTAACATATTTCGGCCGTGAGAGGTATTGTGTTTGTAATGTATACTAATTACAATGTGAAGAAGAAGGAGACAAAGAGCCAGTTGTAAACACATGGTTTTATATGGCCTGTCCAATATAGGCTCCCTGAATTTGGACAATGTAACTTATCTTTTTTTTTTTAACTTCCACATTACCTCATGTCTGCCCTAGAGGAATTACACGATTATTTCGCTTCTCTGGTGACAGTCGAGTGAATCTCAATTGTTCCTATTATCTATCCGTCCAATATACCAATGACGGGTCTACCAATTGAAATTTCCTCGGTAAAATAATCCAACAATTCGGATGGCACTAATTTTCAATCAAACGTAATCATCTCGAAACAAAATAATACCTGCTGCGGTTAATAAACTTTGGAAAATAAACGATTTGTCCTATATAGATTTGTCAACCTTCCCTGCAACGCTTGGCAACACTAGTCAAGTATACTGGCATATACTCTCATATATTATTAATTAGTAATGATTCATTATATCGTACATATTTACTATTATAAATGAATGCATTTTCTGTACCATTAAGCTCTACGAAGCTCTTGATGCAGCCTGTTTTTAGATTAATGACAGTATACGCCTGTACTCTTCAGGCGTTCGCCAAAAAACACCCCAAGCAACCTTGGTTATAAAATTTAGATTGGCAAAGGTGGCCTGCTAAAGAGGTCCCCTAGAGATTTGAGCGTTTCATCAATGTACGATTGTGCATTAGATGCGCGTTACACGCTTCAAAATGTTAGAACGATGTTAGGTGACGATATCGAATTCAACTGTTTTTCGAGCTGACCCTCAGCTGTTTCCCTATCTGACAGGCGTCCGCTCTTAACCTTTTAGGTATTACTATGAGGACCTGTCGGGGCCACCTTTGCTCATTGTCTTCCTTAGTCGTACCTGGCAAGAATCTGGCGATATCGAATGCAAAACGATACAAGCACGCCTCTATTAAAAAGCAAAGTGACATTATTCTTTATAATTTGAAAGTTATTGCTGAAAGCTGAATTCCACGATCTTCGTTAAGAGTACGGGCACCATATTATTATTATTATTATTATTAATTCAATCCGCACGCGCCGCTCCTGGTAAGCGAATAGTTTGACTACCTTTGAGACATTCGTTTGCGTTATTTGATCTAACATTTCGAGTAAGCGTCGGTGAATCCTCTATGTCGATCCGTAACTTCTCTATGGGAGTTTGCCGGATATCTTCACGGCTAGATTACACATCTGTGTTTGACCTGCGAATGACCCCATTTTGCGAATACGATCGACTGCGTCAACATGTACTTTAAAGGCGATCCCAGAATTGAACGGCGGAAAATTGCGGTACGAACTACGAAATGGCTGATTAACACGACGTGCTAAACCTGAAGGTAAAAATCAGGGTCGGCAGGTGTTACGGCGTCTTATGAAGCACGAATGCCGAAAGCAGTTGTACCGTGGACGTTAAACCTTTACGGCTGTGAGTCAGCCTGGGAAATTTGTTATAGGTATTATGGTCGTCTAAATGGCGAATGAAATCCTTTATTGGGAATGGGGTCATTGTTTAAATCGTGGCCCTGTTTCGTTTGGATCCGCGTAGAGAGCGTTGGTCATTAAGAACTACATACACAATGGAGCTATTTGTATTATACGTTTGGCTGTGATCGAAATTAGTCGACTTTCTCCGTCCAATAGTGCCTTCCTCGGCTCGGTCCCATGGGAAGAAGACCACGGAGCGGGGCCAGCGGCTAACGAACCAAGTCGCTCTCGGCGGAGCATTGCACCCAGCGTCTGTTGCCTCATCGGTCGGCCATGTCATGAATCCTATGGAAATAGATGGATGAGTGCTGCCGCATTTCAGCGCGGTGCTACCTAAATCCAATCAGTGACGTTGTTCCTCTGAGCAAGTGATACAAAAATATTCCTGTAGTATTGATGGGTGATCAGGTGAGGTGTAGATGGTGTTGTTCTTAGTTTCATTTGTCCTTTCCTTGTATTAGCTTCCGAGTGAGCTCAGTGTCGTTATCGGCGGAAAAAGTTTGAAACGGTGAAACGGTCTCATTTATGTGTACATTTTATCTATTGTGGCTTACCCAACTTGGGCAGTAATGTCGTTACTATTAGATTAATTCGAATGTCCATTCAATTCGTCCACGTAAACGGAGACGATTCCCTCACTGAGATTCATACCCACACACTTTGGGTACATCTTTGTAAAGTTTGTACAAAGTCTGTCGCTGAATATGCCAAGTGATTCAAGTAGCCATATCTACCGTGCGACTTCGAAGTCGTATCGGAGATCTGCTACCCCGAGAGCAGGGATTTCCACACCCATGATTTTGTTGGCTGAGAGGTTCAAAGCCAAATTTGCAAAAGCTAAGAATGACAGGATGAAACCACAAAAACAACAACAACTAGTTGGAAGGCTTTCTGAGTCTCAGTGCAACCTGAATTTCCAGCTGTCCCTAAGGTCATCGTTGCACTAGACGAATGCGTATAGTGTGCCTACTATAAGTAGGTCTACCGTTGATGTACCATCGTTGTTCTACGGGATCCTTTAAAAAAAAGGTTCCTTTTTTGCTTCAGGACCTAGAGAGTAGAGGACACTTTATTACATTATAGCATTTCAATGTGCCGTCCTCTGCCGCAGTGCCACCCACTATCGAGCATTGAGAAGAGACATTCTGATATGACCGAGGTGATTGTCAACCACATGCACGTTCACTCCATACACGCTACGCTATTATATTCTATATTAGAAGAAGAAAGACGAGAAAGCTCTGCGGTGTTCTTATGGCTCGAATGGCCTCAGGCGAGAAGGGTGGCTATGCGCTGGGTGTATTTCGCACTGGTGACATGCGAACATTTTGTTGTACTCGAAGCTGTACCCATAACATGTAACCACCAGCTTCGCTTGTGTTCCCTCTGTCTGGAAAATTAAGTGAGCGATAGAATGCGGTGGCACACAATACAAGGTCGACGTCGGCGGCGACGACGTCGACGTCAAACTTTGTCCCGTTAGATGATGGCGGTTTTCGTTGCCCCGCAAAACCCCCTACGGTCGTCTCTACTCGACAATGAGATAGCGGTCGCTGTAACACGAATTTTCTTCTGTGTATTAATTAACGCTCCTGTATATTGCACATGTTGTATGGATGTGTGTGAGTGTGTGTGCGCGCTATGTACCTGCGTAATTGACAAACAGCGTTGTGATGATGGTGCACAATGCACAAGATCTTGCTTGTAGACGCCCAGGTGTGTATATATATATATATATAATACCTGGAAAAGTCTTAGTTTTTGGTACCTAATTATTATAATTGGGCTTTGAATGAAAGATGTAGTGTAGTTGGTGCATTCGTTGTATTTGGTGCTCATTTAGAAAGAGCTCGACACCAAGCCTACCTCTTCGTCTGGGATTCATAGATGAGCGGTGGTTCGGTCGCCGTCCAAGTTGCCTTGGCCTGGTCGCCCTTCGTTGATCCGTTCAGCTCTGGCAGTCACGTACGAAGGACACCACTAGGCCCGACCTAGCCTTGAACAGCCCCATGGCTGCGCGGGTCCCCAGCCGCTTGCTAAAGTGGCCTGCTAGCGTATGACGTCGCCTATCGCTTATCGCCGCGGCTCACCTGGTCTAGTATCTTCGGAAAGTCAATACACCCAGTCGGTGTCCTCGTTTCCGTTAGTTAGCAGAAAAATAGTATCATTGCTCAGCGGCGCTTCGATCAGAGACACCCGACCAGTTGAGCAATTGTCCTGAACGAGGTGATCAGGAACTATGAGCTCTCTCACTCATGAGCGGAGCACACAATGAGCTGGATCAGAACACACACACACACACACTCTAGGAATCGGCTTTTTCGCTTTCGTAACCCGAATCTCAATAGTGGTCGCTGGGCTACTCTATCCGCGTGAACATCGATGTGCAATGCACCTCATATCTGGCTCCCTTCTCCACAGCACGAAGATATTACCCCTTATACCAACCTTATACCTATTTCCCGTGTATCAGAACATCAGGCTATCCGTGTAGAGCGAAGCAATCGGTCTGCGTATCTCTGTCATTATGGAGATGCGTGATGCCAAAGATCCCTATGAACAAGAGTCAATCATACATCATTACGAACTACCTGTCAAAATAATAGTGTATCTGCGCCACTCTTTTTGAGTACACACCTATGGCAATAAAGCTGAGGTTAGGTTGGTTTACCGCAACCGAAACGAGAGCTCTGTGTCAAGTGACAACTTCCTCGGCACGTAAATACTTAACAATAGCCCACGGCCTCCCCCATGCTTAACTATCCTATGTATTTTCGAGCTGACCCTCAGCTGTTCCCCTATCTGACAGGCCTCAGCTCAGGCCTCTTGTATGTGTCCATTGGGCAGATACAAATCGAAACTAAGCTTAACTATCCTATTGATTCTGATTGCCTCTCATCCCTTGTCGTTTCGGATCTGTAATCTAATCGTTCATCAGAGAATACCTACGAATGCTCTCACGAATGTCTTTTCAAGGGGTATTTTTTTGCAGGCACTTATCGTAATATATATTCAAGCCGCGTTTAATAATAATTATGCCTTCGGAGAGTTGTGTCCTTTCTTTTCATTATACGGGAAGCTTATATAATGCTAATAATGAGACCTTATGAAATTTACCGCTACGAGCACGACACCTCCAGCTGTGCGTGATTGATGGTGAAACAGATTTGAGTTACACATCTTCTTGACAAATTATGTTCCGCAAATTTTCCCTGATTTAACGGATACGCTTTAACTATAGAGTTTTGGCGCGTTTTTAAATTCTGCTATACAAACATATTAGGTATAATCATAGGAAAATTTCGGTCGAGATGTGTTAAGCTGTCACTTAAGAACAAAAAGAATCGAATTCATTTCCATGTCGTAGTGCACTTATGTTAGATCGTACAGTTCTTACAATGGCTCAGTAAGCGCGAAATCATCTACAGGCCAACAACCTTAGGTTTTAGGGTGTGTGCCATAAGGGGCCACTTGCTCCCTTGGGCTGTGACTCCGGGTGTTCCATTCAAGTCGTCTTTCATCCGACGTATGTATTGGCCCCGAAGTCTGATTGGACCCCAAGTCAACTGCAGTGGCAAGCCAGTGCCAAATGAAGAGAGTGACGCGTGACTTGGACCCCACTGCCAATGGCAGTCGTGTTCCGATTTCGGGTGTTTAGCGTGATAGGTCGTTTAGGGTCGTACCCAGCACTATCTGTCGGATTGCAGCTGATTTCTACCAAGATTACCTATCGATCATAACCTAGGCACGCAACAACCTAAAGTTAGCTATTTCTCATCCCATCTGCCTCATTTGGAAGAAGTGCGGCCCACAGCGGTTACAGCGTTCCTACAAGTAGGTTCGTGTATAGCCAACGGGAGCCTTCGAAACGAACTCTTCCCGGCTCTGTCTTCGTGATGGTACAAGATTGGTTGCATTTCAAGACGGATAGCTCTGTCAGTGTGCGTAAATTATTATGACTCTTTTGTCACCATTCGATCTGTGTTTTTTTTGCAGATATATATATATATATATATTGATACTCTTGCACATATATATATATATATATATATATGTGCTAGAGTATCAATCCTCAGAAATCCTCATCTGTATGACTGGTGGTCCTCTCAACGATCCTGAGCGCATCATCACCAGCGGCGAACTCAGTTAGATAAAAAATCGCTATTACCTTACTCAGTCCGGAGAGAGGCTCGTATTAGGTGAGCTCGACGCTCATATCCTGCCTCCCCTCTCGATAGGTATATAGCTAATAATGACCGAAGTAAAAGGATTCCTGATCTCTGATCTGACTGCAGACGGTGGCCAGATTGACTACAGTCTATCTAGCGAAAGTCTTCTTGCGCATGTTGATAGTGATCACAACGAAAGACAACTATGCTGATCTGTCTACGTGAGTCAGTGTCTCGGGGTCACTTCACTTGCAATTGTATACATCTGAGCAGAATAGCTTGGACGTGATGTCTCTCTATCAGTCCACCATATGAATTATCGATTACTGTATACATCGTCACAGCATTGACGGAATAGAGATGTTCCATGTAGAAATACGACAAGTACAATGTACAACTCGATCGATATTTGAGAGAAAGAAAGAGAGAGAGAAGCGGTGGATATGACCATTATAAAATCCTTCTAATTTAACGGCAAGGTTTTTGGAGAACTCCGAGTAACATTAGACAACGACTAGAGGTAGCAGCATTGAAAATAATCGTCAATGGTTGCCAGTAGTTGTGCGAGCTTCATAGGAGATGAGAACACCGTCTATTCTAGTTACCTGAGATAGTATCCACCCTTGAGACATATATCATATGTATATATTGAGCAAAAATTCATCTGTTTCATGTTGATTTTTGACAACTTTCCATCTACAATTCCACGAATGTATAATTCACTGCATAATTCCATGAATGTAGAATTCTGTTCCGATATAACTTTCCACGTGGAATTACCGAAGAACTACCATTTATACTTGTTCAAAATGGTTGGAAGCCTTTGAGAATATTTCTTCGATGATTTTGCTTGTAGGCAACGTCTTAATTAACTTTGGGTGTTCCAGCAAGCTAACGAAGAGATACAAAATCAGATACTGTATCTAATTTTCTCTTCGAAATTTCCCTAATCAACGCGAATTCAAATCCCTCAATTTCAGAGTGGTACGATCAACCTCAAATCGAAATACATCGAACTCGAATACAGGCGGATTTTAAGACCCATCCAGACACAGTTCTCTAAATAGATAATAGTCAAACAAAAATATACATTCATATACATAATGGAAGAATTCATCAAATAATTCGAGGCGCTATGTTCCTTTGTGGCTATGCTAATAAATAGTCATCATACCGAAATAACTTGAACGAGGGGAGCAAGCCTACGTTTCTTTTTTTCAATTAGAAGATACTTTCGATATTCTGTTCGAATTCGCCTTCTACAGCCGTACCCTAAAGTATTTAGCCTTAGGTCTATTGTTGAAAGAAGGAGGTGAAAGGTTTTTAAATGTTTCCTAATCGTATTTCTCTATACACCTCAGAGTAATGATCGCTGAATCCGACTGCACACTGAACTGAATTGAGGCCGAGTCGTCCTTATTCAGTGACCACAGTAAAATAAATGATAAATCGAGAAGGAGGTTGCCCAAGCGTAGTGGATCTTCGTCAACAATGCTGTTCATTAGGTATTCTGTTGATCCACCTTTTAGTCGGATAACTTCAGTTAGCCTACTCTACATATTTAGATTCGATGAGTTGTGCAACTACAGAGAACTGTGTTTTACTCCACATTTTTTTCTATAAAGTTCTTGAGTGCAGGAACGCTACAAGCTCGAACTTCGATTCGCCTGACGAAATGATGATGCTGCGCCAAAACGCGGGCTCTTGTTTTTACATAACTGGGAAAACACTTTAGCGATAAAGCACGATTTTCCTTATGATACAGATGCCTCTCGCTGATACATGGCTTTCGGGACGCTACACGGCTACCCTTATTAATGAAGCTGTACTCATGTTGTCCTACTCACATGCACGTGTATGTACTCAGCAAATTCTAATCTAATAGAACGGGTAGAAAGACTTCTACCAGTAAGCGACCTGTGCACAATACAGGCGTCATCGCCCCCAGTCGAGCATCGTGGTCCACATTGCCTCGCTTATGCTGTTTGAGCCTACAATATCCTCTGCAGTGTTCTTATGGATGTCGAGTTGTGGGCCTTTTTCTTGAAACGTAAAACCTCATTTCATGGAGCACTATTGCTCTGGGCGAATTTCCAGCGGGATTTCAGATGTCTTCAATATGCTTTTGGCTCGATAGCTGCCTCTCAAATGACAGGTATATTTATAGTTTGAGACCACTATATTATATTTTAGCATATAAATTAAGCAGGCATACACTCGCGTATGAGGTGTATGCCTGCTTAATTTATTTGCCACTTTAACTGACATATCCATACATATTTGATGTAATTCTAAGCGTAACACCGGATGTGCTCAAATCAGAAGAGCAAGTACATTTGAGCAAGCGTTTCTCGACTTATAATGAGACATATTACTGCAGCCAATGTTCAATGTACAGTCAGATTCAACGGTGGTTACTTTTTCACTGGGTGTATAGAGCAAATATTATTAGAACACATTATAGAACTTTATACTTCATTGACTCAAGAACAGACCTAAGATGAAATCGTTCTTGGGCACGAACCTACCTCTGTGCTGTGGGCTACTCAAGACACGCTCATTTCTCTCAAAAAAAAACAACACTGCGAGACACCAGTGAACTGTACCATAGTCGGCGTAAGGACCACAACAAGTGAAGAGGTCCCGCCCTATGGATTTTCCTAGTATTAACACAGTACTTACATCCTAACAAGTTCGATAATAAAATCGAGTTGCGCCGAACCTTCAGTATGGGCAACATCGATTCTCAAGTCATCCGTGCTCCCCTTGCAAGTAGTAATTATCCGTTTAGTTCGTATTTCACCAACTGAGCTTAAACATAGAGCTGCATTTCGCTTACTCAGCTAATCAACAATCGGTTGAATTAATCGATCCTCACCAATTTTCATCTACCCTCGCGCCTACACACTTCACTGTGTCGTCATCCCCTCTTTTTCCAACACAGTGTTCAGACAAACAGGCTTCCACCATGACTTAGTATTTTTTTTGCTGAAATTGTACGACAAATTTTAGACTTCTTTGCCGAACACACGAGTGCTTAGTTGGGCCGGGTGCCGTTTTCGACGCTCAAATCAGCGGTAATCACCTAATATTTGATTTTTTAGGAAAAAATTGCTATTTTTTTAAATTTTTTATGATTTTTTTTTATTCTTCTAGTATGGACACTTTTTAGGCAGTACCCGTTAGCTAAACGAACGTATATAAGAATGGGTCGGACCATCGTAAACGGCTAGTTTCTTTGCAGATGTGTGCCACCGACAGTTACTTACCACGTTTGTATCTGAATGGTGGTAAAGGTTTTATTGGTTTATTAACGGAACTGCACTTTTTTACAACGCTTAACAAGTTCTCCCTCATATATATGTATATATATATATATATGCCACCTCACCAGGTCGCGGAACAACTCGAGTCTTCGGCTTTTTACAGCGACAGACTTAGTCGTTTTTCTTACGACTCGTTGTAACCGTTATGGGGGACAGGGATTGTTGTCGAGCTGGAATAAGTCCACCCAAATTGTTATAGAGCGAAAATAACAACAGGTACAACAATGTAAAGTAACGAAAACGAATTGTTTGCACTGAATGTCTCTATGATAGTGCGTGGAAGCAGAAGTTTGTTCGACGAACGGTTTCGTTGAGATAATGCAACCTATCCTAGAGGACATAGCCCTAATCCATGTGGACAAATATATGTATTGTTGGAAATGTCAATTATTTTTGAATTTTCAAGTTAAAAAGTTCATCTAACGACAGTGAAAATGTTCGCCACTTTTTTTTTAATCATACACTTTGATACGTGGATATGTTAGCTTTTGTTTAGGTGAAGGGATCCCAAACAGCGTCTTGGTACTGGCCACTGACTTGATCTTACCGAGTGAGCCGTTAAAATGTCAGCGGTGTCCTTTTTAATAGAGGAATATGTGGCGAACATTTGTGCTCTCATAGAATTATGCCATTGACCTAGTAACTCAATTAGCATTTTCCAACAGAAGTAAAAAACTTTTCAGGCTGCTTTTGGACTCTGCTATTCTGAAAAAAAAATATATATATATATTTATATATATTCGTTTCTTTGGGTAGTAAGGATTTTTTAGAAGTATGTATTTGTGTGTAGAAGTGATTCTTATTAGAAGGTAGTGGCAATACAATCACCGTTCAGATATCAACGGATCGAGCACAGATTGGGCCACATTGTGCGGTTCGTGCCAAGCGTTCTGCGGCCGTTTAATTACCAAGAGATAACCTCTGTTGTCTTCATGTGTTTAGCATTGACGTATCAAACAAGAGTTTATTATACAGACACAGCCAGGCATAAATATGTAATATTGCTTCTCGAATCAACTTGTGCAGAGCATTCAAAAACAGAAATAAATCACACATCTGAATAAAACGGCAGACAGACTATGGTAGAGGTACTACGGCGACAAGGATAATTCTGTTACATTTATATATCTATATATATATATATATATATATATATATATATATATATATATATATATATATATATATATATATATAAATATATATATAATGCGTGTGTGTGTGTGAGGTGCCCAACCTTCTCAGAAACAACCCCGTCTTCATACAGCGCCTCAGTCGAACTCTCTGCTGGTTATGCATACTGGAAGTGAACTTTCGGCACGTATAAGCAAGAACCCTCAACCAGCGAATCCCATCTCTCGAATTACGCAAATGACTCTACCCAGATTCGCGGCAAAATTCAAATTGCTAGTTGAAAATTCGATTGAACCCATGCACACACACACACATACACACATAGGGATTATAGGGAAGAATATTTTGAGAATAGTTTTAGCATAGCTTATGTTCTAAAGAATCCAAGAGTTCTTAATTTATGACCACGTCAAAATTGTATATATTGCACAATCGATCATATTTGCGGGTATCACAAACTGCTCATTGCTCTAAATGCACATCGTCGTTAATCTTGTCATCTAATCAATCGCGTAAAGTCGATCAGTACCTCGGAAGTTGTGTTTCTCTACATTTCCAATTATCTGGAGTAATTAACTATAGGAATGTAATTAAATAATCTCTGCTCGCTTACAAACGTTGCACCTCATATTGCACCTCACCCCTGTCATGTGTAGATATTATCTATTTGTAAAAAAAAAAAAGAGATAAAAATATCCCGTTGGCTCATAAACGGAACTGCAGTAGTTCAATTGAGCGTTGCCAAAATGCTGATCCCGTAATCGTGTGATACGGAATGAACAGGGTAGCTGCCTCTTTCTCCCAAACACGTACCGATCAACAGCAGCGGTTATTGTTTGATGCTAAAGATGATCTGTTATCGGATACGTCGTCGAGTCACGAATAGACAACGGGTCACACTGAACCATTGATTGGTTGGGTAGTCCCGCAAGGGTAAGGTAAGGTAAGGCTTTATTAATTTATTAAAGGAACTGCATAGAATGCTTAAGTTCTCTTATATGTCATGCAACGGGATTCGAACCTGCGGCCTCTGGCTTTTTACAGCCAGAGACAACTCAGCCTCAGGGACCATGTCAATGGAAATTTGTCGCTTAAACAAACGATGCCAGAGAGTGATAATGCCCCTCGGTTCTCACCGGTTTTCGGGCGGATTCTCAGCCAACATTTCACGTCCTCACTTCTCACCTATCGGATCGTAACCTCAATGGACAGAATTGGTCGAGCTCAAGGCTAACTTCAAAGGGACAGTTCTATTCAAACGGTACTTCGGAGATCAGATCAGAACAATCCGAGCCCGATCGTAACTACTGCCATCCATGTCGTTGTACATGGCCTGACGATAGATTTACGAGAAGGGCGCTCCGCCGAACTTCGGTATGTGATCCAGTTGTTAAAGCTGTATAAATTGAATTCATGTGTATGAACTCTATGCATCAAACGTAATATATATATATATATATCCCCTGTGTAAATAAACGGGTATTTCAATTCAATTCTACTCTGTTTGAGCGAAGTCCGAATCGTCGAACCATGGAATCATGAACATTTGTCGACTGTGACACTAGGCAACATGGACACGCGGCCGTGAGAATCTTGGGGTTTAGGCGGGCTACCGCGCGTAAAAATTTGCTTTGAAATTGGAAACGGATTGAATGGTGACGTTTGCTCATTGTAAACGGTGCTACAAATACAGCTTGCCACCACTGATTGCAAATATGGATGATGTAAAAACTACAAAATATATATTGTGTGTAATCAACCCTCCGTCGCGTCTCTCCTCGCGAGGTTCGACACCCCTTTCGCATAAGTTCACAGAGGGTGGAAATTATCACGCGACAAGCCAATCAGCTGCATGAAGCTCACAAAAATGGAGCTCACCTACATTTGTCGGTCTCACTCAGAGCCCTAGGCATTTAACTCGGTCCCACGGTACAACTGCTTTCGGCATAAGGCGTCATAAGACGGACAACCCTGTTGAAATGCAAATGTGCAACGGTGTCAGGGGATCGAACCCGTGCCCCTACGTTCGTCTCCTCCGATTGCAAGGTAGCCGCACACGAATGCACCACCAGGCCACCAAAGGGCGCGATGGACTCTGTTCACCTGGGCAGGACCAACAGCCACTCGTCCTGATGCACACTAGAGTAAGAAATGTATCCAACTTCGCCTGCAATCAGACCAGTACAGCTTCTTTTTTATACACAGTGAATAGGTCAGGCCATTTCACCCTTTCCCATCCGAGACTCTATGTACGTTCCAATTTACGCCACTAGTTTCGTTCACATGATTTTGATGCATCAAACGGCAAATTAGAGAATAAAGTTCTTATTCGTAACGGATAGTCTTGTTCACCTCGTATCTATTATTAATTAAAGGGTGATTTGCGGTTGTATTCAAATTTACGCAAAAAATCTACCCCCTGTTCTTACTTGTCATAGCTGATCTTCCAACTCGTTGTGATATCTCGAAACGTCCACCAAATGGTTGTCTCATTTAATTTAGTTAGACGGAATAATTGCAGTATGTGGGGAATTTGTTGTCAAAGAAGATGTTGAAAAGAAGGAGATCTATGCGATCTTCTCGCACCCAATAGGCACTATAGGATATATGTATATATATTCTTGGTTGTTGTGAACTTCGTACTTCTTTGAAGCTTGACTCAACTTATCAGTACTAAAATTAATCACAAGGAAAGATACAGTTATTCACAAAATCCGTTAATTTATTTTTGTAGGAAAAATATTCCACCCACAAACATACAGATTAATGTTCCACTGTGCCTATATGCTGTGTGCTTCGCCGGACTCAAACCGACGATCCTCCACCCGTTCAATCAGGGCCCTATGGCCTACATCGTTGTCCGATCCAGAGAAAAAACATGGACAGGACAGCGGTAAAAGCCAACGAAGTCTGACTTTACCTTATCTGATTTTGTTTCTGAGTAATTCTGTGTTTGAGTTAGCTGAACGAATAAAAAGGACACACGTGTATTTGAGCGAAAATAGTAGTGTTTTGATTCAAGCACCTTGTCCAGGACAACAGACCTGTCTAACCTGTCCACCAACAGGCCAACAGACATTGGGGAGTAATTATCATAAATCGATTCGAGCAAAAACGCCGCTTACACTTAACGGAATGATATGGCCACATACGAGGCAAGACATTTTCTGCTGCACAACCTTCTCACAGTCTGCGCGCACCTTCCATGTGATGCGCATCACATCGAATATTCTGCCTAGTATTGTGCCGGAACAGATTTCCTGTTTAGTTTACCTAAGAATGAGAACTTTCCTGATTACATTATGGCTTTTTAACGCGTTTTTTTTTTGTAGTCGACATTCATGCATCGGTGAAGACATATCCCGCGAGGACTCCTCACTAAAGTTCTCATCGTGTTGGCCTTATATGAGCGTGCCGGCATGTGCAAAAGGAGGTAATTATTCTTCTTGGCTCACCGCAGGTGGCTGTCTGTGACTGAGTATTTATTTCATCGAAAAATATTATTATTGCTTTTTTTTCTTTATTATTATTATTATTAAACAGCGTTCGTCCTCTAAATAAAACTTGTGTAAAAACATAGCATAAAATTCTGCATTTATACAATACACGCACGTTCTGCATAATACATATCTACACATCGAAAAATATGGCTAGCATCAGCCGGAGTCGGCCTCCCGGCCGCCACACACAAATCGGGATTACTTTTTCTTCATTACAAATTATGATACGATGGTTCGGCCCTCCTTTGAGCACGACATCCATCTTGTCTCTGCGAAAAAGCGGTCGGGCTTTGATAGCGACGACACCTCGAAGCAATCCACTGGGAACTTAAGTTAGGTTAGGTTGGACAACGTGTGCTATCATGCATCGTTTACAAGAACTATATGTTCTGTTTTGATCGTGTCGCCGAGTGTATCACTGCTATTTTTATTCGACAACAAAATGAACTTCATGGTTTTTCTTCCTGACCAGTACAGAAATTTCAAACTTAAAAAAATTTGCCTTAAAAACACTGTCAACTGTTGCCTTCCTGAGGGTATGGCTCTAATATTTCCTCGCTTCTTGACAGACCCACATAGTTTTGATTAGTTTGGTTTCACTCAATATCCTACCTCGAGTATAACCTGTTTTTGCGTGATTATCATTCATCCTTAATGTATAATGATTGCGATTATGGATAATACCCAGCAGTGTTTTGCGAGGGGAATGAAGAATTGAACTTATTGCACTGTGGTCATATTTTTGTGAGCTGCCTTTGACCGCCTTACCTACGATAGATTCTAATTAATTCTATAAATCACTAGACACCTTTAAGAGTTATTTAACCACTTAGTTTACCAACAATATTTGTAGTTATCGTTTAAAAATTGCAAAAAAAATTATGTAAAAAATTAAACAAAACAAATCGTTTTAAACCAATTTCGCTCGATGCTACTATTGCAGCTATTCGATTGTAAATGTTCATTTGTTTAAAGCAGCGTAGAATGGTTGCAAACAAGAGAATCGCCATAAGTAGATCCGCTATCGCAGACAGAATACCCCCAAGGAAATAGCATTGTCTCAAACGATAGCCTAAACGAATTCGAAAGATGGCATTGCCCCGCTGTTGCTGTGCGTTTATCCTCAAATACAACTTCAGATGATAACGTCAGAACTACTCAAGGATCACCGTGTCCTTTGAGCCCTTATCTCTCTCTCTCTCTCTCGCACACACATAAGCAGAATTGGAAAGAACTGAATGGCGAAGCATTCGACGAGGTCTCGAAGGCCGAGAGCTTCACATGACCGTTTGGCCGCCAAACCTCTGTGTGTATCCTATGGATGCAAGTGTCTGACTATCCGTTTGTAGCTACGTCCGGATAGGGACATAGTCGAGTGACAATTTCACAGATTTGATCAATGTATGATATCGGGTTATGTGACCGTAGGCGGGGGAATAGACTTTGGATCAAAAGTGGCCGACGTTAAGTACAAGCTGACTGCCTGAAATTTGATGGTACTGGTTCGTGCGCGTTCATTGTTCATAGGAGACCGTTGCGAAGGAAAATTGTTGCCGGTGATTACGGGGTGTCAGGAGATTTGTGCAACTTTATTCGTTAGCTACATTTGCATTTATTCCAAATGTAACCGTTTATTAACCCCCGTCTCTAGATGATGCCAGTCGCTGAACGACCTTCACAAAGACTACTACTGCCTGGTGGACAACCTCGAAAGGATCG
Organism: Stratiolaelaps scimitus; assembly: GCA_019614645.1. Lineage (NCBI taxonomy): Eukaryota > Metazoa > Arthropoda > Arachnida > Mesostigmata > Laelapidae > Stratiolaelaps > Stratiolaelaps scimitus. Next base: position 1,254,064 of record JABWDB010000037.1, read on the forward strand.
TTTCTATTGTAGATAATTGGGCTGGAAGATAGTGAGTTTAGTAGAAGCAGCACTGCGCCTATTTTGAGACAGACTGTTATTTCAGCTGGCTAAATCGCCCCCGGATGATTTCGTTCAGTTATAACAGCTTGAAATGAAACAGGTTCCCTTGTTGTAATATATTGAGGCCTACACCTCGATGATCGATGAAACCCTGGCCAGCGGGGAGTTGGAAAGGACCGACCCAAGGGTGAGTTGTGGCACTCACATAAATTAAGCTGAAATTAACCAGAGAAGCTGAATGAAGCTCAATATCGTGTGTGGCGAATTAAATAGAAATATAATATATATATATATATATATATATATATATATATATATATATATAAATATATATAAACGTTGTACCACTCAGTCAAATATTGCTTGAGATTGGTGCAGATAGCAAGACAAAAACGCAGATCATTCTGAGGTGATTAATCTTCAGCTTCATTGGGGCTACATAACGGACAGTATTTCGCAGTTTTACTCGCTTAGAATTCACTCACTCATAACGAGAACTTAAGAACTACTTCAATACAATATAACAGCTGAATTTTGTACAGCTAATGACGACCATTAACATGATACAATACATGAGTGAATTGAATGTACGCTTTGAGTTAAACATGTTATTATTATTATTATTTCATATTATCATGATAATTAAGAACTCCTATTATCCCAGTAAGCGTGCCAGCCTCCAAGCGAAAGTTGCTTTTGAAGCGCTCAAAGCTCGCAACTTAAACGGCATATGGTGTTCCGCCACTGCATACATGTACTGATATTGATTGCGAGTCTTTAAATACACAGTAATTAGAGAAGTAGCTGATTGAGTGGAGAGACTAGGACACCATCTATCACAATGAGATTTTTCAACATCCGAAACGTTCGGGGATCAGCTGTGTTAACCTGTTCACTAATCGGAGTTAGCACAATTGGGTGCCCCCCTCCCGAGAGACACCACACCTCACACTGATCCTACGTCTGAACTTCTGTTGCACCCTGTCAAGGGCATCAATATGTCATTTGAGGTGAGGAAGTCATATTTCAGGACAATATAGAAACTTTGTTACCACTAAGCGAATGTAAAACGTGATGCAAAACCCAGCCTTCTTAACAGCAAAACAACGAATCGTTGTGTTACAAATAAGGTTTGATGCCCTGACAACCTCCGAATATCTAATATGTAAGTCAACATTTAAAAGAGGACTTGCACACAACGACTAAATCATGGATAAATTGTCTGTGCACAGGGGATTTAAGGGATGCATTTAGCGTGTGTACATATAGTCGGGCTGGTTGCAGACATTTGAGCATTGACATGAACATTATCGTCACATCACCAAAGCATCGATAGAGGACTGCAGAAATCCGTTTCCATCGTGAATATCGGAGAGTCTATCTGATTTCAGGTAATCAGCATACAGTTTATGTATCATGACCGTACGAATCACATCCGTGATATAGAAAATACATAATGCAGCACAGTAGAGGGAATACACAAGATCCCTGCGGCACTCCTATGGGAATTTCCTAAGTGAATTGAGCTTGCCATTGACGCCTACCCCAAAATCGCTTCCAGCCTAAACTCGATTTCGAACTGACCCGAAGTTTTTCCTTGAGGGACGGCGTCCTGATCAATGCTTGATTTTGCGAACAAATGCACCCCCCACTCTGGGCCGATAAAACATTTGCACCCCCCTGGGGCACTGATATCGTAGAGACTGTCTTCTCTCTCTCTCGCTTTCTCGGAGGCACCGTGGTCAGATGGAGAATTGTTTACAACAAGCGATTAACTAGCATGCATTTGGGCTGGATTTGCCAGGCCAAACCTCCTCCATGTCAATGCAAAGGGTATTACGAGGTCGTTTCTCAAAAAACCTATAATAGAAATGAACAGTGGACCCGATGCTTTTTTTTGAGCTGACCCTCAGCTGACCAGCCCCAATCTGACAGGCCTCAGCTCTTAACCTTTTAGGTATTACTATGAGGACTATGAGGGTATTACTGTCGGGGCCACCTTTGCTTATTCTCTGCCTTACTCGTACCTGACAAGAATCTTCAGATAAAGAAAGATGATAAAGAACTCCAAAGATTCTCAGCGTCTGACAGGATTTGAACCCAACACACACGTCCCTCCGGTCTAGCAGTCCAAGACCCGATGTTCAGTCGTCAAGGTTAGCCGTGAGCACGGTGGATGGCTTAAACGGTGACTAAGTCTCTGGCTATAAAACGCCGAAGGGCGCAGGTTCGAGTCCCGTGACATATCGATCAAACTTAAGCGTTGTAAAAACTGCAGTTCTGTTAATAGAGCAAAACCTTGGACTGTGTTGTATGTAAGCGCTAATTTGTAAGCGGTAATAACCATTAAGTACCATTTTGGCGCGGCCTCAGGGAAGGGCTGTAACTGAGGAATATTGTAGCCGACAGCTCGTTATCCGGCCTAGGTTAGTTCAGGGGCTATTTATAGCACTTGCGAAAAAGGTTACCAGGTGCCGTTATCAACGTTTGGACGATTAGCAGTCTCAGCCTGGCATGTAACATGTGCACTACAAAATATCGCACCTGATAGACAAAAATACTTTCGTCGTACCATGATCACTTACTTGTGGTCGTTTTTTTTACTTACTTAAGTTATTTTAATTCTCTTAGATTATCATAATGAGTAGAAATATGACGAAGTTACAACTAGCTCTCTGATAGTTCCCGTCCTGACGCGCGGCCGCAGCTGACGCAATGACGAACGCGCAGCTGCCGTACTAATATAAACACAATAAGAATCTACCTAGCAGAAGAAAATCTCGAGTTCTTTGATCGGCCATGCATCTTCATTAAGGTCTTTCACGGTTGATGTCGCAGGTTCAGGCAGGTTTATCCTAAATAAACTCCAACCACCACCAGCACCAGTGCACCATCGCTAGTTTTCTCAATATACAAATTTACATGCATTTCTAGGCTTAAACATCGGGTTAAGACGCAGGCGTCGCATGTTGTTGTTGTACGATGTCTCCAGAATTGAGTCCATCTTCGAACTTACTGCTGCTATATGCTTGCAGTTCGCATTGCTCAACAGTCGAGTTCAATCGTTGAACATTCGAAGGGGTAAAATCATTGTATTGTGTCGTTTTCACAGTCTGCCTCGGCTTCATCGAAGGCGGACGAACAATGCAGTCGTTCAGTTGGCATCGGGTTGTGACCAGAAACCCAGAACGGGGTCCTGTTTTTGCAGTTCTGTATCTCGTGTACACCCGCGCCAGCTGCACTGCGGCGACGATTGCTGTGCGACACGCACGATATATCTATTGCGGGACACGCGCGGGGCGTGGATGGATACAAGTAGCAAATTTGTACGTGCAACCAGGTTCGTTTCAGGCTGAATTTCCCCATCTATCCACTGGGCGAAACAGTCGTCCTGTTTCTAAATCAAATACGAACGGAGGAAGGGTGCAACAGTGCGAACACTTGTATGAATATATATAGTGTCTGACTCGTTTCGAACGAATGAATGCACAAATGAACAATTGGCTCGAGTTGTCGTCAAATATCGCCCCCACCAGTCTTCCCGCCTACTTGCTCCAATGTATTCGTCTATTGACGCCTGCCGTTATGCAAAGTCCCAATGAAGTTTATAAGCAAGTCAAATTGAGCTAAGTACATCAAGTTGCCTATTCCTACCCAGCCATCGAATTCTGCAGCCCTTTTAGAGCAACCTCACTCTGGACCTAACGTGAAGACCTAAGTGATCGGGCACTTACTCCCGTGACTCTCGTGGTCGGAATCTTCGTTCGCGTTGTTGTGGTTCAGTCGAACTTATTTCTGATAAATCGATATGACAATCTATCCCTCTCGTAAATGAAGGCCTTCCGAAGCACAATGCCGAAAGCGATTGTACCGTGGACTGAGTTAAATGTTCAATGCGGTGACTCAGCCTGGAAACGTTTACTCTACTTCTCCCTAAGAAATAATGGTTCCATGAAATTACGTTGGTGCACGTAGTTTTCAGTTGAGCCATACGCGGATACTGACGCAGACAGGTTGGTATAGATCCGTTGAAACATTATGATTGTCGTTAGTCTGATACCTATAAGGTGTATTCAATCACAACAGCGGTAGTACATATTCGTGCTTTAGCAGAGAACTTCACCAACAGAGTGGAAAAAATGTGCCGGCAAAAAATCGACCTTTTTTGAATATGTGTCCACGTTCGAGGAAACACCCCCAAGGCTAACGAGTGCCGAGCAGATTGTCTCCAGAGTAAGTAACTTTATGTGTGATTTTTTAATAGCTCACAGGTATGAGATACGCAAGTTTCTCGGACCGTGAACTCTGTTCAGTTACTGTTGCCACTGACACTATGAATTATCTACAACCAGGAGAATCAAAACAATTGCGTACATGCACGTAATCAAATTTCCTATTGAAATCCTTGTTCCACATTCGTATAGTCTACTCGTACGGCCTGGTTACCCTGCAGCTTCTGCCGTCGCCGCGGCTGCTGCTGCTGATAATAACGCAATATTTCAACGTCATCACCCAAAGGAAAGCCTTCCCCACCGTGTAATATGTCAGCATTCTACTAAGACAGACTGACTTTCGCTCACACTCGGCTGCAAAGCACCAGCTTGAGCTACTACCCAAGTACCCAAATGGCCTCCCAGCCATGTGGTGACTTGGAACGACGACTACGGTGACCGTGTGTGTTAGCGGTAACATTGCTGTCCGCTCTAATCCTTGTTTAGAACTGGAGCCGAAGACAGGCCGGCGCGGTTGCTGCTGGCGCGAGGCGACGACGGCTGACATCACCGCTGCCTTGGACTCGCCCACACAACCCTACAGCCCATAGCAGTCCCCGTTCGTTCCCCCCCCAGACACGAGTTCTCAAGTTGTCGGCTGATCTCGTGGACAAAAGCGAGACTCAGTCGGTCCCTGATCCGCGCACCCAGAGCTCGCTCATACGACAACGTGTGTATGAGCCTCTTCACTATGCTAGACGCATGTCCTGCACAAATATGGCGAATAGGGATCTTCTTCGCTATCCCCGCCCACAGCGTCCTGATGAGAGCTTGTACGCCATGCGAGCACCAGCTAGTCGCTTCACAGCAGCAGCCAGTAACAACAACAACAATAAGTGAATCTCTCTCTCTCTCTTGAAGGGCCTGAGGGAAGTGTTATCAAGCAAAAACTGATAGATGCTCCTATTTCATCTTCGCTTCGACCGGTCGAGTGTCTGAGGCTTGGTGGCCCAATTCCACGAGTCTCCGTTGCTTTCCAGCCAGTTTGTCTGGATGCGGCAATGGCGAGCTCAGCTCGTCTCGCGTAGAACTTGGGCATTTCGTCCATTTAACCACGATAGGAATCTCTTTCTGGCGGGGTAACGAGAGAGTCTATCTATGTACGTATCCATCAATCAATCTACTCTGAGATAAAGTTGTTGCATATTGATGTGATCACAGACAGCTGATCATTTAATTGTGCTTCCAACCTGCCTGGTTCACTTTCATCTGGACGCACGTCGTTCCATGTCTATATGCTTACTACTCAACATACATATGGAGTATAATACTACATACACCTGGCCGTTTTAGGTACTCAACGTCATTTATGGACGTATGCATTTTCAACACTAATATGACACTGTCTTACCAACAAATAGCCCTAAGCATTAATTCACCTTCATCGGAATATATATACATATATGTCTAGAGGCTTGTCCTTGCACCATTGTGCGGGTTCTTTTCGCAATCCTTCTTTTGTTCAGGGCAAATGCGAAAGAATCGAGTCGATGCCAAGGAGATAGCGACGGCTGAGGCATTCCGCTGGGGGTGCGGGGTGTCGGAGGTAAGCGTCTATCTCATGGCACGAGTCTCGCAGCAAAACCTCTCCTCCCATCTATTTCGCTCTCTCTCAGTTTCTTCCTCGCTCTCGATGGTCGAACCGACCACCACCACCTTCTCGAGACCGCAGACGTTTCTACGGTAGCCGTAGAAATGATGCTTTAGCATCGTTTGTCTGCAGCTATTTTTTTGCAGTGCAAAATATCCCTTGTCGGGGAGCCGCTGACCAAAGGGACCCTGCTGCACTATTGCCAAGGATTACATGCGCACGCCCGCTGCTCGCAGTGCGCAGTAGTTCCCGGGTGAATGCCAACCCTCGAGTCCGCTAAATGGCATGAGCAAGCATGTTGCCCGTTAGTGAACGCATCGGGCTGAAATGTTACCTACTCGGGATTTGGCGTTATGTTTCCTTCAACCTCGTAGGGTCTCCAACTACGAGGCGCCTACTATCTCACTCGTGCTGGGTAGGTGGATGCGCGGGTTGCTTGGTGGTGGTGGTGGTTTTTTTTCGATGGGTGTGGACAGGGAAGAAACCATCTCAGATGATGATACCACGGCTACTTCTGCTACTGCCGCGTACTTAGGGGAGGATTAGAGTTGAAGGCTGTTACAGCCCCACATTCGGGTGGTAAAAGTCAGCTCGCCAGATGCGTGCTCGGTCATTTTCAGTATTGTAGCATACAGGAAGTTAAGAATACCGTCCGGCACAACATAGGGTTTTGCCACCCCCCTTCAGGACCCCCTATTGAAAGACATACATTGTATCCGCATGTGTACGGGGCTCAACGGACATAGCCGTCGGTTCTGTAGGAGAAGATCGGTAAAGGCTGTGTTGGCCGTTGGCTATTGAACATACTTTTAAAGTGTTGCAGCTGGCGAACAAGGCTTCGGGCCATAACCATTCCCTCACGAAACTAGCGCTCCGAGCGGCGCGCTATAGCTAGGAGGTGAGGAACAAGGCCCTCCGCTGTAGCCCCTGTCGATGATTACATGTTAGATGAAGTTTGCGACTGGAAAATATCGGATCTTGAAAAGGGCGCGTTGGTTACTGCAGTTTTTACTTATCATAGAACTAGGCAGGTGTCTCGCAGAGACCCGGTCCCCGGGGTCAACTCTAGCCTAACAGTTCAATTATTGATGGGCGCTCACTGCAGATACCTCATTCACCTGATGATGTACGCAAACAATAAGCTGGCAATTAATATGCTAACAGATTAGATCGTCGAATTTGTGTCTACATGACCTTGGGTACCTACCCAAGGTCATCTCGTCCTCGTCCTCGTCCTCATCCTCGTCCTCGTCTATACAGCAACACTTACAAAGTTCCCGGGTGGGCTGAACAAGACTTTAGCTGGGAGCAACAAGGGGTGTTGCATCTTGGAATCAACAAGTTCCTCCGGAGCACGAGTGGTGTAAAAATAATTAGGTATGGGACACTTACGGGACACTTGCCACCTGCTGAGATCATTAGTAGTACCTGTTATAGAATATGAGGCTTGATTGAATAATACTTTGCGGATTGCTGTTTCGGAGGCCGACGAAGTTCCAGCGACGAAATATACAATGACGGTTGTCAACAACATTGCATTTATTCATGTGCCAACTATATAATTGCAATTGTGAGACAAGAACTTCTTTGAAATTGCCGGCCGTCTCGGTTAGTAGTGTAATTCAGTGGTATTTTAATAAGAAAACGCATGAAAGTTTCACCTATTGCACAACATGACACAGTATGGTGATTTTACGTCGTTCAACCCGTGCAGGACAATTGCACGTGTATGTAGCCATGTGTAGATGCAGAAGCAGTTACCCTTTCTCTCTCTCTCCCTCCCTCTCTCTCATATTCAAACAAAATTCATCATACAAAAACAGCCACTCGGAACGTACTTCGTTCTAAAGCTAGTCAATATAGCACCCTCCCTGATGAGGAATTTGTCACGTTCTAGATGCAGCTCGAGGCACTATAAAAAAAACATGAACAATGTAATGGCAATACATATATAGTACGATGCAATAGAATCTGTGGGTCACAGAGTTTCACGTTGGAAACCCGCTGACATGACCCTTATAGATTTAAGTCTGCTAAAGACAATTGAGCATATATTATACATTAGAGTAATTTGAAGAGACGATATACGAGTAAGCACATCGAGGGTCCAATTGAAAGCTCTACCCTCTACTTGGCTAAACCCTTCTACCTCTAGCCAATATATAAGCACCATGACAATCCCTTATAACCCTAATCACTACAAGCGCTGCGTTTCGTGCCGGCATCTATCCACAGATGCCAGAGATGTCGGCGATACAGTTTGAACTGAGCACGGGACGTTAGAAATTATTAGTCTATCTACTATTTTTCATGGAGATTGGAAGGTCTCTGGTGGTGTCCGTTTGTTTGAAGAAAATTTCTTCCTCTCTCTCTCTCCAGAAAAAAAAAAGTCTGTCGACTTTTGCCATGATATGGGATCAGAACCAACGTTGTGGTTGCCACGTAGATTAGCAATTAGTGATTACATTATTATTAAACGTCGAGTTAAAAAAAATCATACCACTTTGTTCCACTCTATTACTCACTATTGCCCGGTCATGCCGCTTCTGTAAATTAAAATTCAACCCGTGACATGATTACCTAAGAGCGCATTTAAACATCTGCTATGCCTCTTGTAAATAGCTGAAATCATCAGATAGCCTACATCGACCTTCACCGTAGCCTCCGATACTGAAAAATATTTCTCATAGGTCGTCGCCGATAAACGAAGCAACGGCATCGCCCCGGGCCGTGAGTTAATGACTCAACGCGAAGCGTAAATGTGTCGATCTTGTCATATCGATCAATCACTTTTGAGTTTTCCGGACTCGCTAGCCGAAAAATCGCCAACCCTCTGTATCTTATTACACACTAAAACTTGAACACACAGACACACGCGCGCATGTTTACGAGCGCCATACTTTCAGCGTAGCACATTATACTGTCATGTATTTTTTTTTTGTCTTCAAGCTGACCCCCAGCTGTTCCCCTATCTGACAGGCCTCAGCTCTTAACCTTTAGGTGTTACTATGAGGACCTGTCGGGGCCACCTTTGCTTATTCTCTGCCTTACTGTCATGTATTTGTCAGATACAAACTTCGCTTATAACGTTTTTAACTGATAAATTGAGCAACGATGCCTATACTAAACGAACCTGCATGCGAGGGCAGTAACATGAATGAAATCGATTATTATTATTGTGAAATGTTGAATGTCCTTCAGCTGCACCCATCGACAGGTCAAAATATATGTTCGTTTAAGGATAAACATGTTCTTTGTATGATTATTCTACAAGTTTGTTGTTGACATGTCGTCTGTTAACTGTTTCTTGTTTCTGTGTTTTTTTTGTGTTATTTGTCATTATAACGCCAACATTGGTGTTGTCATTAATTTAAATTAAATACTCATTTTATTGTCGATGTATCCCACAGCAGAGAACTCGGATTGGTTTTTGCTATTATTTTATGGCTGGTGGATTACCTGACTGGTAAAATGATTTCGTGAAGAACAGATTTGCTTCTCAGTCTGTACTTATGACACATATAACACTGGAGCACATATATACAGCAGATTTTTAATGGCAGACGTATTCATGAATTACGCGAGAGAGATAAAGAGAGAGCGAGAGAGAGAGAGATGATATTCATTTTAGTGAGGTGATACTGAGAACTTCAACAATTTGATAAAAATCACCGTATGACTGCTAAATGTCGTTATTCTCTCTCTCTCTCTCTATATATATATATATATATATATAAATCACCCTGTACAAATATAAATAGATCTGGCGCCTTTTTTACGGCTCTTTGGCTCAAATATACGCGGGAGTTGTTCTCTCCAGCCGATGATTTCGGTGAGATTACTTGAACCCAAGAGGGATTAACTGCAACCCCTCCCGTGTATCCCATCATTATTGGATGCAGTCCGTGCCCTTCGCTCTGTACAGATCTTACCGAAAAAAAATATTATTATTACATTTGTGTCTGTATGCGCTGTCGTTGTTATTACTGGCTGTCATAGATATTGATTCCCTTGTGCAGGTGTGTACTTGGGACGTGGTTGAAATGCATTGGCAACATTGAGCTAAATCAAATTCGCTTAACACAGAATATCCCGCGCGGTTGAGGACGTTCAGAAGAGATAGAGATAAATGACATATTAAAAATACGTGTTCTCGTTACAAATCGTTTGATCTCTACGTGTGTGGAGAATCAATATTGATCGAGCCGCCTGCGTATCTGTTGCACTTATCTTATTAACATCGCACTATGGCGAAATGGCTTATGTTGCTTATTACTTAGTATGATGATATATATACATATATACATAAGTGTGCATAAGCTTAACGCACCTCTATATTTCAACAAATCTATACAAAGAATACACATTTGAGGCATTTATTCTGTATCAGATTAATGTAGGTGTCAAATAACATACACACCACAAAGAACAGCGCATATGACGGCGCAAACAGCTTGCTACAATGAAATGTGTCATTTTTGGGGTGTGCAAAAGGATAACGCACCCTCAGTTATCTAGTGTTCTCGCTGAATTCATCCAGTTTGTGTTGAGCTGTACTGCAGTCATGGGACACGCTTAGAGCCTTACTGATGCAGAGAAAGCAGATATTACTGCTTTATACCGAGCAGGAAAGACCCAGACTGCAATTTCCAGAGAGATTGACAGAAATCGTCACGTAGTGCAAAATTATTTACGCATCCGTCGACGTATGGTACTAATAAGTCTAAAGGACGTCCACGAAAGTACAGCCAGCGAACTGCCATGCATACCTGTAGATTGAAATGAAAACAAGACCTCGTCTTCAACAACGCCACATGACTGCTCAACTAAACTTCGCCCGCAACAATATGGGCGGAGACTGGACATTGATGAATATTGGGGCAACGTTTTTTAAATAGTGTCCTGAGGGTGCACATCTATCTAAAAGGTACTATGTTGTTTCAAATCGTCTTCAGTGACGAGAAGAAATTAGATTTGGATGGGCTAGATGGATTTAACGGTTACTGGTATGATGTACGTAGAGAGTCGCGGTATTTCTCGAAGCACATGTTCAGCGGAGCGTGCTTTATGGGTTGGGGAGCTTTGCAAACTTGGATTCGCTGTCATCTCATCTCGAATGAATAGCGAGGACTATAAGCAGGTGTTGACCAACAACCTACTACCATTTAGTAGCAGACTTCACCGACTGCCAATTGTTTTCTAACAAGATAACGCTTCAATTCACGCCAGCGGTAGTACACTTGCGTGGCTAGGACGGCATGACATTGAAACCCTAGAGTGGCCAGCATGTTCTTCTTATCTCAACCCGATGGAGAACCTCTGGGGCATTCTTGTCCGACGAGTATATGCGTCGAATCGACAGTATACATCCGTGGAAGCATTACGAGAGGCGTTGTTGGAGACCTGGGGAGGTGTCGGTGACCAGATCCTGCTAAATCTTGTTGATAGTATGCCAAACCGAGTTTTTGACGTTTTAAATAGCATGGTGGGCCTCACGGTACTGATTAACTCAAGAAAACGAGAATTAATTGAGCAAGAACACTCGATAACTGAGGGTGCGTTATCCTTTTGCACACCCGAAAAATGACAGGTTTCATCGTAGCAAGCTGTTTGCGCCGTCATATGCGCTGTTCTTTGTGGTGAATATGTTCTTTGACACGTATATTAATCTGATACAGAATAAATGCCTCAAATTTATATTCTTTGTATCGATTTGTTGAAATATAGGGGAGCTAACGCAGCTTATGCACACCACTGTATATTGATATCATCATTATACTAAGGAATAAGCAATATATATATGCAGGATATGGAAACTATAATACTAACTAATAGCCATCATTATTTATTCTGATGATAAAAATACAATTTTATATATATATATAATTTTTTTTTGGTACAATTTGCTACTTGTGCCGCTTCTGAATACAGTCGATGTTACATTAAATTAATTCAGTAGTCTCTAGATCGAGCCCACCGCGCACGCATACGTCTAAACCCTCAATATATTACAGCATAAAGTTTTGCAAATCTAGTTATTACTTCGCTCAACCTAAGAGCCACAACCAATAAAGGTCATATATTCTTTCAAATGTCGATATGAATATCCAGAGCACAGTGTAGCATGCCAAGAAACCTGCAGTAAGGTGTACGAGTATGAAAAGTACATAAATCAATTGTTATATCGCTTTTGGCAGCAAGAACGAAGCGTAACACTCGCAAGGAACAGCCTTCTTATTGCCCATTGTGCTGCAAGGGCTTCCGGTTCATATATTTCACACATTTGTGTCTTCGTTTAATACGATCGAGTGTCCCCGTATTACTGTCGATATCAGGAAGAAATATTAAACAAATATATCGATCGATATAAGAAAAATTCATCGAGGCCATAGGGCGCAGTGTTTTATTTTTCTGGAAATATACAACAGAGATGTAATCATTGGCTCCTACCGAATGTAGGAGGTAGAGGTAAAGGTTTTATAAACGAAACTGCTATTTTATATAGAACGCTTAGGTTCGCTTATATGTATAGGTCGCCTCATTAGGTCGCGGGACGACTCAAACCTGCGATCTCCGACCTTTTTACTTAGGCCAGAGATGAGCTTAGCCCACCCATCGTTCAAGTGGCACCCACCGCGCCGACGGAGAACTGTTCGATACAGAAATATTGACCTACACTGTAAAACACTTCAGTTCCTTTAATAAACCAATATAAAGCCTTTACCTTTACCTGCGGACAGATAACTGGCCAGTTCTTCCTCTGAAATTGTTTCTCGTCTCAGCGAATACTCTCCATTTTACAGTTCTATTTACACATGCTGATTGATTTTGCCGGACAGCTCGTGAGACAAACCTTTCCCCAAACCGTTTATTTGTTCTAAATAGAAATCACACGTTCATACAACGAAGCCCCAAATGTCGACCTTGGCTGCTGTCCAAGTATCCACGGACGTCGTCATTTATATTACACAGAACCCAAACGTACGCAGCGTTCGGTTGGCCGTGGTGCTACCTTGGCTATTATTTGCAATCCTATTTGAGGTGGCATTTTGGTAGAGAGAGAGAGAGAGATCGTTTATATTTATTGCTATTTATATTTATGATGTATTTTGAAAAAATGTATTTTGGTAGAAATATAGGCCACCCGTTGACTGCGCTGTAGGCCATGTTCCTGGGAAACTCTAGTCCTACTTTCAGTCCTAAGCGTTGCGATATATTTCAATTCACTTTTCATCCGGAAAAAAAAAACATCATATTTTGATCAGGCGCAACAAATGCTGAAGCATGTCGAAAACCACTGAGACGGCCGAACCTCGACACAAATGAGAAATTCATCTGGAGAAGCTCACCTTCCCACCCCCCGGACGGTGATCTGAACTAATGAGGAACGAAACAAAGCCAACACGTGTCGTTGAGAAACGCAATTACCCAGGAAATATAAGAACTTGCAAAGGTGACACCATGATCTATTGTTCACGAAAGTGTCGAGCGTTCGTCGGTCTCTCTCTCGCGAGACATCTCTCATTTAAGCGATTGAGCTTCACATTTTCTACATAATCTTTGTTTTACGTATTATAGAGCAACCGTGTCGCTTGAGCATACATTCAATCTTTGGGGAATGACTTTCTCGATGTAGACACGCTACGCGTGTGTGTGTGTATGTGTGTGGGTTGTTTGTATGTATACACGCGTTGTATGCTATTGTATGTTATTAAATTGGTACATGGTGACGCGAAGTTCGATGCATCCATTTTGTTACTTTATTTCATCCTTCCACTGTCAATGATGTACGATGCGTTGATTTATTCGCACGCGTTCTTCCTTCTCGTCTATTACAAGACTCGTGTCCGGAACGCCTCTATACCAGTGGTGGCGAATATATATATATATATATATATATACTATAGTATGATGACGATCAAAACTGGCTCTACAGTCCGCGGCGACACCATCGGCGGTGGTGGGTGTCGTTGTCGGCGTTCTTCCGCCGTGGTCTTCCGCGTGCTTGCGACAACGACAGCATCTATTTCAACCACACGCCTAGGACCCCCGCCGCCACCCCCACACTCTGCGCACCCCACAAGCCACACCCCGGCTATGGAACTCTCGTTGCTTCGCCAGGCTCGTCCATCAATCGGGAGGAAGCCTTCTTCGAAGGTGTGCGGGTATGAGGTTACTTTTCTTCGGTCGCTGTGTGCGCCTGTGCCGCGTTCAAGGAAGTGCTCGGTCTACCAGGTCGAAAATGGCGTTGAACACACAACAGCCATAGCCTAAAAGTTGCTATTGCAAAGCTGTCAGGAAATACGTTCTACCTCTAGAGTCATCGATACAGCGGACAATATTCGTTTCGCAATGGAGTGTACGAAACCATTATGAAATGTTTCTTGTTTCCTGTTTATGGTGCATCGACGAATGTGTCTGTCTTTTTTTGTTGTTGTTGTTTAGACATATATTCTATTCAAAATACTATGTTACATGTCTAGGCAGGCCACGCTGGTACTGGTTGGCCTGCCCATAAAGATACCACTCCGTGCCCCGACCTGGCTCGGCACGCTCGAGTCGAATAGCTATTACGCACATTCACGACGTCTGTTCCCCACCTTAAAGCCTATAGAGTTTAACTTATCGTTGGTTAAGGACAAACCAAGTGAAGAGCTACATTTGTAACTCGTGTCGGTATATCCGGTGTTTGAACACGTCCATGATTGGAAAAAGGGATTACTCGGTTTCCGGAAAACCCACACAGGTGAGATACTCAGGCGTGTACTCAGGGATACGTTATTCCCTACTTTTCACGCTCAGCTCTCCGCTAGTCGAGGGCCAGTGAGGTGGCAGAGCACGAGAGGTAGCGAACGCGTCTTTGGTCACCACACCCTCAAGGTTTCTCCCCCGGCGTCCGGCCTGTGACCAAATTGAATCTAGTCTAGTATGCCACCTGACAACACTGGCCGTTTCCTTCCCTGTCGCAGCATCATATATATATATATATATATATATATATATATATAGGCGTACACATCGCGGAAGCTATCGCCCGACAGACAGCTGAGCGTATACTACTAGTATAGTATAAGGTGAAAGTGATGCTGCTGTGTGTGTATGTGTCTATGGGGATTGTGGGGGGGTGCGTAAATGTGTCTGTTCGCTGAGCCTACGCTGAGAAGCGTGCAAAGCAAAACAAGCTGAGATGGGCGACGAGCGTTTGTAGTGGATGCTGGTGATCCTATCATGGACCTCCTATCCGCTTCTGCGATTTACGCGGCGGCCACGTCCCCTCGGCGGCTAAAGCAGCTCCCAACTGTCGCCTTTCCCAAACATCGCCGTTATCCTCCGACGGCTCCGTCAGCCCGACATCTCGCTGCGGTACTATACCTCCTCCGAACCCTCGTTGAGGGTAGGTGTCTTTCCCCCTCGCTGTGAACCTCACCTCCCCCATATACAATGTATATATATATATATATATATATATATGGAAGGATAACATGTTTATACAAGCTCCATCTGCTGCAACCTCTACCGGTGCAGAAACCTGACGATATATTGTGCCGCGCGTACGTGTGATTGATAAGCTGCGTCACAGTGAGGTCGACGTTCGTTTGCTGAAAATCCTTTATACATTATTATTATTAGAATAATGGACCGTTTGTTGACATTTAGCGTTTCAGGCTCTAAACTACTAAAAGCCTTAGAAATGATCATTAAAAATAAACTTGCAACTGTTTGGGCCTATTTGAAGGATTTTAAAAGGGACAAAACAGAGGACACCAAGAGTGAGGTCCTTTATGCTACAACGGCTGTCAATTGACGTGCGGCAATATTTCGTAACGGCTGTTTGAATGGAGTCGACCTCTGATGTTCCCCTCTAAAGGCTCCGAGTTAATCTTCCGACCATCATATATTTTGATATATAATATATGAACTCCTGCCACAATTCAAATAGTAGAAATGTATGTTAAATATTAATATATTATATGTTAAAATATTAATTAGTCCTATAAAAATTACACATTCTGCGCATTATTCAGGGGGTCATTATCAGGTTGAAGTACAACAAAAGGTGTATTTCGTGACGGCTAAATTCTCGGTATCAGAAAAAAACAATTGAAATCAAATGTCATCTTAGCCCAATCGGCATTTGGCGCAGCACCTTTGCTATAAACATTTGCATAAATACTATAAAATACCATTGTATATTGAAAGGCATCGCAAGAATCAATAGCTGTATTGAATCTTCAGCTGACTAATGAACATGGGTCGAAACCATATCGGACGTCATATGTCAGTGCAGGTGACTGCGTCTGCTGCAGTTGCGATGGTGCGTGTTCTTCGTTGTTCGCGAAGTGGGCATGTTCGCTGTAAGGTTTACAGCTTAATTTTTCATTCTGAAAATACTCCTCAGAACACCCCTCCAGCACCGTTGTCAGGGACCATTTCGATTAGCAAAGGTCCACCAGCTAAGCCTCGGGAAAGTTTCCCAACTCAATATTTGGCATAAAAGTAGATATCCGATCGTTTGTTGCTGTTGTATCTATTGTATTTATTATCTAGTTGTCCTTGTCCTCCTCCCGTTGGCGAACAAGCGACAAAGCGATTTCGGCCAAGCAACTCGGCCTCGGTAGCGAGCGATAGTCACTGGCGGCTACATCGCGTGTCGGTACCATCAAGACAAGAAAAGACTTGGGGTTCGAGCGGGAATAAGAAAGACTTCGAGTCGTGATAACAATGCACACAACGGCAAAGTGACATCGGGCCGTCTGACAGCATGCTATCATAGCTTGCATATAGCGGAGCTACACGACCCAGTATCAGACGTATCCTGATCATATCCGAAAAGTCGTCTTCGTCATCACCACACGAATTCATCAACAGCGCCACCACTGTCAGTGTTCAGATGATCAGATGATCTATAATTGACACAGTGGAGCCGGTTGCGGCTGTTGTGGCGATCGGAGAGAAACGACAAATCAGAATTTATACTACTAACACGAGAATGATGATGCACCACAAAAATAATCGGTATTCTTCGTTTCTATGCAGTTTATTGCCATCTCCCCGATTTCGTTTGATCGTACCGAGCCGCGTGATATCGACAACTATGATGCTAATAAACAATATAAGTTTTTTTGTTTTTTCGGACCACCCACGACTTTGTGGGTGGCAAGTTTATTAAGACAAACAATATAAGCTTGTGTTAATTTAGCAACAGCAGCAGCAGCAATACAGTGATGCTCTAGCTAGAATATACTTGTGTATGACCTATGCTTATCATATGATGATGGTATGAGGCAGATTGATTCAGGCTCTTTTTTTTCTCTCATATCACTAAAATCGTGCGTCAACTCAAACTGTAATTCGAGCGGTCGAAGTCGATCATCTATGTCAAAAGTGGGGAATTGTCATAATCTTCATGAACGGCACATTTAGCTCGAACAGCCCCAAGTTACCACTGTACGTCGACTTTATGAAACGATTTAAGTACAAGCGATTCTAGACCGCGATCGTGAGCCTGTCGAGTCTAAATTGAGTACGCCACGCTGAGATCGCGAGTCACCTTCAGGAACGGTAAAACCGACCCTCGTTTGTTAACGATGGCGGCGCACCGATGACACAACGACACCCAGTCATAATCATCGATCTAATTATAATCAACTAACTAAGATAAGTAGAGATGAAGACAAGAGGTTTCTATGTGGAAATAGTCTACACGACGCTTGCCTGGCCGTATCTACAATTTAGGACAATCTGCACATCAGCCAAATGTATCGACTTGAGAGTCAAACACTCGCTGAATATTCGAAGGCCGTTGTGCTTGTTGAATTATAATGAAAATCGTACATAATTCTCAAAGTGATTTAGACCTGTAATCTGCATATAGGTAAGAAACGCATGTGGACGTATAGACGCACGTGTTTGATACACCCACCATAATTAAAACGGTGCATTCGCATAATGTATAATATAACTCTTAATATATCCATTCATCGTTTTGTTTTTTTTATTTTCTTTAGTTGTAAATAACCCATGACCGACATACGTTTTGAACTGGCGATGACTGTTCTTCCAGCACTGTCGTAGTTTGCCATAGTTATCCACTAGCTCCCGTACTCGATTTCTGGACAGGGTTAATACCAGTGACCCTTTATACTTTGGTGACCATGTAACAAAATATGGGCTTGTGTTTGCACTGACTGAATGATCGATTCATTGAGAACAGCCCGAGGGCCAATAAGGAATAAGTGTTCAAACGATTCTTGAAACCTCTTCATTTGTCATATTTTTTAGCATATCATTTCCAATTTTTCAAGCAAAATTTGAAGCAAATCGCAACTGTCTAAGCAAAGTTCCAGGCTATATTCAACGACAGTCTAAAGAAAGTGTCGAACAATATATAGTACATAAAAAAGAAAAGTTGGAAAAATGCCCATGAAACGGATTCAATCGCTTTGCTTTATTGAAAAATAGTGAAGAATATTGTCTCACTTTTAGTTATAGGGCCCTAGTTTTAGTTTGATGATATTGTAGTGAATTTTACACTTAAGCGTACTTGAGCGACGAAGTGCGCAGCAATTTGATTCAATCGTTGTCTATAGCTGTTTAATACTAATTAATTACATTTATTCTACCAATCTCTCTCTCTTCTCTCTCTCTCTCTCTCTATATATATACATATTTCTCTCTCTCTCGCTCGCTCCTGTCTGTTCTTGCTTTCCTTTCAAGAGAAGTATACAGAATAGATACACTAGAAAGGGAGCCATATATATATATATATATATATATATATATATAAGAGAGGAGAGAGAGAGATTTGTGGGATTAATGTAATTATTAGTATTAAACAGCTATCGACAACGATTGAATCAAATTGCTGTCCTCTTCGTCGCTCAAGTACGCTTAAGTGCAAAATTTACTACAATATCATCAAACTGAAACTATGGCCCTATAACTAAAAGTGAGACAATATTCTTCAATAATATATATATATATATATATATGAGAGGTGGCAAACAAACCCTACTGGTTTGTTAAACGGACTGCAGTTCTACAGTTAACCGATAAAGTTTAGTCTCTTATCCGTTCTTATCTTACCTCTACCCAAAGACGCAATTGGCGTTTTTCTGATACATGGAGCTTTTGGAAAAGCAGCATTGTAGCCTACAAACCATTATTACTATGAATGACTCTATAACGAAACATCTCGGACTGACCAGTGTCTGGACCATTTTTCTACACGGAGTAATTATAAATATGTAAGTCTTTAAATAAACTAAATGCAAAGAGCTGAATTAGAATGCAGCATAGTGTATACAAAATGAAACCGTTATTTTGAGGCACAAATTGAGATAATTGAAGACAAATTCCTAATACCATCATTTTTTTTGTATTTCTTATTAAGTCTAAATGAATGTTATGTTGTTTCAGGTAAGCGGGGACCTACATTGAACGTTCGCAGACAACCCGATCTAAATGCACGAAAATATTCACAGAATGCCAACATCGTATTGAAAGACGGTATGTCGTCCCCTATATAATGTCTATGGTCGATTGCAGATTGACGGGAAATACTCGCAGCTGTACGTAGAGCGAACTGCGAATTACTAACTTGAGATCGGAATGATTTCTAGAAATCGACAACTATTTGTTTAGAATTGGTCGAGTTGGAAAGTTGTAATAAAATGTGTATTCCGCAATTATTGTTCGTCTTGGCCGAACTAACTATATTTGTCTTTCTCCACCCAACTTAATATCAGGTTATTATTAAGGTCTCTGAGATTTACCCGGTTCCGTTTATACTGAGTTACATTTGAAAAGCGTTTATACGTATGTTTGTAGTTGAGGCACCCGTTCAGCTACCAATAAACACAGTAGATTTGGCAACTAAATCATTAGAATAATCAAGAATTGGTGTTACACCAAAGTCAAATATTCCCACATCATGCACAAACGAGCCACTGTCGCAATGCAGTTAAACCGACAAAGCATGGCTATTTATCAGCCGAATAAAATAACCGCGACGATAGAAGGTTTTATCAAGAATGTGAGAAATAGGTGATTGTACAGAAAATTTGTGCAAAAAAAAAAAAAAGAATTAATGATAAATAAATTCCCCCAGGAAATTAGTCGTACAGCTTCCACGCCTTGTTAACCTACGAGGCACCCTTCCCACGTTTGTGATTCGGACTCGAACTACAGCTGTCGTTGGCTTCAACATCATGAGCTCAGCACATAAATCCCTCTTTCGTGGGGCGCGGGGCTCGGGGCGCGGGGCTCGGGGCGCGGGAGGTGTCTAGAAAGATGAACGGATGAACATCCGCTTTCCTTAGGAGAACGAATGGGAGTCTGCTTTGGTAACGCCCGAAGAGGATCCTGTCAGAGTATCGATTTGGACGAATTTGACTCACAGATAGACATTCGTGTTTATGTCATGTCGTACGCGTGTGTTGTGCACGTTAACACGAGGAGGCACACGGATACTTTGAAACTCTACATCGACTCTAATTTAGCGACATTTGAAGGAAAATCTCTTGATAGCGGGAGGGACTGGATGGCAGCTATCGTAAGATGGCTTCACGAGGTTTCAGGCTCGATTCGAGCAGAAGGAGAAGAAGGCGGATCGTAACCAATACAAGTTACTCACAGGAAACAGCATAGTGGGTAGATGAACGCACCTACGGAAGCTGAACCATAACAATTTAAGTCCCAGGATTTTTTCGCTCTGGGGTGAACATTCGGATTCGAGTTTTGCAAAGCCATCCCTAGCGCACTGGCTGATATCCATTCGCGAAAGGTTCTACCAAAACCCACATGGGTTATACGACATCGATCATCCAGGCTTGCGTGGAATGAACATCGAGGGGTCGCTGAGCAAATCAAATGCTAAATGTTCTATTATGAAGTTCCCGTCCTCATGCGCTTGATAGCAGAGTGTTAGTTGGCTATTGGGTCGATACATACGTTCGTAACGAAAATCGAGTAAAGCTCAAACGCAAACAGTTTTATTTATCAAACAAAATAAACGATTTTAATTAACTCAATATGTTCGATTGTGTTCAATGACTTTCGGCCATCATCTTCATGTAATCTTCATAATTCCTCTGTCAGAGAAGTCCTGGGATCAATCGGTAAAAAAAATCACTCAAGGGGTTTTGAGCATGTCCCGGTAACTCAAGGTTGAATGATTCAAACCGTTCTGTATCGCCCGGAATAAGTGGTGATCCGAAGGCGTAAAGATCAGGCGTATACGGTGGACACAACAAAATATCCCATTTGAGCTGTTATAAACAGCTACATGTCAGCTAATGAATCGATTTGTGCAATGATTGTACAGTCTGTAGGTGTGTGTGAGTGTGTGCAGTATTAAAGCAAGAGAGAGCTGCGAAAAGCTGTATCCACGTGGATGAGTTGCACGAGACTAAAGCCAACTTTTTATGCTGACTCACAGCCAACATTAAATGTCCATCTGTCTAGATGTGATCTAATTTACGAGACGAAGCTAAAATTGCTTACAAGGTATGCCAAATGTCTGAGAAACTCTAATGTGGCGATAACCGAAGGGAACACAAGATTCTGAACCGCACCACTGACATTAAAGGGTGATTGATCATCCAATTCATGCAGATCCCCTGCCCGCGCTATTCAATACATTCCCCACTATCGGACCTCATATTCTTATTAGCTTGTTATCGTCGAATATATCTACAATGCTCGCTACAGAGCCCACACGTCTTCACGAGGTACGGTAATGCGGTATGCACTCGTCACAATTTTTTTTATATAAGAACACATATATATATATATATATATATATATAATAACGCACTGTCAACCACCCCAAACGAAAAACTAATTGTAGTATGCCAGAGAGAGAGAGGTCTGTCGAACGCAGCCGCCAGCAAGACAAAATAAACATAATTATTAGTTGACAAAAGTTCCGAAGGTGCTCGTTTTCGGAGGATTTATACTGGAGACTAGAAATTAACAGCGCAAACGGTTCGTCAAAAGTATGCCTGGTCGAACGGATCCGCGAGGTGGTATACGCGTACAAAGCCACAATGACGAAATGATCTGACATTGGAAAATTCGCTAGTTTTTCAGGAGAATCTCAGATGAACGACGAGCTCAAATAAACGAATGAATAAATAAAACAAAATCAAGAACTTTTTGTCGAATGACGAAGAATCGAAGGTTGTTTTATCAGCGTCTAAAGGGTGTAATAGCTTGTTTGAGCAAGACTCTTTTTAGGGCACGTTATATGGTGATGTCGATCAATATATAATCGTGTTTCATATAGGCTACTTACATGTTATACAGTACAAGTGCTCCTTTATTGACCACAGGGTTGGTATTGGTTGTTATATAGATGTGCACAAATTATTAGGAGCAATTCCGCTAACGTCACTAATGACTACTGTTTCCGGGAATGAATGAATTTGATGGACTTATACTGTAAATAATTGTAGCACCAATTTATAATGAACGCATATTTCAACTATCGACATTACGAGACACTGGAGTGACATGTTACACAGCAGTTCGATTCAGCTCAATTCATTCATAGAAAGTTCAATTACGAAACTGCAATTCTATAATACAAACGCTTACGTTGCCATTATATTGTACAGCCGAGAGAATATCACAATGCACCTACCATGGCAGGATGATCGATCATTCAAATTGCTGCGAATATTTATCACATAAATCATTAGCCAGTTTCAACGGGTAGCCAACTGGCAGGTAATACAACAATATTATTGCTAAAACCCTTCTTTTAATACTTGACAAATAAATCGATAGGTCTATGGATCCTTTTTTTTATTCAATTATTTATTTATTGACGGAACTGCGAAATATTACAACGCTTAAGCTCTCAATCGGATGGATTACAAGTTAACAAATCACTGTACATATGCCAGATGCAATGCAGCTCTCAAAGGTCACACACTAACTAACTGGTAACACAGTGCGCGTCCCTTTTTGCATTGTGTTGGAGAGATTTTTTTTCTTTCGAATATATATATAGGAGCCGTGTTCCTTAGCCCGCCCCTGAGGCCAGGTCGGCAAGAGCATCCGCCTTTTGAATTTGCATAATGCAAACAAGGTCTTGCTCCTTTTTTAGTTATTTACCTCATTATTTCGGATAGGAAACAGCAAAGAAGAGTATGAAAATGGTGGGCGCAAAATACAACTCCATCATTGACTGTACGAAAGGGAATATCTGAAAAAAGCATAATAACATTGTAATATTTTCTATAACGGATGGATGGATACAAATGAATTCAGAGGTTAATAAATGGCCGCATATATATATATATGCCCATTTAATATGTAATTTAACAAAAGTTTCGCCAGCGTTGAAATAATGTCATATAATCATGTCGTTATTCATCCATACGAGATGTGCTACTATTATCTACATAATATTGATTTGCGTTTCTCCAACGGTTTGCTCATGTCGTGAACTACCAAAACGGGATAATTCGGATATTTTGCGGATAACCAGCGAGTTTCTATATTTATAAGGTGATAATAGTCATGAATGTCACAGTTTTCACCTGCCTTGGGTCAAAGTGCCATAGGTATGACTACGAAAGGCGCACATATGAACGCCGTTCCAAACCAACTAGGGGTGGGGGGAAAACGGGTTTTAGCGAGTTTATGAGTCTCACACTAGGTGGCAAGAGGCTGTTCCGTGTTCACGTATGTGCATTACGCGTTACCGAAACCCGTCATAAAAAAAAGGCGCACATGTGAGTATTTTCTAATACTCATTAAACAAATATATATATATATGTATATATATATATATATTTATATATGTTTAACGACTATTAGAAAATACTCACACTTGCGCCTATTGTAGTCATTTCGTCTTTTCGCGATAGAGTCTCTACCGCAAGAGAATCCCATTCCTCAACCAATGTCAGCTTGATCAGTGATAGACGCACGCCACGTAGCCACGGCAGCTTTCCCAATAGAGAAAAAGAACAGAGCATCCGAATGTTGTGCTGAATGACCGGTTGCGGTCTCCTGTCCTTTCTCTTAGCTTACCCTAAGCCACCACGAGACCACCGCTGTGGTCTTCTATGGCTTTTATGCGCCTCCTCCATCAGCCTTGGAGTAAAGTGTCACGACGTGTTCAGTTCTCTCCTTAAGCGGTTCGACAATCGGTTGGACTGCCTGTGATGAGAGTTCCCAGCTTGCAGTAAAATCGTCTCTTACTGCGAAACACGTCCGCGTAATCTGATGCTACCATTTTAGCGTTCGAAGAACAGTCCGCTTCGGTGATGGATAACCGCCTGAGCTTCTTGTCCATCCTCGCGGGCCACTGCATAACGGTTTGTTACGATCTATTGCCATAGTTCGAGCTAGATGAGAATTCTTGCGGAGCTTGGCAAAGCCTACTGGTATCGTATGTATTGACCGCACGTTATTAGGAAAGGTGGAAAGAGGGCACATGTCCCTTAATGTCCACTGCTATACCGTTCCAATGAAACCGTTGAGCTATGCTTCCGCACGTTCCCGGGAGGCCACGGTGACCTCCCGAATGGGTAGGCGCAGTATAGTTTAAGCATATACTTTCGTGGAGCCGAGGGAACAGCAATCTTAGCGTCTTGAAGAACAATCTCTCCACCTCTGCGACAGCAAAGGGAACATTTTCGCATGCTTAATGCTCGTTATCTCCCGATTGGGGTATCATGAACTCTAATCTCGACATGTGAAGAATCCTGCCATTTGGGCCCTTTTGAGGTAAATAATTCTTTGAGAGCATTGTGGTCCGTTCGTAACGTAAACCGCCGGCCTTCCAAAGCCGAACGGAAGTACTCGACTGCCTTTAGTACAACTAACAGTTCTGTCTCTGGCGTCAAGTAGTAATTTTCGTCCTTCGTGAAGGTACAAGATAAAATACCCGATCACATGATCATTTTTTTGGTGCTATTATGTGAATTCACGTCAGACCGCAGACCCGAGGCATCTGCGGCTGAAACGAACAGTTTCATGCAACTTGAAAGAGTTAAAACAGTTCAACAGGAGATGATCTTACCTGTAGGCTTTCTGAAGGCCATCGGCTTAAGATTCCACACGAATGGAATTTAATCTGCTGCGAGTCGAGTCAGAGTTGCTTGTGCTCTTAACGAGGTCCTTGATGACAGGTCAAAGGAGTCCGCATAATCCTAAAGCTACTGCAGTCATTTGACATTTAGCTGCTCTTTCAGCTCTCTCAGCTTCGTCATATTTCCATCAACAGTTCCGCCGAGAAACAACAACTTGACCTCGTTGGAGCAAGGCCGATTTGTTCAGATTAACCGTTTAAGCCTGCGGGCATGGCGTGGTGGACAAGGTAGGCAGTATCAAAAAGGGAGTTTTGTGGAGTCTGAGGTTCAAATCTGAGTGGAGTCATATTTACTTTTATGGGCAGTATCTCCGCAATAAGATTTGTTAAGTAGTAGTGGCAACTAATGTGGTCTGCGGCATAGCTAGCATTGTGCAGAAAGGGAGGCACCGTACATCCCCTGTAGGCGTCATAAATACTGCATGTTTACATACACGGGGCTTTCTACAGACACCCTATTGACCACAATAGTTGTTCACATGGTGTTGGCATGGTAACGCATGTCAACACCCCCCCTTAAAAAAAAAAAGATTAACCGTTTAAGCACCAATGTTTTTCAATACTTCTATAAAATGGCTCTCGTGCGCCTCATTGTATTTTGAGAATACCAAAACATCATTCGACAATAGGCTCGGTATTCCATCAACATTCGAAAGTACCTCGGCGAGTTCTTCCAACTGGGTTCATATTAAATTCGAACCTGGCGAAAGATGTAACGAAGGTTGAGAATTCTTATTATGTCCTGTAAATGTTTGTTGCCAGAAATCCTTAAGGAGGTCGAACGTAGAGGACAATTTGCATCCTCCATCGCCTAGTCCACTTTTGGCCTGATTACGGGATCTGTTTGATTATTCACCAGCCGATTGTCAGAGAGCATGCAATTTTGTTCGCCTTAAGGAAAAATATCAGCCAGGCTCCCGAACGCCAACTCAGACCTTCGAATGATCCCATTTACCTACACTCTTTCCAGTTCTCCTCTAAGCCCCTGCTTCGCCCTTTGTAGCGAGTACGATTCTCCGGATCGATGTACCTGTCAACAATTTGAATAGTACGCCAAAAAAGTTAGGCGGATCAAGCATTGACGGCGATGAGACACTATCTCATCGTTGAAGAAGGTATAGCTTCGCCTCTAACGTCTGCATGAGAGGTTTTAACATGAGAGAGTAGGATGGGGGATCAAGGATAGGTTGTCGGTATATAGCAATTGACAACCTTCGACTGCCAATCGAGCACATTCACCTGTCCACCGGATACAATAGTGCTGCGAGGCAGGAGACTTGCTTCAATAATCGGAGCAGTGGCACCACTGTCCAATTTAGCAGGTAGTAAGTGACTTTTGAACCTCGCGCGCCACACCCGAAGGACAAACAAACAATTAGCTTTTTAACTACTGAAATGAACTACTGCACGACGCAGTACCATTCATTACCTAGCATTCAGTATCGTCTACAATGCATTGTTAACTTGTACATTATGACACCTTTAGCTATCAGGCTTCCTACAGGAATTTCACTGATAGCATTGCCGACCGGAAGACTATGCCTTTTGCGGCTCCATATGTGCCCTTCGAACCGCACCCCCATCTGCCTCCACGAACGCCAACAGCCCCTTGAACCGATTTCCTTGACCTTCCACCCACTTTGCAGACTTCCCACTTAAGCTACTCATCTCGTAACTCGAGTCGAATTGCTTACCCTAAAAGGTTGCGTTTCGTGAGACGCTCGCGCAGCAGCACTTAGTTTCAACGCATTTACATTGCCACGAATTGCGCTACACATCTTATGTAGATCGCGAAGTAGTGCGCAGACTGTACTACTCGAACGGAACCCCTTCGCCGAGCCTAAAACCCCTTCGCCCCCAGGTTCTTCCAAGCAAGCCTAAACACTCCGACATTAAGTTAGCGGTATGCGCCGTCTAGATGTAGAGAATCGGGCCGCTTACATTTACCGTCCCATGTATCAGATATCATCCCACAGGGTAAGGAGCCTCCAACCCTGAGGTTTAGCCGTGCCCGTCGCATTAGTCGTTGGGTTGTCCTCCTCTAAATCATCGCGCTGTCTATGAGATTGCACGATTTCTCCGAAGAGGCCAACTACGTGTGACATCTTACTGACGGCTGTGGCATAATTGACGAGCGTTCCGCAAGGTCCACGTACGGCCTTTTTTTTACCTCGTGGCCTCAACAGGGTCAGCAGTTGAGCGAGGCGTGCCAGTCGCTTGTTCGCTGTAAGATTGCGCCGGTAATGAGAACGGGTCTTAATTAATCTTGAGTGAGGAAGCTGCCGTTTATTGGTCACTTATTATAATACTACTTAGTAATGCGTTTGTGGTATTTTTGAACAAGAAATAGCACCAGTGAATAGGGAGAGTCTATGGCAAGCCTAATAATAAGCCTATTTATATGGCGGCCTGTCTTTGTCCTTATCGATCCTTATCTATTGATATGTGCATATACTATAAGTTGTTAAATAGCGGATCCTTTATGCAATATATTTGATTGCACGTTAGCATCCCAGTAAAATTATCACTACTATTATTACTAATTGTTATTGCTGTTGCTGATATTAACGCTAAATCTCTGGAGGTCATGGATGTAATAGGGCTGTTGTTGAGACGAGCAGCGGAATAATCTTTGTTAATTGTATGCCGCATACACACACACACACTACGCCGAAACGATCATATTGATCATTAGACCGTGGTTCTAATCTAAGACCAATAATTATGGGGGGTCCAGATGAGCGAATAGCGGCCGCGACTCATACCAGACGAATTGGCTAACGTTGAGAGAGAGAGCTTCGTTCGTTAGCACTGATTATGTCACGAGTTTTAAATACATTCGGTATCGGTTCAGGCAGACGAGGTCAGAAGATCACAAACATGTGGATGTCAGTTTAAACTTCGGACATAAGCCCTGATAGTTCATTATAGTGGGAACGTCATTTGGTCAATTAACCAATCTCCCGATAATGGGCTATCTCAAACGTATGGAAAGAGAAAGCCTTTTGCCAGTCGGTCATATTTGCATGTTTGGGTACACATATATATTTGCGTACACACCAAATTATTTTTTTAGCGGAGAAACCCAGGAAGTACGTATGCATCTCCACTGTTATGGCTAGACGCAAATATTTCAGGCCAAGCAGAAAAAGAAGCCTTTTTCTAATTTAGTTGAAGCATTATTTGACTGCCGCAGTAGTGGAAGTATTAGTGTCCCGTATTCGATCCACAGCTGAGGCTCAATGAATTAGGAAATTATTTGAGTTATTAAGATCAGCTCACCTCTCAGTTATGTCGACCAGGTATGGATATATATGCACTCCCTATCCGTAACACAACATATTCGAAATGGTTCCACCGCGCCACGGAGTAGGCCTAAAATTTAGCATAGAAACGACTCGAAGTAATTCGAAATGCAATAGACTTGTCCATATGTCCATTGACCACGATGACAAAGGGGTCTCATTTGTAAAATTGAAGGTAACCTTATATATAGTAGGTTTCTTTGTAAGTGCTTCTTGTTTATCCCATCAAACTGCACCGATAGCCCGTTGGCAACAATTGTAGGCACTTTGTTACCAATAATAAACAATAATAATGACATAACGCGAAGATTGGACAAAAGAAAACGCTTATCAGAGACATGGTCTCGTAGGCAAACATTATCAAGCTTACAAATTGATACTTCCACAAGCGCCTCCGCCAGGGCAGGCGCGGTATTCATTGATCCGTCATTGAATTACATGCTATTCAAGAACACGAAACAGAACATGCTGGCCCATATGTTCCCAGGGAAGAATTATCACCAACTTGCCCGATGAATTAATTACAAGATGTAATTACTAATTATTGTATGCTTGAATAACAGATAATTATTACAAGATGAAATTTTCCCCTGTGATATAGTTCCCCGGTAAATATCTGCGTCTAAATTTAAAAGAGGTCTCTAGAGAAAATTAGTGCCTGCTATAAAAAGAACACCTATGCTAATGTATCAGAGAATTGTTCCGAAAATCCCAGCAGAGATCCCAGATCACGATGAAATCGTACACGCGCATGGTGAAAAGTCACACACAAATACCCGTAGATGCAACATATTATATACGTGACCACTATACTTTCACGTGGTGTTCAACAACACGCACCGCTAAACTCTCTGTATTTGTTGCTGCTTCTACCACTGTTGCTGAAGTCACCCTGGCGGCAATACGCCTGGCTGTGTCTCCGTGACAAAATTTGTTCCGTTATTCATATTAGAATATGTTTTCCCATATACAAAAGGCTGGCGTGGGCGGGTGGTCATGCAGTTCGATACGGGCGCTGAACCCAAATTTACTTCCATACATCTCTCCCTCGAATTATCCAACTTAGTCACACAATTCGATGACCTGTGAAAGACGTTGGAGCAGGCAAACGGCCCCATGGAAGTTGTTTCAAAATATATAACGTGTATGTATGCGCGTAACCGACGATGGCTTTGACGAGAGGAGATGTGTGTACAGATTTCACGGTTGGACGAAAGAGTTGCAATGAGGTCATTAAATAATAATTGAAACGGCTAATATATATGCGGAATATACAGTAAATATGATGGTATATGCATGTGATTGAATTTCGCTCGAGAGCAGGCACCATTCACTTTTTATACAGAAAAATCATACGACATTGACAGTTTATATAAATCTACGGTTTTTTAGTCCCGTTCATGGATCCTCACTTGTGTTCAATTGAAGGGAAAACTAAATTAATGACAGTTGCAATGATGAGTGAGTTAATGATGAATGAGTTATTGACAGTTAATTGCTCCAGATTGTGGCTGCTATCCTTATAACCCTCAGCTAAACGAGCGTTCACTAGAGTAAGTACTCAGTGTTAACACAAAAGGGCGCGATTAAGCTTTTGCATAGATTGTAGCCCTTCAGCGAGCTTGTCTGTATATACAATGAGAAATTGGAGTCATTAACACGTATTCGCGTTCTTGGAGTAGCTGTAGGTCACAATCAGTGATACTAATTGTATTCTCTTTGGGTCGCCCTCGAAGAAGACCTCAGCTAACTAGTTGGGTTACCCACAACCATTGATCCTAGTTCAATATATGATAGATGAGTCAAGTTCAAATATATATATATATATATAGTCAATGGATTTATTTTCCTTCTTCGAACGGCGGAGATATGAGCTTGTCTCAACTTAAGTGACGAATTGTGTTATATCATCCATGAAGGTATCTGGTATAAAGTCTTTCAGTCGACGATTGGTAAAAGGTATTTGTTATAATCGAAACCACTACCGCAATTCATATACATGGACACGGCATGCACAGGGTCGAAGAAATTAATTGTCCTCGAGCCACTGATTCGGAATGGATCGATCTTAGTTACACGGCACGAATTACGGATCCCATGCTCGAAAGGTTACGTGAGATGTATTGATTTACTGCATTACTGATTGTCAGAGGAATATCTTCTTAGAGCACCAATTCGTGCCAATATACCCGGCACAGTTAAATACACGTTTATACATAAAATGTATTCAAGCGAGACTGTTTCCAAGATTTCGTATTGTTGCGAACCAGTCGGGCTTAAATTCCTCGATATAAAGTAAAGAAAGGCTACGAGATTATGCCTCAAGTTCAGGGGTTGTGGGGATATAGTCGAAACCCCACACACAAAACCGGTCTCAGGCCCCGGAGAATTCTTATCCCTCTGCTCTCACGTGTGAAGCACAAATCCAGCTGGTAATGTGATTATACATTAGATACGTCAGCGTCCTTTATTTCAATGCCTGATGCAAATGCTGCCTTGGATAAGCAAAAGGTTTGGACCTCACTGTCCTGAACCTGCACTGTGGACCTCACTGTCCTGAACCTGCACTGTGGACCTCACTGTCCTGAACCTGCACTGTGGTTCTCACTGTCCTGAACCTGGATTGTGGACCTCACTGTCCAGAACCTGCACTGTGGACCTCACTGTCCTGAACCTGCACTGTGGACCTCACTGTCCAGAACCTGCACTGTGGACCTCACTGTCCAGATATATTCGACCGCTACGCTCGGTTTGTTTCGTGTCCACTAGCTCAGGGGGTAGCGGAAATAAACCCCGTAACCCATAGTTTAACATTGAAAAAACCCACATACTAATTGAATACATGCATTTCTGATAGTATACAATATTATGCTGGCTAGCCAGGGTAATTTTCTTTACCCCCCTTTGAGTAATCACGCAGGTGTGCTCTCACGTCTGCTGGATTATATATGCCAGCTCGTTATAGTGACGGCTAATCAACATTTCCATCGCATAATAGACGGCGGATAATGCTCTTGCTGTATCCGAACAGCAACAGCTCATCCATGTTGTCACTATCAGCAGCGAGTGGCCGTGTGTGTCCGCTTCCCTACGGAGGGTCGCACTGCATGTATGTCTCTCTACCCTACCTGCCCCAAGCATATGTTATACAATATAATACGATACGAATTTGGTTGGTTGGTACGACGCGGTATGAGCTGATCAAAGTAGACATGATTATCATACTAAAATAGTATACACTAATACTAATTGTACATGGGTTTGTCCTTCGGGGTGGCTTATCTCCCTAGGATATTATCCATTATATCTATAATGGACTAGTAGCTGACGCTAAGCCTGGTAACATAATGCATTCGTGTGAGTGTGTTTGCCTTTCAACTGGAGGAGACGGACATAAGTGTTGCACACTGGTTCAATCCCCCACCAGTGCACATTTGCATTTCAAAGGGGTTGCCCATCTTATGAAGCTGCAGGTGCAGTTGTACCGTGGACTGAGTGAAACACTCAGGCTGAGAGGTAGCCCGAAAAATAGACAGTAATAAATTAACACTACATACATAGCATCTGCTATTCCTGGTCATATCACGACATAGACAAAGGCATATTATAGCTAGGAGGCATATTGTTATCTTAGACTATTCTCCACCACCACCACTAATTTTATGACAATTCGCCCACTATGACATGTAACCGGTATGTAATAACTGTCACAATTCAATATAATGACAACAACAGCAGTAACATCATCAGCTATGACAAGGAAACTCATCTCCTTGTTACGTTGCCTTCCGCTTCGTTTAGTATATTATCGCCTTCGTCAACGCACGTGTACGCGACTGACTCTGTTCGACTATACGGATTCTGATACGGGGACTCACGCCACCCACGCAGTTGACAATGTTGCTAATTGGCGAGACTAGAGGTGATACAATAAGAATGAGGTTGACGTGCTTACACAATAACGTATATATATATATATATATGACGGCCGTGTAGCGAATCAGAATATAAAAATGTAATAGATTACACTACAAGGCTGAGGAGCAGTCATGCGCTGGTATACAGATCTGATGTGTCTAGGTAATTAATAATATCTTTGTGAGCAAAGTGTGCTTGCATAATGTAGACAGTGTATTGTGTGTACGTAGACATGTGCTTGAGATTACCATACACCGGTTGTTATTTCAGCAAACTATCAACACCAGTAGCTAATCTAGCTCGCTGAACAAACGTGTTACAAAATTAATTGTGCCCAAGAGCGCACGCCTATGTGTGTCTAGAACAAGACGGTCTCTGCCCATACCATGAAATTGAAGGCTCTTGCCATGAGCAATCTTCGAGGCAGCTGAAACAAATCACTTGCCATTAAATGCTACCTATATATAGTGTATCTATGCTGCTCGAGACGTCCCTTTTATCGCTGCATGCAGCAGCAGCATCAGCACGCAAATACATTTTGTACAAGTTGTTGCTCCTCTCAGGTGTACGTTACAATAGATGAGTGTTTCCTTCGTTCAGTATTAAGGTAGAAGTTTCGATCGTTTATTAATGGAACCAGTGCATTGCACCAATCTGCTGATATTTCAAACGATAGTTATAACACACACACACATATAAATAATAAATGCTACAAAAATGGACGAAAAGAAAACAGAGTAAGTCTAAAGTCATTGTATTATACATATATATATATAAATATATATATATATATATCGAGGTTCGTAACCTCGGTGAGGAGTCGTCCTTCCCCTTCTCTACGAAAAATAGATTGAGCCTATTTGAGATAGGAGCCATCCAGATTTGGGCCACATAGCCACTTGCGAGGGCTTTTCTTCTCTAGCAAAAAAAAAGGCAAAAGGTTGTTGTTGTTATTGTTATTGGTGTTGGCGTCTGCTACCGCCTCTATTGTTGGAACAGCAACAGCAGCTAGCTAGCGAGCTTATTTCGTCCGCCTATCGTGAATAATGATCAATCAGATCTGATATATGAATTAGCCCATAGAGAGAAAAAGTAGGCAAGATGCCACGAAAGCAGACGACAGCGGCGGGGGCAAAATTGGGGTGACGGCGAGGGCAACGGCGTGGGGTGAGAGAGGTCGTTAGGGGGGAGAGGCGGATGGGGTAACAAAGCCAGAGTGTATAGGGGAAAAAGGCATAGAGAATCGAGAGGATGACTTCGCCGACGACAGAAGTCGCTTTAGCGATGGTCTAGAGATGGTTCGACGAAGAAGATAGTCTTCTTCGTCGGCCGAATCGAATTCATCGGAAGGCATCAGGAGGCCGCAGGAGACGAGCAGCATGAAAGGGGATAGGGGCGGGCGGCCTTCTTGTTGCTACTACTACTGCTGTTGTGTGGAGGAAAGAAAAAACGATACAATGGGAGTTTTTTTTTATGAAATTGTCACTGTTACTCGATTGTCATCGCTGTTGTTGTCATGAACGTAGTCGGAATGATCATTACAGTGAACTGGAATCGTCTGATACAATAAATGGTATCGAGGGAGGGACAAGCCGAGACAACCTACTGATTGATTACTGTCTGCCACATATTGCAAGTGTAACACAATCCAAGCAGGTATTCACAGTCGAGTATATGGAAGAGGAAATTAAATGTACTTTAATTTCCTCTAAATAGTAAGGAACCTAAATGTGCTTTTCCCTAAGCGCAATATACAGAATAATTTAATTAACGTTTTGTAATTAATTGCAGCGTTTCCTATTCTCGACCTGATTTTTTTATAACATAGGTAGAAAAAGGAGTATACCTATATTAGATAAGAATATATTCTCGTCATGATTTCAGGTAGAAAATAGCTGGACATGTAGCGATTTTTCTTTCTTTTCAATAATTATAGTGCCATTTTATTCTGATGTGGATATACTTTTATTCTGCGATTTTATCACCGTGCCTAGATACACTTAGGAGGCTCCCTTGAGATGTCAATTCTACACTACGATATTGTATATACTATAATATTTGACGCGGACAGCGTTCAGATAAGTCAACGAATGTAAATGCTTATATCAAGCTTTACGAGCCACACGTCATCCCGTTATGCTGATCAACTATATGACCAATCGCCAGCAGGCGATCTTGACCTTCTTAATTTTATTATGCACGGAAGATTTCGAAAATGCGCAGTTGAGTTTAGATGCAATGCTGAGCGACAGGCAACATACAGGGCCTGTATAGGATCCGATGTAGGCAGCAAACATAAAACATCTCAGAAACCTAAGGACAAATGAAGTGATATGATGTCCTGGTTGTCTGGGAATAATATGAGAAGAGGGTCTGAACTCAATTCGAAATTCATGGCACCCTTTCAACGTGTAATGATCTTTTAGGCATGAGGCATCAACGGTACCGTGTGCTCCACGCAGTGATAATAACACTCATAAGACAATAGGATAGTTGATAAAGCGGTTCTTAACAAAAAAGAAAAGTACAATAATCTCTATCACTATGCAATCAACCAATATTTGATAAGTTACAATTATAGAACTGTAGAGCTCATTATTGTTTATTAGTCAATTATCAAAGTTGGCGACAATTGTACCCGCTACTACTATAGAGTAGTTTCGAAAGGTCCTTATGGCCGTGAACTACTCGATTAACTACTAAAATACGCGCGAACGTTGCCCTCGATTGAGCCGGTTCCGAGACGCCCTCTTCGGTTAGATACGAGAACGACGCCCTAGACATCCAAATAGGTAGTGAATTTCAGCAAAGTGCTCCAGGTGCTTACAAGGTAATAACTATCGTCTTCGAAACGTCATAGAACTAGAATATTTATTCGTCTTTTTGTGAGGATAAAATAATTTTCTATTTGTTGATACATACAATGCAGCTGTAGTCTATCCAACCTCGGCCAGGATATCGCGTAGGGTTTACCGAGTGCACTAATTATAATATAATAGTTGGTTCGTTTTCATGTCAAATACTGTATTTGCAATTAATGTACTAGACAGACTTTTATTACAGCGAAGAGCCCACGGGGTCAGAATGAATTGCCAGGGTCAGAATGAATTGCCAAACCCACCAAATACGCCGTTCATCAAAGCGGCGTCGCCCTATGAACCGTTAATGGAGAACTCTTCTTATTAATCGCTCTCGATCTTCTTTCTAATTTAAATGGCTGGCCACCCTCACTCCACGATGGTATATATATATACATACATATATATATATATATATGCCCGGTTGCTTGTACCCTGTCATTCAGGCCATTTATAATATGGTAGTCATCTGTGAGAGATTGCTCATTTGCTCATAATACGAACATCATCTATGATGATGT
This sequence comes from Stratiolaelaps scimitus, assembly GCA_019614645.1. NCBI lineage: Eukaryota > Metazoa > Arthropoda > Arachnida > Mesostigmata > Laelapidae > Stratiolaelaps > Stratiolaelaps scimitus. Next base: position 1,289,678 of record JABWDB010000037.1, read on the forward strand.
ACGTATTTCTAGATACGCACAACAAGTGCACAATTGATGATCAATGGACCCTGTGATTGCGGGGGGTAGCACTGACAGTCTTACGCAATGTTTCGAGCTGATGGTGGCGTTAACGGATACGTGTGTGTACGTGTGTTGGCGTTACGGTAATAGCGTGAATTGTTATTTCAACGATTATTTCCAAATGGATTGGATACTTCATAGACACGTACACAGTACGTTTCTATGAAGCATATATTAACTAACTAATAATAATAATAACAACAACCACTATAAAATAATGAGTCTAGATGTCATGTCACTTCAGTTAATAATTGTAAAAGTGACAAAGTTTATCTAAAAATCTAGAAGTATAATATTATAGAATGACCACATCGGTGTCTATATGTGTCCGTGTAATATGTCTTGTATATGACATAGCCACAATCAAAGAAGGCCCATGTTCTCCATTGATCCGTTAATGAGTGAAGGTGATATTTGTCTATTAACGAAACAGCGGTTTTTTACAAAGTTTAAGCTCTGTATATGGCTCTGTATGTATGTGTCGTAATCTACAACCTTCGACCTTTTTTTTACAGCCAGAAGCTTAGCCATTGTCGAAGTCACCGCGCTAACGGGAACTCGATAAACCTCAACCTCCATGATGACATCCTTCTAATATTGTCACTCTCAAATATTCTGATTTTCAACACTGTAGTCGATGCAACTCACCTAAATATATGGACCAGCAAACCAGAAATGCTGGCAAACTTTTCCTCTGTGTACATAAACACAATCGTAAACGATTGTAATGTTTGTACACAACAGTATGAAAAGCAAGTGGAAGACTAGCCTTGTAGCTGAGGTTCGGCTGAAAGTAAACACATATCCATACGCGTGCTCGAATTGTTGTAAGAGTTTCAGTCAAAACGGGTAGAAATTTCGAAAAAAATGCCATGCTTTCATTATATATATATAATCTTTCTGGCAAAATGACCCTCAGATTATTCACGGAACAGAATTCTTATGTATGATACGCGTGATGGGAGTAACATGGGCACTACAGAAAGAATGACATTATTGCATTGTTTTTTTTTGTTTGTTTATAGCTTATTGTTACTCACATTATATATATATATAGGTTCGATTAGCTAAACAAAATGTATATATACAATAATTATAAAAGCAAGATACTTGCATTAGAAAAATATTTGTTTTAACCTTACAGGTCTCGTAGAGTGGTTCCGAAGTAATCTATTTTGTCGTGATCGACGGCAATATATGGCAAAGCGCATGAAAATCAAGACCATCCAGCTGGAACTGAGCCTCATTATGGGTGTGCCGTTCAATTCTGATTGATTAGTCTTCTTGCACTTCACAGCGACATCATAGGCATTCTCTGATTTCTTATTTGTTTTGCTGTAACAGCGTTTGTTAGTGTGCGAGACTTTTTTTAAGATATATTATTGTATCTAATCGCGTAACTCACAATAGACACCACAGCCGGCAACCGCTACTTGGCCTCTTGCGCAAGTTCGGTACAAACGAACAACGCTGTCCAACTACAAAGTGTATTCCCTTTGCTGCCTCGTCGAAAAGAATTTAGCACTTCTTTCGTAGGATGACCTCATTAAGATGTCGGCATACATTCACCGTGAGCCTTTAGAAACACTGCTAATTAAATCGTATAGGCTCGATAATGAGATTCTCCAGGGGCCTTTCTGTACGCGGTAGTGAAATTCGAACTGCTTTGCAAAGCGTTTGCCTATAGTGAAAGTTACCTTCGAAGTCAAATTAGCATTATAGAATTATACTTTGCTAATTAAATTGTCTAAAATTAGCCAGGGCAGCTGCAAGGGGAAGTTGTGTGTAGCCAATATAAATATATTTATTTCATTCAATAAAAAAAACTAGTCTTACTTCACTCCCGGCATTAACACTGGCCGACACTTACAATACGATACCAATATATTTTTATTTAGCTATGGTATACTACTATATAACAATGATAGAAAGAAAAAGTTTGAATAATGAATACGAAATCAGTAATTGTTGATTTTGGAACTGCCGATAAGACGGCTCATTCGGGGTCACTCGGATAGTATCTTGCGGTAGTCTATTTGTTGGTTTGACCCGTGGTGAGGGCCAGAGGATTTTCCGATAAATATCTTCGTTAGGATCTTATCCCAGTCACTACCCTGTGAATGAAATGTCTCCTTATAGAAGTTCGAAACCGGTGGCGGGTATATGGAGCGGGCTCATTCAGACATTCCGTGCGCCTTGTTCTGAACAAACCCTATAGAGTACTAGGGGGTGAAGATTCGGAGGGAGTCAATTTGCCTCGAGATGCGACTGGCAGATTGAAAGCCTTTGATTCTTCAGACTGACGGAGCTAACGTACCTGCTTAGGTGTGTCGTGGACACAGTTGAATATACGCGTACACAAAGCTGATGAACAGGAGAAAATAGTGTACTCAAGAAAATCAGAGTCTGTCCCATTTACTGATTTTATGCACTGATCAGGTGTGGTTAGACCCAACCATTTCTCCAACCTGCATTCAACAGGCGAACAGACGACTCGTGTCGATTAATTGCAGTTACTGGATTTTACACATGAAATATTCATCACCATAGAGATTTCTAAGTCTTGATAGTCAGATGATATGTCCAGCCTCAGAGTATAAACACTCTCCGTAATTCCCTTGACGTCGAACGAATTTCTATGGAAGGAGTGCACACTGTACACTGCTCTAACAAACGGGATATTTTGTCCAAAAAAGTCGTTAAGAAAAACTCGTTGAGATTTGGATTTATATATTGCCGTGTGACTGTCACCTTCAATTTAGGAGAAACACATTTGGGCGTTTTTAATTATCTCTTTGAATGATTATACGAGCCAAACCCCCGAAGCTATCTGGCTGCTTTGGCGTCAGTTGATGCAGGTCTGTATAAGACGATCTCGAAATGGGTTGCGGAAGGTTGATTTTGAGGGATTATGTATTCATATACGTTTACGAATCACGCTCTTAAGAGGGCGATAATTGAAAGCGTTTCTAGATGAAAATGTTTTCCACCATCCCTTAATGATAACGATGCCGACTTCCGTGATTATCTAATATCAATGCATTTGTTGGGTGCAAACTAAAATGAACGGAATCTGATGACTGTTCGACGTGGAAACATCTTAAGACATAAATATATTTGTGTACATAGCGCTTTAAATCGAAATTGCCACCCTCATGTTAATTACCCCAGAACGATATCTGTCTATGTTTCAGATGTTTTTCGTAGCTGGACATTTTGCCGAATCCTGCCGACTGCTAACAGATTCGTTAGTACGATCATGTCCGATACAATTCGTTTATATCGGACATCGTTCGTGTCGTTTGATACTGAAACTTACCCAATATTCCTTTGTGTAACAGCCTGACGATGGATACGGGACACAAAATGAGTGTTCCACTCCCTTCGATCAGTGAACCTTCTACTTCACGCGTTTGACATTATGCTTCTTGGTAACCATAGCCGGGTCGCCGTCCGAGATCAACCCCAATCAATGTCCCAGATCACATTCGCACTCATCAGACCCCCCACCCACCCACCACTAGCAGTCGTGCTCATTACCGTCGTCATCGTTAATGGACCCTTTCCGGAAGACTCTTTTAATTGAACTATTACCAGGCTTCACAATATAGTCTTGATTACACACCGTCTCTCTCTCAACGTCAGTCATCGTATTCTTCCTCTTCTTCTCGATAAGTGTTTGATTATTTTAGATTTGGTTCTATATTTCGGAGTTGGTGAAGAACATTTGACAAACATGAGTTAATTCCGCGAGAGTGAGAGACACGTTTAATACGTGAGCATGGCTGCTTCGCAGTTCCGTAAATAAACCAAGTATTATACTGTATCATTATTATTATTCTTATGCACGGTGATTATAACGGCATAGATCGCTCTGTGCGATTTCTCCTATTAAGTTAGAACCTTTAAGAGTCTGGCATAGCCTGTGAAACTATAGGTATTAGTTGGTAACGCAGAACCGATTTTGATTTGGGGCACGGACCGGGACTGTCAAAGTATTACTGCAAATCGGTTCTGGGTTTAGTCAGTAAGAGTCTGACAATACCAGGCAAATATTTTAGTGTGAGGCCTGGTGTCCATGCAGGATTTACCTTTAACCTCTCAAAAAAAAAGGTATTAGTTGGGAAGAGGCTATCATCGATGACTTGTAAATCTCGGTGTAAACTGCCTATAACGAGTACGGTTACGAAATTGAAATGTACCTCTTCCTCGTGTTGGCGATGGTGGATGGGTAGCACTGCACAGACTGCTCAACTATACATTATACAAACTTCCTCATTGGTATATATGGTATGAGCTGTTGTACATCGTACGGTTCCCACCAGTGCGCGTGTGAGATAATGAACCTCGGTAATTTCTGGACGACACTCTTGTATGCTAGCATTGAATCGGGGACCGTCGAGCCCGATGGCCTTGTAGCGCATTCGTGTGCGCCTTGCGATCGGAGGAGACACGTAGGTGCACGGATTCGATCGTCTGTGTTGCACATTTGCATTTAAAAGGGGTTGTCCGTCTTATAGCAATGCCGAAAGCAGTACCGTGGACGTCAAATGTTTAAGGCTGTGGGTCAGCCCGGAAAATGTATTTATTGAATCGGGAACCAGGAATCCGTTTCACTGCAATCGCATTCAAATCATACAGTACAACTATAGAGGTCTCATGACCTATCTTCTTACTAGCTATATACTAAGAATATAATCCTCATCACATCCACACACAAAGTGGGGTTTGAGGTTTAGGCTGTGTCCGTTTACTGGGCTACAAGAGGTTTAGTAAGTTATAGTGTAGAGTAAACTTTGTAGTCCCGGCCTAAAGCTTCGAAAAATGCCAAGGCGACATTTGGGTGGGGATTTTTTAGAGCATCGTTCAGCGAAACTGAATGCAATCTGAATTTACCGTTAATCAGCTAACCGATATAAGCGACGCGGTTACCGTGAGTCGGTCGCGTATCGGCTCGACTTCGTCTGTGTCTATGGGCGGGGGTAGGGGTGAACGTTTGCATGGAAACGAGTCTGTTTTGTTTTTCTTTTAATTTTTTTCAACCATTTTGCTGCAATGCGACGAACGCCAGCGATTGTTGACGGCCTGCGGCAATAACGTCCCCGAGGGGAAGCAACAACCGCATAATGCCACTCTGCCTCATCGACGATACCCGCTGTTCTGCTGATTGCGAACGAAAAGGCGGTTTCTACTATGGGGAGAGAGAAATCCCAGGAAATGTATCCATGTAAGCGACAGCCACGAACCGCACTCGTGTGTTATCCCATGTCAATCTCTAGAAGTTCCCGTAAATCACAATATTAATAATAGCAGCAACAGCAATACTTCGAAAGCTTGTATGAACAGTTTCCGAATTGAAAGAGGACATCGTTCCATTTTCGGTTCTAATGAGAGACAGAAAAAAAATTCGACCGCCGTTCGCTGTCGGACCGGGAGAAGTCTGAAGGCGGTATGGAGCGGGTCTGTATTTTTATACTTCAGCTTTTTCCTATTTCTACCAATGGGCGGAATGCATTCGATTCGATTTATTGATCGAAATTCCTTCTGATTATGATTTGTAAGCTATCTCCCTTTTGCGAATGTATAATGTAGGTGCGAACATGGCCATGGTATAAAATACGTAATGGTTAATGTAGAAATTTCCGTCAAAGTAATCGATGTTCGAGATAGGTAGCAAAACTTTAATTGTTGCCATGAGATAGCAAAGACGCAATGACTCTAACATATATTTGAGTCTATTCATGTTAATATCATGTATGGAACAGTGTCTGAATATATATATATATATATATATATATACAACAGCAACTTTTAAGAAAACCGTCGGCAGATCGGACGAAGGTGTTGTCGTCGCTTCGGAAGAAGATATCGATGTTAGGTGTTAAGGTGTCGCACTTAAACTTCGAATGTGATTTGTTTTTATATCTCCTATATAACACTATCCAGCTACCCCCAGCTGCATCCGCTTAATGGAGATGTCTTCATATCGTTCGTGCAATGCAATGCACTCCCACAGTAGGGCAGGCAGGACAACAAATACAAGGGCGACAACTTTGTTGCTGGATGTATAAGGAAACAGTTTTGTCGTCGTTGTTATCATCGTCCTGCGTTATGCCAACACTACAGCGTGGCACAACATTACAACTACTTATATAGCGTAATCAACACACACACTCATACATACATTAGGAGAAGGCGGGGAGGAGAATAAACGAATATGGGAATTGGATGGCACGTAGTGCTGGTGTTGCGGGCAGCGATGTTACGCGCAGAGCGGGACAGTGAATATCTCTCGAATAGATTCATATTTGTCGCCCATTATTAGACCTGGGCCCGGCTCGATTTCTTCCCACGTGTCGGTAAGGTAGCTGTACCCGATTCTGCATCGGGCGAGTAGTGGTACCTGCAACCGGTGTAACATCTAAAATACACTGTTTGCTCATTTATACTTAATGTAGTAATGCCGACGCATGCCGGCCAATGGGAAGACGAGACGGCTAGAGCAGACTGAGTGGGTGGCCTTCGCGCGGACGACCCGTGGTTGTGGGTGCTCCACAGGGCCGGCGATCCCTTTTCGCACCAGTGCATCTGACAGGTCACACAAATTATATTTAACACATCGCACATCGTCGTTGTGGTTGTCGTGGTGGCTCTAGTTGTAGTAGTGAGTGGTTCGCTAACGCTGGTGCCGTCTCAGCACCAGCAGCAGCAGCAGCAACAACAGCGGGCATATTCTAGTTAGTGGCGCTCACTGCCTGTTCGCGGCTCGTCAATTAGAGCAAGATGGAATACTTGAAAATATTTCGCTTATTTCTGGAAACCTGGGGGTGTCACTCTGTCTCATGATGAGTCCAAGTGCATTAACAACATCGATTCGTGCTCATAACGTTATTCAGGTGTAGGGTCCCGTGGACAAAGCAAGGTCTTGATGAAACATACTTCTACCCCATTAATCTGTTTTACTCTGCAGAACATTGGAAAAAGGATTGTGCAGTGTGTTCTGTCCCACTATGGCAGCCTACTCAATGGGAACCTAATTCGGATTGGGAAAATGAGTTGTGGGATTTCCACGACACGTGTACATCTTCTCACAGTGACGGCAGATGACGATGTTCACAGGAGCAAACGGATGTCCTGCGGTTTTATATGATCGTCATGGGAAACGAAATTAGATGCAGGGTGCTCGGAAAGTCACGCAACCCAAGGATTATCAAAAAAAATGTATGCAACACGCCATGGAAGCACTAGGTAAATGTTTAATAAGTCACATAATCCCATAGTGGGATTGAGGTCATTCGTTGAACGCGTTCAAAAATTTCCAGCAATACTGTTTCATCACGAAATGACTACTTAAATGAAAAACATGAAAGAGCCCTCTCCACTGCCAAGCCCTTCCGTTCGCTGTGCAAAAACACGATGTCATAGACTCCGCTGGATGATAGACCATGCACGCCTCGTGCTGACACACTCTACTCAACTGCGTCACTAGTTATTGTATATACATATTAAGACACACATTAATATGAAATGAGTAGCTAATTGTATGCCATGTATGAAGCGAACCAGCGCTTTCGCTCGTGATTGCATAGGAATATCATAGAAGTCAAAATCAAAAACGTAACAAAAACCAAATGAGATTCGCAGAGCTCGCGTAATATCCGGGACGTGTGAGGAATCGTCTATATGCGGCAGTGCTATGATCTTTTCCCACAGGGAAACCTCCTTTGATCAGAGATGTATGTAAAATTCGGGGATCTACGGTACAAAGGTGACCCTACATTTCCGACCTGGCTCTCTACAAAGTGGCATATATGTCCGATAGGTAAACGTCAAGTTAAAGTTTTGCACGACCTGACTGCTCAAATTACTTTGCTTCTAGAAATCTGCCGGAGTAGTCTATGAGCTCCATGTATTGGAAAATAAATCAATTTAAAATGTATGTGCTGATTCGGTAACGAAAAAAAGAAAGAAATGAAAAAGGTTAAAAAAGAAAACTAAAGGTTTGGTTTGGGAGCGGGGATATTCCAATTGTGCTTTTCAATGTGTTAAGGACGAATCACTTGTGTTAAGTAGGTGTGCGTTACTCTTCGGAGCTAGAACCTGCCGTATCTGGCTATTTACAGCCGAGGGTGTAACGGCACCAAACGAAATGTATTTCGTTTTAGTATTTGATGATATTTCTTTGTACTTATATTAACAAGTGATGAACAGCGAACATGTAGGATTACCTACGAAATGCTTAAAAGGGTCTACGAAGTTTAGAGTCATAACCCATGAAGTCGAAACCTTTTATGATAAAATACTAGAAACAATGCGAAGTGCAAGTATAAGACCACTGTTTGCAGCTACTCTGACGAAGGGAACTAAACTCCATCGAATTGCCGAATTTGAATGCTTCAAAAACTTTCAAATGTTTTCTCAGATCTATGTATGTCATAACACGAATGACTTATTGGCGCCCTTCTAAGGTTTAAGGCCACACCTCTGTGCTCAAGCAGTCTCTATAACATTACCTTGATAAACACTTGACTAGTGCACTCGACCAGTGCAGGCAGACCCTCAAGCCATCTAGGAAGACTCTCCTGAAACTTTTCCGAATCCAAACTTGACCGAATTCCGACCTGTTCAGTTTAACACGAACTTATAATTTCGCTGTCGTGTTAGCCTATAGCTCTAATCAAGTTACGATGCCGCAGTTATCATTGTTGTACCTGTTGTAATTATCGCCTAGCTGTTACCTCCCTTTATCTGAGTCCAATTAATCCAATGCATTGGTTTACTCATTCATCAGTTACCTTAATGCCTTTATCCCATTTCCTTGCTTCAGTTATTCGATGACATCGTCCCGCTCCAGTCACTCCATGAAAGATAGCTACGGGTACCTCGTTGTCCCAATAATAAAATCACTTCATTCACTACCACAATGTTCCAGTCATCACCGAAGCAGTTATTCCCTGTTCCCCGTGTTAATTACTCCGTCCTCGTATTTTTCCCGGGAGATTAGTTTCACCCGACCGCGACCTTCTGAGCCCGGGTGTGCACATAACAAAGTGACTGAAATCTTTATTCGATCGTCAGACTTTGCGTCCTTTAGAGTACATAGAACATTTACGCCACACCCCTACAGACATTACAAGATTTCCATCTCGATAACATTGTATTGCCAAGAGTATTTGTTCGTGGACACCCCTTCCGTTCATTACAAAGATCACCTCCATATATTTCCATTCACGCGTTCACGTTGCCCTTGGTGTGCAGGTCCGAATATACGAGATGAATGACGCATGTCGTATGTACATGGAACTCCGCGAACATACTAGCCCTCTATTTTCGAACGTAGTTCTCTACACGAAGTTCGCAAGGGAGATACAGGCTCGGTTCTCCCTCGTTTCTTCGGCCAATTTCACCAAAGGTTGGCGTAATTTCCGGGAAAATGTGCACATGCAGGACCATCTGGCTGGCCACAGTCTGTCGTCGGCTTGACTAGCAGGTTATCCACTTTGCGGCGGGCCGCTGTTCGATGATTGGGCGTATCTGGATGACACTCCGGAGTCTCCGACTGTGCCTTCTAGAGGCGCTCGTCTTGTTCAGCAGACGGTGGGTAGTGGTTACATGACCTCCATTTCTACTTTCTCGTTCACGAGTATCCCACAAATCGGGCCTGTGTGTGTGGGGCGAGGTTCGAGGAACAGGAAGACAAATGAAGGAGCTGTGTTCCACCGCCGTGTCGTCCTTCTCAACCCGATACACTAACGATTACCCATCCCTCCGGGTCTCATCGCGGAGCAGACCGGTGCAAGGCAGCAGACGAACCGGTGAAACAAACCTCACCACCGATGGCGGTGGGGTCCCGCCGCCAATCTCCTCTTCTGCTATATCGTACCGAACAGACCGCCGCCGGTGGCGCTGTATCGCTCATGCCAGAAAGAACACACACTTACACAACACTTGTACAAGGAGTACTTGTCCATTGCTGGGAGCTGAGTGTACAAAGTGCGCTTCATCATACAGGGATGATGCCTTGTCGGTAAATCAAGGCAATTCTTAACATTGTCTGTGTCTCAGTGATTTTCACCTTTGAAGCTTATCTTCACTTTATGTTATGCTTTGCATCATAGCAGCAGGTTGACGATTGTCGTTACGAGAGCCTCACAGTTGCTCAACTCTAGTCGCTTGTGGTGGCGTATGTAGATTATTGTGACTCTGTAGATAAAGGCAAAAAAATGTAACTATCGATCGATTGTAATTCTGATTTTAATCGGCTCGAAAATAAATCAGTGTTTTCCCCTCTCCTTCGAGCGAGAAACTCACCACAGCTGGTGGTGAGTTGCATCCCAGCGGATAGTAATAAGAGTATGATCTAACGGATACGATGCTGGAGCTACTGTTTATTAACGGATATCTGACATCTGATTCGACCTGGAGATGCTTTGGCCTTCTTTGACCTCCGCTCTACTCGAATTCCAGCAAGACATTAATATATCATGTCGACTGATATATATATATATATATATATATATATAGAGAGAGAGAGCGAGAGCGAGATGTAAAACAGAACTTACGATCTCGATCCGAGCACAGTGTTAGGATCGGAGGAGACCAGCGGATATAGGCGCGGAGTTTTTGCTCCGTGGCCGATTAGTCTATGCGAAATGTTTGTTAAGCAATTGGCAGCAATTAGCAACAATTAGCAATAGCTACTTAGTACTATATTGAGTCTATGTTTGCTATTAAGAAAGTGGCGAAAGTTGATTGAAGATGACAGCTTTTCAAGGTGATGTTTCTACGCTTGACATCCACTAGGGTAACACCGCGTTCATCCTGTATTGTGCACTCAATGTATTATGTGCTCTCGGTGAACGCGTCGTTCAGTACGAGTCGAGTGCTGCTCTGCGAGGCCAACCATTAGTCGTTAAACTGATAGATATAGATTATCACGGGCCGTTCAAGCTCAATGAACGTATGAACGCCCCGGTGGCTTGGTAGTATATTCGTATGCTCCCCTACAACCGGAGAAGACACATAGATGCCCACAAGGGTTTGATCCCCATCGTTGCCTATTTAAACTTAGGGGTCAGTCTTACGAAGCAATGTCAAAGCAATTCCATGGACATGATAATATGTTTAAGGCAGAGTGTCACACCCCGAAAACGTTTAGGCTTAAATGCTATTCAACGTGGAAAATATATAAGTTCACGACGAACCTATTTACGGGTACACTTACTGCAGTGCAATCGATTCTCTGGAAAGAACGTACGTGCTGCAGGTCTTCGTGCAACAAATTAACGTTCGCTGTAGAGACTCATGAAGTAACTTACACGTTTTCAGCCTTAGGGATTAAGAAAAAAACAGGCAGCCGATATCGATATTCGGGAGGACACCCTTGTCAAAGGAGAGAAAAAATAATCACTATCTTGCTGTAAACACCGACGATATGTATGGAAGAATTTATACGAGAAATCTATAGAGAATGGTGTCTATGTAATACATCATAACATTGGATTATTTTCACAGAACAAATATAGTTTTGTTAAACACACAATTTCATAATGAATACTAGAGGATGCTACTAATCGAAATTCGATTGGTAGACATAGAGCACGTGCATGTTTGTCTAAGAAATCCAGGTACACTAGTTCCTATTGACGCCGTGCAAGTTGTCAACTCGGTAAGCGGAAACGCGTTCTCCGCAAATCCTTTGAACTGCGTCAGCCAGCTCTGCACCCGACTGCCAGTGGATGCGCTACGAGATTCTAGAGCAGTTTTAGCAGTTATAATTAATTGTATATTCGACCATTTTGGTTTCCAAGGGCCAGAGCCTGGCGGAGATCTCCTTCATGAGATTTTCATTATAGCCGGTGACATCCGCACCTGGAATCGAATAGATAACGAATTCATTCAATGATACATCAAACAGGTCCCGGAGAGTATGTATGACAATTATTCCGGCGAGTATTTATGACAATTATCGATACGCTTACGCAAATCAGCAGCGTCCAAGTAAACGCTTCGAAGTTACGACTACCCAAGTTCGCGTTAAACATTACCTAAACTTTAGCAAAGTGCGCTCCCTCCCTCTCTCTATCTCAGAGATAATTTGGCACATTACTCGAGTGGCTTACGAGGCCATCTCACAAGCGTCCATTCGTCCACCTCGGTCCGTTGAGTCAACCGCATGTCGTACTCATCCACATCATCTGTAGAGTTAGCACAGCCACCATGAAGGGCAAAATATGATAGTGCCTACATTCAGACGAGCGACTCTTTTTACGTAGAGGGTACGTATCATCGATAAAGCATACGACGCTCTGCTATTGACATGATCAGGTTAGATCTGAAATAGTATATTTCCGTGTTTATCAAGTGTTTAAGGTTCTACACAATTCGCCATGTATAATAGCCACACTGAGGTCGTTTCGTCCTAATTCATAAACGTTCCGCCTTAGATTTTTATCTCGACAACACATTACGTATATATATATATATATATATATATATATATATATATGAAATCTTTGATAAGACAAATATGCCCAGCCCGTTCACTAATGAACGACGGTAATGTTGTATCGGTGATTAGCACCGTGAAGCATTGAATTTGTCATCCAAAATATACTTTGAGTCCCTATGCGAACATGGGCAGAATTTCGAAATCGAAAATAAATTTAGCAGATTCACGCTGTGATCACTCGTCGCCATTAAGCTCGGGCAAAGTTTCCAAAGGCCACTTTCGCCACCATGAAGTTATATGATGTTGGAATCGTTCCAACAAACTGTTCTTCTTTGTCTCCTCTTGTAATCTGTCCGTTGACGCGTATACGTCAGTTGGTTGTGTACTTTAGAAAAAGTATCCAAATTCAGATTGATAGAAACCTCTCTGTGTCATAATTGTAAATCACTTCTGTGGTGATATCGAATTCAAGTACACACGTTAATGCTAATTTTGATCGAAGCTTTAAATGAAACCTCTAGAGAGCTAATCAAAGCAAACCTGTGAGCATTGAAATTTCAGTGACATCGTTTGATCATGATAAGCTAACATATCTCTCTCTCTTTCTCTGATTATACTTTTTGAATCAACGCGCAGCAGTGATATACGATAGAAATACGACCCAATTGAGATAATGTATATATTTATATATATACATATAAGATAATATATATCTACATCATAAATAACGCCAAAGTGCCCATATATATATATACTACTGTGTATTTCATACAGAAGCACTTACATTGGCCCTATAATCTACATACATATATAAAATGCATATATGGTGCGCTTGTGGCAAATCTCTTCATGCGGACTACGAGCTCCGTGTCGCGCCAGTAGATCGACTATGCCATAGTACATAGCTACTGCATGCGAACTGTAAACGGTGTAGTATCTAGCGACGCCACTCTCCGCGTATGAGGGCGTCCATTACTGTTACGTACGAGATGACGCTTGAATCCGTTCTCACATTGGCTGTGAGTCCGCGCTTCCATATGACGATGGCCATGTTGAATTCGACCTTGGGGCCGATATGTTGCTGCGCTGTTTCTGTGTTGACCTTGTCTCGAATCGCTGCGTTGGCCACCTTGTGTGTGTGTGTGTGCGTCAGCTACTGGTCTAATATTAAAAATGCGTTGGGCATTTCGAATGACCGAAGAATAAATATGTCGGACATTTTTGAGCGTTCTAGCAGTACGCAGGCGGTGAACTGCAACGCTGTTCACGGTAGCGTGACCTGCCGCTACCGCCTGCTGCTTTTGGTGGTTGTGTCGCTCCGACTGTCTTTCACACACGAGCCACAATCCACAATCGGTTTTTGTAGATCGAGACGTTCCTCTCTATGTCTCTCTCTCTGCTTCTAGCCACCACCCTCCCTCGCGTTACAATGCTATCGTTATGTGGCGTAGGGCAGGGCGGCAGCAGATCGAGGGCACACAGCCATAACCTGCTTAGACTTAGCTTGTGCTACCTGAATGGTGTCCGATGTTTGGTTCCATTCGTTCCTACCTTCGCGTATGTAACTGAATTCTCTGCTCGGATGAACAAAGAGCGAACGTGAACCAATAGAGCAACTTGACCCATAGGCAATGGGTCCACTGTTTGCGGACAAAACCAAAGATTAGCTTCCTATGTCGGTTGCTTAGTTGTAGAGCCTGACGCATTCGCAGACCTCGTGTGCACTCATAAACCCATACGCACACACACTCAGACACACTCACATACGGCCAGAGGCGATAGGCCAGCGAATAGTGAACACATAGAGAATGTACCTGGAAACTGAAACGGACTGACCTTGTCATGCGTCTAGAAAGCAGACACATATGTATAATGCAGTTAAACCACCTCGGGCGCAGAGAAAACGGACGGAGAAAATGAACCTTGCAATGGGGCTAGCCGAGGAGATGGCGGCAGGCCGCTCGTCTCATCTCAGATTATTGAGCTATAATCTATTCTCTGCAATAATTTACATCATATAGAAACTTGGACTGCAATGGCCCAGCTTACAGCAGAATTTCACCTCAAGGTGTTACGTTTTTAGACCAAGAAATTGGCCGTCTGACAAATCCAATTAGCCGCCTTACGTGGCGATTATAGCGATTTTGCAAAAGCGCTCCTTGACGAGGTCATTGGCCACTCGAAAAATTAGAAACGACTTGATTCCAAAAAACATTCGAGCATAGTCAATTTAACTAAAAATGTGGCCGATTTGAGACAAAGCTGAAAGAATATCTAGCAATGGTGTGAAATCATTGCTTGCAGGGCGTTAAGCCGCTATATGTATCAGCTCATTGTGTAATCAAGTTCGACAAGCGGGCATACTATATTACGCGTAAATATACTCACTCATTGTGTATTGACATTTATTCAGATTAACGGCCAACGTGTCGCAGGTGTTAGCGACGCTGATAAGTTTCAGCGCTGGTAAAAAGATGATGGACAGTTCGAACGAAACAAACACTTCATTTTCAAGGAAAACGCGATCGGTTTCCACCTCGCTTCAGATAATTAATAATTACCTATAATTACCGGTGTTGCTAAACAAAGAGTGAGAATTTGAATGGGGCAGAACAAACTCCACGGAGCAATTCTGTCTACGTCAATCACTCGATCTCGGTGGGTAAAGGGTATTAAAGCTTTATTGATTTATTGAAGGAACTGCATACAATGCTTAAGTTCTCTTATATGTCATGCAACGGGATTCGAACCTGCGCGCCCTGTGGCTTTTCACAGCCAGAGACAACTCAGCCGTCCAAAGCCGACGCGCTGGGCGAACACGACATTGACTAAGTGAGAAAAGCCTTTTTTAAGTATGTTAAAAATTCCCGATTGATATAAGCTGATAATGATCGGATATATAATATATATAGAATTGTATCTAAGGACATTTGCAAGTTGTTTCGTTCTAAAGCTTCTGGATGCTAAAAACGTACTTAAATATAAAATATAATAATAATATAAATAATATAAATAATATATATATATATATATATATATATATATATATATAATAAATAATATAAAATATACAGTCAACTGTGGAGAATCGGTGCTCAGTTTTTGCGCAAGGGTAGTTTCTCTCTCTCTCTCTGCGACAGAGGTTGAACGGGCAGACCCCATGGCGACTCCGGCTGTAGATCGATGTGGAATGTTTGAATCAGCAACTTCTCACAGAGGGAAGTGTTCTCAGAGGGACACGAGCGTGAGAACATTTTTAGAGAAGGTGCTAACCAGGACACTGGCCGTAATGGAAAGCTTTCGTACGGCTCCGTTTAACCAATACTGACATGATATGATGATTTAAGGCGGTTCAACTTTGATTCGTCAGAAAATACATTTTGGATTTTAGTTCCCTTGGCTTTAGTCATCCAGAGCTACACAAGCATATCGTAGTCTTCGTGTTTCGAAATTATCGTCCAATACAATACGCAACCTGCAGGAACCAAGCCGGACCCATCTAGGTATTTGCCGAAAACCATATTCGACCTAACCTATTATATGTAGCTTTAGTAAGAATTTCAAATGATAATGAGGTTCCTTCTAGTTTGGACGGATAGCAAAACTTGAATACGACAGGAGCGATTCACAGAAGGCGGCAGTATGATATAATATCATGCCTAATGGTTTTAAAAGCACTATTCAGCCCCGTTTGTGAAAAAGAAACAACTTTCCAAGTGACCAGTTAGAAGGAAATCGCTATTGCTCGTCTATTACTTTGTACCAAGCCATGAATAATCGTTGGTAAATCAAACTGGCGAATATTGCCATATATCTCCATTGGTTTCAGTGATATGCGACGAATGATGATTGTCGACTGCGTCACGATAGTGTTCCTTATCGACACGATCTTGGCAGATAAGGTGATAAGGACAGGAGTAAGTGTCAAACGGTGTTGCTTTGTTATCGATAATAATAAAAATAAACAAATAAAAATAGTAGGATTGATAATGCAGGTACGGGCTTCTTGCAAAAATATTTATTGGTCTGTTCAAATCAACGTATATATATATATATATTTTGTCTTCACCCTGGTGAGGCATGCACAGATAAAATATATTAGAATAAGAGAATAGTATAGGACACTTCTGCTGGGTCATCCCTGGCGTTACGGTGTTCGGGGATGGCACCCTAGAGGCATAATCCCACAAAATATCGGCCCCGCTGGCGGGTACAGACACAACTACTATATCATTTGGTTCATGGTATGATTTGTTACCACATGATAGCATATGATGAAACCCATGTACTGACCGCAGAGCGAGCTACAACGCGCTGTCTTCAATTCAAGGGCATATTAATTAGCTAATTGGCTACAAGGTAAAATTAGTACATTTTCAGTATTATAAAGCTAGTTTACCATCCGATTACATAAGCTGATGACTGAAACTCGTGATGACTTTAGTAAAAGCAGACTAGAAAACACCTCAGTCATCGAACCATGTGAAGCATCTTTCCTCTTCGTTGCGAACAGAAATTTCCTTACCGACTTCTGAGCTCAGTACACCATAAGTTGCGTAGAATCACCTAACCTTTGCAAAATATTCTCGTATTGCATTACCCATTATGTTCAGATTAGAGAACGCGTTTATGATGAGAACCGACTTTGCGGTATCGTTCAGGCGAGCGCAGGTTGCAAGCGGTAATTATATTTCAGCCAAATGAAATGAAACCGTCTTCCGTCGAATATCCTGCAATGCTACCGGATTATTTGGTCAGCTTGGGAAAGCCACTTTAGACCAACTGGATCCGAACTAGTCCAATATGAAGGAAGGCATTGCCTCGTATTACTGCAGCGATTAAAATGCCCGGAACACTAGATTTTCGAACCATTATCCCAGTAACTATTATATGATCTCAGGTCATTTCAACGGAATCTCTCGCAATGCCACCTATGCATGGTGTGACCGACTTTAGCTTTTAGCCTAGATAACCCAATGTCGACAAATGTGACCTACAACTTAGTCCAGTATATCTGGGTCAGCTCGAGATACCTTTCTAGTTTTTGCACAGAGTGAGTTAAGATAGAAAGTTTATAAGTTTAGACCCGTTAAACATACCCTGTTGCCCTCCTAAATCATTTCTACAACGGAAGCGTTTAAGTAAACCTATTTAAAATAATCTCTTTATTTAAAGATGACAATTTGAAATTGTCTTATCCGCGGCCCGATTCCATGGCAAACACCTGTGGATCAACTTTAAAAATCAACTCACTTATAAAGGGATACCCAGTCTTTAATTCGGGCAGCTTTCTGCCCAATATGTCGAGTATCGATAGCTCGGTTTATAATCAATCACTTATAAAGGGTTGATTATAATCAATAGCTTATAAAGGGTTGTTTATAATCAATCACTTATAAAGGGTTGTTCATAATCAATCACTTATATAGGGTTGTTTGCAGTCAATCACTTACAAAGGTTTGTTTGTAATCAACCACTTATGAAGGTTTATTTATAATCAATCACTTATGAAGGTTTATTTATAATCAATCACTTATAAAGGATTGTTTAACAATTCCAATTTCTATTGATACATCTCTGCAATGACCTTAGCGATATATGATGGCTCGTCGTGATGTTTAAGCCGACACATCATTATCACGCCAACGAAACAGTTCCGCGGATATGATTTGACGGGCGGCCCATTTTGCCGGAGCTGGCCTTCTGAGATCCGAGTCTGTTCGACGGCGTTCTTGTCTCGCTGTCACAGCGGTCTGCTGCTCTCAATTGTGAGCTTGTACCTACCTTACCTACCTCAAACCACACGAAATATTCAAATTATTATCAGCTATTCCCCCCGTGTGTAGGGTCGCATTGATATCGGCGACGGATCGAGCTGCGACCCTGAAACCTTTCATAACAGCGTCATAATACTGTTAGGCCTTTCACCGCGATGTTCACTTGTGCGCCTTAACGAAGTAAAGGTAAAGGTTTTATTGGTTTATTAAAGGAGCTGCAATTTTACAAGTATTGGAAAATCAGTAATTAATTATAGTAGTAATACAAATTTGTTCATAAGTTACTTGTAAATCAATATCAATACTCCAATCAGGCATTCTTTCAGTCCCACCGATATATATATATATATATATATATATATTATATCCACTGGTTCAATAGAATAGATCATTCATTTGGTACGAGGCTATTTGAAAGTATATCCGTTTCAAATTATCAGTCTATCCACGCTTTTGTTAGTGCGGATAGTCAGTTAGCTCAGTTCAGTTATGCCGTCCCACCATCAATAGCCCAGTTCTTCGCTAGAGGAGAGATCTACCTATCCGTGGGGGGCCAGTCAAGCGGCCTTTCGCTTGAGCTGAACGCGTCACGCCACTTGCTCGCTGGCTGGCTCGAGTCTTGTATAGCGATCACGTAGCTCGCACGCTTGGCGCTTCGACTCCCACGTGCTCGACTGGCGACGAAACCAGTCTGTTCCATAAGCTCTCCCCAGGCCAGCGGCAGTGCTTCGAGATCGGCACCCCCAGTGGCCGGACTCTCTTTGGCCGGGGAGAGGGCTCCCTGGCCCAGTTTTCCATTCCAAGTCCCTGACTACACAGACAGTGCGGCAGACAGACGCACGTTTTCTCTGTACTCTATACTACACGCAGATATCCTCACTGCGTCGAGTTAGCGGCTTCGTTCGTCGCTGCCAGGCAATCGAGGCGAGGAGGGTCTGGGGGCTGGGGAGGCTGACGACGACGACGACCGACCAAAGCAAACCCAATTATCGCAATAGACCACCCTTGCCCATTCTCTCTCTCTCTCTCTCTGAGGCTCCCACTCTATCCTAGTGGGCCCTACACTCACCCAGTCACCGTACCACCCTGCTACCGGCACTCAGACATACTGATCGACACATACCCGCGCGCGAGCCAACTCACATAAGCTTCTCTCTCTCTCTCTCTGTCTCCCTCTCGAAAGGCAGCCGAATCGGAGACGAGGTGTGACGCAGGCGACTATTCGAACACCTACTATTCCGCCGCCTCCAGTACAGGACGTTGTGTGTGTGCCGGACGGCCAGGCGGCCGGCCGGCATTCCCGTTTACGTCTTTACCTACGCGGCTTGGGTTGTCCGTTCATCCGCCCTCAGGTCCCTAGAGAATTTCGTTGGCCCCAGACGAACCCATGAGGCAGGCGCTTCCAAGCTGAATCCTGCTCGGTCCATTCTTGCGCGGCGCGATTCGCCAACTCGCCAACCCTGTCGGTCCCAAGCGTAAGAGCGATGTCAGGCTCCACTCGGTTGTCCGCATCCCCGGCGGTTGCCCGCAGTGCACCACAGTGATGTCGGAAGCGTGACAACTGGTCACACAGACAGCGCGAGACTACAGATGTTTTAAAGGGATCCCACCAATGGTCACAATCCTGTTCGCCGTTGAACGAGTGGGAGCATACAATGACGATATCGAATTAGAGAGCGGACTGATATGGATGGGCGAATCGGATGTGTGGGCTATGGGTCCACTTGAGTTCAGAGTGATTCTTAGATATGGTAATCGTTGTCCGTGGTTGGCAAATGTATCGAACCGTTAAACAATGAGTTGACCAACAACAATCCTCCACGGGCAGGTCGTTTTTCCGTTAGCAATTTTATTTTTTTAATACGAGAACTTAAGCGTTGCAATATTTCGCAGTTCCGTCAATAAAGAAATAATTGAATGAATGAATCAACGAGGAGAATTATGCATAAATTGGATCCTCATCATCTCAAGACGACAAATCCTAAAGTGCCGAATATGAACGAGGTCAAGACAAAGGCCAGAGAGAGAGAGAGAGAGAGAGAGAGAGAGAAAAACAATTACAAATCACTGATGCGTTGTCATCAAACGATTTATCAGTGAAGAATATGACGGTATGGCCGACTGGCACAGACGGAGCCTAGAGTTGAGAAAATATTTTTTGCGAATATTACTGCTTTGACTAGGCCTATATTTGGCCTTTGACTAGGCGAATATTACAGCTTTGACTAGGCCTATTTAAGTTGCCTTACGTAAATCAAGGTGCTTTTTCAAATCGCAAGCAATTACCCAACAATTTGCTCTGCAGCGTTACATGGGATAAAATCAGGACCCCCGCTCCCCGAATAGCCTTATAATAGCTGATGGGTAAACTACGTTATCAAATCAAATTACTTAGAAATAACCTCACATACAACAAGCACGACTAACGACACATTGCAAAGACCCATGGGCCTAACCGTGACTCCATTTAGCGCGTGACTCCATGACAAAGCGCCCCCGAGCGCTCATGAGATCTGAACGACTAAGGCGTCTCCGATTGCACATATCAGTCCGTTGCAGTGGACATTTAGTATACTGATATTTAATGCGGTGTACTGGACTAAATCTGATATCGGCGAGATTGCGAGAGATAAATAAATATAATACCACTGATACTTTTATATTATATATATACATATATATATATATATATATATATATATATATATATATATATATATATATATATATAATCATTGTGGTGAGAATAATATATGATGGTTCAGGGACCATCATCAGTGTGCTCATGGTTTGGAAGTCAGAAAGTTACTTCGTACATCAAGGCGTCCGCAAATGTAGCCACTTTCACACCGCGCGTTTCATTCGTTTTCTCGAACCGACAAAGAGTCCACAAAGAAGGACATCACCGAATGACAATTGAGCAGCTGTTTGTTTTTACGCCTTACCCCAAATGTTTGATTGTTTGATGTTCGGCCCCCGACTGGTTTCGGCGTTCGGGGAGATTTGTTTTGTTATTGTGAGCCAAAGTCTTATATATGACATGCTATGATTAACTAAGTGACATTGTTTCGCCAACATCAGAGACCATAATGGGACAGCGACAGCAGTGCCCTCGGTGAGGTGTCCCGGCAACACGGCCATGTGTTTAGCTATCACCAAACCACTAGAGGGCGCGACGACGTCTATTTGTTGCTGCGAAAGTTTTATGGGTCGCCACCGAGGGCGCCACCGGCATCAGTTTCACTCATTGTAGTGCTGTTAGCGTATCTCCGCAACGCTCAGTGGCTCAGTGCCAATAAAAATGATTCAGGGGTCAAAAATGACATGGTAGGAAGTGACCCACTCTGTGAATGAATTCAATAACCACGTGTTGAGATTCGAATTCAGATACTCCTTAATTATATAATTCATTATAACAGGTGTGAATAAATTATATATGTATAATAGCTGTGTAGCATCTGTTAGGGAAATTGATGGGTTTTGATATATATAATATATATATTAATTTATTTCTTTGAGAGAAATGCGATTCCCTGGGGCTCATCCCAGGTACCTTCGCTTCGAATTTATTCTCCGGAACTACGAATTTCAGTTGTTCAGATACTACCCCTATACAATACAAGCCTGTAGAGGATTTGTTTAAAATGTAGAACATCGCTACATTTCGCACCTATTGTTTCAAGTCACACATTGGGTTACGCTGGTATTTGAACAACCTTCCATTGGGTTGTGTCACCTTCGAGACACCCTGATACATGTACTTCTGGCTCCTCAAAGAGTCCAGCATGAGTGACATTTCGCTTACCCACAAACAGATGCATTCAGCGGCCGGGCAAGTAGGCTTCCACGAGACGATATCTGTCGACGAAAACGATCTAAACAATTAAGCAGCGGGGGGTAAAGAACTCTTAATGAATGAGTGCACGTAGCAGTTTCCACAATTCAATGGTCCAAATCTTGAGACTTCGATATAGCATTATGCGATCATATTTGTATCTCGTTTTTAGAAGCGTCTCTAATCACTGTGCCCATTTAACTGAGGTGATCTGAAGTCGTCTATAGGGGCACGCAAACTCTGAGACTCTGAGTGTATCATACGGCGTGGCATCAGTGAGGAAGGGAACTCGTAATCGTTTGCGATTGACGCTTAGGTCAGATGTTTCGTGACCGTGGCTGGGCCTACTAATTGCATGTGGCCACTTCGTTAGCGGGCTGAACGACACGCAACTGTTTCAAAGCCCTCGCAAGTCATTGGATCCTCTTATATGGACATAGATTGAGGGGTGAGCAGTTAATGCCCGTGATCGTCGTCACTCTCAGCGTCCATATCAAGAAATCTGCATCGCTTGTTACCGCTGTAGGATTGTTGTAACCTACGATATCTATAGTACATAGTCCACGTGTCCCGCAACGAACTCGCTTGGCTGATAGTTGTTACTTCGTCTGGCTCGAGATTCCGAAGGCCAATTCCAAAAAACCAATAGCAACGCTGAGATATGAAATGCATGGTAGGTCTCTTGTCATTTGGTCTTCTCCAGCACGACCGAACGGAACGAAGCAGATTTTTACTTTCCCGATTAACAAACGTAGAGTATCAGCTACTGTTTTCTTAGTTATCATGATTTCAAGTTCATAAACATGTCGCGTCTATCATTCAGTCAGATTAAGATTTGGCCTATTGAGTCTTCATCATATATATATATATATATATATATATGAAATAAACAGACCTCTATCTACCGTTCGTACACTTCTATGTAGAGCACATGCTATATCATATTCATGTGGCTGTCTAATCATATTGCTAGAAACGTATTGTGAGTGCATGGTCGTCGCGATAACTATGTATCTCTCGAGAGCAGTACCCAGCCCAGATACGTAAGGTAGCCACTCAATGAAAGCTCAGCAACAACGTCAAGAAGTAAGAACGTGCGCCGCGAAAATAAAAGCTTTGTATGAACTTAATGACATATGCTACGTTGCGATGAGGGCTTCGCCGGTAACAATATGGACGAATCTATCAAGGTGAATTTTCAAGCTGGATTAGGTACGAACATCGCAGCGCAGACGTCTGTCTCTTATGTCACTACAAGCTGTATCCTGCTCAATTTCATAACTGGATTTAACTCAATAGCTAGCGAGCATAACAAAATAGGTAATTTTCTTTCTCGTCCATGAGAAGTACGCGTCGATCTATTAATGATTTGTAACCGCAGCGATACGATATATGCGGTCGTTCTCGAGTTAGTAGGACCGAATTATGGACAAATAGCTGCGAAATGCTGACCCTCAGTTCGTCTCCCAACTCAAAGGTTTAGGTATTACGACGAAGAGCTGCTGGGGCCACCTTTGCTCATTTTCTCTTCCTTACCCTGGCAAAACTCCTCAGACATAGAAAGATGATAAGGAACTCTAAAGATTCTCCAAAGCGTCTGACAGGATTTGAACCCAACACACACGTGTCCCTCCGGTCTAGCAGTCCACGACGCTCACCACTGGACGACCATCCAGGGAACAACCAAATACTGTTGGACCTACGTAAAGTGCTAACGGTGAAATCGCCAATTTGCCTTAAAAGTCCACGATATTTAATATACAACTTGGATGTGATATCCACGGAACAACATTTTTTTGGAAAGCTTTGGTATTCCATTCGACGAATATATACCTTGCCGTTCAACAATGCTACCCGCGCCTCTCTGGCCACCACGGTACTGGTCGACCAACGAGGAGACACAACTGACAGTTCTGGAGACGGTTGCTGATGAGGAGGCTGAAGATCGCCTGATGAAGAGGGTGCCTAGCACAAAGTACGCTTAGCCTAATGCTGTGCTCCGACGTGAATAAACCACAAAACTACCAAAAATCTCATTGTGTATCTGCTGCAACGCTACATCAGTTTCCTTGAACAGTCCAATTACGATAACTGACAGATGCTATCTCAACCACAACAATCATTCGGTGACGGTGATACTGTTGAAAACATCGGTTGTCGTGCACAGGTTTACAAAGCGCAATCTCACTACAAGGGCAACATTCTCCCTTTTTCCCGGCCGGAGACAAACGTGGCCTTTCTGTAAGTGCAAAACTATTTGGATATCTCCGGAGGAATGCCGTTCAAACAGCGGTGTACCTGCTCTCGGCGAGCGGAGCCGCGTGCTCTCGTTTAAAGCACCCGAGGTCCAGCGTCGCAGAACGACCAGGGGGTGTCGTGAATGGTATGCAATAGGTGATGATAATCACTGCTTCGTCCCGGTGCTGCCGGTCAATCGCTCGGCTAACTAGCAGTGCCTTCACTAAAAGCTGTGACGCCGAGCCATGCTATCGTGCACGCATGTCAGAGGAACGTCAACCAAGAAAATATAATGTCCTTCGGCTGACCGGTCGCTGATCGGCTGACATGTTCCGTGACGAAAAGCCCACCTTCCTTCTTCTCATTGACCGGTGATATAGCATAGTGCTCAACAAGGTTGCTGAACCCATAATCGGTGGGCTGGTCGCCATTGATACAGGATTCGTGTGTAGTAGTTGGTGGTCTCAGTAATCGGGTCGATGCCACAGGCATACGTAACCATGCCCACGCATTGTGCTGCGCGTTCTACGAAGTCTAAACCCGCTGGTGACGTCGAGCGCCTTAGAATTGATCAGCATAATGGGGCAAACTCCATTGGGTCTGAGTGATAAAGAACCGGAAGTCGTTCAAAAACTCGAGGGAACTCTGGTCGATGATGATGACAAGTCGTACACATTGTAAATGAAACGAGCGAGTATCTCTTAATTGGCCAAGAACAAGGATGTTGATCTCGGCCACCCCGCGGCTAAACGACGTAGAGTTCTTGCGATTTTCGGCTGCCTACCAATTATAACATCCTTCGTCACAGAGGGTTATCAGCAGATTACTGGTACCCTCTCCTTATCGTTGTACCACTTCGAGGAAGATTGAGGCGAGCCGCCTTAACTCATGGTCTCGGTGACTTGTTTTTACCATGACGAAATGCTTCAAAACCTCGATCCGAAAATAAAGTCATCGAATTCATCGACTATATCGTTTGCTCGTTGAGCTCAGTGGATGTGACGTGGCTTACCCAAATGGAATTTGACGTGCGGTTGTTGGTCAGCTAAGTCAACCTGGTGCGTCTCCAACTGGCACTGTTACTGTCAGGACAGTATTCTCTCGGTGCTTGGCATAGCGTGGTCGCCATCAGAAGATGGGTTCCGTTTTCAACTCGTGAGAGAACTCATCCAGGACGCCTTGAGTCCTCGGCAAGTTACTGATTGTGCGCTTCGACGAATAGCTGAATCTCAAATGTGTTTGACCTACCTGAATGGCTATTTCCATTTACGTTGCAAGGCCAATTGCTAATACAACAGCTGTGGGGCTCGTATGCTTCACTGCTCTGAATCGGTTCCCTCAGAAATACTCGAGATATTCGAAGGGTGGACAGCCGAATTGAGCCACCTACTCAAATCCTTGCGCATGCTTTCTTGTGGTAAGATGAAGGGAGGGTAACTGCTTACCATTTACACCTATACATATGTGAAGATGCTCCGGAATCAGCACAGACAGCTGTAAACGCAGCCCGCCTCTTAGTAGTTGCCAAATGGAGGCTGGCAACCCTTGTGATACACCCTCCCGATTAGGCTTCCGAGCCTCCTTAGTGGAAGGCTTTTAAGTCAAGATTGATAATTAGCGTTTACAGCCGCATCGAGAAAATTTGACCGCCTATCCGCGCCATACGAGTTGTCTTCCGTGGCTAGACAGAGCTAAATATTGTTGATCTTCATACTTGTGACATATCAGCTGTTATCATATGTGTTCCCTCGGTGTGTGGGCATGTCCACATGGCGAACATCAATCCTTATCCCTCCAGGGGTAAGGATGAATGGTGGCCAGGTCCAGGATCACTATTACTGCCAGAGATGGACTCGATCTATCGCTAAATCGCTCAGGTACGCCATGGGTTCGTTCAGCATTCGTGGCTGGCGAACTACGGACGGCAGTTACTCCAAGTGCGACACAAATGCCACTAATCGAGCAACACCACCACGATGCTACTTGGGGGGATTATAGTACTCGTTGTGTTAAATTTATTGCATTTTTTGCCCACAATATTCGTGGTCGTCCGTCGCTGTGCAGCGCGGACGCTGAACGTCGTCAGTTGGGGTGAGCCTCTCACTTTGTGATATGTAGTTAGACTATCGACGTCGTTGACGTCGAGGGTTGACTGCCGTATGGGCCATGTTCAGTTGTCGTCTTGCTCGTTGGCGTCATAGCCCCTCTATATATACCTATCCCTGAGCTCTCACTGCATTGTGACCTTGCTCGTTCTGAGTAAACTCAGAACCGATTTTGACGGTTGGGGCCACTGACCGGGACTGTCAAAAGTACTACTTCAGTCAGAGCCTTGCAGGGACCTGAACCATGTCCTATCCCTCAGTTCCTCCTCTGGGGCGAACCCTCCCGACCAGCCGCAGCGGTTGGGTTCCGGCCATTTTCACCTCGGGCCAGCTCTGTTATCCGCGTCCGTTCTAGCCTATCCTTCTCCCGGAGGATCCTTTCGGCTAGTGTGCTCCCTCTGTCCCTTGCTCGATACACTGGGGTCGAACGGCCGTATACTGGAGAGAAATCAATAAGTGGGCAAGGCTCTGGATTGAACTGATTGAGCGAGCCATCCATTTTCGAAAACATTCACGAGACGCTGGTGCATAGACAGTGGTGTGCATAAGCTTAACGCACCCCTATATTTCAACGAATCGATACAAAGAATACACGTTTGAGGCATTTATTCTGTACCAGATTAACGCACGTGTCAAATAACATACACACCACAAAGAACAGCGCATATGACGGCGCAAACAGCTTGCTACAATGAAATGTGTCATTTTTCGGGTGTGCAAAAGGATAACGCACCCTCAGTTATCGAGTGTTCTCGCTGAATTCGTCCAGTTTGTGTTGAGCATTCAAGCTGTACTGCAGTCATGGGACACACTTCGAGCCTTACTGATGCAGGGAACGAAGATATTACCGCTTTATACGGAGCAGGAATGACCCAGGCTGCAATTGCCAGAGAAATTGGCAAAAATTGACGCGGAAGTACAAAATTATTTACGCAGTCCGTCGACGTATGGTACTAATAAGTCTAAAGGACGTCCACGAAAGATCAGCCAGGGAACTGCCACGCACATTTGACGATTGGCCTCGAATTCGACCATAAGTTGCGAACAATCAGGCAAGGGTTAAACCTTCAGGTTCATAGATCAACAGTTTTAAAGACAATTAAGCGTCATCCGCATATCATACGGGCGCAGATGAAAACAAGACCTCGTCTTCAACAACGCCATATGATTGCCCAACTAATCTTCGCCCGCAACAATATGGACGGAGACTGGACATTGATGAATATTGGGGCAACGTTTTTTAAATAGTATCCTGAGGGTGCACATCTGTCTAAAAGGTACTACGTTGTTTCAGATCGTCTTCAGTGACGAGAAGAAGCTAAATTTGGATGGGCTAGATGGATTTAACGGTTACTGGCATTATGTACGTAGAGAATCGCGGTGCTTCTCGAAGCACATGTTCGGCGGAGCGTGCTTTATGGGTTGGGGAGCTTGGCAAACTTGGATTCGCTTTCATCTCATCTCGAATGAATAGCGAGGACTATCAGCAGATGTTGACCAACAACCTACTATAATTTAGTAGCAGATTTCACCGACTGCCAATTGTTTTCTAACAAGATAACGCTTCAGTTCATGTCAGCGCTAGTACACGTGCGTGGTTAGGACGGCATGACATTAAAACCCTAGAGTGGCCAGCATGTTCTTCTTATCTCAACCCGATGGAGAACCTCTGGGGCATTCTTGTCCGACGAGTATATGCGTCGAATCGAGAGTATACATCCGTGGAAGCATTACGAGAGGCGTTGTTGGAGGCCTGGGGAGGTGTCGGCGACCAGATCCTGCTAAATCTTGTTGATAGTATGCCAAAGCGAGTCTTTGACGTTATAATTAGCAAGGGCTGGCCCACACGGTACTGATTAGCACAAGAAAACGAGAATTATTGAGTGAGAGCACTCGATAACTGAGGATGCGTTATCCTTTTGCACACCCGAAAAATGACACATTTCATTGTAGCAAGCTGTTTGCGCCGTCATATGCGCTGTTCTTTGTGGTGTGTATGTTATGTGACACATACATTAATCTGATACAGAATAAATGCCTCAAATGTGTATTCTTTGTATCGATTTGTTGAAATATAGGGGTGCGTTAAGCTTATGCACACCACGGTATACACGAACACATTTTCCTTGTGTGCTCGGGCAAAAGTGGACGGGGCTTGTCGGCCGGAAGTTATTAACATCCGGGGATGTTTGTACTCGATCACAAGTTACCATGATTCAAACGGGACCTGGTGAATCGAGTGATCGATTTGAACGTCGGACGAGACGGTGCGGTAAGGACTCAAAGTGTAAAAGTCATCAATCTAGGGCATATTATAGCTGAAAAACGACACAGCTCCCTTATCCGTCGGATGTCATTTGATGACTAAATGATAAATTATTCCAAACGAAACAGTGCGCAATCATTGACACTACTCAATAGTTGAACCGCTCAATATTCACCAAATCTAAGAAACACACACTCACATATTTCTACACTACAAAAAAATAGTAATTCACCTCGACAATGAGAAAGTTATCAGCATCATTAGTGCAGCATCGTACGGCGTCTGCTCTAACGCAATAACACTTACTAGCGCAACCGCCGTTAACCTTACCTAGGCGGGGGGTATCCGCTAAAAAAGTGCCACCCGCGCTAACAAAAATTCTCTCCTATTAATGGCGTATCAATAGAGAAAGCAGGATAGCCACCGTCGCCGTACCCAGCGTCGTACTCGATGGACAAATATGGTGAAACTCCCCCAGTTGATTCCTAATCCTGCCCTGGCTTCAGTTGTGGATTTGTACATTTTCCTTATGATCCTTCTTGTACTTATGTCATGATAATAATAATAATAATAATAATAATAATAATAATAATAATAATAATAAGGGGTAAATTCCTCTTAGTCTGTCGCAGTCGGACGTCCGGCTTGCGTAGTGACCTATTCGTGCCTTCTTCACTAGAATGAGGAATAAGCGAATCTACTGTCTACTGATCCTCGACGTAGACAATTCTACATGACAAATATCTGCTTCGTTCATTCGTTCCCTATAGCCCTATGCCCGATGGCTGATTGTAACACACGTTATCTTGGTGGATAAATTGACAGACAGGCGAAGACCTCAATGCAACCGAGTATAGCATAGTTTTGTATTATATTGCTCACATTTTAATAATTCCTAATAGACTTTCTAAAGAGACGTATGTGTGGTGTGCTCACTCAACTCGAGCTGGCTCAGCAAATCGGATCCAAAGGCCTTCCACCTTTATAGGTGAATATCATTATGGGGTCCCCTATTCGACGTCTATCCGACTGCCGATTACCTTTGTTATTCGCTATATAATGGAAAAACAACCAATTCATTATACGTGTCTAGTCTCGGAACTGTGCACGAAACATACCTATATATTCAAATCAATAGGGTCAAAACGGACAAACGACACTGCACCGTCATTGTTTTCGAGACGACGTAATCGACTTTTCCGTCATCTTGTACTGTACCATATAACCTTCCAGATGTCTAGCAGCACCAGCGTTCACCTTAGGTTAAGGCCTAAGGCAATAACGGGAGGGAAGGGCAGATCCGAGTGGGCGCTTTTATTCGGTGCATTCAGGTCGCCGTTCCACTGCGGGTGTCTGCTTGCCAGGCTGTAGTCGTCGTAGTCTGTTGTAGTAGTGTCTCCCTCTTCCCGATGTGTGAGCAACTCGAGCCCCGATGTTTGGAACCTTTCATCAGCTGCCTCTCCGTCCCATTGCATCGTATTGTGGGGAAGAGACGCCGTCGTCTACCCGGTGCCGAGGACAGGATACGCTCAGGATATGGGCGCGAACGTTGCGCGCCCCCACGACAACGGCCCTCTCCATGTCGGAGAGGGCCTTCACTAGCGGGCAAAGTCGTCTGCGCGTTCTTTCTCTATAGAAGATTTGGTCAGCGGAGTCCGGAGGCCCAGGGGTTCGGACGATGATGCAGTTACAGTGCTCCTCAGTGACGTCGAAAGTGAAATTATCGTAGAATCAATTGAAATGTGAAAAAGTGGTGGAAGATCACCCCACCAGAGTGTTCTTCCTCAGTTACTTGCTTATGCTCGTATGGCGCTTGTAGTTCATCCGGTGCTCTTCCTGCTCATACGCCGGTCGATGCATTGTGAATATTACTGGGATTGCGTACGAAGCGATTCGTTCAACGTGCCATGCGAAGCGTTACCAACGAAGGCTATATGCGTTTTAAATTAAATCGAACTAATTTTTGTCTCAACAAAATCGTAATATGCCAACGGCGTGATGATGATCACCAATAGGCGTTCTCGTGTTGGTGCTAGTGTTGTTAAATGAGATCTATGGTTGTGGTATACAGTGTTCGGCGGTGTTCATCTAATATCAAATATATATATATATATATATATATATATATATATATATATATGATGGCTTCGGCATCTTCTCAAGGATTACTTCGATTAATTTGCTGTTGAAATGAGGAAGCCAAACGCTGCAGAGAATATTTCCAAGTATCAATGTGTCCGAATGAAAGGAATAAGAATCTTTCCCAATATGGGTTAACCCCTAAGAGTCAGCCGCTGACAGGGAAGAGCCCAACCGCGTCGCTGACAGTCGTGAAGGTTCCGTAGGTCTGATTGCGGCCCGCAAATCAAAAGTCGAGATTCCACTGAAGATACAGAAAGAATAGATTGCGAGCCAAACGTCATCTATGCACAATCCCGTCAAGCGTGCAAAGCTACATTGGATTACTCCCAGGGTGCGGTGCTGATACTTATCTGGCTTTATGACAACGACTGCCGAATAAGAGCCTTCTACCGCTCAGTACTACGTATTTTATTGGTGCGCATACCCACATCTGTCACTGCACACAGTCAGGCTGACATCTAAACATTGTGCCGAGTGATTTTCTTCAATTTCATCGAGCGGCAACCCTCTATCGTATCTATATACGTTGGTGATTATTTTTTGTCCCAAATCTACGATGCCCGACTAATACCCAAATAATATCGTATCCTCGCACAGTGGCAATTTGACCAATTTCATTCATATGATATCTCTATCGGTCGTCTAACGATTGGCGAAGTCAGCCCCTGGCGATGATTGAGCGCACAACCCGCAAGGTGTGCCTCGGTCGCTGAGTATGTATCTATATATACATATATATATGTATATATATATCTATCTACCCATCTAGATTGTTGTAATGGATCAGTTTAATCTTGTTCTCGGGCAGCTATGATTGATCTTGCCGTATCAATGTGGTCGGGCGTCGTTGGCTCAGACGAATTCAGTGCAGCCCGCCGCATAACGCCAGAAGCGCTCGTAATATAAATGCTATTGCACCCTGACACAGAATGAATGATGACTCGTGTCGCGGTCACACGTCCAAAACTCGTCTATGGAGCACTTCGAGAGCAGCACGTGGCGCTCTCAGTGATCGCAGCAGATGTGAGTGCGGCTCGCGTGAGGATGTGAACGAAGTTTGCACTCGTCCGGGACGCGTTACATCCCAGACGCCCTAATAACAAGAGGAGGGAGAAAAGGACAATAATCGATGCAAACGAACGCCCAAAGCAAATCCATAGGAAAGCGGTAGATTAAACTAAATTCGATACTCGTGAAAGACTGTGTTGGATATTACTAAAGGCAAAAAGGATATCGTCAATTCCAACGATATCGGCATACGCCGCAAAAGGCGGAAGGTGTGGAAGTGCGTGTGTTTATGTGAGATTCGATATTTGTGCTGGTCAAATTTGTGGTTTCGGATACGTTGGATATGTTTAATTAAAGCCAACTACAACGGACGGGTGTGGGCGCTTTGGACGGGTCTGGCAGGGATCGTGTGATAAAGGCATGGATATCTTGTCAGCTGGAACCATTTGTCATCTACTAAGGAAGGACTATTGGTGTCTTTTGGCAAAACGGAGGTTAAGGCGGGTGAAAACGACGAACTAGTAAACAAACAAAAAAAAACAGGAAGAAAGTCCTGCTAAATTCACAATGGGATCCACGTGGGAAACACGAGAGTTCCCGTTAAAACGGTGCACGGCTCAAGAGCTGCCGTGCTATATATCTAGACGACATGTCTAAGCAACGCACATTGTATAATCTGATTAAAAATCACCGTAAATCACTTGGGTCTCAAAGACAAGATCATCACAGTGGTGTGGCTCGGGTATGCACCGCAGACGCGGTGACCAAACTCGCCAGGAGCGATCGAGGCAGCAACGGCAGCAGCAGCGGCAATGTTACCACTATTGTCTACGGTCTAACGTAGCTGTATCAGCACGATCATCCGCATTGTTCCAAACCGGCGTCCATAATGATACGAGGCACACCCTTCGAAAAAAGTTCCTCTCAAACAACAAAAGCCTGGCGGGAAAGTTGTCGCATCAGCAACAGCCAAAGCAAGAACAAAACCGCACGGTGAACTTGAAGCGGCGACCTAGTCTGCCATGGAGACGCTATACGAAGAGGGCAAGCCTCGTAGACACAAAATTTCTTCAGTCGCATAGGGGCTACTACCCCCCCTTACCGGATCAGTCGAAACACTATCGTTGTCGCCGCGACGATTTTTTAACCACTCGTAAGCAGCTGTGGGAAAATAGCTCTGGGAAGAGGCGGCGCAAGCTAATTCTCTGCCATAACCCTAACTGGCGTCAACCGCAAAAACAGCAGCAGCAACAACCACCACCACCACCACTAGGAAATTTAGTTGATTTGCTATTTTTGCGCAGCATCCGCCAGCTGTCGAGCTTCAGAACGAGGTGGTGTTCACCGCACGGAACACGACCAGCGGAAGCATCACTGCTCAAGCGGCCTTATTCCTAGTCGATAGACGGTGCCCCCCAACGCCAAAGCGTACTCGACCTCCTCAGCCTCATAAGGGTTGGCACCGATATACAACACAGACAGACAAATAGGAGGAGAGAGTGTGTGGCGTTATTGTTGTTGCTGCTGTTATTGTTGCTGCTACTGTTATTGTTACTGTTGCTGCTGCTGCAGCTGCTGCCCATGTGTTTGTATTATGATCAAGTCGATGGCGACACTTTCCGATGATGACTAGCGGTGGTGGCGGTAGCTGCCATACGTGGCGTACACCGCCGGCCAGCCGACCTCACAGCCGTGCGTGTAGTCCGAGCTCACGTTTTATGAAGTCCGCCTTATTTTGGTTCCAGCTCTACGACAAGATCCACCAGCAGCGTCTCCTGCCGCCGCGAGATCTGCCCGACGAAGATGCATCGCTCATCGCACAAGAGGTGAGTGAAAATGCTGTTTTCCTCTGATATATATATATATATATAGCATACAGTATAATTAATTATTTATCTGCTAATACAGTTAGAAGTACTATACTAATAGAATCATCGTTAAGCTCTCCCAGCCATGATTATTATTATTATTATTATTATTAATTATTATTATTATTATTATTATTATAAGTATCTTCAACGATACACGATTTGGGAGAGATGTGACCCAGTAAATGAGCAACAGATTGAAACCCATTTTCGTTTGTTGTGAAATACATCACCTAGCAGATATCTATATGTAAATATATTGGAAGGGTTTTAACCTTAATAGTGAAACTAACGGAGACAGTTTAGTATCAGACGTTTACGCAATGGTGCCACAATCCGTGCCCGGCCTCGTTCTGAGACACTTGAGAATATGTTCGCGTCGAGGAAATCCCATACTTATGCGTGAGGCTGGAGATTTTTACAGTCAAACGAGCCATAAGTTATGTATGTTGAAAATAAATGAAAATACGAATGAAATGAAATAAATTGACCATTTGTATATTTTTCCACATATTATCTGCACAGTAATTGATGTCCTACTCGTCCACAGGGCTGGGACAATATACAACTATTTACATGTGCCCAATTGAGATAAGAGCATCCTCCTTGACTAATTGCCTGTGAAGATGCTGCAATCTACAGTTCACATCTCCGTATCATTTTTTGGTTAATATAAGATATTATATTAAAATAATATAAGAGTATTTGAATTAATCGCCTGCTCTGACGGCTCTGGCTTGAACGGCTGTACGTCTCCGCCGGCAAACAGTCGGAGGACGCAGGTTGGATCCCCCGTGAAGTTACAGATCCCTTTGAATCTTAAGGGCAACTAATCTTTGTCCTTTCCATCATTGTTTACCTCATTATTATACATGCACATGTGTTGACTGACTGCGATCAAACTATTATGGTTAAGTTACCGAGAAGTTTGCGCGTACACGACACACTTTGTACCGCCAAAACATGAAGCGTTTTAGCCAAATCCATAGGTAGTCATACGCTTGAAACATGCGCTCATCGTCATACATACATTGTTAATACGTTCCTATTGCTTACATGTTGGGCAGAGCTTTCTCCGCTCCCAGTGATACGGGCATGTAACGCCCCATCTTGGTTCGTTGTCGTAGGGGGGGACGGCGCACTTGTATGGTGATCGTTCACGAAAATGGGCAAAATTCCTCGAGAAACCGTGTATTTATCTATCTGTCTATAGGGACATTTTCTACATCACTTCCCCTCGAGTGCACGAGACGTTCGCTTGCTATGCCGACCGCAACAAAACGACAGCTTCCCCATGGGCGGAAATAGTCGAACAAGGGGGGCGACGTCCCCTTCCACTGCCTTTTTAAAAGGTTCCCGAACAGGATGGTCTCTATGTCTACGCCAATCGGTGCTTCAATCTGAGCTCTTTGAGTACGGGAGGATTGGACGATAAATTTCATCGAGTATTCGAGTCGATGTGGGGACGCTTAAGTGCCATTGGCCTTCTTCGCGTTGGGAGTTCGTTTCGTGTGGCCTAGTACGAGTCGTAGGTGAGGCCATTCAGGTCGTCGTACATTTCCTCGACCTAATAATGATAGTACTAGACCCATAGCAAAAGGAAGCTTAGCCACGCCCTAAGGACACGAGACCATTCTGTGTTGGGATGCTGTCAACCTTCATGGCAACACAATATGCTCTTGAGCTATATTTATATTATAGAAATGTAGATATCTTCATCAAGTGGCCCTAAGGACAATACATATCTATAAGGAAGCACATGTTTACCTGGCTTATTGTTTATCCTTGTGGTATTGGAGAGAACATGCATGATGTAGTCGATCGATCGACCAACACCTATGTTGAGTAGAACATCTGTGGTAAGAAGCCCTCTACCCTCACAACGACGGTGCTGAACTGTTTATTTATAATCCATACAAATATACTAGGATGTAAAGGTAATAGTAAACCTTTATTGGTTTATTAAAGGAGCTGCAATTACAATGCTTAGTTTCTTTACAATGTAGTTACACTAAACACATTTTAGAACGTAGTCTGCTTTCTTTGATTAGGAAATGGGCGTCGTTCGACTGCTATGTACTAGCATATTTCAGTGCATTTTTTTTTTGTAGAATGCAATAGACAAACGCTTTGAGCAATCGTGCAGCAGTCCCTCTTATCGTCAAGGGGTATTGAGTGAAGCAATACTCGCGCCATGTACTTCGGAGTATCGTCAATAGCTGCTCTCTTGGGGGTATCTGTAACATAGAGATTTCCCTCTGTTGACAGCGAATTTCTATCTGGCCCAGTTTCGGCCGAGCCTTTGAAGTCGACCTTCCTCGGCCGATTTTGATACGTTCTATGCTTGCCACTTGTCCTTGAAGCCAAAGCTGGCCTAAACCTTTTTGGTGCAGGACATGCTGAATATCGTAGGGCACCTGCTGAACGGGTGGCGACAAAACGACATCTCCTTGCGACTCGTGGAACGTGATATATATATATATATATATATATATATATATAATATATCTTTCATCGTCCTGGACTCTGCTACAACCATTACTATGCGAGAACAGAGGCTGGTGCATTTCCACGACGTTCGTTTCGTTGCACGAAGTTATCCTTCGCTCAAGGACGAAATGACGCCCTTACCTGACAATTCAAATTACCTAAATGGCATGTGCATAAATAATAGATTAAGTAAAACAATAACCTTGGTGTCATAAGCTCGTCCCTTGGGGAACGTGCTTCCCACGTGTGGATATCAGCGATACGTTGCGATGTTATCTATCCAGATATGAAATAGAAAAATCCTTGAATATCTGAATCCAACCTTAATCTAATGAAAGAAAAAGTCAAATAAGCTCGTGGATCCATCGAAGTAATCGATGGTTATATTAATTTTTGTTAATACGACGAGGCAACAAAGGAGAGTTTTCACTTGAATCAGTCTTTACTTCGACTATCGACTTCGATTTTTCTCAAATTGGAAAGCTCCTTCTGCTCTTGCCTCTCGCAGCCAACTGCAACTTTCAATTTGGTCGACCTCTGCCCTATGTCCCGGAACTCCGGGATCATGATTTGCAAAACGCAAATCCACATGGTATGTTGCAATACCTTGCTACGCTGCAGTTATGGGGCTAGGTTACATATGGTGACACTCATTTAGAGTGTAAGTAAATGTTTTCTCGGGACGGGAACGCGTCCCGTATCAGATACAAGCAGTAATGAGAGTTATGCGGTGGAACTTTTATCATAGCCATGCTTCGGTATCGCATATACTCTTGGTGTATGGTGATTGAAGATGCTCTGTGTACTCTCTATATCTCTCTCTCTCTAACTCTCTTCATGTTCATACCCTCAGGGGAATTGTCCTCCAAAGCTCTGCATGCTTCATCGATGTGTGGCGATTTCGCGGCATATATATTTATACTGAAGCAGTTTAGCTACATATATATATATATATATATATATATATGTGTGTGTGTACTGGAGTCAGTTTAGCCATGTATATATTTATATGGAGGCAACACACCGTTGCCTCCATCCTTGGCCACTCGTTGCTGTCCAGTTGCTTTGGGCATCCCAAAGAAAACGATCCTTCCTTCTCTCAGGCCACAGTGATTGGCCCATTACATTGGCAAGCACTTGAATAGTGGGGACTCGATCAACGTAGCGTCTTCCTATACGATGGGACGGGGGGATTGCTTCCCGAATACCACTAATACTGATGTCTTAGGACAAGCAGTTTATTTAGAACGTTCTAGTGATGACCCCTTATCCCTGTGGCTCATTAAGGACGAAGGCCGAACAGATCGACTGTGAATAGACACGGCGATGACCCTGCTCTCCGCTTCGCTGATTCGAGACGAAAAATGAATGAGATAACGACAGTTGAGCAAGGCACAGCCAGACTCACTCAACGTTGATTCTGCTCGATTTTCTAGAGATACAAATCACTAAGACCAAAAAGAGAACATATCTACTAGAAGATTTTGCAACACTTCGCCGTTTCCGGATTGTTGGAGAAGCCAGGAGCGGCTATACACGGCTTTAGTAAGGACCGAATTGATCACTATTTGAGATCACACCAATGACACTAAGGACCAAGTCGGAATTGCTGAGGAGAATAGAAATTAGCTACGGTCAGTGATTGTTGATCTGTTTCTTTTCGACAACGTTTGGACAGCATTTGAGCTCGGCTCGGTAGAGCCGTAGGCGGCACTAATATCGCCGTAAAATATCCCAGGACAATCTGCAGGTAAAACCAGTATGGCGAGCCTTAAATATCAAGTTCGAGCCGTGAACCTCCTAGGGGTCCGAGGCAGCTGGACCGTTAAGTTCACAGCTGAACAATTGAGATCAACTGTTTATTGGGGATTACTTCGAACAAGATATATGCTGCTCTGCGCCGTAAGTCAACAGAAGGTGCTTAATTGTTTAACTTTTGCAAATTCCTTCGACAACAATGAGCATATGTTCATAATAAACCAACTACATATTCTTAATCTAAAGTAAATGTTTCCGGCAGACTTTTAACCTTAAACATCTAGCTCAATCCACGGTACAACTGCTTTAGGCATTGCTTCATAATACGGACAACCCCTTTGAAATGCAAATGTGCAATGGTGGCGGAGGTTCGAACCCTCGTGCCTCTCTCCCGATTGCATCGGAAACTCACACAAATGCACCACCCCACGCCAGCGAGGGCTCGACACATATTCTCAATCTATGTAGCCTTCTCCTCCGTGCTACCCATGAGATTCATATGGATCCTAGTGTTTTTTTTTGTTGACTTTTCTCACCACATGTATGCCTCCCTACCCTTCTACTCTGGGACATCCGAAATGGATTGTGGTCTTCACAATGAACAGCTGGCCATCGAAACAAACTGACTTGGCTAACGGCCCAGTGAGGCGACATCGGCCATCCCGGCGTTTCGTTCGTCTTATGGGCCCAACCCTCCGCGTCCGACCTAAATGTCGTTTGTACCGAGGGGGCACTTTATATTTTCAGTGCTCGTCCTCAATTTAGCTATCGTCGCAATATATATATATATATATATATATATATATAGCGTGTCAACTGTGAGGAGCGTCAACGTCCTTGAGGTCGGCCTGTTTCCGTTGTTGGCATCTGCTATGATCTATTCATCGATCTATTCTTAGAAATGATTCGTGTCTGCGCTAAAACAGGCAAACTTCCCTTCGCTTCAAAGACGTTGTATGTCAAAGTACACCACACACACACACAAGAGTATAGACGAGCTCATCCGCCGCATTGCCCTAACCGTAGCAACCCTGACGCTAAAGTGGGATCGCATCTTTAAGATGACCATTGCTGAGACGATTTTGCTGACATTCGATTACTAAAAGCGTCAAACGTTGACTGACCTTTTACGGGCTTCAACAAACGGGAGCTATGCTCCGATTTTCGGTCTGTGTAAACGCGCGATCCTATATAATAATAATACCTGATTCTTCGAGATTCAACACGTAGCAGAATTAAATATATTAACGCCGTGTAGAATACTTAAATGTATGCACGCTAATTATTTATATCCGTGGTCGATTTTAGCCAAACTTCTCCTGACAGAACAGACCCGGCCCTAGATTTTCGACCTATGGACACCTAACGATTCTTCTCCTATAATCTCTGTTTATCCCTCTATATCCTAATGCTTAAGTTGTGGCTGGCCTAAATTGGAGACAACGTTAGCCTTAATTGGCGACCGTGGACGAAGTTGACCTAATTTGTCCGAAAGGATGCCATCTAACTGAGCGGGGCCCTCGCTGAGAACGACTTGTTTTAGCTGTTTTAAGCAAATTGCTAAAATAGGACCTACCTAAAGGACATGCATAGTATTCAAGTGAAGATAGGTGAGATAATAATAATAATAATAACGCTATCATCATTATCGTCGTCACAGGTGTAAGCGGATACCGACACTTCTAGTTCAGTGTTTTGTGTAGTTTAAAAACTACAGATAATGCTGCTATCACTGACTACAGCGAGGACACAAGCTTGATGATACAGAGGTTGCGGACATAATTGCAACAGGTGCCCATCTTAGTTCAATTCCAGATCATTACAGCCGTCCACGTGTGCTCAAGGGAAATTGTAGCCAAAGTTGCCGTAAAAAGGTGCGCAAATCCGTGATGACACTGAGCCAACAGCGTAACTGTGATGTGGGTGTGCGAATTTGGTTTCGGCAAATAGAAACCTTATCGGTTATGGTCTTCCGATACAAAAGCTAAAAAGGTATATTCGTCAACACTGAATGAACTTGCCGTGAACGCCTTAGCACTTGCCACTGTGGCCATTTGACGTTTATCCACTTTCGATATTTTAGTTCGTGGAATAGATCGAATGGATCTATTTTTTGTGTTTCACTTTTCGATGTCAACCTTTTTCGGAAAGCTTCGCTTGTATCATCCAAACCGATCCTTCGTAGCGTCATTTCAGGCCGGATGAACTGGCAGCCTGCCGGAGAATTCTCCTGGGACATTTCCTTGGGCCGCCTATAGAAGTCTCTCCTGTTCCGAAGTAGCTGGTTTAGGCGGTGAAGGTCAGCAGGGTCTCGGAGACCGGGTACGAGCCGATTCTAGTTGAGGGGCGACTTTGAACCACCCCGACAACGAGATGGTCCTTCGGGAGACGAAGGTGGGGCAAGCTGATGATGTGCGAAGCCAGTTTCCCACAGGGGTAAACTACCACGAAACACTGCGATAGACAGGTGTAAATTATCGAAAGCCTTTGCTAAGTCCAAACACACACTAGTCGCCATAGTATCATCTGCTGCTGACACACGGCCAGCAGCTAGAATAACAGACCAGTTACCTTGACCCCAAATACTTGGATCGATATGGGCATGCGACACTCTGTGTATGTGAAGCCTATATTGAATCAGTACGATTGCTAGCTCAAGGTACTATAATAGCTTTCTGTGCCAAACGAAAAATAAGCCTAGTTGTTAGGATATATTTTCTAAATTGTCAACAGCGCGTTTTAAGGCGTAAAGGTGTTATTTCATCGAAACGAATTTTGATTCTGGTGACAGCACTATGCTAACTTCGATTCATTAACTTAAAGGTATCTGCTTCTTGAACGGGTGATTGAGTTGATAAGACACGTTCGATCTGTCGTGAAGTGAACATTAAAGAACTAAGGCAATACTTCGTTTTAAAATTTTGAGCTTCGGGGCAGAGCCGCCTCGTGTGGCATATTCCTCTGTGCCAAATGCGCCCTTGATTTAAACGCCAACAATTACCCTTGTTCAGGATTACTTCAGCAATGCAGCCACATTTCTGTGTCCAGCTGTCGCTGTTCTCGGCCATAATATTTCGCTCAGCACTACGACCCCTTCGTACGATACAATTCCCTGACACAGTGATCTGGCAACACAAAAATGCCGTTTCAATCATCATTGTCACAAGCTATGTTTTTTTATTCTCCTTTGAACTACCCCCCGCTTTTGCGAGCACGCAAATCAAACAGTAGGAGAGACACTCCCAGAGGAGAGGCGCCCTAGTTAATTTGCTTTTCATGGCTCTCGTTGTCTTTTCCACGCTGGGCCGAAATGGCCAGCACCGATGCGCAGCTCCCCATAGACGCAAGCCACCATTCTAAAAGTGATTTAGATTCAACGCGTTGCAACATGTTTCCATGATCGTTTGGAGGCGATATCTATCCAGGGTCGTTTCTCTTCGTGTTCGATGCAATTTGTGTTTGGGGACGAGGAACACGATATATGCATATATTTTAATGCGGAATATGATAGCGCCTTAGGAGAAAGTATTCGACATCTAATCTCACCTGTTATCTTCCTGTGCTGTGCTCATAGAACATTTGTACGAAGTCATATCGTACTAACTGGCTCATTTGACATTCATCTAAAAACCACATGATAAATGCACAAATAGTTAATTAATAGATAGCGATGCGCAACTAATCGACGTGCGTAACGAGCAATTAAACGAATTCGAATTGACAATACACCAATTATTAGAACGTTGTAAATCGCCATAGAACGACTGTTGATTGAAAATATGTTGTTGTTTTTTAAGGGGGGCGGCGGGGGTGTTGGCATGCATGTTGATGTTGTTATTAGGGTCTGTCCGTCGGATTCACTGTATTTGCTGCTGGGCAGCCCATAGAAACGCACTGCGTATGAGACACCCGTGGATGACTTTCAATTTGGTTCATCACTTGGACAATTGTGCATAATGCTACAGCTCATATGTCCGTGTGATAGTTCGTAAAGTAGATGTTTCTGGGCAGATTCTCAGCGTCAAATATTTAACCTCCACGGTACAGCTTCGTTATTACGAAAATGACTGAGGTCAATTTACAGGGGAACAAGCAAGCGATCGTAACAACGTACATCTGGTTCTACTTGCCTGAGGAAGCATAGTGAATATGATATATACATAACTCCAACGCGGTTGTTGTCCTAGTCATTAGTTTAATTTTATTTAAAAATTATTTATAAAAAAATGAAATTTGTTGTACGCAGAGCGTAATGTGATAGCTGTTTGCTGAAAAGGATATCTATCTTACTATTTGGACAGGAATTCTTGTATTTGTAGTCATAATGATTAGCAATTAGTATAATTATGTGCACGATAGAGTGCACGAATTACAAACCTACTCAGTACTATCTTGTTGCATGAGAAAATTTATTTCACGGTCAACTTTCGAAATATACGCGCCAACCATTATTATTTCGTTATTCCAA
The DNA here is from genome assembly GCA_019614645.1 of Stratiolaelaps scimitus. Taxonomy (NCBI): domain Eukaryota; kingdom Metazoa; phylum Arthropoda; class Arachnida; order Mesostigmata; family Laelapidae; genus Stratiolaelaps; species Stratiolaelaps scimitus. The sequence continues at coordinate 1,332,147 of JABWDB010000037.1, forward strand.
CATTTTAGTAGTTAGGCGCTGACATCTAATCTTAATTTGGATGCGTTTGGTGCAGTTTTATTCAGAGTCTTTGCAGTCTCTTGCCGAGCTCAACGAGCGTGTTTGTAGCCGTCGGGAAAAACTGCATTGTCATCTTGTCGCGTTACACGAACAATCCATCCATCCATCACATGGAAGGATTTCAGGGGAAATTACAGATTAATTGTATTATATAATACCTTGCTACTAACTAGTATAAGTAAATTTTCCGGGCAGATTCTCTTGACAACAGTTAACGTCTACGCTGCAACGGCTTTCGGCATTGTCGCTTCATAACAGGACCTTGCCACTACCACCCAACTATTGATCCCTTGAACAAAGGTTAAGGATTTTTATTGGCTTATTAAAGGCACCGCAGTTTTTTCATTCATATTGCATCGTACTGTGCCTAAATCATATATATATATATATATATATATAGATGAAATATCGATTATTATCAACAGCGCAGATAAGCCGTACCCAACAACCATGCGTAAAGACTTTGCTCTTGCCGATATTCAATCAACTGCTTGATTCATAGACAGATGAAAACTAATTCGTAGTTCAATCCTTTTTAGAAAATTTGTCTTTCCTTAGAAATGCTCGTGGTAATTCCTCTCAAATCTAACAACGAAGCAAGCGGACATAAAAATTCGTAGTTTGCCTTAGTTCGGTTGAAGCAGCTATGTACGTTAAAAAAACAGCTATGTACGTTAAGAGCTGAGGCCTGTCAGATAGGGAAACAGCTGAGGGTCAGCTCGAAAAACAGTTTTTATGCTATGTATATATACGTATATAGTATGATGGTTGAACTTGAATACAACACCATAATACGTTTGCCTCTTAACATTGATTTCCTATTTACTGCATACAGCAGTTACAGACCGGCATTTATTCTCTCTCTATATATATATATATATACTATTACATATCCTTGCACTGTAAGTGTCCCGGTGTATGCACCACACTATCTCAATGACATGGTGCGTCCTGGTCTCCCGTGCTGAACCTCTTCGCAGGACCTTCAAGGGTCTCTATCGTTGGGTGTATGTATATCAATAGTTACGAGTAGACTGTTCACCCAGTACCCGTCGGTGCGGTTACTAGTGCCGATTCTGTTGTACAAAATAGGATGTCGCCAGAAAGTCGGAGAAATAGAAAGAGAGAGGCAATAGGTAGTTTGCAGGAGGTATCGCTGTTTTGGTGCAATTGCTGCGCATCCTCCTCCATGCTGCTGCCGGGGTCGTTATTTATTCCTGCTCATTCGGTGAGAGTAAAGCTGCTGGGTAGCGGCCTATTAGTGACATTAACAGCTATCATCAGTGTCACTTCTGCTGTTATGGTTCCTGCCGCTGCTCGTACTCTGTCAGTACAGCTTAGCTGGACCCCCCACCCACAAGCCCCGAGTCGCCATAATCATCGTCATAGGAGTACCACCAGCAGGGGCAGCAGCAGCAGCAGTAATAAAAGTAGTGGCCGCATGTCCGTGGATAACAGTGTTCACGGGCTTGATCTGAGAGAGTGTCGTAAAGTTACGGTCACTGTTTGTCGAGTACTTGGCAAACAGATATGAAAAAGCGGAAAGAAAGCTTAGTGGAGAAACAATTGCTATACGATTTATGACAAACATGGCAGTTACGTAGGCTTGTATATATATATATATATATATATTTCCTGTATCAGCAGATGCCACGTATAATGGCAAATCATATTCATTGTACAGCGCACTTACTTTTAGTAGGATGAGCCACTTCATAATAACAAGCTAGTGTGCTGCACTATGTTCGATTCTATGGGGTTGTAGAAATAATGATGTATTGTTAACACGAACAATTAAGAATATCGAAGTAAATTTTCTATACTCGTTAGGGTGTACCTCTCGTAGTGCTGGAGTGGACTATACATAATATTAATAGATAGCCATAATAACCAATGTAGATTACGAACTTATCGTGGCCTCAGCTGTACGGTTAAATGGAATTTGCTAATCAAATGTCACTAATTATACACATTTTTCTTGTCGCCTTATATTGATATTATTGAGTACGTAATAAAACATGGCATGAGAGGATGTTTATGACAAATAGATATTTATGAGATTCAGGTATTGGAGATATATATAAAGACAGTGATTCAAGCGGTTCAGCATTGAATCTTTAGAGCCGGCGGTTAATTTTGAAAAAGGCAACACATATCTATTTGAGCTTTACGAGAGAAAGACAATGACCGGGTAGTTGGACTCTTAAATAGAGGTCATACTTTGATCACTGGGTGTATTGTAGATCAGGAGGACGCGGCTCGACTCGTCATCAGTATAAATTAATTGTATCCCAGCTTAGAGAAATGCTCGCACGCGGACCAGAGTCAATGCGTTTAGCGGCAATATGTTTGTCCATCTCGTAAGCTGTCACAATCGCAAATAGCTCACCGGGGAGATATCAGCAATAGTTACAATGGTTGCGTAATTATCTCCGGACTATGATGGCTGTCGCAACATCATACTGCCCCACGCATCTTGGGCATGGGGCTTGTTTTCGCATTAACGGCACAGATCGAACGACTCGTCTAATTGTATTTCCTTTGGGATATCGTCATTACTGCTACTGGATATTTACTCAATATATGTATGGCAATTTCCTATGATAGCGACTTTAAAAATTGACCGCCAAAGAATGAGAAAAATTAGCGGTATTCTGGACTAGGTAGCTAATGTGCATCTCCCGAGATGCGTTGACCACGGGGACCACAAGGGATTCCCAGAAATTGTGGTTTGCTGGAATATGCTTAACATGGCCTAGCCAGCACATTGGCCTGTTGGAGAAGGGCCCAGATAAGTCCGGCATGACTGACCGCCTGGATTAGGCCAAAGAAGGAAGAAAAGTCGATGAATAATCCCTATTCCTGGCCAACACGATAATTGCTCTCGTATGAGCCTCCTGTCCTCACAGGTCCTTGAAGCAATGCGGCTGCACAGCTGTATCGATACCTTTCTACCGTAAAGGGAACGTTCAGTCTAATGAATCCATCTCCATACGTGAAATTGTATGAATCTTATGCTATACCCCTGTACCTCGTTATGCGTCATAAATCTGGAATCCGCTAATGCCCGACAACTCAGATCTTCTTGAAAAAATGCAACCCAACTCCTCACAAGTGGGTATGAATTGTTCATGTTCCGTAATTTTTAGGTAAAGATAAAGGTATATTGGTTTATTAAAGGAGCTGCAATTTTACAATGCTTAAGCTCTCTTATATGTCACACAGCGGGGCTCGAACGCGCACCCTCTGGCTTCTTTTGTCTTAATAAACTTGCCACCCACAAGGTCGTGGGTGGTCAACAAAAAAAGTGGGGATGAATATAGATGTCACCTTGATCAACGTCGCACTGTACTACCATCGGCTTTTAATCGACTAATTAATTCTCCTCAACATTTACCTCAGTCTACGGTACAACTGCTTTCAGCATTACCGTTTCATAAGTCGGACAGCCCCTTATAAATGGAACCGTGCAACAGTGGTGATCGAACCGGTGCACGAATCTATGTCCGTCTGCTTCGATTGCAAGGCGCACATGAACGCGCCACGCCACTGTGCTACCATTGGTTCGTGATGAGCTAAACTGTGTTGACCTCAAATAACTGAAACGAGATATGAATAAAGACAAGAAGAGAAATTTGAATGATGAACTCATTTATGTGTTTTGCACTGACAGTCGAAACACAGCCGAACTAACAGCGAGATTCATATTGTACACGAATGCGATTGCCCACCCATCCTGAGTGGATTAGTCACACAATTTTTTCTATTATGTTTACGAGAACTTAAGCATTGCATTGAACTGCAGTTCCGTGAATATACCTCACTGAGTGGAGAAGTTAATTCATATGTTCATGTGACATGTAGCCCGATAAGTAAATTACATGTATGTAAATAATTTAAGTATGTGCTACAAAATGTAATAATGGACTGTAACACTTCGATCAATAATTAAACTTAAACAAATTCGTCATGAAATAAACAGAGATGATTCCTCAGTAAAACAAATCAAATGAAGATTGCCTAGGGTCAACTTGGGGAAAGGTTTTTTTTTGTCTTTTGTTCAGGACACACATCACGTCACGAAAACACGAATGTATTATATTATATAACAGGTCAATGTCAAGCGTCAGACAGTGGCGATGTGTTGTAAAAATACGAAAAAGATATCACCTAATAACCCTTTGTCCTAGGTGTTTCCACTGACTTCCTATATCCCGGGTCTATCTGCGATTAGAGCACACTCGCCATTTGGTTTCCAAGTAAAGTTGCCGTTCCTGCAACCTCCCGAGGTACTTGTGTACGGTAAGCGTGGATGGCGGAACAGAAATGCATGCCCTTGATGTGGCCGTCAAGGTACGCTATATGCATAAACTTCAAAGGGTTAGCATCATGGAATATTTTTACTCACACTTAAAAGTTAATTATACGTCTTAAAGGCTAGGAAAGGCTAGGCCGTTTGACAATGAAATCAAGTTGTTCCGGTTGTGTGGCCGCGGGAGGCATCTGATTCAAGTGTCGAGGGCTTTATCCTTCAGACCATGAAAGGACTTGCATACTGGTGGAGTTTATCACACAAACGGTCTTAAGTGGCGCAAAAGTACAATTACTTGCTCAAATCATAGGAAATTACCCTTTCATTACAATGGATATTCTCAATAAAAATGGTTTCGTGCCATTCGTCCTGTAAGCACCGGACGTACTGGCAAAGTATCATGTTATGATCATTCAATTGATCGTTTAACAGAAATGAGCGGAGGGGTCGCAACTCATTCTGGACCCCAAGGATGAGTTGTGATTTGAAGTGCGCTTAGCAGCTTCACCTATTCCCGTGACAACGTGGGAATGCCCTAATCTCAGCAGCGAAGTGGGCATCGGTCTTGGTGGCTCATTGTCTATTGGTTTGCTTCAAACGGCTGTATCTTTCACTTTAAAGTGACATCCGCAGGTAGATGAGATAGATTTAAAGTGAATTGAGTACTGTGAGGTATATATATATATATAGTTTTTTTTTAAAATACGATTTGAGTCCGTTTAAGACATTTGACATAATGATTTCTTCAGCCTCGTGATTGCCACTTAAGACCGATATACCTCGATTATGGTGCATTTATTCATGCACACGTATCTGTGTCGCTGAAAGCGCCTGAAGTGGAAATTCACCCCGTGCTAGTCTCGACGTGTATCCTTGCTACCTTGCGAAGAACGTGGCTATATAGCATACATATATATATATATATATATTCTTGCGTTGTACATCAGGCCGTTATGCCCTTTCCTGTCCCGGAGGCGATGTCTCACGATTTTCCCCTAGTCAATGAGGGCATTACCATACGGGAAAACGGAGAAGATGGTGCAGTTTAGCGGAGTCCAGCCTTTAGCTTCTAATTTCAATGTTAGCTACTCGACGTGTCAGCTCCCATGAATCTCTACTGTCTGATATCGACACGCATCGCGAAATTAGTAGGAATCTATGTTTTTCTGCAGCGCATAAAGCCGGTGACTTGTGAGGCCTTTACGGTGACCCCTATGATAGCGTACCCGCCGCCGCCGCCAACGAGAAAACCCGAGTCGGACTACGACGACAACACGTGCCCCGTTTGCGAAATTTCAGACACACGACGAGGTACTGATGTGATCCGGCGGTCGGCGAATGAAAACTGCAAACCTACACACATTGTATAGATAATAGCCAATGACGACGTGTGTTCCTTTATTTCTGCGACAGGTGGGTAGGATGACTTTGACGAGGAAGTACAGCGTCGAAAATCGAACAGAGGCTAAACAATGACTATGATTTACCCATAAAAATCGTCACGGTGCTTCGAAAGCTCAGCATCCCTACGAGGTGTTTCGTCTACGGCTAACGACAATTTCCGCTGTCGACCCAAATCGGCGATTCCTTCGATTCGTCCATTGGCGGGCGATCGAGTCAGGTCGGACTAAAATCTATTGCTCTCCAGCTTGACACACGCTAGTTGGAACGGTTATTAGACAGGCCATCAGGTAGACATTCCTGTCAAGAACGACATTCCTAATAGGTAACCGACAATAGATAACGGTCTATATAAGCTATACGATGCCAAAACGTAGCTTCGTCGGGCAGGGCAGGAGTAGCAACAATTCGAACGGTTCTCCTGTGGTCACCGACATATAGACTTGGATCGACATGCGAGTAGTCGGCGACGAAGGAGCTATGTGTTATATAAATAAGTTTACTCTAAGGTAACAGTAGATTCGATTCGGTCCCCACAGGGCTATTTCTCCTTTCTTACGGGTAACGACTCCCGGCAACGGCTAGCCTCTGTTGGCCCTCGGTGACCAGCTGGAGATTAATTCGCGCTCGCACAAACAACAACAGCAGCAGCAGGAGTTGTAACTGTGTACCTGACAGGCTAATAGAACTAACGGCAGATATATATATATATATATATATATATATATATATTGCCGAATAACTCTCACCTTATTCGGATAACCTCGTAGTAATACATGATTGTACATGTTTGTAATGGCGCGCTCCCAACCGCCAACCTTGAGGAATGAGATGATGATGATTTCATATCTCATCATCTGCAATTATACTTCAATAAAACAATAGTAGACCACACGCACCCGCTTGAGTTGTCCTTTATACTAGGTGCTAGAGAGCAGCACCTCTCATAGGACTTGTCAGGCAGCTTGTCTCACTGACACCAGCCAAGACAACTACGTACGGCTTTCCCTAAACGGCCAGGCGCCCCCATGTTTTCCACACATACATATATATGTATATATATATATATATATATTACTGCTGTCATTACAGTTCATATTAGGCATGTATTTAAGTTGCGATATCCTTCCCGAGTTGGTTTGTCAGCAAGCTCAGCAGGCCAACGCGTATCGTCGCTACGGGAGAACTACTAGCGTACATATATTTATATATATATATATATATATACGGTGTCTTCATGTAATGTAAATAGTTACCCAACTTCTAACGTAATTCAGCCCCGTTAAATTAATGCTCGGGCAAGAACTACCCACCTGTTTATGTCTACAGTCAAAGTAGATGGTGCGGCGCAATTCAGGATTATCACCATTAGACTCATTCTTGATGACGTATCGGTCGGAACTGAACAGCTGTAGCCAGGCCACGACAGCGGATGGCTATCTACAGCCAGCCAACATCGCAATATTGTTGGTTGGCCCGCGGACAACAAGTGTATCACGCGAGGATAGTAACCCTCTTGAACTGATCAGTCATGTTAACTTTTGGCTGACTAACCTGTCTGGCTAGCGTATGTGTTTCAGCTAGACATTTCGTATACTATAAATGACGAAATCTATAAGATATAGATAAAAAATATATATGTGTATAGTGTTCTAGGTCTCCCGCCCTTGAATAGTGCAACGCTGTTATTGCCGTCGTGTGAAGCTGCACCATCTAGAATCGTTTGCGAAAATGAAAACATAAGTTGTTCGAGTGCTATTCTAGAGAAACTAGTTGTTCGTTCACTTTGTTGGAAGAAAAGATTGTCTTTAACTTCCATTTGATTTGTTACCAGAAACTAAAATCCAGCATGGCTTGCCTATTAGTTAGTACGCCCTCATTTAGGTAACGATGTTCTAAAGGAACTGCAACTTTCACAATGCTAACTCTATGTGTCACCACGTCGCGCGAAAGACTCGAACCTGCGGCCTCCGACCCTTCACACACAGCCGTCCACGCCGCCATGCTGTATAGACATTCGAATGGACCTTAGAAGTGCTCGTAGAAGCTCTATCTAAAGTCCAGCAACATGCGTAATGCTTGTAGCATTGCCTTCCCTCGGCAGCAAGCAATGAACACATGTCGGACCTATTATCAAGTGACCTGCTGACTCTATCATTCGAGGCCACGTGATCAGCGGGCTGGCTATGTTGTCTTGCAGGATGGTCCATCAAGAAAAGAAGGATTACGCGGAGTTTAGGCCGGCCGGCACAATGAGTTCGCTGCAGAGTTCGCTCCCTTGCCCGCACCGCAGGATAACGGCTCCAGCTGTGTCAACCCCTGCCCCTTCGGGTCTCTCTCTCTCTCTCTCTCTCACGGTCTTTTATCTTCCACTTTGTCTCATTCTTTGTGTCATCCGCAATGGCCTTATACGGCTGGATTTCTACTGCTTTGTCCATATATGTCCATGCACTGGCACGGTCGGTTCGCTCGCACGGTCATCAGCGGCCGCGAACTAGCAGACAGATATATAAAGGATGAACGGCTGTGTACGGCTGCCATATTCTGCTATCACTCCGTTTTTGTCTGGTCCCTTTCGCTGCAGTCTCCTCACTCTTTCTAATGCACTTATTCGGACGATGATACGTAATTCGCTGGGACAGCAACGAAGCTGCAGTAATAGGATAATTTCTCTTCATAATGAAACTCACAATAATGCAGAAATCAGCCAGTGTCGAAGTCGAAGAGACAACGAACGCCCCTGGGGAATCGGTTTTCAGTCACACACACACACACACACGTTATCTCACCTTAGCCGGATTAATCTCTGTATGTTGCCTAGTTACGAAAATACGTTATTTATTTAGTAATTTATAACAATAGTTATCTAGTTATTTTTTTACGGCTTTTTCTTTTAAGTTGGTACACTGAAATTGCTGTGTTTCTGACTGCATACTGTTTCATGATGCCCAAACCTTCCACATTTGATACACTTAGAAACATATATTGCTGTATGAGGCATGAAGCAACTTCATTATAGTTAAAACCGCATGTTGCTCTGGGGAGTGTAGATAAGACAGAGTGGCACATTGGTAGCATACTCACGTACTTCTCCAACGACCATAGTTCAACTGTTATACCCATAGAAACTGAGAAGCCACTCTACACTTCGATGCCGAGGGAATCTCGAGCCCCTGTTGTTGCCCCTGCGTTGATCACATCGTACACACTCGAAGATTTTACACAAGCATCTGTCAACCAATCTGCATACGTATATACATCCTACTTGAGAAAATTGTTATCTGAGAGTAGAAGGGATTTACTACTTTTTGCTCACATGTTTTCTAGTCTACTTTGACTTTAGTTGTCAACCCCTTCCACCCCGCTGCAGTTCAATGGTTTGAGGAGCCCAAGAAAAAATTGCTTTGTCGCTCCTCGCTTGAACGAGCAATTCCCTGACCCCCCGGGGGAGCGCGGGGGCTGGCGAAGGACTATCAACGATCAGGGAGGGCCATTCCGGAAGCAGGCAATTTCTCAATCTCAAGGCTTTAGATGGGCAACCACTTGTCCGGCTTCGATTTGGATGACGCATCGTCTGGCGAGCAAAGTCACCAGAGGCCGTTTCGCCTTTGGGCGGGCATTCAAGTAATAACCTTTCTCACCTCAAGCTCGTCAAGTCGACTGATTCCGCCGCAGTACAGCCCTGCTAACCTTCATGTCCTATCATGATCCACCTAAGGCCACTGCCTCACCGGACTTGCAGATGGCTACCCGTGGCTCGTACGACCATATATGTACTGATTTGGATTTATAGCGAAGAATCGAGCCTACTTTTCTCTCAAGTAGTGATGGGATGTCTGTGGGTGTCATCGCGGAATATATGAACAACAGTGAACACGATCACTTAACAGATATCCACTATTGAATAAAACGGGCGAATGTCTGCAGCATAGCGTGGGTATGGGTGGCCCTCACGTCATTGAAAAGCGGGAACGGAAGTTCCTTGTCTTTATTGTGCCATATCCACGTCGGATCATATCTTGTGCGTGATACGAGGATTCTGTGGCCATTAATTAGCCTTTACTGGAGAATTTTCCATCTTGTTTAGCCTTAAATTATAACTAGAGATCGGGCTTTTTTTAGAAAGCACCACACTGAATGTGATTCATGATGAAAACGATATCCAAGGTCCATCCTAGTTTTTTTGATAAATTTAATATAAATGAAGATGTTTACTTAAATATCCAGCTGATGTGGCTGCCGTGAGATCGGGTAAGAAGACCGGACAAGGACAGGAACGGTAATGATCAAGTACATGTAACAACCTCTTCATGAAGATTTGAAACAGTCCACTTATGGATCTTTACTGGTGTTTAGCAGAGAGTCTGCCAGTGGGTGTGAAGCTGGACACGACGTCGTTAAGAGTGATTTTTTCCAATCCCACAGAGATATATCTGCCTAGCCACGAACTCGTGCGAAAGCAGTTTGTTGTACTTGATGTAATTTGCGGGGTCTGATGGAACATCTGAGTCTCAGCTCGTGATTTGAATTGCATGGAAACTGAGTTAAATTGTCGCCGACAAGGAACGATGCTGCCCGATAACATACACCAGAGATAAGCAGTTCTCGTGGTGGAGAAGGGACGGTCAAATCCGTCTATATTCCGAGTGTTCAGCCCATCTAAGCGTTTCGCTTTTAGACTAAGTGCATGCCATGGCCAGACCGAACGTTGGCTTTTAGGAGACCTTACTAAAAGGCGGTGGCGCCTTTCCGACAGAATGACGTTTGTTATCACAGTTCTGGCCGTTATCCAAGATAGCTCTCCCTTGGGACAAATACCGAGAATACAAGCAGTCGGTCGACAGCAATACTGCTGGACCATGCCCGTAAAAGAAGACCATATATAGTCTTGTATTTAACAATTAGAAATGTATGTGCATCATATGCACAGGAGAGGGTATTATGTTTATTTATTCATTTATGTGTCCTCCTTATTCCTTTAGGCATTTTACAAGCAGGGTAACAGTTGTTAGCTAGTCATATTTATTATATTATGACCCATTGGCCGTAGTGTTTAACACCACACTGGGCTGTTACTCGAATTGAAGTTACCGTCATCACAATATTTCTCATTACTGTTATTATCATCATCATACATTTAAGGATTAAATGAAGTAAGGGTTTAAATAAAATTATAAGATTATCTGTACACTGCATGCATTTTCCAACTCCCCCCCCCCCCCCCGAAGATAAAGGACCACTTGTTCTGTGCAGTAATTATTTAGCGATTAACTCAAAAAAGGGTGTGTGCAGTCCTAATGACACTACACATTGAAATCATATCGAAAGCCATACTATTCAAGACAAATGAAATGACACTTATTGATCGAAAAAAATTGTCTCTAATTCTTCTAAGATTATTCTCCCTTATAACAGCAAACATTTGATTTCTCCAAGAGTTGCTCAAATCAGCGCATCACGTTGATTTTCGCTGGTGATGAGCGATTTGCTCTTTGATAATCATCGCTTAAGTGTGTTTCGCTCAGATTATTCAGATTTCGCTACTAGCTTAGGTGAGACAGCATAAAGAATCGTTTTTTCCCCTATCGTCGGCATGCGAAGAAATTTTTTTAATACAAATCATACATAGTCATGTACCGCCAGGCTCAAACAGGGATCCAACCATTGGAATCCAGCTACGTACGCTACCGTGCTTTAGATAAGCCAACAATGACCAGTCATGCCAACGCCGCAAAGTGCACCCACTCGAAGAGACGGAGTAATGTTGAAAGGCGGTGTCCAGAGGGAGAGAACTTGAGCTTAGACACTACGAATTTTTCCTTTCATAAAATCTCTTGCGAGGTAACCGTCATTTCTTTCAGGGTTTGCTGGCCGCCCGTCCACAGTGCTAAGCACTGTGTATATTCCCGTATAATTTCCCAGTCTCAAATGGTTCGAGAGTATTATGATTCGTAGTACGTCCTTACGTACAGCTTACCGTATATCCCCCCCCCCCTAGAAAATGCTAAGTCGTAGGGAGAAGGGCAAAATGTATGGTTTCGTCTTGAATGCATATCATCACGAAACAACCTGACCCTAGTGGCACAGGGTCCGCAGGCTTATTATACGTAGGCTTTAAGCTGGATAAAAGATATATCGAATTGTATCGTTACTGTATACATCATAGTTTTTTTGTTCATTATGTGAGGCCATCTAAATTCGAGTGCGTGTCTGTGTGTCTATGGCCATATAGATACAAAGCTCGTTTTAAAAAAACAAAAAATGGGATAAACTATATATATAAATATATATATATATTAAAAAAAAACAAAAAAATTGTCTTTAAAAAAACAATTTTTTGGTTTTTATATATATATATATATATATAGGTTGATGACATGAAATCCTAACTAATATTCTTGTGGGTCTTCATACAAGCAATAATAAATGATGCTGTAGATATCAGGATATACATGCATGACGGTCGTGATGTCATGCAGTTAGTCTATAACCGAACGTTCTGAGTGGGCAAACGACCTTGACCTTGAACTGTTCATAGATAAATGTGCACTTTACACTGCAATTATGCACCCACGGCAGTGGACGCCGGGATCTTAAGTCACAGAGTCCAATTATAGGGTTGGGTCTCACTATATCCGCTTTCCTAAAATATTCTCAACACATGGCGGACATCGTTCTCCGGGCTCCGCCAGCGGAACTCAACCCGTCCTTTACTTTTTGTCTTCGAGAATTGTACGCTACATAATTACGAAAATGCTATATATTGAACAAATTATTTGGTAAATAGAGCCCCATATCAAATATCGTGGTTTGAGGAAACAAGTAACATCTTAAACTGTTTGCAGGACTAGTGGGCCACATGTGAATGTGATAGAGATTTACTGTGAAAGTCTTATGTATACATGGATATCTCGAAATAGCAGACAAGAGACTATAGACTACAATAACACTATTTACTGTGTTAGAAACGAAGCAATCTTGAATGGCGTTGAAAATATCAGTTCGATGAATTTACCACGAGATCCAAGTTTTGAGACCTTGCGAATGACATATTCCTGTATCGCCGGTAACAGTGTCCCGAGATCACATTCTGAGAAAGATCAACACCACCGTCAATGAATCTTCACCTCTGAACTTTAAAGTGTATTATATAAAAACTAGCAACATGCTATAGGCTTAGCGAGAAAGTGTTTCTATTTTGGCATAAGTTACCAAGTGGGAGTTCCTTACCAAGGGTGTACTGTCCACTCCACTAAAGTGGGTGGTCAGTTTTCCCAGACAACAAAAACTACGGCGGACCTCTTGAGTCATAAACTAATTCACGCCTCAACGAAAATTTATACTCGTCCCATAAAGCCTCTAGTTAAAGGCTCTGCCACAAATTATACTTTTAATGTATCTACATATATTTCCACGTTAATTACTGGTTGATCATTCATTATAAACGCGTGCACTAGCGAGCTAGCGGTGCAGGCTAACTACTACGAAATAGATAAGCAAAGCAATGACTCATAATTACGATAACTGTTCGGTTAGGGGTCTCTATCTCCGGTGGCCATACGGTCCACGTAAACACGTCCACCTCTTAAAGTGGTCATAGAATAAGCATGAGTGTCACTACCGTCGAACTACTCGTGTCCTCTCTAAAGGCATCTGGCACTGCCTACTACTTCACGTGGGCTACACGTGCGAACGGTGTTGAGCAGTATTTTTGTTTTTACAGTGAAAGGGTTACAGCTTGTGGGCGGACTATTCAAGCGTATATGGTAGACCGAGGGAGTGGCGAACGTCGGGAGGCGAACGGAATAGCTTAGGAGTACGTCGTAAACGTCGCCTGCGATGACCGAGTCGTCCTGCCCGAGGGTGTGATCCAACAGAGGTTTGTTTGGCTGGTCTACTGTGGCGAAAAACAACAAAACCCGTTAACAACCAGTAGCAACTGGGGGCGGTAATAGCAGTCGTGGGCAGCTTGATGAGTAGCTACGTCACGCAGGCTCGCGGACGAGACAGCGGCAGAATCTTGTACACTAACAGCGCTGGTGATAGGGATAGAGAGACGGCGATGTATAGTAACGCCATGGCAATCTGGTTGTCTGGAAATAGACGGTGTATTTATACTTCGCTTGGCTGGATAAGGAGGCCAGAGGTCACGCCGAGCGAGCCTAAGCGACCTACTCGCTTGCGTCGCGATCAGCATTGAGCAACTTGCAGTGAGAGTTGTTGCTGGGACAATGGAAACAACAGTTCATATGCTGTTGTTGTCGTTGTTGTCACACTGACAGCCTGTTTGTCCTTAGCAAAAGAGGCCTATTGTCTAGGCCATTGGCCTTTTGCCATTCAACCTGAACTTGAACGCCTAATCCACCATAGCATTGTTTTTCCACTTTGGCTTAAGCGACAGTACGTGTGCGCGACTTTCAACAGATAGACAATTCGCAAATCATCTACGCACATCGCACCTGGGGATTGCTAAATCTAGATCAATCATTTCTGTTCATCCTCAATGGTGACACATGTGTTGAGTGTTGGACAGTTGGACAGTGATACGTAATACATTATCTCGCAAGCACGGGTAAAGTTGAGTTTTTAAATAGACTTTTCCCATAAGTCTGCCTACATAGTGCATACACAGATAATTAATGCAAGGAGCATGACTAATACGGGAAATGATCAGCATATAACTAATGCCTCGAGATAGATGACGCCGGAAGCGAAGGCGCGTTTCACAGATCTACAGCCCGTTCATGATGTAAACGAGATTATATATATATACATATATATATATATATATAAAAGTAGTACATTCTATAAAATCAGTAAATAAAATGTATGTACGCTTGCGGCGGGCGGTTCATAATAAATAATATTCATAAAAATATAAAAATAACTTTGCAATAAAGTGAGTCTAACCTGTTAAAATGTCTACAGGTCGTTTGCGTTTATGTTCATAGGACACGACATCGAATAACTTAAATTGCTCCAATCAACTAATTAGTATGTGTGCTATAATGTCATGTTGTTTTTTTCATTGATTGCAGATTGTAGAATGGATCGAAGACAGCCCTCTGGGATTAACCCCGGAAATGGAAGAACTTCACAGTATTCTCTCCAAGCCGCATCTCAGAGTGAGTTTAACAAAAATAGCGTAGTCACTTCAAGGCGCGAGCCACCCCACACATGCATTGACATTCGTTACAACAGTTATCGATATCGAGGCTCAATCACAGGCTTCATCAGGCCTTTCTCGACAGAATTCGTACCATCGATACGAGAACGCCACCTAGCGACTAAATGCTCTCTGGCAAAATTTCTTAAAATTTCAACAAAAGTTCCCATATTTTTTATTACACTATATTTTAATTACTTTATTCTTGTGCTTCAACTGCTTTAACCTTTCTTTATTTCTATATTTCCTTTGAAACAAGTTCGATTATTTCCAATAATACTTTTCATTATTTTAAATAATAAGCAAATAGAACGTTTTCAAGCAAAAGTAAATAGCCGCAGGCCGCAGGTTCCGAATTTCCCCGCGACCTGTTGAGCACATATACAACAGGGAACCTAAGCATTGTCAACAAAGGAGGCTACGATCTCCCTTATGTTCGTGGCCCGTAGCACGATTCCGTTAGCTGTGGCTGCTATCGCAGTTGTCATTGTTGTCCAGCTGTAATGACCTCGTTTCAGATTTCCCGTCACAGGTGTTCCAGCTGACCCACCCTGAATTTTTCGTACATTTTTTTCTTCATGCTTTTCTTCCCAATTTTTTCCCCTTTGTTAGCTTACCATTTTTCAATTAGGTTAGGCTACTGCATTGGTCATTCAGTGATCTTAATGCTGCTACTTCATTACACCCACTTCAGATGTTCGTTTACAGTGTTCCGCTGCCGGAATTCCGTTGAATTGTTACGGTTATTCAATAAGCACCATTAATGAAATTGCTCTAGTGTCTTGTCCCAGTCGTTCCATTATACTGCAACAGTTGTCGAGTTGTTGGCGTCGTCGCCTGTACCAATGGTCTCGTCTTCCTGTTGAAATACACACGAGCTCATGTTTTTATTGCACAACTTCACCAGCGCCAACCGTTTCGGCCTATTGAAGCTACGGCGTTACCCCCATTGCGGTTGCCCCTTGATCTCAACGATACGACTACCTTACGTTGCCGGCGTGGTCGAACAAATCAAGAATCGCTTACTGCGTTTAGATCGACAGAGAATACGTGAACTTTCCATTGACTATTTTCACATGTATCACCATTGTCAGAGAAACACCCGATTCGATCAAAAAGCGAAAAAATTTAGCCCTTCCAAAATCCAGTGTTTATTTTTTATTGTATAGACCATAAGGGTAAAGGTTTTAGTGGTTTGTTAATGGAACTTAAGCAGTTTCACAATGCTTAGGTTCTCGTATATGTTGTCACCAGGTCGAGGGACAGCTCGAACCTGCCGCCTTCGGCACCCCGGCTTTTTACTTAAGCTTAAGAGACAACTTAGCCACTGCCTAAGTCAGGTTTTCTATAAAAAGAAAACAAAACTTTTTAGGTACTATTGAATGTATCTGTGCTACAGATTGTCATATCTGTGGTACAGAAATAGCTTTCCAAAATGTCATCTTTCCGCTGTGTGCAATGGGGGATTTTCTTTAAAAGTTTATAGAGGGAGCCGATTCCTTCCATTCATCTCCTTCTTACCATTGTCGCTATTCGTCATGCTAAACCTATACCGGAAAAATAATCGAAACTACGGGAGGCAGATTGTCGGCACTATCATGGAAAAGGAATTTTTTATATGTTTATATATGGACGTGATTTTTCTCCAGGCATGTCCTTTTCAGCATAGCTAAAATACAACAAGCATAAAAATCCTGACGTATATTTTAACGCACGTTAGTGTCAGAGAGAATTAAATATGAATTCTATACAATAATAATAATAATAATATTATCTCATGGAGAAGACATCGTTTGGTGCCAGCTGGCTCAGAACAACCGGCCGAACGACGGTCAAAAGTTGCGCCGAAAACTTCGAGGGTCGTCTTCTGCGGTGTCGATCTGAGGATAAATATGACCTTGAACGCGAATATTGTCAGGTTACGCGAGTAGCGTGTGATGCCTTCGAATACATAGTAGACCCCAGATGTTCCAGACTATGCAAATGATGTGAGCAGATTCTGTCGCCTCGAAAAAGCATCCCTATCTTCTATAACGATAAATGTCAATCTATTGTGTACACCGCTGAGTATATCTCATGTTGGCGTTCTGTTGCATCGCCTCCGACCGTACAAGAGTAGAAACTAGCTCAACGCGACGCATGTCCTTGACTTTTACCCGGCACAGTCAGTGCCATCGAATCGTTGAGGGAGTGCTAACCGATGCTTCCAATCGAAAAAAATCAATCATAAATTATCAAACATCACACTATAAGTACAGATGTTTTAACCTCAGAGGAGACGGACGAATTTTTCGAACTTAATCGTATAGACGTTAATAACCAACGATTTATTTCTCGAAGCTTCACGAACCTGTTCGCAGGGAAGTATAATGATTGGCGGAAATATCGCTGAAGCCAGTCGCTCCGTTGCAAGCCATATTGGTCACTGTAGTTACAATATTGCTGTTTATATCTAACACATGGCGGAATATATTTCCTTATATAAAGTCATACAGTTCTAAATATACAATAATTAACTCAACCTGCAGTACAATAACTGATAGCATGCAGGTTCTATTTTGGGCACACGCTTAGGGACTGTTTGGCAATTGGGACCTCCTTGTTTTAAGGATATCCTATTAAGGATATATAGTGAAGACTGCTCTTAGATGTGTTTCACGTTCAGAGGGACGGGACTTCAATTGTCGCTGGCCAATACATTTATATACATTTTTTTAATTATAAAATTAAGTAAATTTATTCATACATAATCTTATTGAGATTGAATATTGCAGACCCTCATTTCTCATTTGCCATATACCCTAGCACGGGATACACAAAGCTACCCTTGCGCTTCGGGAGCTCGAAGTTCGAAGCCTGGGGCGACCAAGCTATGAGCATCCAGACCATCGATTGCAATTTTACGAGTTACAGTGACGATTTCTGACCTGTTCAGTAAATTTACGAGTTGAACAAGGCTGTTTCCAAACACCAAATACATCAGATTGGATAACAATATACACACATTCACATGCTGGTATCCTGCACACATCCCATGATTGACTATTCCATCTATTTTATTACCCCCCCCCCCCATACATAGCATAAAAATAGTGGCGAGGAGCTAGATCCCGCCCTGCAATATGAATATCTAAAAATGGAAAAGATTGTTGAAAATGTATATCATTTTCACAACAGTAAATCACAAGTGCTACGCTGTACATTTTGCCAATCTGGCAAGAAGGTGGCCCGTATTAAATGTGTCTACACAAACAAACGACACGGGCCCTCTCCTCTTTGATACCTGAACCTGGACAATATCTTTTGTCTATTTGTGTTTTGGTCAATGATTCTTACTGTGACGCTAGTTGACGCCCCGCGTTCGTTGAGCGTTTGCAATATAAAACGAAGAGGCGTATTTTAAATACCACTCTATCCTGTTTACGTTACAGCGGTCATTTACGCTGCTCATTTGCTTCACTTTTAGGAGATCCGTAATGTTAAGCCTTGCTATCATAGGCGTGCTCATGTCACGCAGAAACCATTAGTCGTGCTTTCAAGCTATCCGGTGCCTGCTATGGCCTATGCCAAGCCTCTCCGAGGGGTTGGGCCAGGGAATGACGCTGATTGTTCCATACAAAACTTCATACCCCCCCCTTCGGTAGGCTTCTTACTGCAGTTGTCACTATCAGACGACATCGGTATGCCGAAAGTGAGATGTTTGCGACAGATATAATGAAGTCTTGATGATGTAAGCGACCTTGTTGGTTTTCCTAGCTATTCCGCATATATTCATACGAAGTTGGATGTGATGCTTGCTCAAGTATTCAGAAACACTGCGATATGCCAGTGTGGTCTTGTTTATGCTATTTTCGAGAGTTAACGCTATCTTCAAGGGTTCGCCTATGATTAGCGCTTAGACAGTGCTTTCGCCACCGTACTATAAGCCATATCGTTAGAGAACACGGGGGGGGTATTTCTCCCACTTTTCCGAAAGCCATTATCGCCGTCAAAAGCTCTGCGAGGCTGGTGTCTACACCGGCTAATTAGGTTCCGACCTAAAAGACACCAGTAAGGGCTCGCACAAGACGGTCATTAGAGTCATGATCGGAGAACGAAGCCCTCCGTAGCCCCGCATTCGACTCGTGTTTTCCTCTAGTGCTAACAGGTTGATTCGGACATTCGATGCCGAAATCTTGTCCACGAAATGCAGCTGAAATTATTATCATATTAAAGCACCAAATATCGCAAAAGTGGACTACCGTTTCGTCGACTCTCGCCTTAATACGGCCAAGCTCAATTACGACGGAGTGGGACATGAAATTTCTTGACAACACCTCAACATGACCTAGTTACGCACTAACAGATGCATTATCGACGCTGAAACCTCATTCTCTCCTTGCCAATAATAAACGTAAATAATAATGATACTCATTATCATAATCTACCATGTACCGCAGTGGACATGCTGGCCGCCTGACCAACGGCATAGAAAAAAACAGTGACTAGAATAGACGACCGGCAGCCTCCGGCCGAGAGGAGGACCCTGTTCGTTCAGCATGTACTATATATGCTATTACTACTACTACTACTACGCTGTGTTCCTTGGGCGCATTGCGATACAGCACTCCATCGTCTGGATTGTTCCCCAGAGGCTCTCTCTTTCTCTCTTTTCTAGGGGAAGGAATGGAATAGAGTCTCCATTGCCGACCGTTGGTTCGGCTTCTCTGCGACATTTTCGTTATACGCTAGTTTTCCTTTGTGCCTGACTTTCCCCCTACGCACACATGTACACACACACACACGGGAATCGTGTACCCACCGCCGTCGTCTCTGGCACAGAGCAGTTAGATTGTCTTCTGTAATTGTTCACTAGTCGTAAACCAAATGGAGTGCCACTTTCCACACGTGTGTCGACAGTGTCATCTTCCGACACATCAAGGACGAGTGAATTGCTCGGCCGGACCTAGGGGGTAGACCCTTTTCTCCGGTGGGTTTTCAGGAGCACTCGACTTATTTCTTGGACTTTTCCTAACGCGCCCTTTAACGACGCGACCGAAACAGCGACCAACTGGACCGTCCTTGGCCTCTTCGTGGTCAACTGCAGCACACCCTACTGAGCAAACGCTAGAAACGCGGACGATCACACACAGAGCGCCAATACATCGGCCCGACCATAACGTAGATTTAGATCTAAACAGACAGATATTATAGATACGTACGCATGAACTGTCTCCTGGTGCTTTCAAGAACAGCTCACCTAAAAAAAAGACACTATTTCTCCTGGCCTGCACTGCAGCTGTTTAAGGATTTGGCAGTTTGGGCGTGATAGATTGCTGATAAGGAAAGAAATGCTTTGAGCGCTAAGGTTCATAGGGGCCACGTGTAACTGTTATATACGGTGACTATCATTACCAATATTCTAGTATTTGAATGCTAATTATATTAATATATTGTGCCAAATACGATCCCAAATAAGGACAGAGCCTGGCTTCGCTTGCCAGTTCTCCCCAGTATAACAGTGGAAGGGTTTACCGGTGTAGTTATTGTTCCATCAGAACTTCAGCAGTGGCTGAGAAGACGATACCTGTTCAGGGTGACAGCATATGTCATGTACATCGATTGCCCCGATTAATTCTTAAGAAGCTATTTTAAAATGGCGAATATTGTTATTTTCACGTTGGGTTGTATATCGTGTTTTTTAGTCATATGAGGTAAAAGCTTCAATTCTTACTAATTAAATCCTCATAGTGAACCAAGGACGCGTTCATCTGCCAGCATCAAGCACTAAAGAGCGCTCATGGATAGACCACTTGAAATGAAAATGGAAAGAACATGACTCGATGTCTCTATTGCTCGCTAAATCAGTAGACCAAAATGACACCGTTGTTAACACACAGGAACTAACTGTATTTATTAATAAACCAAATGTTAGTTGACTGCATTATACAAATGGTGGGCCTCTATTTATACCAATACTGAAAATAAGTCAGATAGATTACCCGATGAAGTTTAATACTGATCTTTAATAGTAGTTATCGGGCATAATGAAAACGCATGAAAAAAAATAATTGATAGCGGCAAGCCTTTTACCATAAAAAGTGCTTTCTCTTGTTCAGCGGATTTTCATCATTATTAAGAAGGGATCATGTTGGGTCTCTGACTGATAATAATATGAAGAAAGGTCAGGCAAGAAATATTATAGTTCCTTTACGACGCCCCTGTCAACTATTAAAAGTGAGAGCAAAATAAATATTATCCTTCGTAATCAAATATCCATCGAGGTCGGACTTGAGTACTAATTAGTAATAGAGTATCGAAATTAACAGCGTCTCACTACTGGTGGGAAGTTTAGCCGTGGCCAGTTGCTTCAGGATCATATATTCTACAAGGACACCTTCATTCATCAGCTTCCTGATTAGTGAGAGCTTCTGGATAGGATTAGAACTTCAAATGTATCTATGCACAAAGTTTCCCTCGTGAACTGTACTAGCTTAGTAGACGCCATTGAAATTAGTCCGACGAAGAACATCGTAAGTCCCTTACTTACTGTGTCCAACACACTATTTTGGCTAGAGAAGAAAATCTTATGGTCATTCGTGCCTGACTCTTGGCAATGGTGGGTTCCCTGACCTTGAATCTGCTGGCTTACGTTCCAAACTTTACGCATTTTTTTTTATACTTGCCTTCTTATGACTAGGAACTTTTTTTGGCCCGCTGGTGGGTTTGCTGGGTCATTTCATTATACTCTTTCTTTGAGTGGAGAGTTGAATGGCTTTAAACTGGTGTCCTGTCATACCCAAATCACAATACCCTGTGTAGGGTTTATCATCATTCGAGTCCTAGAAAGTCCGCCCATCATTAAAACAGAAATCTTTCTTGAATGACGATCTGAAAACTTCACGCGTTCCGAACTGCATTCAGGGAAATCTCTGAAATCAAAGTTGAATCGGTAACCATCTGCGTGTGGAAGATCAAGACCACTTCTAAAGTCATTGATGTCCTCCGCCGGGGTTGTCTCCCAGACTAAGACTACAAATGTCTTTCCTAGTCTAGAAAATGTTTGGAATTATTTAGCAGGTGTTGCTTCCTTTGAATTAGTACACAGTTTAATTATTCTAGTACATGCCTAGTGGATGTCTTCCGATTAATTAAATCGTGGATTAATAGATGCCACTGGCACCAGTTATACCACACATTGATTGACTTCGTCTTCGATAGGGATTTCTAAATCCTCCCACAAGGAATTAGAAGTGCTTTGCGAACTCCGCGAAAATTTGACTCGTTTTCACTAGATTGTCACGATTTCCTAACTGCGGAGGGTGCCGACAAAATCCTTGCGTTTAGCGCACCCCTAAGAGCCGTTATAAGCGTTGGTGAATACCAATGTCAGTAGAAAGTGGCAAAGACTCTATAACAAAACGTCGGCGATGTAGCGACAAAAAACGAACGATAAGTCCTCGAGGAATAACAGTTGTTAGCTAGTGAATTTGAAATGAACACAGAACCCACTTCTCTCTTCACGCATATTTTTCTCGCTAGACAGGAACTAAGACCTGGGGGCAACAATCAAGGCAGTATTTGCCGTTCGGGGGCGACAGGGAGCTCTGCACCTACCCTGCCTGCCGCACCCTATATAGGTTTGTTGTTACCGTCCTACTCAGTTCCTTCGCCTAGGTGGCTGGCCCTGTCCCCGTAGTGAGTTTTCATCTGCCACCACCGACGACGATGGCTGTGACCGTTGAGGTAGTAGCTGGCTGCAGCCGTCTGTCGCTGTTTCTGTCGGCCTGAGTGACGAGTCGGCCTCCCGGCCTGACATCGGCGCCTACGACACCGACCGAATGCCGAGGAGCAGTGGAGGGGTTGGTGTAAAAAAAAAGTAAAAACGAAATAATAAAAATAAGAGAACCTTGCCATGCTTCGTACAACCCACCTTCACCATAGCTCACAGCGAGTTGAGGTGAGGCGGGGTGAGGCGGGGTGAGGCAGGGCAGGGAGAGCCGAGTGAAACGAATGTGCTAACGTTCAGTACAGCTCTGGGCGACGCCCGGTTGTCGGCGACGCCGGTGGGCCGATCGCAAAACAGAGTCGTTGGCGGGGAACACAAAGTTACTGAGAGACTGTGAAGTGGTGTGCCTCCACCCCGAGTAGCACTATGGCGGCAAGTGGCTCGCCGGACGAAAACGGCCTACGCAAACGGTTGGAAGAGTTGAGTTGAGAAACACAAGCGATGTTAGGCAGAATGAAGTGACTCTTGGTGGCCCTCGGTACACTTTATATATTCGAGTGTAACTGCTCGAGTGTTCTGCTTATCTGTATAAGTAACCAGGCGTGTGGGGTGGTGGTGCCACTATAAACTCATAGAGAAATAGAGAAAGTGGGCAATGAGCCTAAGTTCGATGGAGTATACCATATTATACGCAATGTAGAATCTATACAATGCTTACAGAAGGAGTAACTGCGGAAAAAAAGCGCTTGCTTGGATCGTGTTATCGTCAGAAACTATTGAGGGCACAGGGATTGAGTATGCAGTTATATACAAACGAAGAAATGCAGAAAGCAGCTGGATACCAGTTTGCTTGTTGATCTGGAGCACGGAGTGGTGGGGGTGTGAGGCAAGGGCAATGCCAGAAAATGGAAGTGAGCGTATCATCGTAAGGAAGACTACGATCTCGGGATCAGACGTACATCACCTAAAATGTTCACCGCAAAGCCTTAAGTGGCTAGGATGTGTAATGCATATGCCCTAGGTGTAAACCCAACTGCTTGAGTGCCTTGAACGCTCAAGACATTCTAGCCGCCATTGTGACATGAGGCAAGGTTGTCGCAGGAAAATTATTTGTGGCTAATGCTGCTAATAATAATAATAACTACTATTACAATAAAATTAATAACAAACCGAACGAACAGATCTCACTAGGCTCAAGCAGGCAAGTACGAAAGGCACGAAGTTGGGCTCAGCAACTATTGTGTGCCCTTCCTTTGTCAGCGAAGATCACAACAAAAGTAATGCTTAATGGGACGACTGCCCAGTCACACCGTCAGTTAGAGGCGGCCTCTTGACTTTCGTGGATATGTTCCACACGTCGCTGTTGGCTTAACTAATGCGATGTTCAGTTTCTATGGGCTCATGAATATACTCTGATCTAGTTGCTATTTTCTGCGATTTTATTTCTTACGTATCTACAAATTGTTCCGTAAAAATGGTGATGATGAAAAGTGAGGTCTAAGATTAGTAATGCGGACGCTAAGCTCAGATGGAAGAGCTTCAAAAGAATTGATTATCCGAAGGGGTAAGGACTATGGCATGTGTTCGTGTCTCCATCGTTCGCCTAAAATAATTTGTTGAAGAAATGGAATCAAAAGCCTCAAACTGGTCAATGTCGGCGAGTGTTGGGAAGAGCTCAAACAGCTGTATCTGCGATCATATTCCTGCGTTCGGACCACTCTCTAAAGACAAACCCCTAGAGTCTAGATCTTCTTATAATTCCTGAAATCCTCTAGATCCAATATGGTAAATCACTTATTATATTTTGAAATGTGCCCCCAGCTCGGGTTCAATGACGAGGTAAGCTGGCACGGGGGAGCATGAGGGATAATCACTTCACTCAGCCCCTTCTAAATATATATGCAATTCCAATGACAGGTTCCCCGCACGTTTAATTATCAGTTCTAGATTTTGGCTAAATGTGTATGAGAAAGTTTGCATATATGATACGATCTACTAGTCCCCATTTAGTCCGTATAAATTGCTGGTCTGACCTGCCATTCCAAGAGTTTTATATATATATATATATATATATATATATATGGGTTTTCAACGCATCGCAGTTGACTCTTCTAGATACGTATGAGTGCGCCAAAAAGAGCATTCTCACTGTTTTCACAATAACAGTCTGATTTGACACGCTCTTTCAATAAATAATAATACTTGTGTTGACCTAGTGCGCCGATCGACAGCCACCACATTGAGGCATACAGAGGTTACTCTGGGTGGACATTTTGGACACGGCTCTCCTGAAGACGTCTCTAACTGAGGCTTGCTTAGCTCCTCACTACCGCATGTGTTAGCTGTTCAAGATTGGGGCCCGACTGAAGGAAGAGACGGCAGCTGGCAGCTTAAAGGGCTGGCACGGGTGAGGGGTAGATAGAGAGAGAGAGAGAGAGAGAGAGAGAGAGAAAGGATACCGAGGAGCGTCATTCAAATTAGCGCGGGTTATACCCGCCTCCTGTGTCACGCTCATCTATCCTAGGAGAGATCTGGTGTTATGGTGGTGTCCTTTGCCGGAGTCCAACCACCACTGCCTAGCGTCACTCTCTCCTCTCTCTCTCTCTCTTCACCTGGATGGACATGACAGCCACTTTAAACTTTATTTAGGGAACACGGGAAGACAGATGCTTCACGGAACAGAGGCGGGCGTGGGCGCTGCAGCGAACGACTGCAAGAGCAATGAGGGAATGTGAAAGGGGTAAGAAGAGGGCGGCATATTTTTCGATCCCCCGATCCCTGGGGGGGGCGGGCGGGTTGTGGGGCAAACTTTCTCGGGCGTCGGCCGGGCCACGACGAGGCGGGACAAGACAACGTTGACCGCGAGGGAGGATCCAGCTGGACTGCTCATCCACACGTTGGTGCTGATGCCACGACGCTCGCTCAGGCTAAGACGCAGAACGAGCCGTTGTGGATGCGCTCGTGCGCTACTTTTGTTGCTAGCATCAAGCAACCCACTAACTTAATCTTCATATAAATGCATACGTGTTGCTTTGCCTGCACGCACGCACACACACACACACCGGTGTCCGTACGTATGATAATACAAAGTATTATTATTATTATTGCTATGACTATAGAGTGCACCCGGCGTGATGACATCTGGTACCAGACCCCCTGTCACAAGCCGCCATACGCCGCTAAGCGTAAAAGGGCGCATACGCTGCTATGGTGTAACGATATGCTGTTTACGATAGAGGGCACAAAGTCTGTTCGTGCTTCTTACCCATGTTATTCTACTTGGCTTGGCGTGCCTGTAGTACACCGTTATACATAGTGGTCGTAGGGGTATTCGGCGCCGTAGTTTCTTCCCATTTAAAGTGCTCCCATCAGCTACGGTCCCCACCGGCCCCTTTACATGCAACTATATATATATATATATATATGCTTTTGATCGTTCCTAACTTGTTTTCTTTTTCTCTAGCATTTCCACTCGGGAGTACCGCCCTCATGCCAGCATTCTCGCTACTCGAAGGGAAAAAAGTTTGGTTTGAGGAGGGCCTCGCGAAAGCGTGCAACTAACTAGGCAAGCAACGACTATATCGACGGCATCATCATACAAGTTAGCATTCGGGCGGTGCAGCACAGTGCCTCGTTTTTGCCGGCTACTCTGAAACCGGGAAGCGATTTACGAGCAACAATTGGCAACAGTCCCCGTCTAGTGGCACAAATCAATGTGCTCCAGTGGAGAGCTTAACCTGCGCGAGGATCAGCTTGCTTTTGCGGGAAGATATACGGTACAATGTTCCGGTACCATATCTTTGCGTTGGATAATATAGATAGATAGGCTACATAGGGCTGATCTGGGCTTTATAAAACAAAGATACAATGTTAGCTCTGCGGCGGCACTAATTCCTCCAGGGAGAAACTCTAACGGATATATATATATATATATGACAGGCAGCGTTCTACATCTTGTCCGGGCCGCGGGAGCCTATATCGCGGCAAACAGAGTGGGAATGCGGCGCCCAGCCAAGTCTATGAAACAGCTCTATCTCGCGCGCACTGTTCTGTGATGTCCGCCCTCTTTTGGGCTGGGCATCGGGTTCTATTTCTACAGTTAACTGTTACTGGAAGTCTCACTTTGATTTAACTCGACACACACGACTATACATTTGACACACACAGAAACAAGTAGTGTCGGCCGAGTTACATGCAAGTCAACGCTTGACACTGTTTCTTCCATAATCCTACTCTTCTTTTTAATCCCGAAGCATTAGGCTGTTGTGCGAAGTTACTGATTAGGTGCGAAATCAACAAATGACTAAGTGCTAATAGTTCGAACATTCGCGAAAGCTAGCTGGAGGCAATTATGCTCTCTATTTCAACACCGATTGACTATTGGCCCTTAGTCAATCGGTGGTACCCGCCCTCGAATAGCTTCATGATTAACAGTTTAATAGACGGAATATAATGATATGCATGGCTGATTCGGCCGCTACCACCAATACTGTGTGATCGTTGTAATTACATGACTTCAAGCCGGCGATTAATCCCTTCTTGTTTAGCATTGTTCGTGTTCTGTGGAGTGTCACAAGTGACGCCATCACGTGCGGTTGCCTAGCACGTCTATCGTGGCATTAGGTTAGACGTGATCTTCTTGACTTTTCCGCATGAAGGTTTGGCGCTTTTATACGCAGTAAAACTTTAACCGTGATTAAGTGAGTCAGTGTCTCCTGGGTAGCGTCACCCCAGCTGACTGTGAAGTTAGTCTAATATATCACTGCAGAGCCGTGTATCATATGAACTTTAATACCATGGCTGCTTGGCTTTCATTCGTACGCAAATACATCGTCTAACCCTTCTCATGATAAACTTTGTGTAGAGACCGAAACGTATCAGGGAAATCTCTCATGTTGTTTGAATTTTGAAATAAGGACCGATTGAGTGTATATCACAAGGCTTGGCACGTGACTACATAACAGGTATAGACTATGCTTATGCTACCGTAAGCGAAAGCCAAAAGTGCGGTGAAATCGTAAACATTACAGACATACTTATAAGTGGGTGTCACCAATCGGCGACAATCGGCTGGCGAAGAAATGCGAAGCCCAAACCAGTGGTAAGCACGAACATTATGAAGATTGTAAGGATCGTCTGTTGTTACACGAGGAACACTACCCTGTAAGGAAATAGCAGGTTTTACAGCACACGTTAAGTTCATGAGAAGTATGGACAACTTGTCCATACTTTCCATCCTTTGAGGAATACTTTCCATTCCCCAATGGAAAGCTTGTTATACATAACGTAAGTTAACCGGGTCGAAATAGATTTTATTTACCACATAACAAAATGGATAGACATTAGGAACGAGCTGTGAAGCTCAGTGATAATGCTTCCAATAATAAGCATCTAGTTCATTTTCGATATCCGGTCCTGGCATTGTTTCAGAGACCTGATGATTACTAAGAGCTACAATAAAGGAACGCTTCGTGACGTTCATAGATTGTATTATACACGATTTCGATTATATTTAAGATGTTTCCTTCTGTTGGAACCTTTTTCAAGGATAGTTTCGACTGTTGTGGTTGCTCCCATACATATATATATATATATATATATATGAAGAAGACATTAAAAGATCATTATAAAGGAAGTGTCGCAATAGAATTTATCTAGAGCTCACATGGGCTCTGAGTCAAATGTTTACCTTCTGCATTTCCTGATGAGCTCACATGGGCTCTGAGTCAAATGTTTACCTTCTGCATTTCCTGATGAATTAACTGGATAACTGGCGTTTTGTGCACATAGGAAAAATAAGGTAGAATTGACCTGCCACGGCGACCTCTGGTCAAACCAGCTCTCATCGCCTACAACAGGCTAACATGCATTTTCGAAATCAATTTTTCGAATTTCCTGTCGGGACATTGGTGTTGGAGGTAAAGGTAAAGCTTTATTGATTTGTTAAAGGAACTGCATACAATGCTTAAGTTCTCTTATATGTCATGCAACGGGATCCGAACCTGCGGCCTCTGGCACTTTACAGCTAGAAACTCAGGAGGTACTTCGGGGCTTCTAATGCCGATCTTCTTAGAACAACCAATACTCGGCCCAATGGTATGGCAGGACCTGGCGGCAAAGCTGGAGGTCGTATTTCGACAAATTTTGAGAACATAGCACTTTCGACTGTTGTTGCGCTCCGTCATTGATGAGATTGTGGGTTTCAATGTTTACTAGCTGTTGATATCGTGTTCCTCATTCGGCTACCCATGAAAGGCCAATTTAGGATGGCCTTCGTCGGCTGTATAAACCCTTTAACAGGTGTGTTCTCATAGCTAGCCTTCAGTTGTTCCTTCGTGGCAGCAGGGACCCGGCACCGCTGAGTAGCCACATTGTTTCACGGACATCATATCGGCCGTACCGGACATCGGGGAAGTCCGTCATGTTACACTGGCAAGTTGGCCCAGTTCTGGAAGATACACGATCTATCATAATTCGTAGATTAGGCAGTCCGCGTCCAAGAACTAGTTCGCTAACGAACCGAACGTTCCACCCTCTTCGGAGTCTCCTTTTTTTCGGATATGAACGGGGTAATTGCTAGTTCTGGGTTTCCCAAAGGAACAGATTATTTCATTCGTTCTAACAGTCCCAGGGGTAATATTTATTAGCGACTGTGGGCACATGTGGTCCAGAGACAAGCCGCCGATCTGAGTCCAGGTCCGGAGAACCAAATATCTGCTGGTGTACACCGAAACTCGTAATATCCTCTCGGCCAAATTCCCCAGAGCAGTCTTAGAATACGGTCGCAAGGCAAAACTACACCGTCATTTCGGTTGACACACGTAATCATAGTGAAAGCTACAGTACATTCGAACAAACACTTCGGTCGAAATAGAATGTTATTAGTATATGAAATCTCCCCACATCTGAACTAATTTAAAAATCCTCAATGGCGTAATTTACTAATCTAATTATATTTGCATGCGGTTAACCGGGGCACATCGTATCCACGCGAATAGGGACTTTGACATAGAACGCGTCATCGGCCAATAAAATTACAGATGGCTGAATCACTGGCAAGCATCCCATGCATACGTGAATTGTGTCGAATAGAAGACAGTCATTGTTGTTCGACGTTCAACGAAGGTTCTTCCTCCAATCGCCATAAGCTTCCTTTCAAGTTTCAAGGTCAAATAGCTTAAGTAGTTTTTACAAAGTATGAACAGAACGCCGCTGCTCACTTTGGTACACAAGAAATTTGAAAAAGACCGCGTCCCGGATGGACTCCTACGAATCCCAATCTATCCATCGGGGTACGCCAGTAGCTGTGTGGACGTAGACTGTATTTTCCTACGTTCCTTTAAAGGGAAACAAGACAAAATAGGTCACGATCAATTAAGAACCTTTCTACTCTCTAGTCTTTGAGAATAATGCCGGTAGGTATCTGTCACTCAACAAGGCTCGAACCTCCGGACTGTGGCTTTTAACCAGCGAGAGACTTGACAGCCGGACATGCCACCCACTTCAGCGCAAACAGCATTAGTCCCCAAAATCAATCAAAGGAACTTCACAAATACAAAAAAAAACACCTGTATATTTTCCGTATCGCGATTTTTCTTCTGAGACACGCGATGTAAAGCGGGATCGATTGATTGTTGATGTTTGATCCGAATTAGCTCTTAACCGAAGCTGCACTAATTGAAGTTATATGCGTCTCGTGCCGAGAATTCGGAAAATGGACAACTGTGGATTGTCTTGAAGTAACTAAAAAGAACGGAATAACAATGTGAAATTTTATCTCTATCTTAAAGCTTGCATATGTCTGCTGTAGGTCTGACGTGCTTCAGAGTAAGGACAAGTTGAGAAAAGCGTTCCGCATTGGACAGTATATCTCGAATGGTTATTTTTTCGGAATTATTATCTTTGAATGTCGCCCGTAACTTCAAGTCGATATACACTATCAAATATTCCATGTGCAATGATGTGTTATCACGGGCTCTGAGAGGCCTCGCATTGTGAGTCGAACGAGAATCATAGCGTAGCCTGAACAGTTCCAACCATTACCGTGGGAGACGCCTCCCAGAGACACTCGTCAGCTTCGCACGAAAAACAATTATCACTTTAATTAAGATGTTCACCTTCTTGCCACACGCACGCTTTGTATTTGGCAACTCGCTAAAGCTCTCTCGTTCGTTCCTATGGCTCGCCTATGCAAACGAAAACTTATCGCGGTTATCTGCAACTTGCTCAGAACGCTTACTTCCCAGCGGTCCCCGTAACCAATCATATAAACACACTGTTAACACACTACACATTGTATTCTTTGATTTAAATTGCAACATAGCCTAATTACAGTGTCGCTTACTCCGGTGACCAGTACAATTAACGATGAGCAAGATTAAGCCACCAGGTGTCCTTTGTCCTCCCGGCTGATCGTCCGGTTTCGACAAAATGAGGATCCGATTTTAGTCTCAGATCCTTTCGTTGATCTGTTCCGACTTCTGCTGAGTCAGGCGAATCGTCCCTTGGGTCGAGTGCACGGACTCATAGCGTCACTACTAATTTGCCATCGCCAATAGGTGTGTTTGTCGCAGAGGAACACGGGCTGTTATAATATACGTTTAATTATGACCATCATTTAAGTGCTTCCCTTGAAGCTCGCCAGCTCCCTGGGATAGCTAGTAATGCCTAAGGATTTTAGTAGTGCCGAAGGATTTTAATCGGCCCCTGTGCCCTTGTCACATACGGCTAACAGCTTTGAGTCCGCCCTAAGAAAAGCTTAGACCATCTTTGGGTTGTTGCTGCAAGCGCCTTAAATCTGAATAAGCCCTAGTCTGTTCTGTAAATAAATTCTAAAAGGGGCGAGGTGCATGAAGTCTGCCTGCACTCGGGCTAAGTATCGTCTTCGAAACTGGTTAAGGGAATTGGAACGTCGCACAACATTTTTGTTCAATTACGCTCCTATCTCTCGTTCAATCTGGCGCCAATTTTCCTTACTGCTCCGACCATCATCGACATCTCAATCGGGACATAATCAGTACCGCCAGATGCGATTTTACGCTATTTCGCCCAAAACCCCTCGGATCGAACAGACCCACACAGAGACTGAGACTTCGTTGGGAAGTCGTTAAGGGTTGATTGGACAAATGATCCTACGTTGTACTTAATATACATAACACAATACTGATCAGTACAAATAGCAAGTAAAGGTAAAGCTTAATTGATTTATTAAAGGAAGTGCATACAATGCTTAAGTTCTTTTGTATGTCGTGCAACGGGATTCGAACCTGTGGCCTCTGGCTTCTTACAGCCAGCGACTCAGCCGACCAAGCCACCGCGCTGACTATATATATAATATATATATATATATATATATATATATATATATATATTTGTATGTATAAATATCTATGATATTACATATGATATATCCCACTATGAAATATGTGTTTCATACATAATTCACGAGTTATTGACGAAAGCGCTATGAATCGCCGAAGTTGTCGATTAATTTCCACTTTAGACTATCTCGCATTATAATATAATACGTATGGCAAGAAGCAAGACCTGATGAGGCTATGCTAACAGTGTGTGCCGACTGTTTGTCATAGAACACGCCTACTTATCCGTCCAATATACGTCGCTATTTACTTAGATGATGCGACAGACGTTGAAACATACCATTGCTCATGTGTGTGGGCGTGTGCACGCCTGTGTGCCGATGCTGTCGTGGCTCTATCAACTTGCTAGTACATTAGCGTGGCTCTTTTTAACCTGAACCAGATGCGTGCTGCGGTCAGCGAGGGACACCAACGCTCTCAGCTAATGCAGACATACATACATACAGACATACAGACAGATAGCCTAGCCTAACCTGGCCTAGCTGGCTACCTGATGTGATACAACATTGAGCAAAAGGCGGCCTACTCGAGTGTCTTTCTGGCTCGCCCACGCTTCGCTGGCCGCATCACTGCCGTAGACTGTCTCCGTCACTCACAGCATGTCGTGGCTCACCGTGAAATCGAAAAAGACCACGAGGAATTGAATCCAATATGCGAGCTTAGTTATGCCAAGGTGTCGATATCACACGAGGGACAGACTATCCTGTGTCTGTGTCTCGTTGCCTGCTGGATTTCAAGAGGCCAATTCGACTACTACGACCGTACGTGCTCGTAGTCGCAATACACAACGCGATTACTGCGTTCGAGTTTGCTGGAGCACCCGAGCAGAAACTTTACTCCTCCACCCCCCCCCCGTCTTGATTCACCCCTCGGCCACGCAGGACCGGTCGCCTTCGCCATAAAACGAGATGCTCACACTCGACTTGGGGGTTTTTGCGAATCGCGTCGAACAGAACTGCTGTCTCGTGCCAACCTGATGCCGAGGATCCCATATGACCAAAGTAGCTACACACACACACACACACGCGTACAC
This sequence comes from Stratiolaelaps scimitus, assembly GCA_019614645.1. NCBI lineage: Eukaryota > Metazoa > Arthropoda > Arachnida > Mesostigmata > Laelapidae > Stratiolaelaps > Stratiolaelaps scimitus. Next base: position 1,365,207 of record JABWDB010000037.1, read on the forward strand.
CCCCAGAGAGATCCTGCATGATCTCATTCTTGAGCCAAGAAGAGATGTCTGTAGTTTTGCCCATCGGCGTCCAACGACGTAATCTACTTTTATGGATAGGTGACGCACCGCGCTGGTTCCGTATTGGTTTTATCAGTTCCCGTTGCACCGTCCCTGTGCATTATCGTTGAACTATCGAACTCGACTCTAGAAAACTTGACGACGGAATAGATAGACTCTCAGCAGAGGGTGGTGGTTTTAGCAGGCAGAAGCATTTTGTCATCCACGTCAACCCCCCTTCACTGGATCGGCACACTTTCATGGAGATTGAAGTAATGTCTCTGGTGGTGCCCGTGCGTATGAAGAAAATGTCCTCTTCTCCAAAAAAAAATAATAAAGAACTACCAAACTAGTTAGAACTAGTGACCTACTCCCCTCAAACTACACAATGTGCTTCCTGCTCAATGAATCTGTCGGCTCTATCCTAGTTACTGGATCATATTTACTAACTGAAACAGTATTGGACTGTTTGAATAGGAGAACCTCCGAAAATCCGTTTTGAGGGGTCCGTCTTATGAGGTTGCAATGCCGAACGCAGCTGTACCGCTGGACCGAGTTCAATGTTGGCTGAGAAAAATCACCACTGAAAATTGACTCTGCTAGATTAGGCGGATGGACGAATGAATTGCTTGATTCTAATGGGTGACAATGGACATAGCGATGAACACAATACCTGAGAGCGAACTCGTAGATTTTTTCACTCCGAACTAAGCCGAACGATGCTCAAAAAGGCCTTTTTGTGCGCATATACTTCGTCTGATGAAATTCAGACGCGAATCCTTAAAGACGGCTTCTATACTTCCTTGCCTTACCGTTCGAGGAGCGTTTATCCTGTCGCCGCGCTCGCGACGTCCCTCCAAGGCCTATAGAACGGATGAAGATTGATTAAAGTTTCCTAACTCGTTCTTCAGGCCCTTTATTTGCTTGGCCTTACTCTACGAACGCGCGCGATTGCAACACACACACACGCTCGCAGACATACGATTCCCCGCGATTTTATTGCCCTAAATGGCCAACGAGAATTGTCTAAAACAATCCAGTCGAGATTGGCATCGGCTTAGGAAACGGGTGCCGAAAATTAATGCCCCACAAACGTCGAGTTTGATATTGTGATCAGTAGACACGAAACGTGTGAATGAATACTGACGATTTATGCGCTAATTGGGAAATGCAGCGAATACTCTGCGCTATGGACGAGGCCACCCCTTTGAGTGGGAGCCACTAAATGAGCTGTAATTCTGTTCGCATAGTCATTCATATTCTACATAGGTGGATATCATAGGAGAATTATTGATATATTTATTCATGAGTACCGATGGTTCCTAGAGACAGGTTTTACTGAAGTGAAGAAGACAGCTTTATCGTATGAGAAAATCTGATTAGGGCAGGACACCGAGATGGATTCGTAGGACGGACCTGTTCAATAGTGAATCTTTACGTGAAGAGAGGCTTCACATCTCAATACGCTGGTTTCAGGCCAGCCATACAATTGGACCACTGAAGCCAAACTTTAAGCCTTGGTAATTTAAAGCTGATCAGAGCAGTGGAACGCTTCCGCATAATACCGGATATACACCGAGAGGTATTCCTACGGAGCGGAACAACACCTGGGTCATTGCGCTGTTGTGCACCTCTTCGAAGTTTAGGTGTACGAAATCCAATGTGTTTCCAATGTTTGCATCGAACAGCTAACTAACTAATTAAGTAAACATCATCGCATGGAGTTCAGCTTTGAATATATGTTTACTATCAAAATTAACATGAGTAATCATGTATCTGATTCGTATGCCCCTCGCGGACATACGTATATATATATATATATTTTTTGTTTTTATACATATCCGAATATCTCTGCTTCCTGCAAATTTCACCATCAGAACTTAGCAGCGCTGAATGAACAGGCGTTCAGGTTCTCGTTGAAGCATCCGAACACATCTTGGTGTATCCTCGATTCTCCGGCATGTAAACGTCTCATCATTAATACAGTTTTAGGTTTAATATTGGGATCGAGCCCTGTGGTATGGTGCATTCGTGTGCGCCTACCATCCACCCCGAGTAGAAGAACGTAGGCGCACACCTACCGAATTCGCTCCCCACGGTAGCACAACTTGCGAAGGTATACACCTATGGGTAGACCTAGGGAAAAACACACATTTCCATTTAGGTCAGTTGTGAGCCTACTATTTTCGTTCACCCTGTATTATTACTTGCGAGAGTGAGATAATGCTTTTGGGAAAATGGCCGTTGATTTTCAAGTCGACATATCTGATCGAAGCGAACTTTCACTGGGCTATTGGAGATTTAATCAATGCTTATCTTTCGTTTTTGATTTTTTTTTGGAAAACTACAATAGATAAGATGACCTTGATAAAATCGATTCAAATATTAATGTGCAATTAAATCAACATCTAGCCTCATTATGGACAGCTTATGTGTAGCGTCGTCGAAGCCAGGCTTCAGTTTCCCTAACGAGGGAACCGCAAGGTCCCAAAATAGACAAACGAACGTCCTTCATGATTCACAACCTATTCTTGGGTATTAAGGTTTACGTAGAATACTATCGCGGCCATCAAAGTTTAGAAAGCTAGCATAATATGAAGACAATGAGGAAGACAATGCGGTGTAGCAATAACTAAACCTCGAACTGCACAACAATAGATAATAACGTTTACGACAGCGGATGCCACCAATATAGCGAACACAGATAATTAACTGGAATGAACTGAATATATAGGGATATTGAGCTATCTAGCATACACATTTTGAATATCTGATTCGATCAGTAAACCCGTGTGAAATAGTCCGCCCAATCCATTGTAATGTACGTACATAGCGTCGCACCTATTATATATATATATATATATATATATATGTGTGCATCCCACAAAGACCTGAAGCTCACCGACGCTTTCAGATGTCCCGCTCTTCAATGTATGCTTGTCTGTGTCCTTTTACGCAACGATTTCGCGAGAATGCCATCCTATTGCACAGCATCGTTATGGCAGCTCGGCTAAATAAGACACACTCAAATCCTCCACCGTCTTCTGCGCCCTGGACCCTGTCAGACGCATGCCATTGTTTCCGTATTCTGAACAGGCGTTGTCTGCATCTAACGATCTCGCCCCCTGTCCCATATCCACTACTGTCCACGCTACACGGCTCGCTCCCTTTATATAAAACCTCTAATACCAGCGGGTCGGCCTTCCGAAAGTATACGTCGTCGTTTACCAGTATAGCCTTCCCCCCCCCCCCCGATAATTCCTATCCCCAAGTATTTGCCGTACCTATCACAGGCACACACCCATATATATATATATATATATATATATACAACTCTCATATCATGCTTACCCATCACCATAATATGCATATGAGCTCCCTGTCGCTCACCTCTGATCGGATCGTGAAGGTCTACCAACGGTAGCGGCGCGAAGTCGCCGGCCAGAACTTCAATATATGGCCAACGCCTCCTCTCCACTTGCTGTCGTGTGTTATTTCAATGTGTTTTTTTTGTGTAGCAGAATTTTAGACGAAACTAATTTTTTGACGTAACAACTTCAACACAATAATGTATTTGCCTTTATTAGCGACGACCTTAGCCAATCTTTTCAATTCCAATTTTTCCAGCAGTGTATAGTTTTATTTGCGTTACACTGATCAATGTATTTTTTACATCTTCCAAAGATACAAAGTTCTTCCCATAAAGGGCGTTCTGTGAGGATCGGAAAGGTGTTAATCGGAAGGCGCAGGATCGGGACCGGAAGGCATATATGTCAAATTATCGCAATTAAACGCCGACAATTTTTGGCGAATCACTAAAAGTGTGTGAAGCCAGGTGTTGTTATGATGAAACAGGACTCCTTGCCCTATTGGTCATCGCCGGGCAGTTTTCTTGGATTCATTACCTAAACGCTCGAGCTGTTCGCAGTACTTAGCTGAGGTAACGGTTTGGTTGTTTGAAAGAAGCTCATAAACGTGAGCGCTCGCCTGCAATCCCATCAAATGCACACCATTGCCTTCTTCGGATCAAGGCAGAGTTTAGCTGTTATTTGACGGGCATCACCACGCTTTGACCCTGGGCAGGATTACTGTGGGGTATACACCTTGCATCATCCTTCACCATCTTTGCAAAAAAATTTTTAATCTATTTAAATTTGGGCGCCACAAACAACGTTGGGTATGGTAAAGTATGGTAAAGCTTAATTGGTTTGTTAGTCCCCCGGATGGTCTAGTGGTGAGCGTCTTAGACTACTAGACCGGAGGGACACGTGTGTGTTGCGTTCAAATCCTGTGAGACGCGGAGAATCTTTGGAGTTCTTTATCATCTTTCTTTATCTGAAGATTCTTGTCAGGTACGAGTAAGGCAGAGAATATGCAAAGGTGGCCCCGACAGGTCCTCATAGCAATACCTAAAGGTTAAGAGGTGAGGCCTGTCAGATAGGGGAACAGCTGAGGGTCAGCTCGAGAAACAGTTTTTATTGGTTTGTTAAAGGAGCTGCAATATCACATTTGTACTAGAGTTCTGTTCATCGTAGTGTCACATAGACATTGTACACCTATTGAACAGATATGGCAGCAAACTTCAGTGAATCTGCAACCTAATATGTATAATATTTATATAAATGGTTTCGTGTGATATATGACTATTGTTTCACCTCCGTGGGACACTCCTATTGTCGGCTATATTCTACGATCAGGAACACAGTCGTTACGCTGTCTATTTTTTGATGAAATATACCTCGACGAATTGGCAACCATGAGGGTATAAATCGCATACGTTGACCGCTAAAGGTTGTAGAAGGTGTTTGTTAGAAGTCAGGCCAAGCGAATTTAGCTTGAACAAGCACCACTAAGAAATGGCTAAGGGATATTGAAAAGATGAGAGAAAGGCAATCAAGCAGGAAGGGCGGGTGAAATAGGAGTTCCTTTGAAGAGGAGGCACACCCGTTTTTATTTTCAATCGAGACGCGAGGAAAAAGACCGTCCCTACAGGTCACCGACTCTTTCTTTGAATGCCATGACAGAGGCTCAATGGTGGGCGATATCCCAATAACTGTTGGGGGCCTCTATCAGCCTTAAATCTTACATAAACAATGCTTTGTCCTCAAGCGACCGCTTCACCTCGAATCTTCACAACGAGCATGTATGAATTGATCATTTATTATTTATAACTTTATTGATTAACAAATATCTGTAAGTGTTGTGTAAGTAAGTAAGCAAAGGTGGCCCCGACAGGTCCTCATAGTAATACCTAAAGGTTAAGAGCTGAGGCCTGTCAGATAGGGGAACAGCTGAGGGTCAGCTTGAAGACAAAAAAAAAATATCTGTAAGTATCTACCACACCGGAGACTCCGGACGGTTCCCAGTCCCTACCGTTAGCCATACGCCATCTCAGTGGATAATATTTAGTGATTCAGTCAGTGACCACGCTAGCCGATGGGGTGGCCTAGTCAGCAGCTCATGTAGTACCCTGTGTTACTCCTTTGTTGGCGTTAGGTTCAAGCCGTTTTAAGGACCAAAGGCTTTTCCTTAAAAAAAAAAGGCTTCCTCTGATTTCCTACGCAGTGGAAGAAAGCGGTTTGTGTTGGGTTTTTTTTTCGATATAGTGTTAGTCTTGAACTGGTTAGACCACTTCATCTTCGTGCCATTGCTGGCGTATCTGAACTGTATACCAACCACCAATTGACTGGTTCAGGTCGTACTGTTCGGGAAGACGATAGGCTGTCGAGGTTTACAAGATGTTAATATTATGGAAGGCGATGTACAATGGCGATGTCTTAATGTTCATACGAATTAGATGCTTTGTACAGTAATTGTGACACTGCTTTTATCATTGTTGTTACGAGAATCTTTACCGTTACCACGTTACCGTTACCACGCGAGGACAGCTTGCCGTAACCGTGTGCAAAGGAGTATCATCTTTGACGTTGGCTTGTCTCACTGTTGTCATAGCACAAACATCGCTATATGGTGGCGACATTTTGTTTGTAGCCACCACCCGATACAGGACACTCAGATGTTCGAGAGGCAGACGTGAGAGTTTCTAAATTTCTAACGGGCCGGTTATAAATCCATCTCTACTTTTGCTCGATGTTATACCGTACGGGTCCCGCTGAACTTGAACGGCTACCGGTGATTCTGTTCCACCACGACGGCACCCGAGAGAGAGAGAATTCGATACGAGATAACCGGATGCTTCAATGGCCATCCCCTCATTCTGGGTTCACAACGTCAGATTCCCTAAGACGTCTTAGAGTGTAAAGTAGCTTTTGACACCCGTTCCTATCCGGTCATACTGGCCTACAATGTGTGTTACCCTGATGATAGAAGAAGGGCTTGAAAAGAGAAAGTTTGGAGTTCTCCAGTCGACGAAACAATCTTCACCCATCTCACGAATCCAGCATGGCAAGCCACACTCGCAGCCTCGAATGCAACCTTTCCATTGCAACAATCCTATGACTTCCTTATATGTATATATGTACTCAAAGCTGTATTTAGCCGGCGGTAGAAATTCGATACAGTTCTAAATATCCTGTTCAAGCTGTGCCTAATATACCAAGGGATAGTAATGCCTCAAAAAAGGTTAAGAGCTGAGGTCTGTCAGGTAGGGGAACAGCTGAGGGTCAGCTCGAAAAACAGTTGATATACCAAGGGATATATATCATTGGTCTTTGGTCGGAGCTCTAGACTTTTTTTTTGAAAGTAGGAGGATATAGGCAAAAATCGATCAATGGACACCCGCCTTCACGGCTCAGCTATTCGTGATGATATATAATAAGACTTCTACTAATTGAAAATACTCCGAGGACCTCGTGGGGGATGGGCTCGAGTTTGATACTGATTTTATATTACAGGATCATGCGAGGCGACCAATGATGGCACTCGCGATTCTGTGAATTACATCAGAGCTCTACATTCGTCATTTCTTACGCAGCCGGCCTATGCAATTCGTACCTTAGGGAGTCAAGCAAGCCATTATATGTACTTTTCATTTTTACAGTTATTATAATCATTTGTACTAGTAGTGACGGAGCCAAGTTGCCGTATGGACGACCATTTTGGTATTGCGGGCATATATCCGTATACGAATATGCATATAAGATACCGAGTATCTATGGTAGAAGCTCTTATTATGTTGATGATACATTTAACACATCACCATGTGAAATGTATTGGAATAAGGGTCAATAATTCCGATGGACCAACACAATCAGTCCTAGAAAAGCTAAAGGCACATGCGTGTAAGTGAAGATGCGTATTCATTTAACCTCTATTTTGAATGTGCTCTCCTATTTTCAAAGGGAAATCTTTTCCATACTCGTGCCACATTCGTATGACATTTATCGTCAGAGCGACTTAATGATATGTTCAACTCCTGTGATCAAGCTATTGACAGCGAATATGTTTGTGGGAAGATGAGACGGGAAAGTGCTTCTTGCTTCTTGAGCTACGGGAATACATATGTATATCTATGCCGAAGGCGATATAGGCGAAGAACATATTATCTGGATAAGGCTATGCTATCGATACGTATTTTCCACGCGCGAACGAGAGGTGTATTTGGTGCAATGGTTCGGGACTATCTAGAAATCTACTAGAATCTTCAAATAGAAACACCCCCATCTCACCCTGTAGATGACGTGCAAAACTGTATATATATATATATTTCTTGCTTGTGCTGTCGATGTTAGCGGTCCTGCATCACTCTATCGCTGAGGGTGATTACCTTGGTACAGCGGTATTGGGTATCCCGACGCCGCAAGCAGTCTCACTATTAAGCTCCGGTGTTCTCCGCGACTGGACGTCACCCGAATTAACGGGCCGATTACTCAGCTTGGATATTGTTCGTAGACCTCTGATAGACCTTTAGTGGACTCGATGGGCGGCGACTACCGGCGTCTCAAGCTAGTCGTCGGTCAGTGGTCAATGGCCTTTATTGGTATTTCTTTGCTGTGTTTATTGATGGCAAGCTTGGTGTCCCTCCCCAACTCCCTACGATCGGTTATGTCCTTTTGTTTCTATGAGAGAAGGTGAGGGTCGACGTCGTTTTGGACAGCCAACCTCATGACGAGCTGACTCGATGTCATAAACAGATCGAAGGTCCCCTTTTGAGTTTTGCACTATTCGATGCTATGATCGGTACTGCAGCTGCCACTGCTAACGCGTGTCACCAATTCGAGACAGCTGTGTCCCAACAACTATCCCCACAGTTCAACCGACTTCTCTCGAATGTACTAGACATAAACATGTGCATGCTTCCCTGCATGAACACAGGCAGCAAGCGCGTCACAGTGGTAGGCGGAGATACGCAGGCGCCAGACTCTTTGGGAGCAGCCTTCAGTCCGAGTGGTCGATCAGACTTGGTGAACACTTGAGTCGTGTGCAGGGAGCGATAGTTGCTCGCTCGTCGCTTTCTCCTGCGTCTATGGTTTGTGTGTTTGTTATCGTATATCTCGTTCGACCACAACAATGCATTAATATAAAGACCGATAGTGTGTTATCATATGTCGACGTATACATATACGGACCCTACCGCCACTTCGAACATGGTAGCTATGTTATGGGCGATATTTTAGTAGGACGTCAATATTTAACTAAAACTATGGACATTTAACAACATTCGTGTGGTGACGATCAGCTATGATATTACGTCTAGCCTGGATTATGCCATCCACGTTTATTGAGACTTTCCAGATACATTAGCTGTCATTAGCAATGTAGCATCTGCTTTTCTGGGCCTGCTTTCTATCCTTTATGATATCGTCACATCGAACACTCCCACACGAATCAGTGTGCGTATTGTGGAGATTCCTAGCGTGGATTCCTCTACCCAGTTAATAGAGACACAATTTATCGGACGAATAAGTGGCGTAAACTATTATCCATTACCTCGCGACCGCAATCATATCGGACTCTATTCAAGGAGATATTTAGAATGCATTGGCAGCCCTGACCATACTACTGTTCGCGCTGCGACCGTTCCGACCACATGGTGCCTTCGTCGAACAGAGTTGCTACGGCCCGAACTTTCGCGGAGTAGATCTATAGATTGGGTATTCGCTGAAAGGTACGAAGCTGTGTTACATCTTAATAGACGAGATATGTGTCGACCGTGGGGGTATGCAGTTTCACTTATCGGGAAACTGCTTTCGTTCGCTGTTACCTTTTGTTCGAAAGATCCTTCGTAGTGTGACTTCGCAAGGGGCAGACCTTTCCTTGCGGTCCCCTTTACTATCTCGACGTTGCTTCCCTCCGTTCATGTACTACGGCTTATAACTCTGTTTCGCAGTTATACCTCACTAGACTGACTGGCGAAACTCGAAAGGCAGTTGGCAACTGTAACTGGCCATTACAGGCCTAGGAAGGAGGGGTATGGGTCCACAAGCCTTCAGCTTCCCCAAAGGAAAGCGCCAAAAGAAAAGAGGGAGAGCGATTCTAAGGGAAAAAGGAACAGACAAACAGACAGGCAGACAAGTGTAGTTGCATTTTCCGACAGCAGAAGCTGCTGAGTGGCCCAGCTAGTCGTCTGGGTTTGTTTATTTAGACCACAACAATCGTAAAAAGCCTTTTACAACAGTTTGTTCGGCCATAAAGCCATCACAAAGGCGGCGTACCTTGGCAGCAGTTGTAAGCGCTGGTCCTTTTCATCGGAAATGTTGTCCTTCGTGTAGCGTTCGCAGGTCACAATGCAGCTTGTCACGGGTAATGTGTTACTCACTGAGATAATTAAATGGGGAAATCATCACTTGGGAGTGGGCAAGTACGAACTCTCAAAGGTTTCGAAGTGAGGCCGTTATCTTAAAAAAATCGTCAGTATAAGGAAATATGATATGTTATTGAAAATATATATATATATATTTGTAAGCGGATAGTGCCGGCTCAACGGACACTTTGAGAGCAGCGGACGATGAAGTGCTCGGGCGGGGGCCTCGACTACCAGCCAAGGAAAGGAACAATCAAAACCGGCGACGTCGGCTTTTTGGACAATTTTGCGGTTTGAGGCCCGAGTTCGCTTGGCCTGAATTGCTATGAGATGACTGTAATGTAGTAGGCATTGCCTACATGTATGCGTATGGAAAATATCACATAGAAAGGCTTCAATAAACGCGAACTTCTCTGGGGCACAGTGAACTTGGCAACGTTGGGTAACGCCCTCTGATAGCACTGTGAGCTTTCAGCATGACCCCAACTCCACTGCGTTTTGCGATCGTCAAGATGAATGATCCCCTTGTGAAAGGTATGCAGTGGGCACAATTCGATACAAAGTGTCCGTTTGCACTCTCCTCTCGAATTAGGAAATTCGAGTCCGCTGTTCGCTTCGATAGCTCATCAAGTAGACGATGTGGTAGGACATTCGCAACCGGAAGGAGGCTCCAATGAGATCAGCACTGATCTCAGCACTGTCAATGAGGCCACTGTTTAATCCTCAAGAGAAACTGCGAGATCCCGTGACACACCGATATATACGATTCGTTCGAATTCATCGGGAGGATCGAGGTTTTTCTAATAAAGTAAATTCTCCAGGCAGACCCACAGCGAACACGTCAAATGTTAAGGGTGTTTATTTAACGCAGGGGCCAACGTGCTTGCTGTTGTCATGCGAACGCCGAGTGACGTAATAATGATAACTAATAGAGTCTCTGTGACCGCCGGTTGCACGTTGATTAATACGCGTACGTGCGTTTGTGTGGATGTACATTAATCATAGTCATTGTTATCAATGACTCCTTTTTTTCATATCGGTGTGTGTGTGTGTGTCCCGCATGAAGTAAATCGCATCATTTAACAAGGCACAATTGCATCACTGGAAGAGTTTTCTCTTCGTAGCTCGCAGTTCGAATCGCCAAGGAAGTTCGGCTATATTATCGCCACTTGCGAGGCCGACACTACGTACGTCTTCAATGGAGAAAGCAGAACGTCTCAACGCCAAAACGACTTCGAGGGAGGGGGTCTAAGCAGGCAGCAAAGAGGCGATAAAAGACGACACACACACACAAACACACACACACACACAGACTCTCGATGGGAAAAAAGACTGTAGCTTCTTCGTTCACCACTGACTGTTCCACCGACGTTCGGGTAAAGGAGGCCCCCTTGGCCTCCTTCGAACGGGCTGGGTCCTTTTTGGCCTGTGAGGCCCGTTCGGCGCCTGCTCAAGCCTGGGACACCCGTGCCCGTCAAGGCAGGGAGACGAAACTTGCTCGTTCGGCGAGGCAAAGACCGTCGTGCAGCTAACTCAATATTTGATTAGTCTCCTGAGAATTGCACCCCTCCCGCGCCCAACGAACACTCTCAGGCCAGAATAATGGGGGTCTTTGTTTGGGGGGCTGGACCCTCCAGTCGTCCTCGTGTCTTCTTGACGATCGCTGTTGAGTTAGCTGGCTGGGTAGGTGCCTTGTGGCTGGCCGAGCGCCATTGAGCTAAGTGGCGGACAGTGCCGGCTCAACGGACACTTTGAGAGCAGCGGACGATGAAGTGTTCGGGCCGTGGCCTCGGCTCCCAGCCAAAGAAACGAACAATCAAAACCGGCGACGTCGGCTTTTTGGACAATTTTACTGTTTGAGGCCCGAGTTCGCTTGGCCTGACTTGAAAGCGACGATAGCACTTGCACACTTGTTGCAATTAGTCGATCGTTTTCGGCAGTTAATAATGTAGCAGGTGCTTTTTCCTAATGAAAATTTCCACGTGGACGCTATGCGAAGTCCATTCAAGAAGTGATCATTTGGTAGATGCTAGATTTACACTCGGTTTTATTGAGTATTTCTGAGGAATCGTGGAGACATGTGACACAAAATGAACGCCCCTAGCAGGCGTACCGAACTGGTGCAGTATTTTCAATCGCTGGAAAAAAAATAAAATCATCAATCCCGTCAATCAGTAGGAATAGAGGAGCCCCCGTGTTAATTGGACGTGTAATTGGAATTAGAATAAAAACCCACTTAATTTCACACATACGCGCGTGTATCCCTGTTTAATTTTCTAATTCGTTTATATCAAAATGGTGGGAGGGACAATGACGACGACCACAGGGCGTGTCATCCCAAGGCAGCAGTCGGTATAAATGTTATAATTCCACTGCTGAGTAGCACCTTAACTTCGGCACAGTCACGAAAACCCTTTAGATTTACGTATGCCTGATGATGATGATGATATGCTGAAAAATAATTACGATTAGTGCTGTTAAATCGTTACTAACTGCCCTGTCGGTCGTTGATATCACATAAGGTCATATAATGTAAGGCTTGATTGTTTGCTTAAAGGAACTGCAATTTTAGCTGCAATGCTTAAGTTCTCCTGTATGTCCGCACCAGGTCGCGGCATTCGAACCTGCGTCCTCCGGCTTTTTTGCAGCCATCATCGGCATGCACGCCCTGCACTGAAGGTATTCCACATAATGAATGAGTTTGTAGCTGACCATTATTTATCGATATTCGTTCGACGAGCGGCATCAACACCATAAATACGGTAGCTCGTAGGCACAAATTGATTGCAATTATTACACAGTAACAGGCGCGCGTGCGTGTGTGTGTACGTATACATAATGCACCGTATGTAGAAACGGCCTATTTTTTAGGGTGAGCTTTCGTAGCGCACAGGGAAGGCCTGTATGTGTCTAGGTTTATTCTCGGGCCTGTATCATCCATAGCGACGAACCATGATTAGAGAGCCTAGCTGAAGGCAGGGAACAACTCTGGGTGGATGCTCGTCGAGCCAGTAACTCGATGACAACTATTTCCGATCGTGCTTCCAATCTAGGCATGGTCTGTCTGTTCAGAACTTCTTCCTGGCTGCCTCACGTGAGAACAACATATTCCAACACTATGGACTATGCCCTTGAACGAAAATATCTGATCGCTAAATGAACTCCAAATATCGATAACGAGTACACATCGGTGACAACCTTCGTGTCGAGTAAAGAACAGATGAACGACGCGATTACATGTAAAGGGCGGACACCACCAGGTTAGGGCACAGCTCTGATCGAACGGAAGTCAAAGACAACGCTAATGAAACGTCTGAGCCTTGCCGAAGAAAATGAATTTAACATTAAAAAGGTAGAAACAGGAGAGCACTCATGGGGGAAATGCAAACGGATATCTAGTTGCTGCTGCTGCTGTTGCGTCTGCTGGGGGCAGCTCTAATGAGTCTTTGCGTATTTAATCCTCTGCGGAATACTATGGCTTAGTGGGATTTTTGGGCGTTGGGAGAATGCTCCAGTAAGGGTTACTTAAAGCCAAAACTTGGATTTAAGTTCGGCTAATTAAAGGTGTCTTAGCCTTACTGCTGCCTTACTGTTTAAGCTGTAAGGCTTTGCCGTACACAGGTACCCATGTTTCGAGGCTGTCCAGAAACCGGTGTTCTGCAGATGCTCGGTGGTCAAATGAGTGCCAATATGTAATCTAACTAATAAGTTCAAGTTGTCATTTACTGAAAGGTGAATGTCATTTGTCTCTAAGTAAGCTATATACCACTCTGTGTAAGCAGTTTTTTTACCGGTCGAGCGACACCTGTCAAACGCCGCCTGTTGTGTATCGACTCCTTCAATTCCGCCTCGAATCTGTCCCGCCCTCCCCAACTATATGTGTAACTTATTGACTGTACCAGAGACTGATAATGGACTGATGTCTTTGTTTGAAAAAGCTCAGTCAGGTGATGCCGACTATCCAGATCAGGAGAGAGAGAGAGAGAGATTTTATATTGAATGTTTACGGTAGTGCTTTTGCATAGATTCGTAAGAAATGTCCCCCTTAAATACATAAACGCTCCATGGACTTATTAAATGTTGGCTGTGAGCCACCGCGAAGTATTTACCGGGGCGATTGAATTCGATGCTTATTTTTGCAAAATCTACCATGTCAGCCAACCATGTTGACGTCTAAGGTATCGTATGCATGTTAAATGCAGGCTCGCTGACGCCGCGGCCATTTGAATCTGCGACATATCCCATATTATCGGTCTGTTTGTCTAAGCTGTGTTCCTGGGTAGAACGATGTCGTTGTTTAAGCCATGTGGCGGGCGGTTGTATTGAAGCTAGACAAAGTATTAAGGTGCGATTCTGTCACAGGAGTAAATAATGATTGGGGCAACACTGGCAACTAGGCCGGGTCGTTTCGTCGCTACAATCCTCAAAGGACATACAAGGTAAATCTTTATTGGTTTATTAAAGGAACTGCGGTTTTTACAATGCTTAAATATATATATATATATATATATATATATATATATATATATATATATATATATATATATATGTATATATATCACTTCGCAAAGTCGTGGCACAACTCGACCCGATGGCCTCCAGCTTTTTACTTAAGCCTTAAAGGTTTTCGGGCTGACTCTCAGCCAACATTTAACGTCCACGGTACAACTGCTTTTAACATTGCTTCCCAGGCTTTTACTTAAGCCAGGGACAATCTGGCCGTCCAAGCCCCCAAACGCTCTATGTACATAGGATTCATTTAGCTTCTGAGCGAAGGAGGGAACGAATGACGCCATATGAACTTGCTTCATGGTAATATTTCATTGCCTTTATCCAGATGATAGCCAACCCTCGGCGATATATACGTTTCCTTTACCAGATATTGTTTCATGGGATCATTTTGGCTCCGTCTCATCTCTTGGATCGCCTGTATCTCTTACCTTCTGCTAGCTGCCTTTATTAATTTTGTCTTTTGAACACCAGCTAACAGCGCCGACAGCAGCAGCACATGATAGACAGATATAATAGATAGGACACATCTGCCAACTCGTACAAACCCTTAGCCGCTGTTTCAGCCAGTGGCAGTGGTAACCTTCTGGCAAGTGAGTTTTCTTTTTTCTCCCCTTTTAGTGTTTCCCCGATATTTGGCGGCGATACCACGTCAGCTGATGACGGCATAGGCAGTAGTAGTAGTGTCGTTACTGGAAACTCGTTAGAGCTTCAGGAAGAGATGTACGACCTTGCGAGGTTTTGTCTGACTTATCCGCACTGCCGTTTGCCAAGAGCCGAACTAATTTGCAGCATTGTATCGATGCTAAACAAGTAGAACGAGTACTCGCATATCGAGTCTGATCCTAAATGAAATCAAATGGTGAAGCATTAGCATGTATGTCGGATATAAGACACTAGACGACTAATAACGTCGCTGTACTTATTGACTCTGGGTCACGATAAGCAGGTTCATCCAAATATATATATATATATATATATTTGGATGTACCCACCTGACGTAACGCAATGCTGCTGTGCAATAGAGAGTTCCGAGTCGAACAGGGAACAGCGGGCAATCGGAAAATGGCAATTATATCTTTGATCCAATCTAGATCCCATTCATTATTACGAACAGATGCTGCCAGCCTCATGAAACGCCTCAACAACAATATCGTGTACTCGAACGAGCTCGGATGACTGCGAAACATTTGCGGCCATCAATAACGCATGTTATCTGTAAGGTGGCTGTACATTGACATCTGCCGACATCGTATCAGATATCGCGGTAGCAAAAAAAATAGCGAGATTTTGTACAACTCCTCCTCCCGCCTCCCTTCATGCAATTCTCCCTGAATCGGCTGACCATCTAGGTCAGGAGGTATCGTCTCCGTATGCGCATTTCGTGACAGCCATCCTCAACATCGTTGTTTACACCAGCAGCTACAACGTTCAAGGGTTTCGCCTGTCGACAGTTTCCCTGTAGGCCTAATTAAGAGATGATGTTAACCTAACCTGCGCTTATTCGGCGGCTTGACATTGCTTGAACGCGTGCAGTCAGTACAGCAGATGCTTGTCATTCAAGTGTGAGTGACAGAATATAATAAGTGCATATAAATTACTTTATGTTTCACAATCTCGATCAATGTTCCCATGTTCGCCTTCGTGTCAGAGGCCGAGTGAACCTGCGATTCGCTCGACCGTACCTTACATAAGCAGGTTCGTGAGTGTCAACTGGCGTGACGAAAAGGCGACTACACGCTCGCGTTAATGAATATCTGGCGTACGATTAATCGGCATAAGGGGTCAACATTTCATTGTGGTGCTATCCCGAACACTCATCTGTATGTTGCTTTATTAGGATTCCGTACATTGAGATCAGTTCATCATTAGTCATTAGATATAGCTGGAAATCAGAGAATATTGAACCATATCTTTAATTTGTCTATAAGCGTTAAATAGTCGGATACGCTGTGATATCCGTTGTGAATGGACTCCGTTAAATGTGGGTTCATATTCATAAATGTGCTGCGTATTTCAAATTTCAACTGCGTAGTTCCAAGTAGTCACTCCACGATGAGAATCATTTTATCACTAGAACATAGACTGAAAATGAATTTTTAGATTGTTTGAAAAAAAATGAATTTAGAATGTTTACATTTTGCTTTGTTGATATTCTCTTATTATTATGATTCTTATTATCACTGTTACTAATAATAGGTTTAGGTTACGCGTTCCAGTATTGAAGTTCCCCCCGCAAGCGGCTACAGCATGTGTGTGTAATCTATTATGTGGTAAATTTGATAATATATAATTAATCGCCTATACAATTTTATTTTAAATTTATAAAGTGAAGGTGGGGAAATGCTCGTCGCATGAGTGGACAACCACCAGGAGGATGTATGAGAAAATCCTTTTGGAGAGGACCATGCCAACCTTGTGGGAGTGACTGTGGATGAAAACATCCCCTTACCGACTAAACCCCCAACCCCCAGACTCGGTGTTGCTGAGCCTGTTAACACGGTGCTCTTCAGAGCAAAGGTCGGAACTCGATATTTAATACTTCGAGCATTTATATATTGATATTAATTATATTGGTAATTATTATATTGGTATTGTCGTGCTGCGTTATTCTACGGCGGTCAATTCTGCCGTGCATACCCCATGCCACTAGAATAACAGCGGAATTGCAGCTGCTAGCTGCAAGTGCATAATATAATCGTATGTACAACACAAAATGAGAAATTTATAATTGCCAACAGAATCATTATATTGACGAGAAGCTGGATATTGGAAATTTGACGGTAGTGATTTCGCTAATTTGCGTCCTAGGCAAATATTACTAACTAGTGTTAGTCGTTAATTCTATTAATCATCGCTGTGTTTTGATTTAAGTCAAGAGCACCTTTATATTGACCACAAACTTGGGTTTATTTGGCAATGTAAAACACAAACCAAGTCTTGAGCACTTCCCAGAGCCCCTATATACACATAGTTATTTAAGAAAAATATTCAAATTACGAAGCAACCCAACGACGTTCACAGTTCAATTTACAGGTGCCAGTTCCTATTTTCTGTAAAAATATTGCTGAGAGCCTTTCTCTGAATTTTTTCTTTCTTAACACCCCGTAGGGCGTACATGGCAGCCATAAGACTCGGACTGTCGTGTAAGCTGCTCGGGCTCCACGTGAGGAATCAATTTGAATAATAATACCTTTGGACCTTTGTGCGCCTAAGTGCGACGACCTAACCTAGGTGCAGTTCGATTTCGAGTAAATATTCTGACCGCTTAGGACGAAGAGAGAGAGAGAGAGAGAAGAAAAACAATTCGTCAGGACGATCAACGCCTGATCGATGACGCCCTACGCCGTAAGGCCGTTGATGTCCTATTGTATTGTAGATTCACATCGTCTGAATTCAGCCTCTCTAAGTGGACCATGCTTCCATGCTTGCTATATATACATATATAGCAGGGGTGGAAATATGGTCCGTCTAGAGGGGCTGAATTCAAACGATGTGAATCTACAATATATATATATATATATATAGCTCCATGGCCATGTGAAGTTTGCTGTTATGGTAGAAGCGTCGTCGCCAACGAGCTGTCACTATCGTCGGGACGAGGCAGAGTGGGGGTCGCTGTCACTGTTGCTGTTATCGGTCCGTTCCGTGATCGGTTTCGATCGAAAAGAAGCCCACGCTCCAGAGCATAGTTCCGGTCCTCTCCAACGGCGGTGCACGTTCACTACTTTTAATCGCTGATTGCCATACGCAGCTAGTGTCATTGTTGAACACTGTGAGTACACGTCTTCCACGCATTGGATCTCTCTCTCTCTCTCTTTTTCTCTAGTAACGCATTTGATTTTGAGATGGTCGTGTTGCCACTGATACTCGGGACCTCTGGAGCTTCTACTTGCACTTCCAGTTTTTCCTCTTCTATTCCACCCTCCATCCCCCGGCCTTTTCTGTGCGCCCAGACTGCTTCTCGAGCTGATTATCAGGACGCAGACCAACGCCTAGGCGTTAGTATGGTGCCGTCGTGTCTAGCTGTCATTTCTGTGTCAGCTCCCGCACTCAATCCACTCAGCTGGCAGCAACCCCGAGCTAACCCCCGGGGGGGGGGTACAACTTCTCTGGAGAAAGTGTCTACCCCAACTCCTCTCTCTCGCTATCTTTTCCTCTCTTTCGTTCCATCTTTCGCTCTTGGTGTCCCCCTCACGAACTAGTTCTCGCTGTTTCCTGTGGCCATCGACACCGAGCTAAGGGACACGATACTCAAAGAAAACGTCGACGACAGCCGGAGCAGGCCGCAACAACCGGCCGAAGGGTTTCACCCTCGACCAAGTGACAGGCCGAGAGGAGTGACGCTGCACGAGACCGGTGGCGGGCCTATCTATCTGGTTGCCGTTACACGATGACAGTCCAGCCAGCCGCAGTCGAGACATTCACACGTACACATCCGTTCACGCTCTGCACACATATAGCCACCTAGAAACAGGGACGAGGTTGGGGGGGACGCCGCTCAGCGCCGCTTCACTCGGCTCGAACTTGTTGCCGTCGAACTGAAAGGCGGAGTCAACGTCTGGAGTCGAGGGCGCACCAAGAAGACACTTTGCCGAGTCAAGCAAGATAGTTTATATTAGTATAGTGATGATTGACATTAATTTGGTCTTTCCATATATCTATAGGTATATCAATCTATATGTATACATGCTAGGTGTCCTTGTCTAACTTACTGATGGGCGAACATCTGGACGTGCGGTTGTCGTTTCGTCATACACGATTCGTGGTCAGGAAATGTTTAACGGGAGAGAGTTTGATCATGGTATATATAGGGAGGGATGCTCACGTGTTCATGAGCACATGAAAGTGGTTGGATTTTCCAGGGAGTTCATTTTAAAAGAATGTACGTCAAATTATTACAACTATAAATAAAAAATGATCTTACTTTTTGTATATATTGTGCTTTCACAAAATTACATACAATACAATAATTTTGTCTTAATAAACTTGCCACCCACAAAATCGTGGGTGGTCGAAAAAAAAAAAGATAGTGCGCTTTTGCTATTTCCTGTTTGGTTTTAACCTGTCGTATTCTGCCGATGTTGTAATCTGCGATACATTTATATGCAAACAGAAATTTTTATGCAGAAATAGATATAAGTAATTCTAGTGCCCTCCTCCCCCGGCCGGCACAAAGATTAACCCCTTCATTTGATATTCGACAGTTGCTAGCTTTGAAAGTAAAATACTTCCGAAAAAGCAAGCAAACCATTAGACCGATCCAATACGTCACATGTTCATCGGTGCTGACGGCACTGTAAAAACGTTGAGTGGATACGAATGGATGTAGACGAAAGCTGAACACGTCGAGAGAGAAATTGGGTGTGATAATCTGTTACCCTAAGTGATAAGACGATATACACCTATGTATGCTTTGTGTTTCGACTGAGAAGTAACCGTTGTTTGTTAGTTATGGTACTGTAGCTGTAATGTACATAATTTTGAAGAAATTTACCTTTGTCCTCGTTCAAGATAAATTACTTGTAAGAATGATATGATATGAATTGGGGTTTGTATCCAGAACTGAAATTTCGGCAATGCTTATCTGTTCTCGTAGTAAAAATAA
Organism: Stratiolaelaps scimitus; assembly: GCA_019614645.1. Taxonomy (NCBI): domain Eukaryota; kingdom Metazoa; phylum Arthropoda; class Arachnida; order Mesostigmata; family Laelapidae; genus Stratiolaelaps; species Stratiolaelaps scimitus. The sequence goes on from JABWDB010000037.1 coordinate 1,385,066, forward strand.
TTTTAAGTCAGTGCAAAGTTGCAAACAACATCGTCGGCAAAGGGATCGTATATAAATCTGATGAATGTAAAATGGAAATAAACCACAAGGAAAATGACGAATAAAACCGGTTGTGGCCGAAAGCTCCCGCATTTCTAATGCCGTCAGAGATAACATATATTTCATTGGATTTTTCACCTTCTAAATGTATTTTCCATGTAAGCTAGAATTTCCTTTGAATTTGTAGACAGCTACAATAGTGTGAAACTGGCCCAAAAACTACCTCGTGCTAACTAGATTTGCAGCGATCTAATTACTAGGATTGCCTCAACGGAAAATGGTTTACGTAAACATATTATTGTGAAGTTAAAGAAAAATAATGTACACATCTTGCCCTACAATACTATTTTTCATAGCTACGATCAGCAGAGGGGTCCAACCAAGCCTGCTAGAACAGAGCATATTGGGGTATATGGCCCATCACAGAACCGTACATGAGACTCTCGGCTCATAGAGTTCCCATTAAACTTTCACCTCTTAAAACTTCTTCTTTCGCTTCTACCTTTTTAACGAGTTTACAATCACTGAAACGAACGAAAACAATGTTCGCCTTTAGTTGAAAGCAGGCCTCCCCTCACTAAAACAAACACAATGTACAATGCAAAGATACCTATATTAACTATAAAGGGGTAAATAAAGTAATTATATGAATTGGTAGAGGAGTAAGGGATCATTACAGTTGTAGACGATCACTAATGCCCACTTGCTCAGACTCGTGTGGGACGTGAGGCCCTCCAAGGGAAGGAACGATTTAGCTTTTCGGTGCGCGCAACCGACGTAGTGCGCACTGTGTGTCCACCACGCGCAAGGTTCGGACAAAGTTCGATGAAATGTTTGGATGTCCGCAGTATTTAATATGGTCAATCGGTGGCAGTAGCTGCCTCGGAATATCACAGACTAACTCCTCGGATAAACTTCGTTTGTCTCAAGCGCTACGATATGTTTTCTTTAGGTAGGGCCTCCAGAGCAGTAAAAAAATTTTGTAATGACAGCGATTTTAGATGCGGCAACCATGGAAGACGTCACGTCAGTATACGTCGAACAGCCTGGCTTGGTAGCCGTCGTATGTTCCACTGCGGAAATCGTAACCTGCATGTTCACATTTGAGATCTCTGGATTGACACAGTACTTTAATCAAACCAACAGACGAGCGATCCGCGTTGATTAGAACAGCACATGTTTCGAGATCATCGATAATGGTGGGCTCGATGGCTAGTGTTATGTCTTCAATCTACCGGTCGCGCCGAGGCGAGGCGACCAACTGAGGTAGATCGTTGGAGATACACGAGTTTTCAAAGACCGACCCTTCCGATTTTATATTAGGAGGACAATTATATCACAATCAATGCCTTTAGGATTGAAATGGCCGTAAATGACAACCGGAAGAGAGGCACTGCAAATGTGGTCAAAATAGCCGTATGCAATCCGAAACCCTTTGTGAGAAGAACTCAGGATTGTTAATTGATGTAGCATGACGCAAAGCGAACAGAAGTTTCCTTAAAATGAACGTCAACAGCAGCCGCTCGATGCCACTATCCAGATCAATCGCACAGCATTTTAGGTTCATGTCAGCCTGAGTGCCACCTCCTCTGGAGCCTCTGTCTCGGCAAAACACTCTGAAGTTTCCATTGAAAGACAGTTCAGTATATTTTATGTCAGGAGTCAGCCACGTGTCTCTGAAATTAGCACGATGTGAACCGCATGAAATAACGCATACGCGAATATGTAGAGCATCTATTTTGCTTGGATTCCATAGTGAGCGAACGTGAAGTGGAAGACATTTTATGTGGGATGTAACATTTATTTCACGAGGTTCCGGTAATGGAACATCATCACAGTTCAACGCTCATGGGTGAGAAAGGAAAGGTCCCTGCTGAGAATCATGAGGGCATGTTCTGCATATATCTTGGAGAGAGGTCTGAAGGAGTCGAGGAAGAGTGGCAGGTATGGGAGATTGATTGGGCAGCCCGGGATTCAGAGGGGGGGGGGGAGAGACTGGGAGCACTCTGGCCTGAGAGAAAGTAATCGTTGATGGGGGTGGAACGCTTGGGGATGGGCAGTTTGACGTGGGCTGACGTGAACATTTCTGGGAGGTTGCCAATTGAGACGCTGGGAGGTGGCGTGACCATGGGGGTTGTGATGGTGAAACCCCAGCGTGCTTATACTCGGTCTGCCTCCTGGCTTAAAGCCTCGTGGACGAGGACCTTGACGGTTAATGCCGGTCGCAGGAGTGGACCACACTCCTAAGCCGGTGAGGTGGGGCTCGTTGCCTAGAAACTTGCAGGCCCGGGCCACTATCTTTTGGGCACAGTATTTCTGACTTTGACAACTAAAATAAACGCCATCCGACTTCATGACATCACGAGGGACAGACAGGATCAGGAAGTAGTAATTCTGCTTCTGGAGCGCTGATTGCAGTTCCCGATCGCATTCATCGACCAGCGCGGGGTAGACAATGTTATGTTCGGTAGAGAAAAATTTTCAAATAGACAAAACTGTGAGGCTGACGCCCTTTTCAGACCAGAGGATGCAATAGCAGAGGATCCTTGGCACACGATTCGGTCCTTGGCACATGGAAGGGGGTTTCTAGTAGATGTCAGGTCACTCAAGCCAACATGAAGAATTACTTTCATATGAGCATTCGATGCAATGGGCCAACATCTGTGAGAGCCTTAATTGCCGCGTTAAGTTGCAGACCTCGGTTCCCTCAATAACAGTCTCATCTGAGGAGTCAACCGCCGCGTCTATGAGAGGAGCCACATTTCATTATGTAATATACACGTGTTTACAGGTACCATTCTGGTGTAGTACACCTCCTGACGATTATAATGACGCCAGTTCAGGTTACCATAGATTTATATCATCGATCGCATAGCAACGCGCATTAGTAAAAAGAACAAATTTCAACTTGATTGTGTGGCCACGAGAAGACAAAGCGTCTCAGGGACAGAATCAGGCTACCTTTTTTTATATCGAGGTTATAGGTAAATCCTGCATGGATACCAGGCCTCACAACTAAGGTATTTGCCCAGTAGTGTCAGAGCCTTACTGACTAAACCCAGAACCGAGTTTGACTTGGGGCACTGACCGGGACTGTTAAAAGTATTACTTCAGTCAGTGCCTTGCAGGGACCTGAACCATGTCCTATCCCTCAGTTCCTCCTCTGGGGCGAACCCTCCCGCCAAGCCGGAGCGGATGTGCTCCGGGCATTTTCCCTTCGGGCCTGCTCTGCTATCCGCGCCCGTTTTAGCCTATCTTTCTCCCGGAGGATCCTTTCGGCTTGTGTGCTCCTTCTGTCAGGCTACCTCATCTTATCGGAGTGTATCTAGGATGAATTAAAAGAAAGGAGCTGACCTCGTATATGATGTGTGGAGATAAAGGGTACCGATAGAATAAACCCGATTTAAATAGGGCTACCCAAAGGTCTAGTAACTTACATCGTAGCGTAATTCTATCATTCAGAGTAATGTGACATTACTTCGTGTTCTACATGGTTCCACCAGTTCAATTTAACATGCTAACAATAATTACTTATATAGGACAGAGCACCGAGATCTCAATGTTGACTAACCGAATCACAATGACCCACTTTAACTGGTTATCTAACCGCTTAACGGATCGAACGAGAGAGAGAGCGAGAGAGAGCACCTTTATATCTGGTGCCACACCAGCCACATAGATGCAGCGGACCCTGCCCAAGGCAATCTATAATACAGTGCCATTCAATTTCCCAATCGAACGCAAACGTGTCTCATATCCAGTCAATTTGAATCTATATAATTTCGTTGTGCTCTTATCCCGTAGTACTAATTCCGTTACACTGTTGCAGTTGTCACTATTGTACGCTGTGCAATTATCTCCCCATTGCACTTCTCTCATTATCTTTTGATTCCAATTAATTCACAGCATTGTTCCTGTCATCTCGTTACCCCCCCCCCCCCAACTGTTGTTGTGCCATTTCTCGCTCTAGTCCCTGTTTCGTCGATTGCATTGCTTCCGTAATTACGTTGTCTAGCGGTCGTCACCAAATTACCGTGAATGAATTATCCCGCCACGTTGTTTCAGACATCCCATTATGCTGAAGCAGTTACCCGAGTCGTCAGTTATACCGCTCCACCATTGCAATTTAGCCGTTACCTCGTAACGGGGTAACCCTGTTATCCGACAGAAGTCACCCCCGTCTCGTCATTGCGGTTATCGTCAACCTCCTCCGATACGCCCGATCAAATCTTGCGCCACTTTCATTGAGTTCGAAATGGCACTCAACCCTCAGATTGACATATTGTGTCGTATTTTTTATTCGGTGCAGTTTTGCCCATATTGTATATATAATAGATTGACCGGTATACTAAGTAAGGTTTACATTTGAACGTTTCATAAATTGTCACTCTCGTAGAGATAACGGACCCACAAATGTGGCGTATTATTGGGTCTATGATCTTCGATGGGGATAATTTTCATATTGTTTATACATGAGCCTGATACAGATTTCGCCGAGACCTCCTTTCCACCACCGTGTGTTCTTGTCAAGCAAGGCAAAATAAAAACCTATCCAAATTGCTCGAGCTCTCGTCGAGATCGTTGGCTCAAACATGAAAACATACCAGGAGCTTGTCTGTTTTTTCGAGCTGACCCTCAGCTGTTCCCCTATCTGACAGGCCTCAGCTCTTAACCTTTAGGTATTACTATGAGGACCAGTCGGGGCCACCTTTGCTTATTCTCTTCCTTACTCGTACCTGACAAGAATCTTCAGATAAAGAAAGATAATAAAGAACTCCAAAGATTCTCCGCGTCTGACAGGATTTGAACCCAACACACACCAGGGGCTTAACGCGATTTAGGCTATAGTATATAACAGGATATATTAAAATAAAATATAAGCTCTACCCTCTTATTGGCAACGTCTCTAGATAAGCTGTCTTGTTGGTATCGCTAGTAATTGTTTAATAGAAGAAGAACAACTGACCTAAGTAAGACGAGTTGCAACCCTTCATTTTGGACATATCATTCCTGTCCACTGCTAGGGTATGCTGAGCTCTCACTACAGAGTTTGCAGTGCTCCTGGTAATAGACTCCGGTCAGAAGACCAGTTCCTGAAGTTACTTTGCGTTTAATACGCCGTCGTAGTGAACATAGTTTATTGCGATGTTGTCAGAGCTGGATGGGTGATGGCGGCCGGTCGATAATAATGAACGTGTCCCGCAAAACCAAAAGAACCGGGGACTGCCACTACGAAAGGAGTCGCCAACGTGCACCAGGTAGGCAACTAGATCCTTAGGTTGCTTTACAATCCTTGTTTGTTTATCTGCCCCCCCCCCCTTCGGCGGTGGTCAAAACGTCCGGAGGGGACGCACTCAATGAGAGTTGCTGACAGATGTGGGGCCAGGGGCGATTTCGGGACGAAGCCGTTCGTTTAGTTCGTATAATCGGATTAGGCGGCTCCTTGAAAAACGACAGGTCGTGCCATCGAAAATGCCGCCGCCAGTCGACCCCCCCCCCACTCGTTAACTCACACCAGCCAGAGTTGAGGTGTCCCATAGGAGAAGCCACCTTCCTGAAATAGCTATTCGCTGACCCACCCGATGACCGTGTGGTGGATGCTTCGCAGCTTGGACCAGGTTCCCGCCAACGTCGGAACATAGAGTGACCTAAAGAGAATCGAATTGGCTGGCTATTCTACACGTTCTATATACACTAACAAAAAGGGCCAAAGCCTAAGAACGAGACGCTGTGCCGGCCCGATGCAGCTCGAAGTGAGACCATGGGAAGGTCTTCGTTCAGCCTTTCGGCAGAACAGTGTGATTTTCTGCTTGTTGTACAACATGGTGTTTTGTTCGTTATTTTTGTTTTCGTGTGCCGCCGATTCTTGATATCAGCAAAGGGAATTCGAGACACGTTTTTGCTAGCGTTTGACATCGCCTAGGAGCGAACGAACAGATGCACGAGGCAGTAACCCCTATGGGGATGAAGACCAGGATCGGCAGTGAGAACAGGGGGCAGCCTTCGTTGGAAATCAGTTACGCCCAACGGCAGAACACGTCGAGCGACACTTGGAGAGAGAGAGAGAGAAAACTGGTATGGAAAGACGAGTTCGGGGGAGAACTACACAAGACAGATACATTGTGATGTGCGTTTTGCAAACGCTCCCGTTTCGCCAATTGCATCTCAATTTAGAGGAGATATGATGGCCGACTTCAAACGTTTGCGCACGACCAGGGGTGATCTTGTACGGTGGAGTATTGTCGCTTAATTCGCCAGAGGGCGAGGTCGCCTTTGTGAAATATGCAAACAATGTTTACAGGTTAAATGAATAACTCGAGTCTCATATGTCGAATTTCTGTCTTATCCAAAACCACGCTGCAGGGTACACTTACTTGGCTTGACACTGACGAATTTCATTGTAGAACCAACTGAATTTTCATATTTGTTAATCAGACGGGAGAACATCAAAGCTGATTAATCGTAACTGGACATAAGTCCACCTGAACCCCGCTCGATTCATTGTTTAGATAATTGGAAATCCTAAAATCATCCAACGGGACTTATTTTCCATCCGAAGATTTTACCAAATCGCCCTTTGTCCATTTGTTATTATTTATAGCCAATGACGATTACGTAAATGTTAACGTAAAATTTTGTATCGTGTAATTAACTTGGGAGTGTTTATCATCCAGCGTCAAGTTAGCAACGGAACGACATTTCATAAATATCCGACTTTGCAACTTATAATATAAAGTATTTAGTGCAAACAAATTCGCTCAAAATCTTAGCCAAACGCTACTAATTAAACACAAGAGCCATAATGAAGGCTAATTAGTGCTAATTAATAGTCCAGGTTATTCTGCCATTTTGATCACTATTTTCACATATTTGTTTAATTTTCAATATATTTTCTAAAGGTCTTAGTAAATTAGTTATTTTAATGTTACATTAGCTTTATTTCTATTTTATTGATTAGTTTTTTATTGCATTCATTAATTATATATTATTGTTTTTATTCAAATGTAACTCATAGCCTCATTTACGAAGAATGAAAGCTTTTATACAAACGCTCGCAGCCGTAGATTTTTCAGACTAGCGAAACCTATATTTGACGAAAACTATGATGAATCTTTCAACGAAATTCATTATTACTGTCCTTATTGTATATTCACTATCATTCTGCCCCGCAGGTTGGCATAATAACAACAACTGATTCGGACGCACACGCCGCTGCAATGATCGTCCTCAATGTGATTCCATTTCAACAATCCCAAGTGAATTTGACGTGTGGCGGCCGCTTAAATAGGTAAAGGTAAAGGTTTAATGGTTTATTGAAGGAGCAATTTTACAATGCTTAAGCTCTCTTATATGTTATCACGCAGCGGGGCTCGAACCTGCGGCTTCTGTCTTCCGATAGTCAGAGTCTTAGCCGTTCAAGCCACTGCGCTGACAGTAAATGCCCATCAGTTGTGCGATTCGCGAGCATTCCCATATCGAATATGGTTTATATCGGTGGCTGGCTTCAAGTTCCCTCTGGCTGGTCGGCGCGTGCGCCAATAGCGGATTGGAGAAGACAAAGAAAAAGCAACGATTTTAGATAAGAAACGCTGGAAGTTCGTTGGCGCGTGGGTGGGCGTGTGTTAGTTTACGCTAAAGTTGAGTAACATTTCAAGAAAGTTTATTTGCTGTCGGCAACCTTTAGCTGTTTACCTAACCTTAAGACAAAGGCACTTAGAGGTACCTCAAAGCCTCGATGCTAAAATTGTTCGAGAAATCAAACTCGGGAAAGCGGGACTTGTGCTGTGGACAGTTGTATGCCATTGGCAATCATTTGTAAAATTGCTTTCAACAAATTTACGAGAGTGTGGGTTGTCGATTTCCGCATTTCGCTGAGAGTTACCCCAGTATCCGGGGGCCACAAACATCTTGAGGTAATGTCACCTATGTGAGCGATCCTTGTCGGTGCTCCGGACGCCTTTACTTCTCATGTAAACTTTTCCTTTCTAAATGAAAGCTGAAGATACGTTTCCCGTAAAGAGGTGTCGATACAAACTCTAAACTCTAGGTAATTAAACCGGCAAACAGACAACCAAATTCAGGTAGCGGACTATTAGACCGGAGGGACACGTGTGTGTTGGGTTCAAATCCTGTCAGACGCGGAGAATCTTTGGAGTTCTTTATCATCTTTCTTTATCTGAGGATTCTTGCCAGGTACGAGTAAGGCAAAGAATAAGCAAAGGTGGCCCCGACAGGTCCTCATGTAATACCTAAAAGGTTAAGAGCTGAGGCCTGTCAGATAGGGGAACAGCTGAGGGTCAGCTCGAAAAAAACAGTAGGTCCCCTTCAAAACAACAACCACAACAAAATAAGCTTTCTTGTCCCCTTCAAAACAAAGCAAAAAATCCTCACTAAGCTAGGCGAGTGGTGCTGAAACTTGTCCCACGTATAAAGCTACAGCCATTATTGAATCAATTTTTATGCAAACCAATTTAACAACAAGAGATCACGCTACGCAGCGGCGCACTTCGTCGGATCGTACAATTTATAGCGGACAGCTTGGATACAGACCGACGATTACTTAATTACTTATTAATCGAGCTTAAGCATTGTAACAATTGCAGCTCTTTTAATAAACCAATAAAGCCTTTACCTTTTACCTCTACTGGAAGGACGGCATTAGCAAGATATTATATTCTCTACAATCACTGCTCCGTTTCAGTATGCATTATATTTTAATGAGGGCTTCGTCTGGCCGCAGACAGCCGAGTGCACCGGTCTAATTCAGAGAGCGTTTTTTCTCAACCCACAACTGAGTGACCCTTCACAGACTGATTTATTTTAACTCGCCTCTCTCGGATCTTCGTACTCAGTAATACCAGGTTCGAATCCCGTTGCGTGACATATAAGAGAACTCAAGCATTCTATGCAGTTCCTTTAACAAATCAATAAAAGCCTTACCTTACCTTACCACAAACCCCGAAAAAACCTCGTTGTAGTGTTAATGGGAGGGTTCTGTCCGAGCACTAATTTCTCCGAGCTGCAAGCCGCATTTGTAACGTTGCTTAAGGTAAAGGTTTCCCACTCGGAAAGGCTCTGCCTTCAAACGGCTTTGCAAGTGGGTTTCAATCGACCTCTTTCTATAATCATTTTATGTTGGGTGCCTCGGCTCGGACTCGATCCGCTGTTGAGACTAGGTGATCTTTCAGCTAGATGAGTTCTCGGTATCAGTTCAACGAACGGGCCCGTTTGACCAGGGTGAATATCATTAACGGTCCCCACCATATAATTAGCTATTATATTTCAAATTGGTTCTCCGGTGCGACAAACGTCGCGGGTTCCTTGGACGGCCGTTCGATATCGAGAGGTTACCAATCCACACAAAATTAAATAGCGCTCAATTTCTCTTCGATCCTGTTTAGCTATTAATATGTAACCATTGATTCAAATACAAGAAGCAATACGCCACGATATAATGTTGCAAAGTTCATGATAGCTTGTCCGAACTTACGCACAGACTATTCTGTTGCCGTTGTTGTCGCTTTTGTTCGCACAGGTTTGACGCACAGCTCAGAGCAAATAAAAGCAACTTAACGTTGTATTTTAGTTTTTAACTTTTATTTATTTCTTGAATGGAGATTAATCTCAAGTCACCGTGGTCCGGACACAATCGTTGACCCTTTGTTCAACTAATAAACAATAATAATAATTTTTGTGGAATCACCGGGACGATTCTAGACGCGATGCTTCCTGGGGACACGATCGAGTAGCCATTCTATGCAGTTGGCGATTATAGGACCTGGGTGCTGACCCCTACCTGGCTCCTAACGCAATGCCTACGAAGCAACACACGGAGCGGGTAGAGGGGCGACCGTCACGTCGTAGACCCTTGCGAGATGTGATTCTTTTATTGCGGGTGCAAAGCAGCCGTGACAACATTGCAACATGGCCACTCACGGGCTTGCGGGGCGGCTCAACGCCCGTGAGGCACGTATACTGAATAGAATAAGAGTTGACTTCATTATTATTGTTTCACAAACCATTCTGAAAGTGTCGCTATGTATTGATATAAACATGAGAAATTTTCCACAATAATAATAATAATAATAAAAACATGTTAGTGTTATCTGACGCTCTAGTCATAGCTAAGCGGTATTTGTTTTCTTAAAAGATGTTCCTCTTTCGAAATATAGCTACCAGTGACACTGCTATGTCCATTTGAAGATAACTGAATATATTCTTAATATGGGATAAGAACTCTCCGCGAAGGGATCCTGCAGCAGCAGCAGCATCCCGGGACCTTCTCTCACGCTGACTATTCTCGTGTTTTCACTCAATCTCCTACAATTGTAGAACTTGACATTGTGTCCAGGGAACAGGATTCGAGATATCGAAGATATACACTCCGCTTGTTTAACATTAGCTATCGACTCGCGATGCCGGCCTATTTGACTTGTTACACAAACAGCAGTGAACGAATGCATGTTTCATGAAGCAACGACAAGACAAACAAGACGCGACCAACACTGGCGAGCAGGAGCTGTTTATATCGTGGGGGTTGGCCGAACTGAATTAGTTCTGTTGATATAGCAAACGTAACACTGAAACATTGTCAAGCATTGTCTCGCGATACTGCGTGACACTTTATTTCTTGAACAATATATATATATATATATATATATACTGCCTGCATCGGCTTTCTTCGTGCTTGCGGTTGCAACCACGAAGGGGCTGAACAAGCGCATAATGCCGACATTGTTGTGGAAGATCTCTAAACCTCTCTACTAGGGGGAGTTGCTGCGGAAGGGAATAGCTTCTTTTTTTGTTGTCTACGAGCTGTTCATGGGTTTCTCTTGTTCATTTCGTGGGCTTTACTAAGAAGCTTATATGGGAAATGTGTGTCTCGACGCGTGCTGGTATACTTTCAGGGGTCGAAAGCGTCTTCAAGAGTAGAGCGAACAGACCGAGCTGTTTCTCGTATGAATTGAGCGCATTTAGTTGAACTGGAACATTTCCTGCTCTGTTATAGTAAATACATTTTCCGGGCTGACTCATAGCCGACCTTCCTACACTGTTGTCTTTGATATTGCAGGGCGCGAGGTCTGGGAATCTTGACCATTGCTGGAGACGCGCGCAAAGCGAAGAGAATATACTGTGGCATTCATTGTGAGGCATTTTTCACATTTGGGAACGGCGTCAAGGTCGTTCGCTATCTGGGATATTGCTTTAAAATGAATATATATATATATATATATATATATATATATATATATATATATATATATAGTAGTGTTCATATATACGTTTTATATCAATGTAGATAAATAGAGAATAGGAATATGTATATATATATATATACATATTCCTACTCTCTATTTATCTATATTGATATAAAACGTCACGCCTGAAGCAAATATATCTGCGGAACAATGACAGTACGCACTTTGTAAGCGTGAAAGGAATTATACAAAGCAAAGTCAGTGGTCCACATGTTATGGATGGGATACCTGGTTTGAGATACGACCTGATACCACTGGTGTATGTGGACAAGCGGGTGCATTCCATTTATTGAGACAGGCGTAATAATACTACCTTGATTCTCTGAGAGATTTTTCTTTAGCAGGCGGAAGCAATTTTGCCACAGCGTCCGTTGAGAATAGGTCGGAACAAAATCGAACAATATCATTGTGTGATATATTTATAAGGGCTATTTTTCGAACGCTTCGAGGTGAGTCGTCGTTTTTGGTGATACGTGAGTATCAATACAACCGCTAAACACAACTGATCATTTACCGAACGTCCGTAGTTTCGACGAACTTATTAGTACTTAATTGCTGATAAGCATTTGATAATTATGAATTATCAAATTATTATTATTATTAAGAATGTTACATAAGAATGCCGTAGTAACTTGATTATGTCGTACTCAGTTCCAGAGTTCCTCTGTGCTTCAACAGCCAAGTTATGGTTCGCTTGCAAACTCCGAAATTGTGGTGACGATTTGTTGCGGTGCTCTATTTTCTCATCCGGGCTCACTAATAATAATAATAATGAGATCACCAACTGGCCATCGTTTGCTTGTAAATACACTACGATATAGCAGCATTAAGTAAATAGATGTACGTGTCATGAAAAACATTGACGTACACGCATCGCATGGGTAACTAGACGTGAACAGGTTCCTTCGCGACTAAACGGGATATTCCGTAACGGATTATTCTGTTTCAAACAATGTTTATATAAACCAAAGCGTCATATTTCGCTTAAAAATTCGAACATACCATGCTCACTATTTTCCAACCTCACTGGTTGGCGTCCAGATGCATTATGTGTGTATTCTTTTTTATAAAACTACCTACGAATTATAGTCTCGATATTTCGTTCAAGCTGTCAACACGTCGGTTATCCGTACTTGTTGTTTTCGTTAGCAACAACTTCGGAATCTCGTGTGAAATCTCGATGTCTCGGGGTTCAGCAGGGAGGTCGGTCGAATGCGTTGTCGACATCTAGGAAATGATTAACCCAGCCCGGCTGGACCGTTAGAAGGTCGTTACTGACTTAGGTCCATTTAATTTCCCGATATAAAAAAGCGTCCACGTCGGTCCTCCCATAGGAGCATTTTATTTGGGGAAACTATTGCGAAAGAGAGAGAGGAAGAGGTAGAGAATCCTGCGTCAAGCTACGTGTTTGTGGATGTTGTCACGACGCATGAAATGTGGTAACAACGTGTGTATACACTGTGTGCGCTCTAATGTCTGTAATCAAGTGAAACCACCCCCTTCTTCGACAAAAAACGCGTGTCCATGATGACGCCTATTGGACGAGAATGTAGTCCGCCACAGTAGGTGTAGGGTAGGTGAACAGCTATATCACCTTGTGCAACATTATCCCTTGTAGTTCTTCTTTTATGATTCTCTTGAGGTGTCCCGATAGGGCTGCATCGTACAACCTAAAATCTTCTCCAGTCTCATCATCATCTTCTAACGACCACTGGTTCACTATCCAGCTACGTCTAGAACACCTCGAATACAGCAGCCAGGAACGCAGAACGCTCCGGGGTCCGGGCTAAGGCAAACGGCTACAGGATGCTTGAAGAGCAACGAGAAGTCCATTATACCAGCTCCATTAAGCCGAAAGACGAAGATTGATTCAACGAGGCGTAGGAAGGAACCATACCAGTGGCCGTCGTAGAAGCTTGTGGCTCTCTACCAGTGGAGCCGAACGCCTGGATGCGCATCGAACTGAAACCAATGCACGCCGCTAACCAATGGGCGAAGTGTTGCGCTTTGATTATCCAATTGAACTTAGAGACCGGGGGGGGGGCGAGGGTATTAACAGCGCGGTAGGAAAAAAAAGACCTTCGTCGCATCGACCCTTCGTAGAGATACATGTATTCAGACACGGTGACTTTGTTAGAAAGCTATTTTATAAATTACTTTTATCTACCTTTAGCTGGAGGCTGCTTTCTAACATTAGACAATTGCGTCCAGTCACATGGACGAGACACTTTAGTAAATTGAATTTTTCAAATAGCTTTTAATTTATTAATATCTATTAAGTTGTGGATCATTGACACTAATCAATCGTCGTCGTGTTAAGACAGTGATACTGCCATAGTAATATGTCTGCAACATTTAAGACAACTTTATCATTCAATCAATTTTGTCTCCAACATTGAAGATGGTCTGATGGTGAGATGGCCACCCCAAGTAGTATATGTTTACCTGACGCAAAAATCGCGTCCGGAATATGTGACTGCCGGTTATTTGTTGTCTTGAAATATAAACAATGGCAATAGTAACGTAAATTTTACGAGCTGACTCATAACTTTAAACATTTAACCCCGTCGACGGTACAACTGCTTTCGGCATTGCAGCTTCAGCTATTTTTTTTCTTATAAATGTGTACTGTGACGTTCTTTTGTCCAAAAAAAAGACTCCACCACAGAGGGGCAACGAGCTTTAGCAGTGGCCGGCCTCATTGTAACCAGTATACCTGTCCCTATTGCCTTGCAGGCGAAATTTCACTCACATCTAGAATACGAACAATAGCTAATCCTAATTTGACTATAACTAGAGCTTGTCTTCATCTCCGTTTGTGGGGGTACGCTTTTTGATGGGCACACTGAATTAGATCATCGATATTACGATTATTAGTATTATTATTCGTGTGTCGTCAGCGAGGCGGGACGAGCTCACCTCGTGGGTCTCAACTAAACGCTTCGGTGGGTTTGTGGCTTAGGATCATCGTAAAATTGTGGTTTCGAAGCAAAGCGGCCGCTGCACACCGAACGTGCGCTTTCCTCGGTCTGTATTTAGGTGGAGCCGAATCAAGCTTACTTAGGAGAATGTTTGCCTAGCGTACAACAAAATAACGTAGATGATGTTTTATGAATTAAATTAAAATTAAAGAAAAAAAAGCAAGCCTTCAAAATGATGAAACTATTTTGGTCATTCCTCTGCATCGCCTGTAGGTTATCCTTTGAAGAAACCAGATGCGGGGAAACGATTGCAATAGAGTGCACTGGGTAGCCTCGATGTTTCGCTCTGAGATTATTCGAATCCTCGTCTCGGCCAAACCGTGGTGAATCTGTGGCGGTAATACAGTCGGGCGCGACAAGTGTGGCGTCCAGGATGGGAGAGAACAGGAAAACCCCACCTTTTTGGCCGAGGGCGATATAGAAAAACTGGTGACACAAACCGAGATAGCTTGGACGGAAGCATGCCCCCTGAGTGGCTGGACCCGTCTCTGCGGAAATGCGGACGGTCTAGAACATCAGGCCTAGAATCGACTTGGTACTAAAACGAGGGTTGCAACTATTTCCCACCTGAGTGTCGGTAACACCGAAATCACGTCTCGCGAAGTCAAAACTACTGAATCCGTTCTTTGCGTTCATGATATAGCCGATATAATGTGAAGAAGGCGAATTTAGCTGATACTGAGGCAAGGAAGGCGTTGGACGCAACGACGGAATTGGTAAGTCGCTGTTGGTTATGCAGCTCAACAGAAACAATGTCCAGCTAGTGGCGATGAGATGCTCACGGTCGATGACTTCGACTTCTTTAAAATTCAAGGCCGAGCTCTCCCTCGTTGTTGAAAGGCAATCGGACGTTTTGCCACATCTCCTTATACTGTCACTATGCGATGCTTCAACATTCGATAGGAAACATTCGCTGAAGTTCGATCATTGCTAAGGTGGGGTGAGGTAAAGGTTTACAGGTATATTAAGGCAGTCAGAAGTATTCATCCTGCACAGTTCCTGGCAGTGGCCCATATTAAATAGTAATCGGTTCGGGCTTTTAGTCGGTGCGAGTCCGACACGATCTGGGCGAACACCTCAGATGTGAGGCCAGGTGTACATAACGGATTTTGCCCCCGAACCTCATAAGAAAAAATTGATATTAAAGCGACTGCAATTTTGACAATGGCTTTCTGCGGCCAGAGCCTTAGCCATCGAAACCACCGCACTAACGAAGCTTTTAATAGAACGAAGGCGTGCACTAGCACTCATCAACTGTTTCATTCAGAGACGTCCAGATCATGGACAGAATGAAAGTAAATTGATTATTGATTGCTAACTGATGAAGAGACACCGCTTTGGAAGCAGACACAAATCGACACTACCTCGGAAATAACCAAGAACCCCTCAACCCTGCCTTTCAAGAAATCTGCGGATATTTTCGACGCAGCTATAGATAGAAACAAGGGTTTGTGTCAACAGACGTCCACATTAAAACTTCTATCAAAGAACCCCGTCGTCGATAACCTCTTCCTCAATATACCGCCTCGGTAATTAGATATGTATCGTAATCAGAGCTTTCGGACATAGGAAAGTACGAGAGATAAACCCCAAGCGCTAATTTTATTTTTTGGTATCTATTATATATAGTGATGTTGGCGTTAATTTATTATAAAACATAATAAGATCTCGTATAGCCCCACCAATTAACATTTTGTCGACAAAGAGTTGAGCAATCCAACGAAGGAAGCCAATTCAAGTCGAATCTTCCGAAACACATGCATCTAAATAATACCTGAGTGCCTGATAGAGTTTGCTTTTTCTCAAAAAAACCAGCAACGTTCGCCTTCTTAAGAAAAAAAATGTCCCATATAGCCTCTGTCGCTTCCGTCTGGCACTATCCTATACCACTACTATATGAAGATGTCCTTTATGTACATGTTAGACAGGCATTGAATGCGATTTCATCCGCGACGTTACTCTGTCAAGAGCAAAACAAGATTTTGCCTTAACCGGGTGATTCACTTCGAGTTTCTTCAAAACCTGGATCCCTTTCGATAGCTCTGTCTTCAGTGATGCGCAACAAGACGAAGAAGTGATCGCCTTACCTTGTTACTGTAGACGATCTTGTTTAACATCCGTATATGGGTATAGGTTGTCAGGTCATGTGGAGCTGATTCCTGGACGTCGCTTAGCCCTCGGAGTCGAAATTCAATCCCCGTCGAGGCAGGAGCATACTATCGCGGTAGAATAGACTCAACTCCCCGCAGAGCTGTTTATGTGTATGGTTACCCCAGTTTGATATAATAAAACAGGCTTTCTTGTTAAATTTATTGGCCATTCATTTAATCGGTGACAGCAGATTCTTACGATAATCAACGTAACACATTTCCATAGTCTAGCTTGTATAAACTCAGCATCTGGTGAGGGTTTTATCGACGCGGGCAGCATGAACTGCAAGGTCATCAACTACAGCTACAACTACCACTATAGACCTATTCATAGTAGCTGGCCACTGGGAATTCAGTGCAGCGTCATATTACGTCGTAATGCCAGAGTATATTTTCTAGTGAATGTCTTAGTTAGAGTTTTTATGTTTAGTTATTTTGTGTCAATTCCAAGGGCAGCGGAAGCTAGCGGAATAATGGAAGAACTCCATAAAGATGGCGGGACCAACCACTCGACCATGACAAGGGGAGCAAGTGGTTAGGGCGAGATCACTTGAAACAGTATCCGTCGTACATGCAGAGTTCCTCGCGTATTGCCGTTGCCCTAAGGATAGCTCCTACAAATATATGTGAATAACAAGATCAAGCATTCGAAAGACCATTGCATAGGCAATCATATAATGGGTATACATTCGTCTACGCTTAAGGGTGTCTGGACAACTTTACTGGTAACGTACAAAATAACGTACATGATATACCTTTTAATTGCTACTGGTCGATGGCTGAAATTATGGTTCTGGAATTAGAACGACAATTTTTTTGTACAGGCGTTCTCTAAGAGGTTATCAGCTTTGGTTCAGAACTATAGCGCTGTTGATGTAAGAAGCAAAATTGACACGTTCATAGAAACACGTCCCGAAATTCGAGGATTTTCGCAACGGGGTTTTATCGAAATTCAGGAATCTGCTCAGCTTCGCTTTCAGGGAAATTCGCGTTGATGGTGTCCTGGCTGGTTTTCAAAAACCGCTAACTTCACCCGTGTGAAATTCCGTAATCGCGAATCCTCACGAAAGCCACTCTACCTCAACTTACCCCCGAACTACACAAGGCTCATCGCCTTTTCCGCTTTCTCACGGAGCTACCTATGTGCCCGTGTACATGTCAAGCTATCCCTCATGAACTAGCTATCAAGAGCTACCGAAAGTCGTATAAAACCTGGCCTCGTACGCTTCTACATAAACTGTATCGATACCGACACTGCTCGCAAAAGTGAAGGAGAATTTCTTGTCCTCGAACAGTGCTGGGGCAATTTCGACTATCCATAACCATCGTCTCTGCCATCGTCTACCGTCTCGGCATCACTGGCTACGATGCCGGTGGGCTGTTCCGCTTGACGGCCCCCAAAGTGGTTATGAATCCTGAACGCGGAGAGACGCGCAAGCGCGCTGCCTCTACGCTGAGAGCAGAACCGTCCGGTTGAAGAAGGGGTCGAACGACATAAAGTGGTTGGACTCGTAGAAGCTGCCTTGTTGTCCCTTGTTAGCCATCCGCGCACAACAAGGCTGCAGAACTAACGATAGTGACGGCTTCTTCGGAAGCCCGACCACAGAATTTCCACGATTTCGTGCTGGGCTGAGCTGGGCTCACCACTTCATTCCTCTCCCGTAGTCGTGGTACCCATTGTAACCAACAACGAGGAATTGCATTCTCGGCAACTGCGCCCACAGGCATTCAAATCGGCCGCAGCTTGTCAGTCCATTTTCAACGTACCCTGCTTGTTGTGCAGCTCAGCGCCAAACTAACATCGCACTCAGTGAATTCCTCACTCGAAACAGCTGCAGCAGCCGCGGCATCAAGGGTCTACGCACAAACCAGCGTTTCAAGTGACAATGACGAGTGTGAGAAGAACTTATGTAGAAGTTAGTGTATTATTATTATTATTATTACAGAAAAGACAGTAAGTTCGACCAGCCTGAACGAGGGTGTCTTCGTCCGTATGGCATCCCTCTGCTCAGGAGTCTCTCTTAGCGGTAGTGTTCGTTCCCTTTTCACTGGTTAGATTATCGCTTGAATACACTGACACTCGTGAAATCCCACGCGAGGCACTTTTGGTCCTTGCGGAAAACATCTCTAGGGAGTGTAGGAGTTGGAGAAGAAGGTAGAATTCGCAGAAATCGAAACCATTCGCGTCCCCGGAGTACGATACACCGAGAGACGAGCCGAAATTGCGCTCCCTTTGAGTTGTCGATGGGGAATCCTTGCTCCATAGACGAATAAGCTCAGGCGCAGACACAGAGGAGCGACTCGTATTGCATGGTTCGAATAGAAACGTATTGAAGTGGCAAAACCACGTCACTCCAGTTCAAAAGAACCCACTGAGAACTAAAATTCTCGAAGAACTCTTTATTTGTGAAAATTTGATCTTATCCCGAATCACTTTGGTCATGCTCTTACGATGGTCAAATCTTTCTTCTACTATCCAGTGTTCATTTGGAGATACTGGACGTCACGATGTTACGACGCCTACAATCTTATCGCCAACAACATTCAGTAGGTGGAACCTTATTCCGCCTACGTGGTGGCTATCATGGCTTCGGCATCTAAGCCTCGAAAGCAGTAGTCTGCACGAGCATTCTTCGTCACAACTATGCTGTGACCTAATGGACCAGAGTGCCCTGAGCGCCAGTGTGAGACACTCATGTGATGGACGTTATGAAATTCACGAGAATAATATTAATAATAATAATCATAATAATAATAAGGCACTTGTCATAACCCCTGTTCGAGCTATGAACGACACTGTATGGCCTATGAGCGCACGCTCTCCAACGGCAAATATTGCCGTTGAGTCTCTCACTCAGATTCACGGCAGTCAGTTGAGGTCAGGATTGGGCTGCCCCGGCTGCAGAATATTCTGAGCGGAGAACAGGCCGCAATGAAACAAAGTTTTTCTCGCCATGCTTTTGCGTCCCGTGGTACCCGTTGAAGTTGGGCAAAACGAGAGAAGCGATTCACTCTGAAAAGTGATCCGTCTCAGAGGGGTTGCGGGTTCGGCTGCTTACGGGAGATGGACTTGTGGGAGAGGCGTGTAAAGGACCATAACGCCCCTAGGGCAGCACGATATTTGGCCCTGGCTGATATTCACCAATGCACACAGCTATCCATGACTAGCACGAAGTGTAGTGGCCCTAAGGAGTACCCTTGGTATCCACAGCGTCCGTAGCTTACTGTCCACTATTCGGTAACCCTTTCGAAGCCTGCCCCTGTATTCGGTAAGGTTTACTTGAGCCTATAAATCTACAAACCTGCTAGCATATTGTACAGAGAACAATATTGGACAAAGGGGGGCATACATATATTCATAAACCTACAGCTGATTATATCGACATCACGCGTATGCATGACGCTTTGTCTCGGACACTACGAATCGGGCTTGGCTAGCGGCAGCCAGCTAATTAAATGGTCGTTCAAAAACAGACGCCTAAACAAGCGGCATGTGTGAGAAAGAGTTCCGGAAATTATGACAAATTGCAGCACAGAGTTTGAGAACGTCCTTAAACAACGGCAGGGTGTTGTACAAGCATGTTATTATATAACATATAATAAAATGCTATGTCGACCTTGCCCACTTACTGTTGGCGATTTGCCCAAGGACAATATTTCACTGTAATGGCTCCGTAATCAAATGGCCTAAAAAGCGCTTGCTGCTCCGAGTCGTTTGGTGTAACGATCAGATATTTGTATATTGCACATTGTACTGTTCGGGGCGCACAGTGATAACAATAGTTTATTTTATCTTAGTATATTTTGTTATCAATTCAAATTTATATTAAAATCAACTTAAAATGTATAGTATATTAGTATATTTTGCTTTTCATTCCATACTTGGACGTGTCTCGGACGGTTAGGTCTCTGGCTATCGGAAGCCAGAGGCTGCAGGTTCGAGCCCGCTGCGTGACATATAAGAGAGCTCAAGCATTGCAAACTTGCAGCTCCTTTAATAAACCAATAAACCTTTACCTTTACTAACACCGGGGTGCTATCCGATCGTCTACCACTGACATACAATAATATAGAATTTGTTGTGATCTCATAGTATTGTTGAATTTCTTCAATTAGAAACGTTAAGTGTGGCCTACACCCACTCATTTACAGTCATGGGATCTGCCTATCATAGGATGCATCGAAGGTTGAGCAGATACTCTCCAACTGTGTGCGTCAATGAGTATCGTCAACGACATAGATGTCATTGTAGATTGTCGCGAGTGCCAGTTTTCGAACGATGCTTGGCAAACAATGCGTTTGTGCATCTGTGTACCAACATCTGGTGCGAGGTAAACTAATACTCTGTTTGGCAGCAGAACGAATCGCCATGAAGGTTAGGTTAGGTGTTCCCTTGATATTAGTTCTGTTGGCGCCAGCTCGAGAACTCGTGCCGGCCTGCGGGAAACACTCGGGCGTCGGTTACGCTTGTCATCGTATATCATCATCAGGATTGTGTCGAGGGTAGAGAAATTTTTCGTTTTTGCACGATTGCGCGATGCGAATAGTTCCTTCGAGAAAAGTGCGACTTAAAACGAGCTGTACTCGTCTGGCGCCCATCTGGAGGTCGAGTGTTTCTAGGGAATAATAAGGCCTGTTATTTGTGCGCAGGGTTTCCTCGAATTCAAAATTGCCGTGACGCCTGTTTCATTTTTAGTATAGGTGGGATATAACAGCATTCGATTTCTCCCTATGCTTCAACCACTCGATGACACTGTATTTTACGTCCCGCTTGCTATATATATATATGTAAGTTTCGAATCTTTGTTGGTGCCATGCTTGCAGCAAAGTATCTGAGAATCGTTACAATCTTCATTCAATAGGTTTACATGTACGGCTTCCGCAATGAAACTAGCCGGGCAGAATTTAAACTGCTATATTTGATAGTCAGTGAACATTTTTGACTCCACCTGAAGCTATTGGTGGGTAGGTTTCCACATAACAAAAGTCCAGCTGGCTATCTGTCAGAAATGCCAGAACAAGCAAATTTTTCCAAAAATATTCATCTCATTTATCAAAGCAAGATATTACTCTGCTGCAAATAAGTAACAAACCATATTATATATATATATATATATATATCAATATCAATAAACATGCCCACATAAACTATAAAGTTAAAGTCTTCTATTAAGAAATAAATTACATTATTATCCTTATAATTAATTGTATATTAAAAAGAAAAACAAATTCTACGATAATACAATTATTTATTGGCTATAAAGCTTAATTTAAATAAATATATTATTTATATAGATATCACATATATTTTTAGAGCTTCATCCGCATATATATATATATATAAATGAGCATTTCCAGCCACTTGCTATAATCATTTACGTCTGGATAGTAATAGTACATCTTATTGTTCTTACAGCGTATATATATATATATATATATACGTATATGTATACATGTAATAGTACTAACCTCAATTGTTCCTTTTGCTCTTGTTTGTTTCTCGGTATATTTGCCGCCACCGCCGCCGCCCCCGCCGCCGACAATCTTTCTTTACTGGCAATCGCCTCGGATCGTTCTTGTGTTCATTCGCTCGCCTCACTTAATACTGATCGGATCATCTGACCAACCTATATATACCTCCCCCCCCAACCCCCCCGGTCATCGATAGTCGCTACTGCAAGCACACGATGTTGTAGCGCACGAAATCTTCGGCGACGGCGCGGTCCAGCTGACGCCTCCACCTCAAACCACGACGCCAACTACGACGTTGTCCTCATCCACTGGGGGAGGTATCGTTGGCCTCGGTGGCCTAGTCGGAACGCCCGGAGGCATCTTACCCATGGCGTTTGCTAGCGGGATTGGCTCCGGCGTCGTCGGTGGAATTGCTGGCGGAGGTGGTGGTATCGGGACGCCGTTGCAGATGAACGGTGGCATCGGCATGGGTCCACTGGGAGCGGTCGCTGGAAGCAGCGACGTGCGTCGATTGCAGAACTCAGGCACGACGTCGCCCGAGGGACTGCTCGATGACAACGACCCCACAAACGTCACAGCTGCTCAACAACAACAACAAAACCAGCAACACATTACTAGAATACGCCTCGTTCAATTTCAGAAGAACACCGATGAGCCTATGGTAAGTAACAGCAGCTGCGATGACGATGACTAAGAAAAAATTACGGCCAGATTCTCAGAGCCTTAAACATTTCTCTCTGTCCGTGATGCGGCTGTTTTTGGCACTGCTCCCTTCAATAAGGGCGGACAAGCCTTTTAAATGCAAATGTGCAACGGGTGGGAATCGAACCCGAGCACTAGTAAATGCTTCCACTACAAACGAATAGACATAGACGAAACGAATAAAAGAAAACACCTAAAGTTTCTATTTTATAGTCGCATTCTGACGAAGTGCAAGCAACGTCATCGTTACAACGATGCCCCTGCGGCTGCAGAGTAGTATAGTCAACTGGAAATTTAATCCGGCCAACGAAATCTATTACGCTCCGATTTTTCTCCTGGTAAATGGGTCTCAACAAAGCGCTCGTCGCCTACGATAACCATTCGTCTAGCATGGCAAGAAGATTGTAGGGTATCACGTGGTGATCTTCAATTTCAGTTCAAGTTGAGATATACTTAGGGACTGTACTGCTGTTACAAGAACGCTGTAGTTCTCGTTGAAAATGTTAGGTAAACCCTTGCAATGCATATTGTCTCGTGTATTAGACGAATTCAACTATTTAGCAATATTCTATTGCATTTTCAAGGGGTTGTCCATCGTATGAAGCAATGCCGAAAGCAGTTATACCGTGGAGGTTAAATGTTTAAGGCTGTGGGTCAGCTGGCAAAAATTTGTAATCATCTTATTTGGCAATATTTACATAACCACGAAAATATCCTACAAAATGACAAAGGTATAAACGAGCCCTCGTGTCAGCATAATCATACACCGGAAATAGAGATGACAATTGCAGCTGGATTTTTCTTCTAACTTCGCGCGCATCTGTTGCAACTCATATTGGGCCAGAGCAGAATGGACGGATCTCACAAGAAGGCGAGCCCCCCCAGACAGACGATAGATAGGCGATCGAATGAAGGCTAGTCCCCTTTAATTCTACGTGACATCACAAATTCAGTTTACCTCGAGGTCATTCTCTGCGTGACAGCGGTGATCGATAAATCAGTGTCATTCGGAATAAGTCCCTTGGACATCCTGAAAGGCAGAAATGCGTACCGTTAATAGAATATTCTACACTGAGTACTGAACGTACCTTGGATAAAACTACATATCAAGGCTGGGCAAATACGTAGTGTTCAATTGAAAAGCTTGATCTCCCTACTCTAGAGCAGGGGTGCTATGTAATCTGTTACACCGAACCGAATGTTGTTACCTCGAACGCCATCCGAATCATTATTAATAATTATGATTAATAAAATAATAAACAAACTAACGATCTTCCATTAATAGATCACTCACCGACTTAAATTCAATATTTTACCTCGAAAGCCCCTGTTAAGAATCTACAATAATTCTGCCATCATGCTCGAACTATCCTAGAACAAGCAGTAATAAGATCTGCCAGTCTTATGTTGTCTAAGACGGCAGGACCTAGAAGAAGGCCGACCGGGAGAGGCCTCTTCGGCCATTGGACCAGTTGTAGAGGATCTAGCTTTACTAAAGGCATCTCCCCCGTGGAGGACTCTAAAGACATCTTGACTAAGTGGTTCCACGCCTTTGGGAGGAAGTTAAATTAAATAAATAAATAAGTCTTATATTATCGAGCTTTCCACAGCGCACAATTGCATCGCACACAATGTCATTTATTGTGTGCTCAGATTATTATCAGATCTATACCTGATTTCGGTTAACTTAAAGCATCAATTAGGTTGATTGTATCATATATCATGCCTTAGGGTTCGTGACACGAATTTGCAATCCAAAACAGATGCACGTTCTATAGTAGCATACACGCATCTCTCTGGTGGCTGCTTTTTTTTCTTCGTCTCTTCCTATCTCCATCTCAGACAGCTCGGGATGCCTCTCTTTATATCGATCAGACGGACTCGAACAGATGTCCGAATATCGAAAATATCGACGATATTTGCATATCGGACCCTCGTCAGTAATCACCGTACGTCTGCGTTCGGCCTTTGTATATATTCCTCCATTGTTCTTACCTTTCACCGATAGAAGAGAGAGACCCCTACCGGCCGCCCGCCCGCCCTCCCGATCTTTGCTTCGTATTTTGCTCTCGTGTGTGACTCACTTTCGGCCGACCCCCGATCTCATAGAGCTGATCCCCGCACATCACTGTTTTCCTTCTACAGAGGACGTCCCTGCGATCCACTCCTGTGACAATTGCCGCGCCGCACCCGGCCATAGTCTCGTCGTTCGACGACCTATTTCGTCGCGGATCGATCGTACTAGGGAGAGAACTAGCCAAAAACAAAAAAAATAACACACACACACAAAAGTTCAACCTCGAGCAGACCCCTGCCACTGAGGCACTGAGATACTAAGCAATGTACGTACGCTTAAATCATACGTGCAGCATGCGTACGCCGTTCCCATCTCTCGCCCACACTGCGCTACCAATGTACGATAGATGTTCGTCTCTCTGTTACGGTACCTGCTACATTGTCCTGGTCTAACTCGCGGCCATCGGAGTGGATTGAATAGGGAGAATAGAAATCATGGGGGTGTATGGGGCGACGACCCACCCGTATCGCAGTCGGCTTCGCTCGCTGCTCCGAATCGGGAGTTCCTGGATGAGCCGTCCCGCGTGTTCTACTTCTAGTTGTGCTGCCTGCCGTCGCTGGGCTTCTCCGGTTCCGCCGATATATCGATCCGGCCTGGACTCAGCCTGACGGGACCTGATCGACCACCGCCCCGTGCGGCTGCCTTCATCGTCATCTGCTGTCACACAGCAGGAGTCTAGCTTGCTTGCCGCCTGCTCAGATTCGCGTTGTGCTACTCACGGTGACAGTTACCCTGTCCAATGTTGGGAAGCTATGTTCGAAGGTAGGATGCGAGGACAAGAGGATCCAATTTTCCCGCGTGGACTCGAAATAGGCGAATCGCCAAATGGTCGACGAATCGAGGCATACATTTTCATTAGAAACGTACAAACAAACCTGCAGAGCCTGAGGTCATGCTCATGCTCCGTTAATTGCCTCGTTGAATCAAGCAGCAGTCAATTAGTAGTTCATTCACATACACGAGCGAGTGTATATCAACTCGAAAGAAATAGCTAGCAGCTACTGTTATTCTAACAATATAGTAGCATAGATTTGCATAGTTATGATATGTTTAATCACTAGGAGATAATTAGAGATCATTAGGCTAGTCAAATAATACACAATGTTCGGACAGCATATGCGCAAACATCTCCGATGTGCTCAGCGAACCGGTTAGCCACACAATGATTTATAGATTATTATTATTATTGAGTATCGTTCGGTCCTCTAGCTCAAGTTCTTACTAAACTCTTAATAACTAAAGACACATTTGGTTTCTCTCTCTTTCTCTCTAATTATATATATATATATATATATATACAATTCTAAATTATGCCAGCCAGTTTTGCGTATACATATGCATATCTGCGTATTTGTGTAAGTCCGTTATGGGAGGTAAGCTATGAGTCGAGCACTCAATGCCACATCTAAGCGAGCCGAGTGTGAAGAACTTTAATTGAACTCTCTCTATAGCGTCTAGACGTTTTTTTTTGAAGATATAGCCACCTGACTTCACAGCAGTATGTAAATTTGGGTATAACTTGACTCTTATCGAGCTGCATATAAAATTTCGCTTTTTCACAATAAAACAGCGACATAGTGTCTTACAAAGTGAACGGATTGAATGACTTGTGCAATGTGCAAGTTAAAATCCAACTCCGGTGAGACGTCCAGGTGCTTCACACACTTCACAATTGGTATGGGTCTTTGCTTAATAGGTTATAGTGTATTGGACATAATGTAGCATATTTAGGTACGAATAATATCATGTCATTGTTTGAGCACCACCTTGAGATCTCATCAACGGCTTTCTGTAGATCGCATCATTCGCATTCGGTGTTCGACGGGCCTAAAGCTCATCCGCGTAAAGTTTATGAGTTATAGATTGCGGTATTAGAATTTGTTGTCTAAGATCTAAATACAAAATAAGATAAAAAATAATTTCATAAAAAAAGTAAATTTTCCGGGCTGACAACATTTAACTTAGTCCACGGTACAGCTTCTTT
This sequence comes from Stratiolaelaps scimitus, assembly GCA_019614645.1. Taxonomy (NCBI): domain Eukaryota; kingdom Metazoa; phylum Arthropoda; class Arachnida; order Mesostigmata; family Laelapidae; genus Stratiolaelaps; species Stratiolaelaps scimitus. The sequence continues at coordinate 1,411,729 of JABWDB010000037.1, forward strand.
CGGCATTGCTTCATAAGGCGGATCTGCCTCCCTATCCTTGAACAGAAATGTGCAATAGCACGAATCGAGCCCGGGATTGTCCATTGGGACACATACAAATTTAAACCTGTACCTTAAGCATTGTAAAATTGCAGCTCCTTTAATAAACCAATAAACCTTTACCTGTTAAATGAATACCGAGCTACACATATATTCTCCTGTATCTTCATATAGAAATGTCGACAGTGAACAACATTTAGAATTCGAACAATTATTGTTATTACAAGTGACTGCCTACAGTAACTTAGGGTGTGCTGTTCCACTTTTATTTGAAAATTGGCCCATCGAACCGCGTAATTTATTCTCTGTCAGATATTGATTTAGTTGTGGTTACCCTATTCATCAGCTGGCTCAATAATCGCGTGTACGCCTTTGGCTGGTCGGCTCACGATTGACTCCAAATCATTTGTTACTACGCAGCCTCTATTACTCGTGAAGATATTCATACCTTAGAAGGCATAATTCGAAACGAAAATACACCCCCGGCCACTTTGATCAGCAAAAAGTGCGTTCAAATGTTCTTGCCGCCAAAGAACGAGAGTATCTCTGCTCCGCGGTCGAACTCATATTTCTTGACTATACATGGTGGCTTTGGGATCCTTCTTTTTTTTGTCTCTCTCTCTCTCTCTCTCCCCGCTCATAAAAGCTTTTACCTTTTTCAAATGTGCGTGTTCTGAGCAGCGTAGCCACTAGCACCGCTTGTCCTGTGGCCTGAGTCTCCCTTCAAGGCGTATCCTCGCTAGAGGACAGACGGTGCTATTTCCTCTACCAGTGCCAGCACGTTAGCGCGTTCCTGGCTTGCCATGCCTCTCAAGCCGGAGTCGTGCCTGCTTTGTAATTCTGTTGAGCTGCGCTGTTCCAAAAAGCAGTAATTCAATTAGTAGAAAAAAAAACTCGAAGCGAAACAAGAGATTCGCCCGATTACGATGTCTTTAGAAAATCATATGATTTATTAATAAATCCGCTAGATGGGATAAGACGAGAGAGATTTTGAGATTAGATAACAAGCTGCAAGTAATAATCAACTTCACATATGAAATTTAACTCGGTAATATAATCGTTTGTCAAGGGAACGGTTCGGTTGTGCAGCTGTAACTTTACAAATCGTCAAAGAATGACATTGACCAAAAATATAATCGTGTATCTTGAGGTTCGGGTTTTGAAGTACGCCCGAGTATCTCCAATTTGATTCTGTGTTTTGGCTTCGATCTGCTTCGAAAATCACTATTGGCTATTCAATACGAAACATTGAAAAACGCTCAAGCTGTCCATAGAATCATCGACCGTTTTAAGAATCAGCGTGGACCCCAGCTGTTACAACTTGGGAAGGAAGCTTCCAGGTAACGAACTTATGCATAATTAGTGACGAATAATTAGAACGGGAGGATTTAGTTAATAGTTCATTCACACTGTGGGATCGCCACAAACGATTTTTGACTATGAGCTGCACAATGATGGAGGGTTCCGTAAACATCTTTTGTAAATGTGAAAGCTACTTAGCTTCGCGAGTACGACACAGATGATAACAAATCGAAAGAAATTTATTATATAAATTGTTACAAAACCCGCATAAACTTTAGGGTTAAATTCAGAAATACCACCTATGGCGAAGATCACTTTAAATTTTGTGTAATTTTTGTTGTGCTCGCATAAATTAGTTTCTTTCATAATTCGATGTTTGAGAGATTTCGGATATTTCCAAATCGTTTGTGACGATTCCTCAAAGATGAGATGTTAATTAAACTTGGCCGGTCTTTGAGAACATCTCTATGAAGCTAGCAGTACCTACAACAATATCAAGTTGACGACGCAGCTCGGAGCTCTTTATTTGATTAAAATCTGGTGCTAATTTCCAAAGTTGTGACTTCAAAGCCGAACTTTGTGTTACTATACTCTGAATTGCTACTATAAAAATTGGCATTATTTGAGTTTCTCGAAGCAACCGGGGCTTTATATATATATATATATATATATATATATAATCTTTATATATAATATCCAAGTAAAAGTGGCCCCCGACAGATCCTCATAGTAATACCTAAAAGGTTAAGAGCTGAGGCCTGTCACATAGGGGAGCTGCTCGGGGTCAGCTCGAAAAACAGTTTATATATAATATGCAACAAATCAGCAGGCTTCGGAACAACTTCACGGAAATAATTAGTGATCATATTATGGATCTTCTACGACTTTGTTATTTTTACTTACTAGCTCATATTCATGATCGTTATCACCACAACGAACGCCCTTTGCGTGACACATGTATTTATATTTCACAGAGTGTTACATATGATATGCTGCGGATAACATTAGAATATCTAGTACAATATACTTCTAGAAAGAGGCAACCGAGCGAGAGCGATGAGATAGCAGGGTGCAAATGTCTTTGCCCCTAAAAGTACGACAATGAAGACGCCCTTATCCCTGGAACATAGGAGGTTTGAAAAGTTTCCACTTCTCCTCTGCACTGCCACCCTCTTTGTCTGCGATAAGCATGAACGGTAACCTCGGTCTTGGATTGCACTTAGTGAGCATCAACGCCGAACGATGAAATTCCGCACACTTCGAAACTTGAGAACTCTATGCAAGGGCGGGGTGTGTGGAAGCATCCGAGGATCGAAATTCTGAGAGAGGTATTTCCTTCATCTGGATGGAAAAGACTACCTATGCTTATTCGAGGGGCGAGGAGCGTTGAGAGAGGTCCCGCGCTCACGTCGCTCATGAGTCGCTATTTTGAACATCCACGAGCGACGCCATTGCGACTAAGTCGGCCAGCACCCCCTGCCCCTGCGCTTCTATAGGGCTGCTGGAGTTGGGTGTTTTGTTAAAGATTTGAATCTCTATGTAGGAATCGCCCGAAGTAGCTTTTGTTACGTGTTCAGATGAACACGACGGCCAGTTTAGTCATTCCAATGTATTGACAGCTTCTTGTCTGATTGTACAATTAGATTGACAGTTTATAAAATCGATAATGCATCTTACGCGAGCGATTTCTAATATGAGCCAACATGTATCATGCATCCTCCGAAACCATTGAAAATAACATTGCCCAGCGTTAGGGAATGAAATGCTATATCGACCCCCAATCTATCTGACCTTTGTGCCTTCACTTCGGCGTCGTTGGTGCCATACGCTACTGAAATAGAATTCGGATGTACCACCATTCTCGTCGTGGAACCCTTGATCCGACTTCCATCCGATTCCTGAGCGATCGGCAATGCCACAGATAGAAATGGGTCCATCCTGATGCCATTTGCGATAACCGAAGCTATCTGTGAGAATCTGGCCTTCTCTCGGTGAGCCATCTCAAATTCGCAAATCTCCTTCTTTGCCAATGGATGCCCGAGCGAAAACAAAACACAGCTTGATCTTTATCATTTGCTTAAAACGCACACCCCCATAGGCAATGGTTAGAGGTTATCATCTGCATGCCATTTTGGCACACAGGCCGAAGCATTGTGTCTATCTCAGCATGCGTTTTCCAGACTCCTATGGTGCATGCGGGTGCCGCCCTCGATTTCGCGAAGTATCGCTTCGAGTTTTCTTCGAAAGTTTCACAACAACCTGCAGCTCCGCCATGTATTATTATTACTCAACGGATGTCGACGATGCTCGCAGTTCGATGGTGGCCAAAGTTTGTCCGGGGAATTTTTCAGCCCGAATATGCAAATTCAGCTCGAAATGTAACTTTGTAAACACTGGGATTTGCCCATTTAAAATGCGAGTCTCGGCACTCTCCTAACCCTGTTATTTTTTGCTCGTCTAAGTAACGAAATATTCTTTCCGTTACGTAAAGGGGGTTGTGTTTTTCTTTCTTGAAGACTAAAAATCGAACATGAATCAAAAAGCACATCGATGATCATCCACTGCCCAAAACATTAAGAAACACATGTCGGCTTTTTTGATACATGAGAGCGTGCAGCTGACGAACAAACGCGAAACCATACGATTCACATTATATAAAATCTGCCAAATACACCCAGTGTCTCTCCATCATATCGTTATTATGAAATAGACGAAAGTTCCTGTAAGTCCCGCAGGCAACAAGCCAGTATACAGCGTACGCCGAAAACATCAGCAGCACAACCACGTCCACCGGTTGTGTGCTATCCAAGCGTACAATGCCAGACCTCAGCAGCAATTCAGCAGCTGAATGGGGCGCACCGCTACCCCCCTCAGTCACTATCGGAAATCCCACTCTGAAAACGCCCCTCTCGGCCGACCTCCCGTCCACGATGTCTGTGCCTCGATGTGTTTGTGTAGAATGGAAGCCAAGCGTCGTTCACTCGTGCCTGCTCCATCCAAGACCCCCTTGCTGGTTCGTTGCTTGTGTTGGCACAGTTGGCACAGTCCGACCGTACCCCCGCCCCAACCCCCGCCTCGCTACAACGACTAGCAAGGTAACAGCCAACATGCTATGGCCCATTTGTTTACTTTGTGTTCAGCTGTTGGTTAGGGAGTTCGTTCGTTGCCTACCTCGTTTGCTCGCCAGGAGTAAAAAGGTGCGGATCGGAGCTCTGTGGATGGAGGATTGGGGTGGCGTCTCGGGGGGTGGGGGGGGCGAACCCGGAAAACGCTCCGAGGGGTAAAAGTTGTGATAGCTTAGTTTCGCTGTGGCACGTTAGATGTAGCACGGTTCATCCGAGCCTTCCGTAGGTCTGAGCTGTGGCAATGCTGCTGCTGTTCCTTCTACGCGTCTTTCCGTGTGCTTCGGTCTGTCTGTCTCTTTCCTCATGGTAGTGTACATGTATGGATGTGCCTACTTTGTTACCCCTTCGGACAGGTTGCACCAGATAGCATCTGTAGCAAGATCAGGTCGATCCGACTAAGTTCGCCGTCCACTAATGGAACGGTAGCGCGTCGGCAAGTCAGCCAGCTAAGACGACTAACAGAGAGATAGGACGGACTGATGGACGGACGGACGGACGAATGAATGGATGGATGCGATACATGGGCGGGGGCGAGGAAGTAGTACATGAAGAATACAGCAAGAACTTCTAGCAGCCTTATGCGTGTGCGTAAGTTAACGTAAAAAGCTCCCGCTTTGGTCCCGTGCGTTTGTGTTCGCCCGAGAGAGAGAGAGACATGACACATCATGTGTGAATTGAATACCGGATGAATGTGATGAACATTTCGATGCCCATACAACATATGCTACTTGACCCCGAATATACCTAGGTGGCAATTAAACCCGGCGTGATGTCACAGCTCAGCGGGATGTTAGCGAACCGTCCTAGTCATTAAATATTCGAAATGTAGCAGCCAACATTTGTTATTAATAGGATCTCACAGCTGGATTCAGATTTGATTTCAGTAGTGCTGCGGGTACATTATCATTTTACTGGCATAGACGTTGTCTCACCTCTCTCGAAGTACACCAAGCAACGGGCTGTATTAATTAAATTTGTAAACATTTTTATATTATCTCGTTTCGTGCCACCGTCACACCGCCATTATATGATTCTCTATGCAGGTTGTTTATGGAAGGCAGCCAAGCGCTGTATAAGAAGCAGAACAGAGGCACCATGTAGTATTTTGTATTTGTTATGCATACAATGTATATACACATTACATATTATATATAGTGTTTTTGAATTTGTTTAAAGGGAGAAACCATTGAATCAAGTATTCTCAAACCGTTCTACAGTTGCGCAAGTGCTGGTCTTTATACAGCTAGGGCCAAGTGGCTAATGAATGAATCCGAGAGAAACTGAGAGAGAGATAGTCACAGAGCGCAGAAGCGTTTGCCATCACTCGAGTTGTGTTCGTCCTGCCCAGGCGAACCTCAGGCAGCTGTCTTATAGTAGGCTTTAAGCAGCCCTTACCCATGGTGAACACTCTCCCAAGGTGGCGACACCTCGAAGTGAGCCTCTCCCGAATGGACGCGTGCTAAAGCACTATACCAACCACAGCTTTGCCGGTGACCTCGGCCTTGTAGGACATGCGCTCAGTGATATGCAGCGCGCACCCTACCCTGCGCACACCCGTGATGAGCCTGCGTTAATGCTCGTTTGGCCTTCCGTCTTGCCGACATTCAACCATAACAGACTCTCTCCCTCTCTCTCTCTCTCTGTGCGTACCTCTCCATGTAGTGGGCAACTCTCCAAACAACATGTTGTCATTGGTCGTCGTGTTTCTGTGGTATAACATTAGTTGCTGCCGTAGAGCTGTTGTTGTGATCGGACGGTGTTGACTGAACAGCGGGATCCAGTAGAACCACTCATTAAACTGTCTTGTTCGCAAGGCTACCTCACAGCAAGCACCTGTGGATGGCCCCACCTACAGAGAGCGGAAGACTAGTTTGCACCGTCTTGAGAAGTAGGCCCAGTATCGTCTACTACCGTAGGCACCGTTGGTCCAGCCCTGCTCTGCTCTGTCTCGACCAGCAAGAGCGTTTTCCCCCTAGAGTATAGAGACTACAGTCACCAATGTGAATGGTGAGAAGCCAGCCACTGGCCACTGTGGTTACTCTTGGCATTTTGACCACAAGGAACAGCCGGGCGTCTGCAGTCGGCAAAGAAGATGATGAGAGAAGGCTTCCTCTCGGAACCTTCTCAACAAGGTAAATCTCTCTGCCACCAGAAGAAACGGCGGTTGTCAGTGTCAAGTCAGTGTATGTGACATCATCCAACAACAAGTGAACTGAATGGGAACTACGCCGTCGTAGATCCTCATGTGATGCGCTTGCTCCATTGAGAGAGAGAGAGAGAGCGACAGAATTCGAATCGAAGCATACAGACGTAAAACGTATACTGTCCAATGGTAACATAGGAGAATCGGTGGGAGCGGGTCTCCCCCCAGCCGATTGGTTCCCTTATCATGTCACCGATATCTACAGATCAGTGACACTGCCGGGTCTATAGCCATATGAGTTCAGTGACCAACTGTGCCTCGTCGTTCCCCACTCGAATACGATGGTATAGTTCGCCTTCCGTGTGATGTCACCCCACCCCCCCTTCATCGAGATGTTTTAGCGCCAAATGTTACGGCGGCGGTGGCGGTGGCGATTACGATAGAACACAGTGACACCACGTCGATGAGATTCATATGAACATTTCGGCATTTGAAAAAAAACGTTGATATACACTCGTCACCCACTCCAAGTTGAATGATGTCAGCGAGAGGCGAACACAATTTGTGCAATATATATTTAGGCAGCGATGTGTGAAATTTGTTCCCTCCACCCCCACCTAGGAATCCTTTGACTCAACAGGAGCTCGTCAGCAATTTCTCTTGTGAATATGTTGAGCAGTCGGCTCGGCGCGTCTGACATCGTCATCGTAATGAGGATACAATATGGGTGATGGTAGTCAAGTGATATCATCTCGTCATCAGAACGAGCTTGATGACCCCGACTTGTCCTTTAAACATTGCCTCGCTATGATCCTGTAAGACGTGTTAGCCAAGTGTAGCAAAGGGCATACAGCTTGTGTCGCCGTCGGCAACATGGGCTTGTTCGGCTGGTACAGCTGCCTGGGCCAAGACGGCTCTGATCAGCCGAGCTGTACACACTACAAGGTGAGTCTTCCTGGTCCAGTTGTCATCGAGTTGTGTGGCGCCGACGACGATTCAGCCATTCGTTTAATTGCCTGCGACTCCCCTCAACTGAATAGTACCTTGAGAATTGCGGTTCCTTTAACAAACCAATAAACCATCACCTTTAAGGGTTGATAGCAATAATTTTAAGTTACATTTTGTTTCTGTAACTTAATTACAACCATAATTCGAGTCTATTCGTATGTGGGAGGGATCCAAGGCTGAGACAGATCCGGACTTCTGCAGCACGGGTGCAATGACGAACGGGTCATGGAAGTGGCCTAAATAAAGGTCCAACCGGAAGCTTTGTGGTAGCCGTCTTTGCAATGTAAAGGTTTCATATGTTCCTTGACGGACACTAGGTTACCATACACAGTGCGACACCTGCGCGAGTTCAATGTACGGGTCATATTGAACCTCTGTCTATCAGAAGTCAGACGTTGCAGGTTCGAGCCCCGCTGCGTGATGACATATAAGAGAGCTTAAGCATTGCAAAATTACAGGTCATTTAATAAACCAATAAACCCTTACCTGTACATGCTATACAGATATTATACGACGGTGTCTTGTTCAGCAGCAGAACCATCTCCCCCTATTTTTTTTAAATTAAAAAAAAAAATTGTAGTTTTTTTTCAATTTAATTTTTTTTTTAAAGGGAGATGGTTTTGCTGTTGAACAAGACACCGTCGTATAATATCTGTATAGCATGTACAGGTAAAGGTTTATTGGTTTATTAATTTTTTTTCAGCAGCAGACCCATCTCCCTTTAAGTACTATACTACGTAACTCCAACATACGTACATGTATTACGCAAAATACATAATATATATGTTGATAAATGGCTGTGTATGAGGTTCACGTCTTTGTGCATGTTTCATTTAATGGTGTTTATAAATAAATCAACAACATATAATGAAGTAGAAATGAGAGTGTTAAGAGTATAGGCCACTTGGAAGAGCCTCACAGTGAGGGGGATCGACACCAACGAATCTAGAGCCCTGTTCAACTGGGCAGGCTGCTTATAAAATCGATGAATTATGCCTGAAGGTAGAGAATATCGGTTCAACCCCTTCCCGGAATGACGATATTCCCCATAATTTGAAATGGTCGGTCACTACTTGATTATCAGAGAAGCCCCCCTCGACATCGGCCAGTCAAAGGTCTGTCCGTGTCTCTACCCATCCAAACGTGATGATCCAGGCGATAACGTCGGTATGGGATTAGGGGAGACAGGTTAGATAAACCTATTATGAAGCAATGCCGAAACCCGTTGTACCATGGACTGAGTTAAATGTTGGCTGGGAGTCAGCCCGGAAGATTGATTTAAGTTAGATAAATGGACCAGATATCGCAGGTCCAAATCCTGACGTGGACCTCAGGGAAGTCTGGATTTTTCCGTTCGACGTTATTTCTCGCAGTAACACAGCCAACGGATAGGTGGCTAGACGTATCGGATCGTTGAGTATATTGAGCTTAAGGATTTAAGGTTTTCAGGCTGACTCTCAGCCAACATTTGACGTCCACCGAAGATCTATTGGGCTAACGGCTGAGTCCCTGGCTGTAAAAAGCCAGAGGCCGCAGGTTCGAATCCCGTTGTATGACATATAAGAGAAGTTAAGCATTCTATGCAGTTCCTTTAATAAAGCAATGAAGCTTACCTTACCTTACCTCCATAAAAATATATGTTTTTTTTTGTTCATTCAATATTGAATAGTGCTTTCTGTGTATCGGATTGCAGGTATTGTAGCGGCCTTTTAAGGGCCTCCTTCGTGTTTCTGTTTAATGCCGCGAGATCTTGAGTCCTAAACGAGATTTTGTTTTTCAGTTTGAATAAAGTGATTTTGTTTTATGCTCAGGTGTGGCTCAAGACGACTAAATTGGTGAAAGAAATGCATATCACAGCGGACGAACTTACACGAAAACTATAATAGTACGCGGGGTACGTTACAGAGATATCGAGGTGCCAAGTAACCTATGTGAATGACTTATTCCCATGACGAAACTTCGGTGTCTTCCTTGACTGATACTCGACGGTGCCACTTGTTCATCTACTTATACAGCAAGCACAGAAGTCCATCACCGAGTATTTGGGTCATACATCAAGCACAATTTGTAACGCATACGAGTAATTAAAAAATTATATATACAAAAGGAAGAACTCTCGTCACAACCTACCATATTGGCAATTACTACTACAGTTTAGAAGATATGAGAGATATCATCCCAGGGAGTATACTTCTTCATCTTCGTGTCGCGTTTGGAGACGATTGCACCTTTCAACTCCAAGGCGACGTAAAGCAGCGACTTCTCTGAGCAGAAAATCGAAGCTTGACCTCTCTGTAAGGACGCCGATTGTAAAAACCACTCTCGTGTAGCAGTATGCATATATTCCGGTGCAATCGCACCGAATGCATTGGAGTTCTCTATTAGGATCACTCCAGTGTCCTACTTCGGGCCTACAGACAGTTAGGTGGCCTCCGTTTGTCCAACCATCGAATGCATTACTTTAGTGTGATCTGCTCTAATTTCTATGCTTTGTCCGTGTCGCCTCGACGACGAGCGACCGCCACTGCAGCCATCGCTACCGAACGCTGCGCCTGCCTACCACAGTTGGACCTAGGACAATCAATGGATTATTGTATTTTTAATTAAAATTAGGACATTTTCTTCGATCTACCATTTTTTCGGCAACCTCACAATCTACCCCCCCCCCCCCCCTTCTTCGTCACGCAATTAAGCTATCATTCAATCGAATTAGTCACAAAGCAATATATGTGGATACGTCTCCTTCCATCGGTCGCGGATCTTCAATTCATATACCATGTACTGCTTGTCTATCTGAGATTATCGAAATTATTACTCTTTTTTTATTGCAATAATGACATGAGTGAAACCGTGTTCTCTACGATGATGATTTCTTTGTGTATTATTATTTTTAGTATTTCAGTTCCGTCCAATCTACGCGAGGCAAATAGAAAATTGTATAGAAAGTAATCTAGTGTGTGAAATAGCGGTTCGCCAATCTAGCTTGGTAGTATCGTGCACCGACATTTAGGTATAGGATGTCAAACACCAATCAGGTTAATTGGGACGACCGAATAGGCGGGTACCTTATTGCCGTAATTGCAAGCGTTCCAAATATAGATTATTACAAACGACGAAGATTTACAGCAGCGGAACAACTCGACGTGTTCGTGACACGTTTAGTTCAATAATAATGTGGAAGATCGATACGGAGAGTATGGTGAAAATGGTCTACTTGTGGGCTTATGACGATGCCGTCTAGCTAATTATATTAAAATTGACTTTCGTTATTTAATCAGCCAGGTCGAGTGCGCCACTTCACGGGACTCGAACCTATATATGTTTACAAGCCTTTCTATGTTTACAAGCAGAGCCACGTGGCAGCAGGATGGGCCAGAGTGGTCTCTCTCTCTCTCTCTCTCTCTCTCTCTCTGCAGCTTCAGGTTGAGTCGGTTTAGTATTTTTGGGGGTTGGTTCGATCCGGCTGAGATTTGAAGGATTATTTCTGTAAAAAAAACGTTCCTTTTTTTCTAGTGGTCTCGTAGTGGCAGCCAGCCGCAACCGTAAGCAAAAAGGGTATCCAGACTCTCAAGCCTGTAAATAACAGGAAATATTTACGTCAATCATAACCATAACAGCGACACGTGCAGATAGTAGAAGCAGTGAACCGTAACTACCCGCAAAGGACTATTAGCTCTCAGGCGACGACAAGACAACAACACCTGCATGAAAATTGATTAAGGGCAATAATCAGTAAATGAAATGTCGGCATCGACTAATTCTAACCCGGTGGAAGGTATCGCAGCGGGCTTACTCATGTATGGCCCATGAGTCCCCCTCCTGGATGAACCCTGTAGCGCTACTGCCGCGGGACTGAAGATCCAGAGGAGGATATGTGACTTTAAGGATCACTCGTCGCTTGAAACACCTTTAGGTATAAGCTACACCCTGCGGGCATGGCGTGGTGGACAAGGTAGGCAGTACCAAAAAGGGAGTTTTGTGGAGTCTGAGGTTCAAATCTGAGTGGAGTCATATTTACTTTTATGGGCAGTATCTCCGCAATAAGATTTGTTAAGTAGTAGTGGCAACTAATGTGGTCTGCGGCATAGTTACCACTGTGCAGAAAGGAAGGCACCGTACACCCCCTGTATGCGTCATAAATACTGCATGTTTACATACACGGGGCTTTCTACAGACACCCTATTGATCACAGTAGTTGTTCACAGACGGGAAGTGCACAGAGGTCTTGAGAGATTGGGAGAGAAGGGAAGCAGCTGAGAGTCAGCTAACCACGTCATGTTCGTACGGTGAGGAGGATGTGTGGTGCTCGTGGCTGGGCTTGTACACATCTCACCACCCTTTACTGAAGTAATGCGATAAGCGATACCGGGAAGGGTGGTGCTGTTGAACATCGTCAACAGTTCCATAGGGGGGGCGGCCATGGTGTTGGCATGCATTAGCATGCCAACACCCCCCCCCTTTAAAAAAAAAAAAGGTATAAGCTACACCAAATTCAAGATCTACGCTAAACTCGAGTTGCCTACCAATGTGTACTCACCCACTCACTCATATTGAGCTCTCATATCATTTGTGTCACTGATTTGCAGGGAATCACCTTAAAAGTCGACGAGGAAGGACGATGTATCGTGGCTCGCATCATGCACGGCGGAATGATCCATAGACAAGGTACAGTCTTCTCCGAGCGTACTCCTTGATACTAAACAGCAGAGCGTATTTATTAACGTACCCATAGAGGTACGCTCCTATTTCATATAATATACACAATAGTTCAACTGAAATTTATCCCAACGCAGCGTATTTATCGAATTTAGCCGAGGCTGAGTGTCTGGTTTTTCGTGCAATAAACCTATCCCTTTAAAAACTGAGAACTCCATAGTTTGAATGGATCGCAGTACCAGACTCCATGCAAAAACAGAGGGTTAAGCTAGATAGTACGAACGAGCTTCTGTTTGTGGCCGCTTCGAAACATGAGAGAGAGAGAGAGAGATAGAGAGAAAACCTAATTCTCTCTGTGACCTCCAGCATGGTTCCTCTACGCGGCTAGGCGAGAAGTTACTCACAACGGGCCAGACGAAGATCTGAAACAGTGGTACTCTCTATCTCTGCAATAGTTTCGCGTGTGTCTACAATCGTATATGAGTTAGAGCGGATTTTTAGAAAGTATACTGTATTGTCATCCACGTGGTGTAAGGGCGCAATCTTCACTGATGCTTTAAAGGGTAGCAGTGTGCTTTTGCGTTATTGTACAATCATCCGGAACGCTTAATTACGATCTGGTCGCATGCGAGGATGCTACATTTCGAAGCGGTTCGAACCCATAAGCTAAAAACTATACAGGTTTAATATAGGACTCGAAGGGTCGTCGAAGATAAACTACCGTTACTCCGTATATATACTGCCTTTTCTTGTTCATATATATGGCACGGAAGAAGAAGTCGAGGAGGCCCTGGTACATCACCAATTTAGCGTTCATTTATTCGCGGCTGAGCTGAACGAAACTACGCCACCGGGTTTACCGAACCAAGAGCGACGAATCGGGTCACCTTTTTCTATCTATTATAATATATGAAATCACCACACAGATGTGACTACGGACGGTTAGAGAATTTTATTACGTTTTGTTCATGTATTGTACTCAAAATGATCGCACATCCGGCCACCGGGAACATAATGGCATTGCGAAATGAAAGCACCTACAAATACACAATCATATAATATTTATATATATATATATATATATATATATATATATATATATATATATATATATATATATGATAAAGGAAAGAAACCAAACAGGCGCCCCAATGCAGAACCAACTGCAGTCTTACAGTGTAATATTCGATGTTTACGTGGCACAAATCATCGGTTCCCATACAACGAAATTCTGTTGGGCGATGGTGATTAATTCTAATTGAGAAACGCTGCTGCGATTAGCGTTTCGTGCAGCTGCCAAAATAGCCGAAATAGGAAAATGTGTTTCATAATTAAAGAATGATAATTATCGTATATGCTGTCATTTGGGAACGGGGGTAATTTTAGCTCGCAGTTTTAGGTCAAACCTTCTTCCCCCTTCGAGAACATTGGTACATGGCAAATTTCATTTGATATGGAAAAGACACACTCTAAACAACACGAATACTTCGTTGTTGTTGTTCCTGCCTTTGAAGTGTGGGCCGTCAGTATGAACTTCAGCACAATACGAATCTGGTTCGCAATTTGGATGAAAATAATTTTTTTTTTCATATATATGTATATAGAGTAGAAAAGTATTAGACTTACAAATCACATATAGCATGTTTCGACTGTTCATCGCTTTTCCTAACTGTAATAATAAACTCAAAATGTTAACTCAAGGCCATTTCCAACGAAACTCATTCTATGATCTATTGTGATATCTTTTTGGGGGGGATTAGGGGAATTCATGATGCACATACGTATTGGACGGTTCGTACCAACACAATTGTGTGGGACTCACAAAGGCCGCTCTGAACCCACGTACCCCCCGCTCCCCAGATGGCTCGGAAAGCTTGTAGCATTACCTCGACTGTTCCACCTGAGGTGTCGTACGGTCCATACGTACATTAGTCCCCGATATACGTATATATATATATATATATTTAAGTATTCGCAACAATTTCGAAAACTCCAATGTTTTCAGATATATTGATATGTCATACAGTCCCAGAATTGGCCACTGGGTGGGGCTTCAGACTAATTAAATTATTTTTCGAGCTGACCCTCAGCTGTTCCCCTATCTGACAGGCGTCAGCTCTTAACCTTTTAGGTATTACTACCTTCAGATAAAGAAAGATGATAAAGAATTCCAAAGATTCTCCGTGTCTGACAGAATTTGAACCCAACACACACGTCCCTCCGGTCTTGCAATCAGGACGCTCCGAACCGCTACTAACCCGCGTCCCGACGCAACCAATGGGGGCATACAAATCGGAATCATCACCATTTTCTAAACATCGCCACTTATTTTTAAGTTAGTTTGTCACTTGCCTTCATATGTAGAGTAAATAAGAAGTTTAATATTGGTCGTATGACCCGAACAACAGGTCTCAAAAGCGCAGCTCAAATCTTGTGGCCTCTCTGCGTTAAAGAAAACTCACCGAACGACAGTATTTCATCTTTACATAAGAACGTTGGTTTTTTCGATTGTAACTAATATGAAGGGACGCCCATTCGCACGGAGACTCTTGATATATATATATATATATATAAGTATTCGTAACAATTTCGAAAACCCCAATTTTTTCAGATATATTGACATATAAACCTGCCGGTAATTGTTGACAATAATGTGTTATTATTTTCAAGTGGTAAAACGACAATGTTAGACAGCTTTCAATTATGCTTCAGTTATTAAACTTAGCCCACTGGGGAGCAGCGATTTGCTAACGTGCCTAGGGTCTTGCATCTTGACAGACCTCCTTCTATTGGTACAGTTTGACGTAAGCCGATGTTGATCTGGAGACGCAATGATCCCACGTCCCCTGGGACATCTAACATATGCATGGCATGAAGGCGAATACGACAATCTGTGACGTTGTGAGTTGGGAACCGACTTATGCCCCATCTACCTTCCAGACTTCTCTCTCTCTCTCTGGGGCGTCTCATCTCGTCGTATGCAAGCAGAGAAGTTAATGCTGTTCAGTGTCGTTCAATGTTAATGGATACTATGTCATTCTGTCAGACCACTCAGCCCATTCGCAGGTGTCACCCCTCGTGAGCCACTGTAATTTCCATAAATTGACGAGGTCACCCGAGAGCAAACCGAGAACGCTGGCCCCCCACCCCCCAGGCAGGTGTTTTTCCCGCCAAGAATATCCCTGCGCAGATTATAACAACTGGACGTGAACTACAAATGTTGTCGAGGCTAATCCGGTTGCAGTTGTAGAGAGGATTTAGTGTTCCTCGTAGCCTCGCTCCACCTACTTTTTGTTTTGAGAAAAAGGAAATTTCCTTCAAACGCACGGCCACCACCAGAGACCTTTCAATCTCCATAAAAATAGGCCTACCTACTGGCGTCCTGTGATCAGGCTTCGTTAACAAATATTAGGCATTGGCAAATTTCACAAGAAACTGTAACTGATATTTTTTTGCGGTGCAGGTTTTGGATGTCCTGTGTGTCCACAGGGTGTACACATGTCGGCATAGCAACAACCCCCATTTTACAACAGGCTTGGGTCTGGTTCCGCAGATAAAAAGTCAGACTATCATTTTGTTCTTCTATCCAAATGCAGTTATGCCTCGTGCCCGTTCCCAGGATGGTCATCCATTAAAAATTAGTGTCACTAATGCTATTGCAGTTTAACGGATTTCGATGAGGGCAGACAACCATCGCAAACATATAATATTATGTAACACAGTCGACGGTTTGTATACTAAATTTCGAAGCGTTTTCCACCAGGTCCAACATCGCACTAGAAGTGTTACATGTTTACATAAGTAAGCCAGGATATCAGAACAGGCTTCCAGCAAACCGCTGAAAGCCGTTCCATTTTTTCTGTCCCTAAATAGATAACACACGCTGGCAAGTCACGATGGCAAACCCACTCTCGACGGTCGTCGCGCACAACAAACGCGTCAAATATATTATTCCCATCAATATCCTAGTCTATCCCTATACGTGTCGTTCTAGCGAGACAACTCCCAATCATGCGCGTAACAACGATACATTTTAAAGTTCTCCGTTCCTCTAGTGGTTTTCTTGCGCTCTCATTCCAATGGTCTCGCTGGTACCTTATACTTTTGCTATATATCGAACTTAGGATTAATATCCAACTGAGTCTTTGATAATGACGAACACATAGCGTGTCAAGAACAAAAAAAATGGAGGAAAACAACTTGTTTTATTTATTTTTTTATTGATATATATTTCCTTTATTTCTTTCTTTACACCTGCATACATAGTCTCCTCGTTGCAGTTGTGGTTAGTGTCTCGCGTTCACGCCCACGAGTCTCGCAAGCCCATTAGTCTTTCTTGTTATGCAAATGTTCTAATATCTATCTTATACTTCCATACAATTGGCGTGGTCAGCATTTTTTTCTTAATGGCTCTTGTTTATAACATAATTGTTTTTCGAGCTGACTCTCAGCTATTCCCCTATGTTACAGGCCTCAGCTCTTAACCTTTAGGTATTACTATGAGGACCTGTCCGGGCCACCTTTGCTTATTCTCTTCCTTCCCCGTACCTGGCGAGAATCTTCAGATAAAGAAAGATGATAAAGAACTCCGAAGATTCTACGCGTCTGACAGGATTTGAACCCGCGTCCCTCCGGTCCAGCAGTCCAGTGGCTCTTGTTTATGCTATCATCAAACGGTCTACAAGGAACTTCTCTAGTCCACTTCTCTGCCCCTACCGAGCAGCCTCTGACTCTTGGGCGTACCCTCACTAATCTACCCGAACGTTGTTTACACACAGAGTCCGCGCACAATTGTCGGCCCTTTGTTTCAATAATAATACAGTAATAATAATACAGTAATACAATTAGCCAATAGCCGACCAATTAATTAATCTGCAATTAATTAATCATTAATCGACGGCTGCTGCACTCCATGATTCGAGAAGTAACGGAAACATCAACAGCATCACTTCGAAATTTCAAACTATAACTATCATCGGTTCCGTTGATTAATTAACCATGGATTAATTGCTGATTAATTAATTTGTTCAGCTATTGATTAGTTGTTATGTACATGATTGGCTATGATTGTCTCGCTGGTATATATGCCAGAAACAAGCTACAAAAAACCCCTAGAAATCTAAATCAGCTGCCGTTCGTCTTATTCAATCCAGTAATGCAATAATACTCAAAAGAGTAATTACGCAATTAAATCTCATGAAGGACTTTAATCTTGCCTTGTATAATGATCTCTTCTTCTTTGTATAATGAGACGTCCCTTTTCTGTCCTAGGTTCGCTCAACTGAAAAACTTTTCATCTCGTCTATCGTTTTAATTATAATAGTTGTTATTGACTAGTGTGATTAACCCGTTCCGGGCTTGAATAGCTTTGGTAGAGCGCGTTATAGCCTACAAAACTTCCTAGAGAGAGAAATATATACGGAAAAACTCATTGTGAACGGACGATAGCTTGTTGCAGGTTATTTGATTTATTATTTGGTTGAGAATTTATTATGTTATTGTATTCTTACGATAATTTTGTAACGAAGAAACAATGCAAAAGTGTCCGAAATGTTCTGTTGCTGTAAATCGAGCCTCAGTTTTCGGTGCACCTTAGACTAATGGGTGAAAATAGACTAACTCCGGTAAATAATGATTGACTAATTGCTGACGAATTAATTGGTTGGCTCTTGTTATATGTAAAAGTGCTGTCTTCATTATATACGCCTGGGCACTCCGCACGGGTCATTGCTTGTACATTGTGTGGTTACTCAAACATAATGGAAGATTAAAGAAAAATTCGACGTTAGCTACGGTAACTAGCACTGTAATTAACTCACCTCGATTTTGCCAGATTGAACCGTGTGAAAAATTACAAAAGTTCTTTCAGAGGACAACAATCAATGGTGAACATCTCGAAGCGCTGGTGTGGCTTTACGGCAAAAATGATCTGACATCTGGCATTGATTTTCCCGACTTTACTCTATATTTTACATTTTATATAGAATTCACACTGGTATCCAGCTCTGTGTTTGCGGAAAAAAACGGCGAATTAACAAGAAATCAAGGAAAATTACCTCTGAAATTCGTCAAACATTCGTTTGTAGCGTAGAGTTGCGTGATTTTTCTAGCAAACTGCACATAGGAACTATAAATATATGTGCATAATCTCCAAGAATCATCGCGGATGTCTCACGTTAGCGCTCCTCGTGAGGCCGCTTTGGACAAGCGCGCAATTAGACTTGTGAGGGACTCGTTACTCACTTGACGTCACAGCTAATTGTCCACTGTTTATAATCGACACAGGAGTTCAAAGCCATGACGGTCTCATTGTACGAAATGACCCGGGCTTGTGACACGGTAACAATGAGAGTTCAACATGCTTCAACGTTGGCCATTTGAATGGATAATATGTAGGCTATGCAATGCATACTAACCCGTAGTGTCATTTGGCGGATACTGTTCAATCTCAGGAGAGCGTCCGCCCTTCGGCCGATACAGGCTGCTGGTTCCCGAAAAGGAGGACAGCCCCACTGGCACTAGTCATTACCACTACTGGTGTTTAACATGTTGTAGTACACATATACGTACGATATATATATATATATATATATATATATATATATATATATATGGGTTGTTGGTATGGTTGCGGGAATGGTGTGTGGAGGCAGTTTATCCAAGTGATTTTTGCGGAGTCGGAGATTCAAACATGAGTGGGGTCATATTTACTTTTATGGGCAATATCTCCGCAGTAAGATTAGAAAATTAGTAGTAGCAACTAATGTGGTCTGCGGCACAGCTACCACTGTGCAAAGGGGAAGCCACCGTACACCCCATGTATGCGTCATGAGTACTGCGTGTGCACATACACGAGGCTGTCTACAGGCATCGTATTGACTACAGTTGTCGTTTACGGACGAGACTTTAGAGAGGAAGTTTTAGCGAGGAAGACAGAGGTTTTCGAGAGCAAGTCTCCGTAGATTTAGAAGGGAAGCAGCTGAGAGTCAGCTAACCAAGGAAGATCTGTGGTGCTCGTAGCTGGGCTTGTACACATCTCACCGCTCCCTTACTGAAGCATTGCGCTAATCAGTACCGGGAAGAGCGGCGGTGCTGTTGAACATCGTCAACAACAGTTCCATAACGGGGGAGCGGTCACGGTATTGACATGCATTAACAACATCGCCCTTTTAAAAAACAAATAGAAAAGGATGTTCTTCTATTATCCTGAGTGTTTGCAAGCTGACTCACAGCATTAAACATCTAACGTCTACGATATTGCCTTTGCATTGCTTCGTAAGACGGACCCCTTGAAAATGCAACAAATGTGCAACAGCAGGAATTGAACCCGTGCACCCACGTGTCTCCTCCGATTATATCCACGTCTCCTTTCAATATTCTGAGAGCGTACAACGTTCAATGGATGAACTGGTACCACTCTGGTGGGAACAGTACATGGGATTATTGTTGTCCTGTTGTCCAAGGTAGCAATCACCATGTCGGCGGCAGGAAGTCTGGGCTATCGCTTTGATATGAAGATCCCAAGTGTGTTTTCCCTATGAAGTTCGACTACAGTGACACTTATTTGACCTGAGTGCCCACGTCACGAATTTGTTAATCGAATGGGTTGTCTTTTGATAAAAAAAACTGGGTATTATATAAATACATTATGATAATAATAGTAATACTAATGATATAATAAGCATTATTATCATTATTGTTATTATTATTATCGTGCTTGGCCTTATAGGGACAATATTCGAAGTAAAGTCATTTGCTAGCGTCACACGATTTACCAGGGCCGAAACCATTTTGCGCCCTTTTAGCGATAGGTATACAGTCCGTGGTGCCGTGGGCAGCCACCTGGGTACACTTGTACTACATTTGGTAGGAAGAGGTGTGATAAGATTTACTCGCTTGACGCTGATCGATATCCAGATAAGTCCATTAAGATGCTTTCTTCCTCCGAAGGTACAATCCGAAGATAGCTTGGAAACTTTGCCTACTTAGATGTTGATGGAGTGCAAAGCTACTTTATTATTTCAACCTCGGAAATCTACGCTTATCTATTGCTATGTTTGTAGTTCTGTTTAAACCATTCTAAGAAGTAATAAAAAAAATATATATATATATGTATATATGTCTCAATAATAATAATATTAATTTCCTCGATAATTACAGAACTAAGTATCGCATATACATGGAATAACGATCGATCAACAGCAGACGGTCACAACTCTCATTTGATTAATTTACCGAATTTCATTATCATCCGTCAGACGTCAATGCCATACCATATAAACTGCAGGCATCCGAATGCACAAAGAGCTCCAATGGCCTCTACAGTACCGCCCAATATCTTCATAATAGTAATGTTGTTTTTACATTATTCTTGATCTAGATGCGAATTCAGTGGTTCTCAGCTATACGTTTATCTTACATCATCTCACTAGAAAGCTGACCTGTTTTAAATTGAAGACCGTCCTCTTCAATACCTGTAATGTTATGTAATTATAAACGCCAATTGATCACCACAAGTCACTGGCTAATCATGTTCGCTATAGAACATTACATGGACTTAATGTATATACATATATAATTAAGCAACTCATCCTCAAAAGCGTACACATGCGTTATATTCAGGACCATTCATCTCCTCCCCCTCCCGCAACATCCGTCATCGTAATAATATTATAGTGGTACTTCCGGTTATTCTGTTGCCAAACTCTTGCGGACGGGTTTTTATTGCTGGAACAGAAGTAAAGTTTTGAATATATAGTTATTATAATTTCAGTCGAAGAGGGCAGAGAATCGTCAAAAGCACCGCCCCATACAGACGGATATATATATCTAGAATATATATATATATATTTATTACCGCACAATTACGCCGCATAAAAAAATCGATTATGCAGGGAAAAGGAGAGGATAGAGGCAGGCGAAGTTTGTCAAGGCGGAAATGACGACACCTTGCCAATTAAACTAATTGGGAGAACTTTTTATGGCGCACTACGACGCACAATCATTTTCTTTTTATTATTATCATTTTATTTATATATTATTTCCTAACGTGGCTGACCAGATCTTCTTTCACACTCCTTACTGTTGGGTCTTCTCTGTCGCTGTGATGATTATGAATCGACTTATGTCGCTTCGAAACATGACCAAAGGCAATATTTTTTGAGGAGCTCACCGGAGACTACCCCTTACGTCGTTAGAGTTCTGCATTAAAATCGAGGGAATACCGAGGAAACTCTACAGTGGAGCGCAAACGAGAATCGTACAGGGTATGGGAACGGAGAAAAATAAGCGGAACTTGCGCGGGAGTCGGTGCGAATTTGTGTGAGAGTATAGTGATGAATTGATGACAATTAGTAGTTATAATAATAGTAATAATTATCCACAATTATTAATTAAACAAGCTTACCGATGTGCGACTTCAACCCTCTAGTACTAATAATAATGCTGATATTATACCAATGGCGCAGAAACGTTTGAACTCGGCTTTCTACTATGGATGATATGAGCTTGTTCTAAATTTTTGGACCCCTTTAAAGGGTTCCAGATTTTCAAGGTGCCGATTTGTACATATCGATACAGACCTACAGACGCCAGGCAGAACCTAACAGCAGACATATGCTGGGGTGCGAGTCAGTGTCTCATTTTACCAATGCGGACCAGATCCTCCTTCGCTCTCCTCATAGTTGGTCTTCTCTAATGCGCTGCTGTACGAGAGACCTCTCTAGTAGAAATTAGGCAGCAGAGGCAGCTATATTTAGGGGTGAGCGAACGGGTCCTGTTTTGGCCTAGACACGTTGTGACTTCTTGACATTTTGCCCATACCATGCAGCCACCTATGCAGCGAGATATTTCACGCCGTTGACGGCGTCTAAGGGCTTGGGTGCCCATTATTTAAGTTTTGCCGCATTACACGTTTGCCCTTGAGACCACGAGCGTCAACGTGTTAAACCGTAACGCTTCTGTTCTTGCTTACTCGTGAATTTCATCTGTTATTCGTGCTAAAGTATAATGCTCGTTATTATCATTGTTATTATCCCTCAATGTCTCAATCTCGGTTTCAAGCGATGCAATGTTTATAGCCCTTCGGCCAGATGAGTGAAGTAAAGATCTTCGATTGTGACCAATTAGCCACAATAGGTAGCGTTTTTTTTAAACGGTTAATGGCAAAATGAATTAAGAGAGAGTTCACGACTAAGGTATTCGTCTAGCATTGTGGGACATCTCACCCACTAAAAACCTTCGACCCTTTCAACTTGGGTCTTGATCTCGCGACTAACTTTGCATTACTTCAGACAGTGTTGATTGCTTTGCAACTTACCTATGACCCGTGCCGGAATATTCAGCTATCGAGAGATATCTGGGGTTCATTTTAATTATTATCTCATAATAACGAACCTCGTCGTTATCAGTAGCAACAATCATCATTTTTGCTAATAGGATAAGTATTGGAGGGCCCTTTTTATCTCGCTGAAACAGAAGTTCGCTTAGTTCAGACTTTTTTAATTCCGATTTGGCTGCTACTGCTGGTCGACACCACTGGGCAAACCCCCACCTCCGGGACCCCTAATACGGAAACCCCCTGTCCATAATGGATTAAACCTCTCTCTCTCTCCCTCTCTGTCACACACACACAAACTCCACAAAGTTCCAATTTCTCTCGGCGGTCACTATGTCTCGTTCGTTGTCAACGGTCGCTTGTGCGGCTAAATTTCTCGGAGTAAAATGCCAGACGTCTCAGGTTCGAGTCACGCGACGACCTAGTGATAACAGATAAGCGAACTTGCGTGTGGCTAAAAAAAAACTGCAGTTCCGTTCATAAATCCCTAAACTTTGTACTGCATTGGTAACGAAATATTCGAAACGAGTGATTTTGTTGACAGGACATTTGCAAATTTGACTTGGAATAAATGATAGAGGTTGTCATCGAGATTCGAGTAAGATTCTCGATTTGTTCACTCGCGTTGAGTAGGTCTGTATCATGCCAAGGTTTTGAACCTACTGGCCTTTTTTTCTATAGCCAGAGAGTTATCCGTCTAAAATAATGTCGAAATGCAATTTTTTACACGATTCGCTCATATTTGTTAATAGCTCAATAACGTTATAACTCGTACTCCTTGTAATATATATATATTTTAGCCGACGGCTATGCAAGGGTAAACAATTCATTTTAGTCTAAAAGTTCCTCCATTTTTTAGGCCTAAAAGTTAATTAAGGCCCCTCTCTCTCTCACTCTCTCTCGTCGACGCCTTTTCGTATAGAATTTCTCTACAGAAATAGCTGACACGTAAGTATGGTGAATCCACTTAGGTGAGCAAAGTGGATTCGCCCAGGTCTAACACCTCCACCATTTATTCCTAAGCGAATTCTAGGCGACGGAGTAGCCCTATAGTTAAGGGACAACATAAACTAATCGGGTTCGAGCCCCGCTGCGTGATGACATATAAGAGAGCTTAAGCATTGTAACAATTGCAGCTCCTTTAATAAACCAATAAAGCCTTTACCTTTACCCTGTTTACCGGTCAAAGACAGTTAGCCGTTAAGTTATGACGTTGTGTACTCTACCTAACGTTGCCAAAGTTCCGGGACCCGACACACTTTAATTGAGGCGACCCATTATTGTGAAAACCTTATCGCCTACTGTCTGCTGGACACGATCGGATTTCAAAGCTCTCTTCCATCTTTTTCTATTATAGTAGCTCACCACAAGAGCCAATGTCGTTGTTGTATAGGTGGCTAGCGTTGTATAGGTGGAGGTCGAGACATGTCCGTTCATGGTCCACTTATCCCATAGTTAAGCTCGTAGACATAAGCTGGAATCGATCGAGCAGGGGCGCCTTCAGCTGATAAACGCTGATGACTATATATATATATATATATATATATATATATATGCAGATAGAGCAGACTCAGCCACTGGTCATAAAGGTACAACCTGGTCAATTCTCTATGCTTTACAATACACTTATCATTGGATTGACTATTAGGTGAACGTCACTTGGAAGCGCCCGAGAAAGTTCCGAGTTCTTTAAAAACGCTTCAGCCTTTTATACGTTATAACCTTACCGTTGTTTTGCATTTTTCTTTGCTCGAGTACTCGATAGACTTTTAGCTCTTATTCCTTCTGTGCGAATATATTATTACGTTCCAGAGTACATATTATAGTTGCCATATATTAGACTCGTTATTAGCACCCACTGTCTATTTGCCCCCTTGCTTTTGAGACCTTGGGCGGGCACGGCCCTCTCACTGTGAACTTCCTCGAAGGGGTCTACCATAGGTTGATCCGCGCCACAAGCGCGCAGGATCTTTCCTTCTGCAAAGCCTGTCCCTCGTTGTGCAGAGGGGCGATGCCACCGCCTTCCTCGGGACAATGTCGACCTCAATATATATATATATATATAAGAGAAGAAGGTGTTCTTAGATGTATCTTATAATTTACAAGTAATGCAGATATATATATATATATATATATATATATATACAGCGTATGTAAACACGCAGTTGACACAATGTCTATATTGTGATTGATTTTTCGTTATTTCAGCTACTTTGCACGTGGGAGACGAGATTATCGAAATCAACGGAATCAGCGTGGCCAACCAGACCGTCGAAAGCCTTCAACGACTACTAGTATGCCCATACCCAATAGCTGATACTTGTTACTATAGAAATCATATGTAGTATTATATAGTACATTGGACGACCTTCGAATATCTTACGATATAACATGGACACATGGATCACCCGCAATTGAATAGACTATTTCTTTAACGAGCTAACGAGTATAGTAATTCAGATTCCTCCATACGTCGAAATTCCTTGGCCATGTCCGACTGTATCGACACCTTGTCTATTAATTAAAATATCGATTGCTATGTACTATGGATGCATTGTTAGATACAGAGATGTTACAGCCCTCTCCCAGTGGTCGCATATTTAAAACCGGTTAAAACCACGTAGTTACTTCTTCACTCATTATCCGGACACACGCTGATTAACGTGGCCGAGACGTCCGGTATACTTCTCTTGCACATAAGAGCTGTCAGCAACCAGTAGACCCGGGGTGGACACTTGGTGTCATTCCACTTCGTGAAGGTGCTCAGTGTCATGCAGAGCAGTGTCAGTGAAGTGCGTGTGTTTTTAATATGTGTTTCCCATGACCTGCTTGTTGAACGTACGTCGAGTCCATGTCCATTCGAGAAGTATGCTTGTGGTAGCTTGAAGCATTATATGAATAATTTAGGCTAAGAAAGTAGTTGGAGATAGAAAAAAGCGATTGCATCGAACCATGACCTTCGTTGCCTTGGTTAGCGGAAACGCTTGGGGGATAGAACGCCAGGGCATACCTCACCTTGCAGGCTAACTTTCAGCTAAAGCTCCTAACTAATTGAAATACTGGAGCAATATATAGCAGTGAAGGCAGCAGGCTAGGTTAGGCTGGTCCTGACCCCCCCCTCCCAGGAGGAATGTTCAGAACATAGGCAGCTGCATAAAGAGCACAACGAAAATCCTACGTCTTATGTCGACGGATCATAACATCGCCTGCGGTCTGTTAATAAGTCACAAAAAGGACACTACAATTCGACACGACTGTTTTTCTCCTTCTGGACTATTATTTATTTGATCGTCCTGTGCCCTTATACATATGCCTCTATATGTTCACACGTCAGACACCCTTCGTATAATGAAACGGGTCAGCTAAAGTCCTTAACCCGTAAACGGGGTAGTGGGGGTGCTGTCTATTCGGCGTTGGTTCTCTGATTTAGTCCGCTGGCTCTGCCCACACTATCCTGGTGGGAAACAATAATAACGAACCATTAGCAAGTCTTCACAGATCGATAGATAGACTGAAACCATTGGTATTGTACTGGGAAATGACCGAAGAGTATTTTTGTCTATGTAGATTACTACTGATAAACTGTCCCAGGGGGCGATGCGTAGTTGTGTGTCGCCCAGGAGCCATATCATCTGTTAATTTCAACCGTATCCACAGAATGAATATATTTGTAGCATATTCTCTCCCCTTTATTCGTTTACGCCAATGATATTTAACAAGCACGGTCTATGCATATGTACAATCTATTATAGTTATATTTCGATTTTTGCGTGCGATCGTGATTTCAGCGTGACGCGCGGGGCAGTGTAACTTTCAAGATAGTACCGACATTTCGAAGTGTCCCACCACTGGTAACTCAGGGCCTTCCACAGACCGAGGTGAGCATGTTCTCATATATTAAACGACCGATATATATATATATATATATAAGGAAATATCATTATTATTTCCATACATCGTATCATACAGGATGGATATAGGCTCATATTTTTATGATACTAACTAAATCGTTCAGGTCAGTAAGCTAATGTAAAGGTTAGACACGGGCAGCCGGGTAATCGAACCAACACGTGGATCCCTTCTTCAACGAAGAGAGGGGTGACCTGGATCACTATGAGGTTATCACGCGACGAAACCTGTTCCGAGACTTTCTCGGTCTAGCTCGTTGAGCCATCGTTCAGCTCAGCTGTTTGCTACATATTAACGACGTCGCCAAAGCGAAACCACACACGAATGTTCTCACCAGAATTTAAGGATCTGCGGTTTTGAGCCTCGTATATATATATCTATATATATACATATATATATATATATATATATATATATATATATATGTGTTCTGTCAACAAGTTTATCATGAATAGCGTTCTGATATGCAACTGAATACACCATGTACTACTGAGCGCTACCCGCTTGCTGTCATTGGACGAGATGTTAGTGGTATTCAGGACTCACAATGGACAATTTCGTAGTGAAAGGTTGCACAGAATGTTTGTGGTGGTATGGCCCTTAGTAAGCATCTAGGGCCGGTGTCCATCATTGTCCTACTACAGGCGGTACTGAATTTTGGTTTGATTTGTATGCGCCCATAAGGGTTGTATATATTAGTGTGTTTATATCAATGCAAACAACTTTTAATCCAGTTTAGACAAAACAACAATCGTAGAGAAGTACGATTAGGGAATAATGGTGTATAATCTTTAAATATCACACAGAAGATCGACTATTAGCCGATAATCTACTGATTAATTGTCTGTTCCACATTATTCTACATGCTTTTGAGTCAGATATATATACAGTTATCGTTCCACAAGGGCCGACCTCTAAAAGCGAAGGGCCTCAAAGGGCCTCATATTCGTTTTCGAAAACGAGAGCGTTCCCAATAAGGGTTCTTTGTCATCTACTTTGTTTTTTTTGCCGCAAAATTCCTCACCACCAAATAGCGCAGATAGCTCTCTGTGTTAATTATTGCACAAGAAAGCTGACACATTTAGTTTCATACGATGTTGCAAGATCATTTCGGATCCCACCCCGCCTTCAACAATACTACTTAGTGGTTGAACGTCTTCCGGAAATAGCTCCTAACTCATTTCTGATTTTCACTATTCACCATGTAGATATACAGCTAGACCCGGACTATCGTTTTGTAGCCGCAGAAACCAATCCCTTATCAGATATTTCGTACAACCCTATGCTGCGCCTTGTCAACCTAAGCTGGAAAAGCTGATCCCGCGTATTTTTTTTACCACGAATGTTAAAACTCTCCGAGAACAAAACATCTCCAGCGACAGGAGACCTCAGACGTACGACAGTTCCCCATTAATGATTCTTCATGTCAATGACTATGGCCATGGTGATATCCTGCGCGTAACATCTGTACACGCGCGAGGATGGCGCATAAATGCTTTTGACTGAGATGATGGAAAATAAATGGCGCCGATTTCTTGCCGCCAATACGGAGGAACCCCACCGGATTCCTCCGTGTTCGCTTCCGTGCGTCGACGCCCCTGTTACGTCGAAAAATGGCCAGTTCAATTTTCGTTCGAACGCACGTCTACGATTATATGTTTAAGGCCCAAAAACATTCGAGACGGAACGAGGAAGTGGGTGTAGCCTTTGCGACTTGTGATGGTATCGCAGTATCGATACGATGATATTCTCACCGTTGACTTGTTCACGTACGAGGTGAAGCCGGAGGCTGCTGCGTTTCTCTGCCATTTCTTGGAAGCGATACTATAATATTAAGATATTTCGCAAATGGAGTCCCCTATAGCTCTGGAGTATATGGTGGTGAACGCTCGTTGCAAAGTGCAGTGTTTCGAGTAGAATTTGCATTTTGTTATACGTGCATGGAGGGTTTCATTGCCACATAAAAATAATAATAATAAAGGTTTTTCAATACACGCCTGACCCCAGTATCGCCTTCCTTAAGCTAACTCCTCCGGATCTTTATCCACACTCGGTGGCGATACGAGGTTCGTCCAGGAGGGGATTCACGGCATACAACAATACAAAGTTCAATAGGTTAGAATGAGAAGCAGTGGGATTGCTCACCTCGAGCGATCTCAATCAATCAATAAAACCCCAAGAGGCGTGGCTCAACTGGATTTATACATATATAGATATATAAAGCCTCCATAAGCCATATGAGGTGGCACATTTATGCTTGTACACCAGAGACCATGTTCTATTTGACATTTGACGCATGGCAAGGCGCTGTTCGACCTAGATTTGGTAAGAACGTACATCTGCTAAAGGCCTGAACCTGATAGACGATCGGGCAATGGCTTGTGTCTCAACGGTATTAGATTGCCGCCTTGGATGGTCTAGTGGTGAGCGTCGTAGACTGCTAGGCAAGAGCTTCAGATCCTTCTGCTGGGATAATTTGGATTTCTTTATCATCTTTCTTTCTCATATGTGGATTCTCACCGTATACGAGGTGGCCCCCATAGGCTCCTGAAGTAATACCGACGTCATTTCGAGGCCTATCATATAACAGAAAAACAGCTGAAAGTCAACTACAAAAAAAAAAAAAATTTGTATTTATAAAATTAAGTCGTAGCAAAGGTGCATTGAATACTCGGTTGGATAATGCACATGATTACTTGTTATTGAACGACCCTTTCTTAAATATCACTGCGATTTTTTAATCAACGCAAATGCGAGTCAAATTGCCTGTCATTGGATAACCCTCGATTTCGTTTTGATAAGGACAGTCAAAATTATTAATTACTTATTTCTAAGAGAACGCACTTTCTCTTAAGCTATGGACACATTGTGGGTCGTCTCAACCTTAGTAAATCCAATGGGAGCTGCACGATACGACGTCGTATGATGGCTATGAATAGATGGGTGCCTAGAGAAAAGAAATAACTCGTTTTATTTCCAATTACGGCGGACTTTCGAGATCCCATCCATATTGATACCGCTACAAGCGTTTTGCTCAAAGCCACTGTTATAATTTATCGTTTGTCGCGCCCTTATTCTTCTGATTCTATTAGATTTCAAACGGGAGGACTCAATTGTTATTTAGAAGGCTATTCCTGTTGCGTCCTATATATATATATATATATATATATATCTGACATAAGATCCTGCTGTGTCTATGATGACTCAAACCTGCAGGGCTATCTGGGCACTCTGCCAATTCTCTCACTGTTGAACAATTGATACTAATGTCGTAGTTTGACGTCGAACAACATTCTAAAAGCTAGACCTCTCAGCATTATTGAAATCCAAAATGTTTGAGGTATGGCCCAGCTGTATGTTGTTTTTAATAGGCAGAAACGAACGTGTTAGCATAAGAGATAAATGCACCTTAAACATTTTGGATGTACCGTTGTTTAGATAGAAAGGTACACCAGGGGGCATCCTTGTAGGTCGAGTCACCATATGTAAGGTATAAAAATACAGCGTGGACGTAGAATGCTCATGCAGACCAGGCTTCACAGCTAAGGTATTTTGCCTTATGGTACTGTGGGACTCCTGCCTGGTGGAGTGCCAGACCTGCCCCACTAAACTCACGCCCCACTTAATCTTCGCTCTGGGTTGATCCGGATCTTCAGAATTAACGGTACTACGAACCAACGGCGAGTGGCAGGCTCCTACGGGATCACTATATGTATATATATCATAGGATTTGATTCGACAGCAGAAAAAAACATGTGTACGCTGGAGGCTTTCAATATACGCTTCAAAATTTGAACGAGTGACGGTTTCTATCTCAAGTCGAAGCAATCCGTGTTCTAGATGTTACCGCGCATTATTGCGAAGCAGTCGTTTATATTCTTATGTTATCAGTAAACAACAGCGAGATTAGACCTTGTTTTCTACCTATCCTATTTGCTACCTCCCCCCCTCTCCCCGCGGCAATCGGCCCGGACGACAGTCGATAAACAAACAGCCTTTGATGAAGGATTGTTCTAGCTCCACACTCGAGGTCGTTTTGTCTTTTCGATTCGTGATCCCTCTGTTCTTTGACGTGGCATGCATCTTGTTGAACTTAGATGATGGGCAATTAAGTATTGTAACATATAATTTTAATTTAATCACCTGTATACTCTCGAAATGATGGGCAAACCCAAGTATACCAGGATGCAACGATTAAAAGGCAAGCTCTGCCTCGCCGATAGCAATTATGTTAGCCGAGATGTGGAGACACCGTCCTCTGGATGGTCTAATGGTGAGCGTCTTGGACTGCTAGACCGGAGGGGCGTGTGTGTTGGGTTCAAATCCTGTCAGACGCTTTGGAGAATCTTTGGAGTTCTTAATCATCTTTCATTTTCTGAAGGTTCTTGCCAGGTACGAGTAAGGAAGAAAATGAGCAAAGGAGGCCCCGACAGGTCCTCTCATAGTGATACCTAAAAGGTTAAGAGCTGAGGCCTGTCAGATAGGGGATGGTCAGCTGAGGGTCAGCTCAAAAAAAAACACAGATCTGTAGACACCGACTGCGAAAATGAGATAGTCCTGGTCTGAAACGTCCACAACTCCTATCGTGGCATTTGACGAAATAATCGTAAAGGTCATCGAATTATTGTTCGAAATTTCGTTCATTTTCATTTCCTTTTTCACCACAAGGTGTCGCTTTTCGTAAAAACAACGTGCACTCTCTTGAGTCGGATTTGTCCTTAGGGAGCGATACGATCGAGTAAACGAATTGAGTGAACAGTGTCCCTCGGAACACATTTCCGTTTCAGGGACCGTTTTGATAAAGCATCGTAAAAAAAAGGAAGAACATAGATATGTTTTAAACAAGTGCATGTACCAAGCTCAAAATCAAGTGACAAACAAACCGAGGACGTTTAAATTCTACTGTGAACTAACTCTCTCTTATGTTTATTTCTGCTGTGCTTTGCCTCGGAGTTCTGCTCCGATCCGGAATTGTTGTCCGGGTGCCCCCAGGGTTCGGGGGGCCACCCCTCCGCTGTAAGCTGCCCCCTATCGTGGCAATGGTCTTGTTTGTTTGGCCTCGTTTCTCGCTTACCCCTACGATTATCTGACTTTAACCACCCCCCCCCCCCCCGTTATCCTCCCTGTCAGTTCTGCTAATGGAACACGCCAATCTTTGTTTGCATACAGATGTCCATGTTTTGCCCGCTGTCTAAATCTGTAACAATTTAGTTGTCATATTTGCATAGCGTGACAATGTTTAGGTAAATTGTATATGTATATAACTTTTTAAAAATTTTTTTTTTGAGGAAAGAAGAATAATAAAGAAAAATTTATATACATACACAACATGTATATGTATAACTTACTTGTATCGATTCTATATTCGGTCTAGTTCGGTATCTAGTTCGCGAGGTCGTTGTTCGTATGTAGATTTCATCGGCGATCGGACGAAATCCGCAACCTCTAGTAATTAGGTGAAGGTGGCTGCGAAATATCTATGAGACACTGTTAAATTAGCCCTCATTTCATATTAAGGCCTCGAAGTCTAAGTCCGAATATTGAAATAAGAACAATAGTTTATTCCCAGATACGAAAGTGTCTTGAGTCCTGTGTGAGGCCTACATGTCCTAGACTCCTGGCCTGCCTGGCTCAGATTTTTGAAACGGATCCATCTTAATCTTCCTTGTCAACGAAACCATTAAGTGTTTGATTGATCGGGTGATTTATTAAATGACGTGCATATACGCTCTACTCATAGCCCAAGCTATCAACGAATATTGGGAAGTATCGTTTAGGCGAAATCTGGTAGGAGCCACAATTGGCTTATTCATAATTTGTTGTTCTCGAAATCAAAATTTGGAGATAAATCGAACATGTCTAAATCATTTCGGATTCTATTATAATATTTAGAAATTCATGCATAGGCGAAAAATGCGGAATAACCCCGTATATCCTCGCTGTCAGATCTAGCAGCTGCTTCCATATGCACAATACAGAACTCCGTTATTCACAATTTTGCCGCGCCACCTTTGTGCAGTCATACGATATGATTAATTGTTGTTGTGAGATAAATCCTTTAAATTGGTCAAGTCTTTCTTCCGCCTAGAGTGAACGTCTCGTCCTCTCGAACCTCTTGAAGCGTGTCAAGCTGCCAAGGGTCGCGATTTTTGGAATCTCTTGACATAATATATAAACCTATATAATAAAACATACTCCTGGCTAGGCCGTTCTTTTGCAGACGTCTTAATAAGAAGCTATGCTCCATTATGTAATTTGTAATTTCTTTTTAAAATTCACCTTTCTGTCGGTGAAAACATAATTTATCCCAGATATTGAATTTACTATGCATAATTGATTTCGAAAAAAATCGACATACATTAAGACATTTCTTAATTTGTCCATGGTCACTGAGATAATGATCGCAAGGCCATTATGCTTCCACAGTCAATGGGACAAAAAAAATACAAATAGGTTTCGCTAGGTAATATTCTTAATTTATTATACTTGACCTGTGTCAAGAAACCCATATGTCACGGAATTACTCCGAAATTACATGAACTATATCTAATTATAATAATACAACAGGGATGAGATAATCAAAATATACGGGCAGCGCCTACGGGACGATATTATTTATTACAATCTTTGCATTAATATTAAGAGGCAATGTTTAGACAATGTTAGAGGCAAAATTTAGAGGCATAGTAACATTTTGTGGATAACAAATTCGTCTAAATAGTACAGATAATCTAACTAATGATTGTTACAGCCAAAGCTGCTTGCTAGAGGAACAGCTTGGTCTCAGCTGAGGTTGGGTAGGTAGTTTAAAACGCACACATGGTGACCCAGACAACGGACACATGTTGTACACTACGACCCCGAGCACAAAAGCCAGTACCCGTCACATGCTAATGCTTATGGTCGAAGGAGATGGACACGGATCATTCAACTTCAGCCGATTCAATGATCATTTTGCATTACTCAAAGTATGGAAAAACTCCATCGTGTAATGATCAAAAGGCAACAGCTTGCTCGCCCCCTTTGACACTTAACGTCTCAGGTTCATTCTCCTGTTGAATCTAATTGAGTAAAAACCATATTAGGATATTAGGGACCAGAGGTTGAAGTAACGTATACACAACTGGCTTATATAATAATTGTTTTTCGAGCTGACCCTCAGGTGTTCCCCTATGTGACAGGCCTCAGCTCTTAACCTTTTAGGTATTACTATGAGGATCTGTCGGGGCCACCTTTTGCAAGAATCTTCAGATAAAGAAAGATGATAAAGAACTCCAAAGATTCTCCAAAGCGTCTGACAGGATTTGAACCCAACACACACGTGTCCCTCCGGTCTCGCAGTCCAACTGGCTTATATATATATATATATACATTCTCGTGTGTTCTCGAGCTATATATTAAATATTTTTGCTGCTACTTTTTTACGACAAGTTAAGCATGGGACAGTTGCTGTTTCATCAATATCCTACACCGAATGAATGAATGAATATATAAAGTATAATTTTAGTTTAATCTGCCCTGCCTGTATTATGATACTTGCTGACTATTTCTGGAGTGGGAATACTGTATAATTGTACTGGTAGTGACAATTCGCATTGTCATCACCATTGTCATTGGGCTCGCTTAATAACGTTGAAAACGAACAAATGTAATTTGCGGTTCATGTCATCTAATGGTGATAGATTGTTCTTGGCCCTACGAAGTGAAATGTTCACTATCGAACTAAATACAATTTGTAATCATTGAGCGAACAATTTTACCCCGAGAGAGCCAGAGAGACATAACGACCCTCAACAGAGCTGGCTAGTAATTATCGTAATTAATTACAATTTGAAAATTAAAGTACATTCTCGATTTGTTTCGTGTCGAAATCCTGAAGACAAAAAAAACGCTTCACTACGTCTTATTTCTCAATACAAAACAAGCTCCACACAAGAAGGTAATCATCACAGGGCGGGCGGTGGCAGCAGCTGCTGGAGTTCCCCTGCGTTCAGGCGCTATTTCGCTAAACATGGTGTCAGTCACTACATCAGTCAGTTACTCCAGGGATCTTCTATTTGCCCTTGGGATTAACGCACAGCCGCAACGAAGGCTGTCCTGATGTATGTGTGTGCTCGATAACACTGCGCGATACATGTCCCCGACCACCGCTCCTAGCTGCCCGGTGTTATCTAGGGACGCGCAAGTCCCAGCAGTGGAATTGATCTACACAGCTAGCGGTCTCCCCCGTTACGTAACGCTTGCACAAGTGATTGATAATCTGAACATGATCTGTACTGGATTCTGGATGTTGCCAGCTTAAAGCCGCCTCATGCTGCTGGAAGGATCTCATGATCCTACTGAAATGTTTGAGACTATAGTAAATAAACGGTAACAAAGTACTCAAAACACCGACTTCAACCTGATGAACACGATGTTTATTTTAAGCACAAAAGTCAATATGACATGGATTGCCGTCATTCGACACAAAATAGAAGAAACTATTGTATTGTAATTTACGGTTGACATGCTGAGGCCAGTGCAGCCTTTCGATAAATGACAATGAGTGTAGGCGTCGCACGCCTGAACAACACCAAAGAAAACAATACCTTGACAGAAGTGTTTCAGCGATGGAAACCAAAATGCTGTTGATTTATAATTATGATAGAGACCTTCCCTCTAATTAACTCTTGAGGACAGCGAATTCGTGTCCACATAGTCACAACGGATTGCTTTGATCAGATGTTGTCTAATTCAAGCATACTTATGATCCGTTGAAAGTGTTCTGTTCGACCAATCAAATAAACATGCCCTCTTTCTAATCAATTTAGATATCACTTGGTTATTTGGTGCCAAGAACAAATCTGTTGTATAATCCTGTTCGTTTATTGCCAATCACTAATTTTTTTCTATATGCACTTCATTACTTCTAGCGCGCATTCACTCATACTGACTGTTTGATTGAATAATTATAACATGGTTTAATTAGCACTCCATTTTGACACCTTTTTTTCCTAACGAACCTAATGCAATTTCACGTAAAGTTTTTGAATGCTTTGTTTGGCTAATAATTTTCTAATTAAGACGCTACTTTTCGCGTGTCCCCGAGTCGTTTGAAAGGCACCCAGTGTATGCTTCCTCCAATAATTGTTTGCGGTTCGATTCGACTAACACTGTATTTTCTCAATGTTTTTCTGTCAAATTTTTCTTCGTATTCTATACCTTTGTGCTCGTTCGGTATCTCTCTCTTGACCACTTACACTACGCCGCAGCAATATCACCATCATCATCAGCAACAACAGCAACATCGAAATTTCAACCATCTTGCATCGTCTGCTGTGAGTATTACTCAACGTGTACGCCCGTGAGGGAAGGGAGAGAGAGAGAGAGAGAGGATATGACACTTTTTGCGAAATTCGCCTACGAATCGATTTTTCGCTTTGGAAAATGAATGTCAGCCAAACAGCAGCAATGAATGTCTGGGCAACAACGTACCTCGAATGGACAAATAGTTCGACGAATGAGCTTTGTGTGTAAATGCGTTTTTGTGCGTGCGGCAACTTCGTTCCCCGGGCTGACTACTCACAGAACCGTAAGCATTTAACGGTCAGCCCATGGTACAACTGCTTTACACGACATTTGCTGTTTCGTCTTGTTCGTGTACGATGCGCGATGCATGATCCTGCTATGACGACCCAGTGGGAGAGCGGGTACAGTATATAGAATAACACTACATAACACAAATGTCCCAGGACTCGTTGGATTGTGCTTAAGGGCAATAAGCAATCTTTTCTTCATACTTATGGGCGGCTTAGTGAACTGAAGTGGTGCCTAATTTTGTAGGAGAGGAAATTTCGTTCTGTTTGGATTGGATTGGTTGGCTCAGAAGAAAATTCAATAGAATATGATATCGAACAAAAAAGTTAGGGAACAATGAACGTGTCTTATAGTTGCGTGAAGTGCGGCTTGGACGACAAAGCACGCATGGAGAAGACCTTATCATTATTAATAGTTACCTTTACATTTTATGTCTATATGGTGGCTAATTACAGAGTAATTTTCCCCACTAGTTGCAGTGAGCACATGGGCTCGCATGCGAGGAAGGATTCCTTTGCAAATTACTCATTGGTAGCGCTTTCCGACACAGAGTCATCTTCGATTTGAGAAATTTTGTCCTCTGTTCGCATCGCGATATTTTCTGGGTGTGACTCTCAGCCGTAAACATTTTGCGTACACGGAATTGCTTTTCGCATTGCCTCGTAAGATGGACCTCCCCTTTAAATAGAATGTGTACCAGGTGGGAATCGAATCCTGAGGAGGTGCCACACGCTCCTCCGTGTTACACTTCCTCAAGGTTGAAACGAAGATGTACACGAATCTTTCCGTGATACCCCTTTAATTATATGTCATTAATAGTTCGTGCAAAAAATTAGCAGATCGTTAGTACCTAATACCGGAAAAGAGTCTTGTTAATTTGCCAAATATTTATTTTGATTCAGTTATATATAAATGGACGATCATTCTATCAGCCAAACGTGAAATGCATCGAAGAATACCCTCCCCTTTATATTATAAATAGAATATGTAGAAATGATTTCATTATTTTTTTAAACTGTTGTCCACAAGCAAAGGTACCCATTAGAAATTTCTCCTGCACAGGCATAGTACTTAGTACAACTTTCTATCGAATGACATAGACGTCATCTTAACTAGAACGGCCAGTCGCGCGAGAGTGCGACAACCTACAAGACGCAGTAAAAATCCTTGTAACTTCAGTGCAAGCTGTAGTGATCTGAACCAAACCGAACTCAGCGTGTGCTTAGCTTCCTTGTACCAGCTTTTAGTTTTTGTTGAACAAAAAGCACTAATGATAAGTTTGTGTTAAAGGCGAAAAAAACGAATACTTCTTGATTTAGTGTGTAACTAATTGACTTAACTTGGATATTGGATAACTTGGATCAAAGTTGAGTCAGTTAGGTATGGGGGCAGTCACTACGGGGGACTACAAACGACGTTTATCCATTTACGCACTTCTTCGCTTAAGTAGCTTTTGCCTTGCGATAATCAATACATCCTATCTAAGGTATAATTCTTCATATGATCATGATCGTCCTCCATTTAGTAATATTGAAACTGAACCGACAGATTTATTTCGTAAAGAGGAAAAAATCATAATTTTGGCAACAATTACAACAACTCCGTGAACGTGTACCAATAATTAAGAATATACAGCTTGTTCGGGTGCTTTTTTCGTTGCTTTGGAAATCTGCTCGAACTTGTAGCTTGCATCAGATTTTTTTGCAGATCTGTGTGTCTTATGATTTTGCACCTTTAATTACCACTTCGCATTCAAAATAGAAAAACAATATGTAGTATCATAATTAGCATAAATATCAATCGCGTAAGAGAAGCCGAGGACTAAGTCACCTGTAGCCGTGGTCTAAATGAGCAGAAATGTCACGTCAGAGCAACTACTCGCACTACACAAACCCTCGAATTCTCTTAAAATGAGTATGAATAATTGAAACATTCCTTCTAAATCTTGTAAAATATATTCTAAACAGAAGCAATTGAGAGTCACTGGATGGATTTTTTGTGATCAAACAAAAATTATAAATAAAACAAATAATCTAACTAATAATTGTTACAGCCAAAGATGCTTGCTAAAACACAGCTTGGTCTCAGCAAAACACATCTCTGGGGAGGTAGTTTAAAACGCTCACCTGGTGACCCAGACAAGGGGCACATGTTGTATGCTATGACCCCGTGCACACAAAGCCAGTAGCCCGTCACATGCTAACGCTTATGGTCGAAGGAGATGAACACGGATCATTCGACATCAGCCGATTCAATGTTCCCTCCTGGAGAAGAGAAGGACAGATAGAACGATTCATCGGGACAAATCGAGTAACCGGCATTATCGTTTTTGTTTTCTGCTGCTGCTGCTGTTATGTGCTTAATTTCAGATGTACATAAAATGCATGTTTAACTACGATCCCATCGACGATGAGCTCATACCGTGTACCCAAGCTGGGATTTCATTTCGGATAGGTCAAATACTACAGGTGAGTTTGCTCGCGGAGGTATTACTGTTCTGGTTTCTCTCAACTGGATGATGACATAGATGGTAGATGCGTGACCTCACAGTGCCAATAACATCGATGAAGGATTTGCCAGGTGGTGTGGCAGGGACCATTTTCCGAGTATTTTTTTATATTATGGGCTGTGGACATCATCGATCGTGGATCTATTAAACCTATCTTAGATATTTGTTTTCGTTAGCTTGAGTTTTCGCTTGTGACTCGCCCACAGTCCTTGTCCCGTCAGAGATTTCTGGCCACGTATTATCCGTATTACGCCATTAACACCCCGAGGAAAGAGAATCCACACCTCCTCCTCCGATCCCTATTGCAGGCAGCATTACCACAAATAAGAAGTTGCCGGGAGGAACATCCGTGTTGGAGTACCGTGGACAGTGTTAAATGTTGGCTGAGAGTCAGCCCGGAAAACCTTGAGAGGAATATCCACATCTCGCTGAGGCCATGGCTCGATTCGAATCTGGGACAAATCGGTCCCACAATCGGTCTATTTATCGAAGCTGTGTCTGTCCCTAGGTACAGCCCGAGTTATTTATCGTTACGCTGTATTAAACTACTCTGCTGTTTCTCGTCTCACGTTTCTTATGACGTAACAAGTACCGTCGGATGGCTACAATCAGATAATCAATTTTCCGCTCCCTTCTTTATCGTCTCTGCTGCCGGTGCCTCAGAGATCAGCCGTGGATTCTCCCCTCGACACTTACCCAGGGGGTAATGCCATAACACGGTTAAATATATGGAAATGTCTCATAGGAGACTGGCTGGAGGGAAATAAACAAATGTTTTCGGTGTCTGACTCTCAGCCAACATGCAACGGCCAGGCAGTTGCTTTTTGCATTGCTTCATGAGACGGACCCCTGGAAAATGCAAATGTGACACAGTGCGGATTGAACCCGTGTATACACCCTACGTGTTGCACTCGTCCGGTTGTCTCGATCCCATCGAGGATCTTGAGAGGGAGAGCCAGGATCGGCTAGAGGCCAGCCGGAATCGAAAAACCCCTTGTCTACCAGTACTAATTTAGAGCTGTGTCGTCTTACCACATGACCAACATCCTCTCTGTCTCCCTCTCTCTCTCGTTCAAGTCACGAGACCTCCTGCGTCAAGCGTGTATGCATTAATACTCTCACGATGTGAATGTGCCATCTAAATAGTAATGGATAATAATGCACATCGTGGAGTATCATCATTAGATTGTTGCCGTAAGTAGTATCCGTAATAACTGAACGACATACGGAGTTTATGGAGATCCACTAAAAGTGAAATCGATATTCCTCCGTATTGATGTGTCCTCTTGTATAAAGCATATGCTGTTGATTGACCTTTTCTGTTCTACTGTGTAGAATATATAAGCTACATTTGAAACAGGAATTTGCGTGGTTTTTAATTAACAAATA
Organism: Stratiolaelaps scimitus; assembly: GCA_019614645.1. Classification (NCBI taxonomy): domain Eukaryota; kingdom Metazoa; phylum Arthropoda; class Arachnida; order Mesostigmata; family Laelapidae; genus Stratiolaelaps; species Stratiolaelaps scimitus. The sequence goes on from JABWDB010000037.1 coordinate 1,451,721, forward strand.
TTAGGCCACTATCCTAAATTTGGTAGATCTTGGCCTTTTATAGGCTTTTAGAACAACTAACGCTCCGGCCTAAAAAAATGATGGCTGAGCTTAAGGATAAAGGATAATATTCATTCATTTCTTAGACGCTAAGCTAAGCTTGTAGGGTTAAATCACTTGAAGGGGACGCTCATGGAGCTAAGACGAGCTAGCCGAGACGCTACTCTTGGGCAAACATTTTCAAATATTAGAGAATTTTAGCCGGCGAAGCACGTACACCCAACAGCGAACGGTACACAATCTTCCTAAAACTTCGTACCAATCAATGAAGGAACTTCGTGGCTAAGGCATCCGCAACGCCTCCAGTCAAGATCAATCTCGATAATGAGAAATATATATGTTAGATTGTAAATCGGTCACGTACACCACAGCGAACCCATGGGCGTCGAAGGTCCCACAAAGAGCTGAATACGAACGGCTACAAAGGCAGCGTTTGCATAGGAACTTTCAGCGTTGAATCGTCAATGGAGTTGCGATTCGCTATGCACAAACGCGTTAGTGACGCGTGCAGTGGCGATTTCGACGGAACACTATAAGTAAGCAGCGTCAGAAGGAGACGACCTTAGCTTAGATACATATTCTAAAACTAAATCGGATTAGATTTCTTAGGAACGTCTAGAGAGAGAGCATGTGCAGTATTTCTTCGTTTAGTCTAAAGGTCACAGCAAATTTAGATTGTTTCTTTGCTTCGCGAGAAGTTCTGTGAACGAGAGGACAATTCAAGGGTCCTATTTTTATCAGAAAGATTTCGAGAGAGAGAGGGGGGGAGAGAGAATGTAACTATAATATTTATGTCGACGTATTGCAGTATGTGTTGAACACGCCTATTAAAAGAATACATTAATTTTACAGGATGCAAGATTTTACACAAGTAGCTGTAATCTCGTAGAATTCGGTGCATGGTCACTGAAGAACGTATCAACTACAACCAGTACTCCTCTTAATGATAATTTGAAAAGTGATATTTACTTGATTAATATCACGATCATTGAAGATCATCACGCAATCATTAGGTAGACTATATACAACTACAGTGTCTATTTATAGTAAATGCTTCCTGGCTGACTCTCATACCCCAATAGAACTTCGACGGTACTGCTACGGATCCCTTAAAATGGACATGAATTATTAAGAAAAATCATATAATTGTGCCACTTTCGAAACCTTTATAAGTAGCAGCACATAAACGTACTTCCACGATCGACATTGAAACAAAAATAATTGATAAACCGTTGGCCACAATCTATCGAAACAAAGTCAAACACGATATAATCAAATCATCAGTAATCGAGCGCTCGAATATGGCTACAAAAATGTGTACATACATAATTCTCTCAATCTGCGTCCACTGTGGGCTTCCATTGGGCTTCCGGTTGTCGCATATATGCACATATTAGAATGTGCTGATTCAAGAGGGTTTACCATGCGACGTACGAAAGACGTGATGCAGACCCCCCGCACTGCAACCATCTCAACGAGGTCATTGCTGAGCGTCTGATAGTTGCAAGCCGCCTCTCTAACTACTGTACATCAGCCAATTTAATGACGCGGCATCGCGCCGCGGGGTGACCCTGATGTCCGCATGCCTGGAGTCGCACAATTGCCTTTCGGGTCATAACAGCGATACTAACTTTGTGAGTACGCAAGGGAACACTCTCACCTTCGCCGTAGTTTCGCTCTTATTTCGACGGGTGGAGGGTGTGTTAGAAACAACAGTTCCGATATCATCCTCGGGTACGGTGCAATGGCTTTTGGCATTGAGAGACCAGGCTTGACGTTATTAGTTCGAGTGATGGATTAGAGCGAGGTGTATGTGGGAAAACATAATGAAAGATTAGGTTTATAGCATAGTATATATGAGATTGAAATAGGAAGTTCACATCCCGACCTCTCGTCAGCGTCAAGGGTAAATAAACAACAATAGTCGAGTGTGGAAAATCCGATCTGTTGCAGATAATATGAAGCTAACCATTTCCAACTTATGGGGTACAATTTCTACTGTTTTTAGCAAAATTAATCAATAGGATTTTAGCGGATGGAATTAACAGGATCGAAGGTCGGCTGTGTGGGACGCTTGCCTTTGCACGCAAGCCAGACGCTGACAATATAAAGCTGCAATGCCATGAGCCGTAGGTATTATGGTAACAAGTGTAATTGCATAGAACCTTGATCAGAACTGTACCGGGCAGACTGCAATACGAAATATACTGAAGGGCAGGCATAGGACGGGCGGCAAATGATTTTGGAGCAGGGCAGAAAATACAGGACGCAACCTCTTGACTTTGACTGAGTTAATTCGTTGGGCAAGATGACGGTGGCATAATTTCTCGACATTCGGGGGGCTTACGCCACGGGTTGATCTCGGAAAAACAATAGCAAATAATGAGACACAAGGATTAAGCTTGACTGGAATAAAATAAGGGCGTATATGAACGAAAATATAGGTGAAGTGATTTGAGATTAAACAAGGGATCAACAGCAGGGCTGTCCATGCTTTGTGTTACTATTTACCGTGTTCATTGAGAACATAAGCAACATGTTTCTACAAGAGTGGACTAGGTTTTTGAATCGCGTATGTTCCAATGGGGAAGTAACGAATATTCAGACGTTGCATCCTAGTCCACGTGACATGGTCCTAAAGGTAAAGGTTTTATGGGTATATTAAAGGAGCTGCAGTTTTTACAATGCTTAAGTTCCCTATATGTCTCGTTGTGGGACTCGAACCTGCGGCCTTCTGCTGTTTGCGATGGGAGACTTAGCCACCGTCTAACGCCCCGCTCTGACAGTCCTGATGTGTATCCGAGGGACGTTAGATTTTGCAACAGGTGCTCAACGTTTGTAGGGAAACTTGCTACACTATTGGATTTGTTTTCAAGGGAAAAGAGTGCGCAAATGTAATCTTCTCAGGGGATAAGGCGGATCAAACAAGGCTTACCATACAGGGCAAGAATGTTGAGTATCAAGAACGATACAACTATTTTGGAGTCGACCTAGAAATGTAGATGACATCTCTGAAAAAGGAAAATAAATTAGGAAATACGGTGTTGAACAGTGTCAGTAACGAATACATATGAAAGGTCTACATAGTACGGTAGATTTATGGTGACGAGCGAATTGTGCAGAACCATGTTTGGTCCCCAGACAGCTACGCACGCAGATACCATATATAGCGGGATTAGAGGTAGACTATATTGAATAATCTTGATAGAAACCAGCTTGTCGGGAGAACCCGCAATGTAATTTAGTTACACGTGTGAAAAACACACACAGTTTCTAGAAGGGCAATTTGGTGCGTCAATCTTTCGGGCGAGGTGAACGCCGACGTTAGACTTGTATCATATGAAACTTAACTGCAGGAGCATCGGGCCGTTTTGCAGACTGGACGACCGTATGAGATGCGCTTGCAAGTGACAAACGTTCTAATGGCTAAATCTATGGAGGGAAAGGAAAAAGGAAAGGCTTTATTGGTTTATTAAAGGAACTGCAGTTTTTACAATGCTTAAGTTCTCTTATATGTCATGAGGGGATGGAGAAGACAATGTAAATAATAACAATAATAATAGGATGCCTCGTGAAAACCTTAGGACTTAGTAGCCTTGGTTGACATTGCTTTGGGATACAGGGAATAAATTAGGTAGGGAGAGATGGAGGAGAGCAAAGGCAAATACTGGATCAATATGTGGAAATAATGGATTGTGCTATATTCGTGGTATCTTACGACAATAATAATAATGATAGAAATGTGAAGATAGGTGACTACACTAGAAATGAGTGCACCGGACGGATATTTTACTGCGCGTCTCTGATGTAAACCTGGACAATTGTATGCAGAAATCGCCAATGTAAAAAAGTACCTTACATATGCGCGCTAAGCTGTATGTTGCTTTTCTTCTAAACAATTTAATTAGTAAAACTTCATAAAGAACTCGAATCGGCTCAATATATATAGATACTATTTACACTACGCTTTAAGAAGGAATTAACTTCATAAAGGCAACTGCGCAGTTACTTACAACGCTTAAGTTCGCTCATATGTGTTACTGACTAGCGAGAGACTCGAACCTGCTACCTTCGGCTTCGAAAAGAGATCTGACATAGAAACGTTTTGTGCTCATCCTGCAGGTGATAAATAAAGAAGACGCGAACTGGTGGCAGGTTCGTAAATGTTCCCCTGAGGGCCCCTCCGGACTGGTTCCTTCACCCGAACTTCAGGAGTGGCGTCTGACGCAGACGGCGTTGGAGAACGCTAAAAACGACAAACATGGACATCACCACGACTCGACGAATTGCTCAATCTTTCGAAAACGTAAAAAGGAAAAAGAGAAACAGCTTGCGGCCAAAGTAAGTGCTTTCGTGCTCCGTACACTTAACGTGGGGGGTATCGATGATCGTCGATGATTTTACCTTTACCCAGAGTGCAGCGAGTGCATTTTGCCACTGGTGTTGATTACTAATAAAGAAATACTCTGGGCTGACTCACAGCGTTAAACATTGAACGTCCACGGTACGCCTTTCGGCGTTACAGCTTCATTAGACGGACAACCCTCTTTAAATGCAAATGTGCAACGGGTGGGGATCGAACCCGTGCACCTACGTTCGTCTCCTCCGATTGCAAGGCGCACACCAATGCATCACCAGGCCACCGGGCTCGACTGCTGTTGATTACTGTCATTTATATTAACGGCGAGTGCAGCATGACCCTTATAACTCTGTGGTAGAGTGCTGATCGGGTTGATTCAAGCAAAGCCGCCGGGATTCCAAAAAGAGAGATTCCAGCGTTTTTTTTTGTTGTGAGCAGAACTTAATTATTTCAAGTTGAATGCCACCCTGAAACATGCTCCTACGATTGCTAAGATCTAGGCCAAATTGTGCATTCAGCCTTAGAGGAACTGGACTCGTCAGTATTCATACCCAGGTGAAACAGTTTAAGCGGAGGTGTGTGAGCAGATTCATAGCGACAAAACCGGAGAAGCTCTCACCGGAGAGGTGTATGAAACCCTTTTGGCAGACACTTTCTGGATACGTGGCTTGGTACAAACGAGTGCACGCGTGCATGGCTTCTCCACGACAACGGTCGTTTCCGCAAAGCTGCTCTCGTGGAGGAGTTGTTGGCCGGGAAGGGAATCAAGTTGTGAAATCAACCTGCATTTTCTCCTGATATAAGCCCTCTTGACGTCTGTTGTTTTGGCCAATTGAAGATGAGCATATAAACGATCAAAATTGGAACAAGGTAGACCAAGTTCTTAGAGAGAGATAGTATAGGTCCTCTCGCACGGAGGTCGTTTGAAGGGTGTTCAAGATGGCTACCGACCAGATGGCAGTGTGTAATAAATTCTCAAGGATCGTACTTACTTCTCAAGGATTCCAAAATCCTTGAAACAAACTAGTAATTGTTTCCTTCTGCTGCTAACGTACGAGTATACAACGGTTTTGCAATACGCCTAGCGCAGCAATGTTAGCCAATTTCATCTCAACAACCCAAGTGGTTTGTTTGTTTGAAGGTGCGCGCTTGTTCGTCCCATCAACCCCAATTAACTATCAGAGAGGGCACAGCGATGTCTCGCTAAAGGGCACCAACCGGCCCGAAATCGAAGTTTAATTACACACGCTTATGTAATAGCTGCACCTGTTCAACTAATGCCCAAGTGTGAGGCTTGCAAGGCCTGAAACGCTGACACCTATGTGGACTTCTTCGTGTGAGCGATTTCCGAGCTCTCGGGTCGCAAGGCTTAATGTGAAAATTCGACCGACACAGGTGATTGTACGTGCCGATGGCCGAGAACGGCGTGTTGACTTCTACAATGTTCACGTATCTATGTAGCCATAAGTGCCTAAAGTACAGCTAGCCGACTCAGAGTAAGATAGAGATCCCCGCTTGGAATTTGTGAGAAAAATGAACAGAGCGATGTTTCAAGAAATTTTTCGGACGGGACGTTCGAAGACGACGAGATTTGTGGAGTTCCCTTGAGAGCTGTGTCAATGGAGGCTGTGAAGAATACGGGAACTTGGTGGGCTCGTATCGAGTACGATTTGGAGTGATCCGTATCTTGTCTACCCTTGAGTGAATTATGTTAAACATCTTGCGGTGGTTCTCCTACTTTCCACGAAAATACGAGTGTAACTTGTGAGGGTCGAAGTGATTTATAAACATGTCATTGTTTACCGTACGACGACTGCAAGGACCGTAATACATTTGCTATCAACTTTCAAAAGGTTACTCAGGTTTCATGATGGTACATTCTTGAAGAATAGGAGGAATTGACGTAGACCTCAAGGTGGCAGTGTCGAACGCCTAGGTCTACTCTGAATTCCAGTTCCCTGAAAACTACCTACTTCCACCCGACTCCCTCTCGATGCCTTTTGGCGGCGGTTATCTCGGGACCGTCACTATGACATTAGTGCAAGATTGATGATTAAGCGGCACCCTTTGAGTAACCAATTTTCTGAAATAGATATCTTCACGAGGTCCTTCAATATATTTTTATCGTTTAAGTTATTGACTTTTCTCTCCCGCACACTAATTCTTACGGGCGCCCACTCGCTTATTGAGATCGGATTCAATTGTTGTCGGAAAATTAATTAGTATGCCTTTGGGCAAATTCTGTCGTAGTGAAAGAACCCGTTACACCAAAGAATCCATTACATGCGAAGAAAATCAACGAGTCTGTCTTTAAACAATTTAAGAGTAAATCAGAGAGGGAGAGAGAAGAAATACAATCGTGGCTAGTTCTTTTAAGTTGTTATAAAGAAAACTGAATAATCAGTCTGGCGAAGCTGTTTTACACAAAATGTGACCTTCTCCGTTGAACGTAAAAGGAATTCTGGACTATGGTTACGAATCTATGGTCTCATAACTTTCTCGGAGTAGCCTTTCATTGTCTGTCGTTACTTCTAATATAAAAAATCAAGCTGTCTGTATTCTACTGATTGATTACTATTATTATCAACTGAGATTCGCACTTGGGATAAATATACTGAAACAATATGTACGTCAAAGGATTCCCACTTATTTCCTTAGGAACATCGAACGATTATCTGCTAACGGCAATTTCCCTTTAACGTCATATCCTGAATGCTGGCTTCATTTCAAATTCAGCGCGCCCTTGCGGACGACATGGACCTGTCGTGTTACGAGGAGGTAATGAAAGTGCCCGCCTTCCGTCGTAACACCCTTGTCCTACTCGGGGCCCATGGGGTTGGACGGAGGCATATTAAGAACACGTTGATTGGAGGAAATCCTGACCGATACGCGTACCCAATCCCTCGTAAGTAGAACAGCTTATAGAAAGATATGAGCGTATATATATACGCGAATGAGACAAACACGGCCTCTGTGGCGAACGTGTTTATCTCGTTCGCGTATGCGTCTATGAGTGTCTGTGTGTCGCCTGTTAACAGAAGTGCGGTTTTGTCGCAAGTCGATAGAGATATGTCTTGGCCAGGTCGTTGGACAACTCGGAACCGGTGTGTTCGGCTTCCGGCGTGTTTCGACAGCCAGAGATTCAGCCACCGTTCAGGCCGCCTACGGCACTGACGGCTTCGTCTCTCAATAGATACTATAAAGTAAAAAGAACACTCATCAATTATAGCTTTCTGCACGCTATTCGGTGGTTTCGGAAATCCATTTTGCTGGCTTGAAAATGTCCCTCCTATATAAGCAACTTGTTCGAGTTCGATTTAGATAAATCTGCGTTTCATTTCGATGTATTCAACCCTGTGATTCCGTACAGATACAACACGACCACAGCGACGAGGCGAGGAGAACGGGCATCATTATTTCTTTGTGGATCAAGACGAAATGCTGAGAGATATTGCCACCAATCAGTATCTTGAATACGGCGGTCATGAAGGCGCCATGTACGGCACGAAACTCGACACTATACGAAGGTATGGACTTTACTACACCGTCCCCCCCCATAGTGACGAAACGGTGTGCCCGTTTTGTCTTCATCGAAATACCCGAGGATCATAGGTGAACAGTTGAAGTGTTGTTGAGAGGCAGGTGTTCTAGGTTTCATGCCGAACGCAGTTTCTTTTTGGGAAATATCAGCTTATTAAATAAAATGTATACTAATGTATTAAAGTTTAAAAATATAGAATATATAATTTTATGAACCGGCAGTTGATATATATTAGGGCATACGGTTCGAACTCGCCGCTCTTTAAATGCCAATAACTTTTGAACTAAATGAGGTAGAACAAAGATTTTTTGGTTTGAGTTAGAGGTACTCTTCAGCTTTATTGGCACACCGATTCCAGCGCTCTGGCAGTTTTGAGATATATATATATATGACTTATTATGATTATCGTATGTTTAACATTATTAGTGTGTTATCCCTTATCAGCTAACATCAGACCTTCCACAAGGACATAATGTTAAGTTACTTTTTACGAACGACAGCCCTTGGGCGAACAGTAGAACTATTACGTAAGCGATTGAGACTGATATCAGTCACAGCACTGATCGTGCTATTGTGATTGAGTGCCCCAACAAACAACGGTCGTCGGGAGAGCGCACTGGCGCGAACAACTTCAAATCATCCCCATAGAAAGTATCGTTGACCCCTTCGTGGAGATCGTTGTAAAGGTCAAGCACGAAACTGCTGAACACGAGGGGGTCCACACATGAGCCTTGATGAACCTCCGCTGGACACGGCTCGTACGAGTTACACGTGTCGTTAATCATAACACAGAATATTCTATCCGTGAGATATGTTCTGAGCGAACTAATGCTTTCGGTATTTATGTATATTGTGCAAATTGTGAAATTTACAGATCAGCAGTTGATGGCAGGCACGATCAGTAGTTTTTGTAAAATCGTGGTAGACATAGTCGAAGTCGGTTTTAGCGTTCACGGTCACAGCTCAATAATGACTCTCACTCCACCAGGTGGCTCGCAGTTGATTCCTGTTTCGTAAACCTATGCTGGTCATTGTCCAGAGTCTCTACAGAGGAGAGATAATTGTAGATAATCCCTAAGGCCATTATTTGCTCAAAAATAAGGCAGACAATGAAACCCTGAGCAGGTGTCTGTAGTTCTTCTCGTGACGTTTGTCGTTGCCTTGATGAACAGATGTCAATATTGATCATCGAAAATGGTCGCGAACTTGGAAAAGGTAGTTTTGTCTCCCATAGACACGAGTCGAGACTAACCTAAGAGGCTCCGCCGGGGCAACAAGCCGTTTAGAAATTGGATTTGGATCGTCAGGGTGTGGCCAGATCTTGCAGCTCGATCAGTGATTTTACGTAAGACAATCTCATCATAGATAATACATATCTCGCTCATTGAACACGCTTGACCTTCAACCAGCGCGTGCATCCCTGCGTCTGTTGTTTTTGTGATATCAAATGAATGAGAAGTATTGCCTTTATAAATCGTTCGTAAAGAGTGTTGCCATTATCGGCAACTTCTGCAACCTCAAGGTCGAGATGTCTCTAATTAAGGGAGTTATATTTGAAGATTAGCCAAATGTGTCGAACGTTATCGCTATCGTAATAATTACACGACGAGTTAGCATATACATGCTGCTAGAAAAAAATATTAGAATACAATTTGTAGTCGCTAGACAGTTTAATATGAAAAAAAAGCATAACTATAGTTTCGATAGTTTCAAAGTTTTAGAAATCCTCCGGCCGAGTATACTGGATGGAAATGTCAATAACATGAGTGACCCTTGTGTGTGTGTGTGTGTGATTGTACCCTGAGGGACGTTTGACACAATTCGTATATATTTGACGCCACATAACCTCTAATTTCTATTATATTGACGCGCTATTTTCTTTCCTTTTCTTTTTCAGGATAATCAATAGTGGCAAGATGGCGATACTCGATGTAGAGCCCCAGGCGTTGAAAATGCTTCGATGTGCCGAATTCACTCCGTTTGTCGTCTTCATCGCTGCTCCACCCCTTGGCACCTTACACGACGTACGTCCATGCTACAATAACAATGAATATAAACGCTTGTACCACAGATTTATCATAGGGTGATATAGCAGACGCTGGGATGTAAATACTCTGGATAACTGGATCTTGGGTCAGGACATTTAATATCATCTGTTGATGTTCTCGTCGGGCTGACCCTCAGCCAAGAGACTAATGTCGACGGAATTACGTTTCAACTGGTTCATGAAGCCGAGCGTAAATGTGGGCAACGGTGGGGATCGAACCCGTGTATGCACCTATGTGTCTACCCTGGTTGTAAGGAGGAGTGCGCGAATGAACCTCATCGCTAGGAGTGGGTATCCCTTGAGGCCGCATTCAACTGCGAATTATCATCTAGGGAACAGTAATGAACTTCAACTGTATCTAATTGGTTCGTGTTTGACCACAGCGATATCGTGCGTGCCATTTAAATTTGGAACACGAGACGCTTGTCTGGAAGAGGAAGGTTTAATTCGTCCGGCTATAGGTTACAATCCTGGCCGGACAAGAACAAGGGGAGACAGCTAAACGAATGACAAACTCTTCCAGAATTGTTGACCGTGATACTGAAAAGCATTGAAAATCTTCACTCTGTCAGGATCTATTTGTTACAATTTGGACACTATCGGGATTTACCAATTACGATCGAAAGATTTTATTACCTACACCGTTACGTAAATGTTTGGGATAGAGCTTGAAGCCGCGTGAACGCCATAAGTAAGGCAATTGACCCCTGAGGGTCATACGGCCGGGAGCTCGATGAAGCTTACTACGAATCTCGAACCTTTTCGACCTGAGAGGATTAGATCCTTGGAAATAAAGGAAGAATCTTGCATATGCATTTCATATTTTGCACAGAGAAGTTCGTTGTTTCTTTTCAAAATAAGTTAAGAAAAAACCCTATTATTTAACAGTTATTCAACGAGAACAACTGACCCGTCAAAATCAATTTCATAGCTTCGTATGAACGAGCGAAAAGTTGATTAAACAAGAAATAAGAAAGTGCCCAAATAGAACATGTATATTGTAACTTATGTATATTGGGGCGATTCACAACAACGAGTTTATATATTATATTTTATGAATCTCTCAGGTAAAAACTTCCACCTCACCAGGGTAATCTAATCCGATATATTCAACCCTAACTACTTTTGTCCTGTTTAAACAAACTTGACCTTTTTTGTCCCACTGGCATTCGTTTCTAACTCATTTGTATTTTGACCATATTCTCTGTGTGATGCAGGTGGACGGCAGTTTAGAGCGCTTGAATCGCGAGTCGACGCAATTAGCGAACACGTTCGGCCGATGGTTTGATTTAACGATCGTCAACTCGGACATTGAGGACACTATCCATCAGCTAAGGGAAGCTGCTGAACTAATACACCTACAGGAGCAGTGGGTGCCCGTGACTTGGGTTTACCGATAGCGACGGCATCATCAACTGCTGGCAGCAACATCCACTGTTATTGTTACAATATTTATCTGAGAAGTAATCAAAAATACGTCATTCAAGAAGAAATTTCTGTTCTCCAAGAATGGGCGCTCAACAAGCGGCTCGCGGAAGTTCGATCGAAGCGGTGACCCTGTTCAACAATAAGCACAACAACAAAATCGTTGAACTCCCTTATATATATATATATATATATATATATATATATATATATATATATATATATATATATATATATAATATATAAAGAGAGAGAGAGAGATCAGGAGGATGGATTGTATTTGCCACCTCCATTACCACACAATTCACGAGATAGCTTCCAATGTTGAGGACGAGATTCTGGTTATCTTTGTTGATGGAAACGCCGCTCGACGGCTGACCACCCGTCGACTTGATGAGGATATGACTGAATCCACCGGCCGATGAGATCCCGTGGACCCGATGAATCACTTCACTGCCTTTCGGAAGTGGCAAACACTATTGTGAGCAACGAGAAACTATAGAAGAAGACGCGCAAGACAAATTTGTCGTCGAATAACGAATGAATAGATGACAGAGAGAAGGATGATATATATACGATCCCTTCAATCGCATTTTTATGAAACTTCTAATGGATTGTCAACGGCTACCGAACTCGACCTGTCTTTAAACCCGAGACCAAGATATAGTATGGTCATATAGAAGAAGATTAAGCTCTGTGTACCTCGATCTCTACGTGGGGCGGAATAGGCGATTTTCGTGACTTTGAATCATCGAGCTGAACGGCGATGGCGACAAGAAGAACGAAGATAAGAAGAAGACCCCAAATGGCAAATCGGATCGCTTGGCGTCGTGTTAAATGTTGAGATACTCTGTTGTTTTTTCTTTCTGGCAAAATGACCCTCAGATTATTCACGGAACAGAATTCTTATGTATGATACGCGTGATGGGAGTAACATGGACACTACAGAAAGAATGACATTACTGCATTGTTTTTTTTGTTTTTTATAGCTTATTGTTACTCACATACATATATATATATATATATATTGTGGATGAAATCAGGTAACAGTGAACACTAGGTGACATTTTGCAAGCCTTTTTACGCTTCGGAATTAAGGCGCTCTCTCCTTACGACGGATACTGTTTTCGTACAAGCCACAGCATATGTTTGTGTGTATTTTACATTGATGAGAGTTAGTAACACCCTTTAATTTCATCTTATAATCTATGAAGGTCGTTGCAAAGCTTTGTTAAATTAGTGCATTGGCCATTTTCATGTCGAATGTACATAAGGGTTGGGTATTACAATTGTTTCAGGGATGTTAACAAACTGCACACTGTAGATATGGGCGAATTCAAGGGAGGTTTCACAACTAATGGGCTTCAAGAAAATGCAAACTGTCTCAGATTTCAATGATATTGGCAAGAAAATAAATAAAGAAAAAAAGAATACAAAAATATGTAAATTGTGAAAAATCCCGCTTATTGGATGCTAAAAAAAACTTGTCAAGAAATTGCTTGCTTCTCGAGGGGTTTTCCAGGATGAATTGGATGGTTGACATTTAAGTCTAACTTCGTATTTTTTGTCAGAAGGGGAAGATCACTTTCAAAATGACATAATCTTGATCTCTCGTTATGTCAAATGGCCACAATTAAGATGCTGATAATTAGATCAAATGTCGAACTTTTGTGTACTGAGTCATATGTCTGTGTTTTTGAGCCTGATCAAGATAGATATTCGCGTAGAGATTTTGATGGAATTGACTAGTAAAAACAAACCCTATATTACACCATTGTCATCATCGTCATTGACAATCATCTGAACTAACTGTTTGATTGATTTCCCCTTAATTAATAGAAGAGTCAGAGATAAGCAAGGTGTTATCTATGCTGACGTTGCTACGCAGAGCTCGTATCATCAATTTTGACGTTCTTTAGAAAAAAAAGTCACAACGGCCATAACAAATTCGAAGAAATATTGCCACAGAATTAGAGCACGTAACCGAACAACAGTTAACGCTCCGACGCACAGACACGTTCACGTATTTATTCCGACTTTTGCTGCAAAACAGATCCCAATTATTTGGTAGAAAAAAACTATTACTTTCTCTTACTCGAACGCTGACTTACTGATGAGCATGGAAAATGATCTGCCTGTACAGTACTACTATACGCGATGAAGGAGATGTATGAAAAAGTATTATTATTCCATACAATATCATACCAAGTTAAGTTATTGTCTCGTTGAGTTCTAACAACAGTGAACCGATAGATATGACGATGATATGCGCGCGACTTTATATATATATATATATATATATATATATATATATATATATAATGTACACATCTAGCAAAATCGACCGTTACATGAGATCGTTGTTGGTGTAGAACCGTTAGCTGATAACGAATTGACTAATTGATTGATAAAATGCTAACATGACTCAGCATGAGAGATGCTCCTCGTTATTGGGTCCCCACCTTTCAATGCTTAATTATCCAATGCTTAATTATTATGACTCGAGTTTTTCTTTTCTCTCTCCTTATCTGATCGGCTAACATTTCGATAAGTTCAACATCCTCATCCGTTTGCTCGTACAAGTCTATTCGAAATTGGCCGCTATATGAGACAAGAGAAACTGATGTACAGCCTAGACCCATATACAATTCCGAAGCTCTTCACCTTGGGTATCTTCTCGCTGAAGGTTGTCCTTCGTGCTCCGACCCGCATTTTCCATGAAGACTCTAGAGAGAGTGCGTGTGTGAACGGCACCGGTGCATTAGTGAATGACCGATAAAATACATTGGACACCGAGGATGGCCGATGTTCAATTGGCAATCGGTGAAGATTAACTGGGAGAAATTTCTGTACTCAAACTAGTTATGTTCCATACCTTTCATCGGGTTTTTCCACGCCTTTCGGATCAAGTAATTTCTCACATAGAATCAACTTGTTTGTAATATTGTGCCCTCTGAAAAGAAACTCTATTTTTGTGTTCTAGTTGTTCGAACTCTTCAGGAAGTAAGTACGAAACAGTAGTGTATACTTGAAAGGTATTCTCATTACGAGCGTCGGGTGCCCCACAAGGTCACTTGCAGATCAAATTTTCAAATTGTTCATTCGTAATGTGCGATCGCTTTGTCGATCAAGCCAGCTCGCGACATTTCGGATCTACTTGAATGATTTTCTTAATACAAACACCAGCTCAAATTTCATGCATCGCACAACGGGGGCGTAGAACTAGGAGCTCTTTGACAGGTCATCGTGCACGCACCTGACGTGGCGCGATCACCGTATTATCGCGATACATGTATATGGCCAAACGGTAACAATTTTTTTTACCGTTAATTACATGTAGCTTAAGTGACTAATGCTGATTTGTTGTTTAACTCAGCTTGAATCTCGTATTTGAAGCATTGTTTTGCTAATATCTCGTAAGCATATTCGGCAATAATTCGTATTTATATTAATATTGAGGATTTTTTATTTTATTGTTGTTGTTATTATTATTATTACGAGTATTATAATTATACCGTAATTACTGTTTTCTTTATGACTACGTATATATATATATATATATATATATACATATACATATGTGTGTCTGTCTGTACACATGCTGAACGCTGCCTATTGAAACTAATATTAACGTATTAATTATTATGACAATTATCATCGACGACATATACGTAGCTGCTAGATAGAATTGTGGAATAGTAATAATAATTGAGTATAATTATTATAATTAGTCTTACAAGTGGAATAGTTGTAATAATAATAATAATAGTAAATGTTACATCTGCATATGATGATTATTATTCTAAGTATATTATCAATGAATGTTATTTAAACACAACAATTGATAGCAAGAATATGGTAATGAATTATTCGAATGGTGGTTACTAGGTAAAGTTATATAGATTATTAAGCTGGCAATAACAGCAGCATGCAGAACACGATGTTAATAAGTTACACGACAGAACCATTAGTGCAATACAACACAACGCAAAACAATGAATTCGTATAGCGAAATGTCATTAGACACAGACTATTATGCGAGCACAATAATAGTATTAAGCAGTGTAATTATGTCGGCTATTATCAAATAGCACTAATAGTAACAATTAGTGATATTATTATATAATGACATTAGATGAAATTCGAGTATCGCAGTCAATTGCAATGCGTGAAACATGAAATTGTTTTAAACAACGATGACACTAAAAAAAAATCACCGTTTTTTTTTGAACTGAGAAACGAGCCAAATATACGACCTTAAGCAATATATAGAACGAAACAATTAATTTCACAATTACAATGAGAGAGAGTAATTCAAATCGAATACGAAAAGCGATCACTCGTATAATGGCAGTGATGTTACTAACGTTGATGGTAAAATGAATCTAACAGCAAATAACTGTTATATACAATACATGGTGGCAGCGACGATTTTCCACGAATAAAACACATTTCGCTAAATGTAGCCATATTATAAATATAGACTGTTGAAATATAAATACCATAGACAATATAATTACGATGATCATAACTAATAAAGCAATTGCATTGGATTGATGGCCAAATGCCGAATTATCTTTGACCCGTGATGGTCACGATAGGAACAAGACGCATCGATGAGAAGGTATATATATATATATATATATATATATATTATAGATGATGCATGAGAATTGGTCACAGGCTACGATCTTCATAATCACACAATAAATACGATTATTATTACAGTCATTACGATATAAATATAGCTAATTAGCATAGTAATGATTCTAACGATAATTATAACGAAACGACTAACAGTACCCAATTATAACAACTCTTAACATGAAAATGTTATATATATATATATAAATATACAGGGAAGACTGAACGAACACTTGAACGAAGATTGATGGAGGAAGGCAGACAGTAAGGCGAAGAAGAGGGAAATACGAACACACAAAAACTAATTAACTAACACAATAAAGTGTAACGAAAACCAATTACCATTTCGAAGAAGTAACGTTGTTATTATTCTTAGGTAATATAATAGTAACCTATGACACTGGAAAGTATATGATGTGCGAAAATCTCCATGGCGACTCAACGTGACAACATTTAATCGAGGACATTAGCGATGATCTTCTCAAGGCTGACCTTTCGGAGTTCGTTTTCAATAATGGGTCTTAGAACGTTCTCCACCTGAAAATTCGAGGGAAGAAAAATGGCGCTGTTATTACAAGAAGAGAAAGATCTGCGTTTCGATACATCGAGATACGGGGTGTCGGAATCAAACTGTGAACGAAAAAAACCGATGTTAATTAGACATTTCGGGGGGGGGTATTTGTGGGTTAGGTCGTTAGAAGGTTTTAGGTGTGACACTCTCAGCCAACATTTGACGTCCACAGCACTGTCAGGTCGTTACACTCGGCCGTACTGTTGGCTTCGGATACACGCTCGTCGATATCATTGTTCAGTCCGACCTTGCGGTCGCTCCAAGACTGCACCGTTACGGAAAGGCCCCTGTGGCCTAGTGCGGTCCTGCGCCGGGTGTGGCACCCCTCCCAATCTGCACCAGGCCAGACTCCAGCAGAGAGTGCGGAACGGTAGCAGGGCGTCGAACTGTCGAGACCCAACTCGGGCGCGGAAATAAGTTGGCTGAGATAAAATTTATTGAAGATGAATGGGGGCGATAGGCTTTTAGCAGGGATCGATCCTGAGCCGTCTAGCCTTGTTAGTTGAACCTCTATTAAACTAAAATGTTGTTTTAGATATATATTTTATATAACCTGAATAAAGATTATATACACACAAAGGGTACACACCCCCTGCTAAAGTTGTGTGTAAATAAAAATAAAAGACAATATAAATATTAAAAAAAGAAGAGTGGTTTAGAAAAATATACAGCGGTTTGTATTTCCTAAAATCACACTAATAATAGTCTTGTATACAGTTACTGCCGAAAGCACTACCGTGGACGTTGGCTGTAGGTGAGCCCGGAAAATGCATTTATTTTAATTACTGACAACGAAACTACACCAGCTACATCACTTAAAAATTACCACATCAAACTAGGATTGATCTGGTGATTCTTTTAAGGATGCTGCTGAGTTTCCCCATAGTTTTCGGGGTAACGGGATTAATATCGGAATTTCGAGGCTCTCGAGCTGTATATATTGAGTTCCAAAAAAAATTGGCTAAAATCACCTTAATTTCCACAATGTGTAGAGCGGCGGTAGTACTTAAATTCGCGGAGAATAAATGCGTATATCTTTGTAACAATTCGGTATATCTGTCGCAGAATTGGCTCGGATAATCGAATAGTTCACGAAGATCGAAGACAAATCTTCAACAGTTTCCTGTTGATCTTATCGCATCTGTTGCTTCTGACGTGAGCACGCTAATTGTAATACAACAACTTGGTCCGGTGTCATGATGGCTCAGGTTCTATCTTTGTCTTCGGGCTCAAAACCGCTTGGAAGAGCCGAAGTAGATCAGCGTAAATCAGGATGATGGTGATAAGAATGTCGACAAAGGATGACGGTGATGATAATCAAGATTATTTTCATTACGTGAGTCTTAGAGTTTCTCTTTATGGCGCGGTATCGACGTATTGTTTATGTATGTGCAAAAAAACCTCACTGCTAAGGCCACGATTGGTCCCAGTACAAAATAGTGTGGGGGGGGGGGGGGGGGTCAGTTCCAAACCCTCCAAACAGTTCCATCTTAAAGGTGATAATTAGTCATTTGAGCCAATCAAGATTACGTTGTTCTCTCACTGGCCGATTGTTATTACAAAGGGATATCTTCTTATGGGAAATTTCTGTAAATCCGTTCATGCTCGTTCCGGGGATCTTAGAAGTATATTAAATGATTATTTTTCGAATAAAATTTTATTTGTAAAAATAGTGCGTATTTGACGAATTTTTTTGAACGGATCTAAGCGTTAGCGGAAAGTTTGCCGCTCGAATATAGTAATTAATTAGAATAGTTTATCACAACGAAAGCATTGGCCTATTAAAAATCCGATAATAATAGTCAACTTTCATGTTCAATTTTCGAATGTTTAAGATGACAACCCCTCAGCGTAAAGTGCTGGAAATAACATGTTGATGATAAACATTGGTCCAAGCATAAAAAAAAAACAAATATCCTATTGCAACTTGTTGTTGGCAAAGACACTGAAGGAGGTAAAGGAACATGGCTATAATACCTTGCGCCGTATTCGGTCCCGGTTCGAATTCATGGCGAACTGCAAAGCCCTACGGACAGCCCAGTTGAGCGCGCGTGACGCACCGGTGAATTTATGGACTCGGCAGCGACCAACTTCGACAACCTGAAATGTAGCGATGCATCAACCCGTGTTCACACAAAAATCAACATCGAGATTTGACTTGTTTCAATTTGACATTCGTGACTTTAGTCATTGAGGCTAAATTTACCACTTGACGGCATGTATACATTATCATATAACAACTAAAGGTTTGATGGTGTTTTACTAAGTGGCCATATAAATTCGTTTCGATATTTTGAGGTAACGCTAGAGGAGTCTCAGGTGATTCTCTACTTT
Organism: Stratiolaelaps scimitus; assembly: GCA_019614645.1. Taxonomy (NCBI): domain Eukaryota; kingdom Metazoa; phylum Arthropoda; class Arachnida; order Mesostigmata; family Laelapidae; genus Stratiolaelaps; species Stratiolaelaps scimitus. The sequence continues at coordinate 1,470,682 of JABWDB010000037.1, forward strand.
TTGCTAATTCACATTAAGATTCACTGTGGATGTTAATTTCCCTAGAAAGCACCTCCAATAGGCATATTTCGAAATATCGCTATAATCCACAAAAGTACCTAATATATAGAGTCTCGCAAATCGGCTAACCTTAAAGAGTAACAAATGGGAGGTATGTTCGGCAAGCCTGATGTGGAGCGTTGCAGCCAGCTTTTCCAATGAACCGTCGAATCTCCCTTCAAATTTGATTGGTGACACGGGCTCGTACCGGTACCTAAAAGGGGTAAGTAAAAAAAACCTATGTCAAGAAGACGACAAATGTGTATCTGATGGCGGAGCGTACGAGGACTCAAACGTTAGTAAGATTGACGATCCGCGAATAATCCTCACTTGCATGAAGGGATCATTGATGATGGTCGTGCATATTCGACCTCTTCGATGCGGCTAGCATTTACTGTGCCTGTCGGGGTCACCTTTGCTTATTCTCTTCCTTACTTGTACCTGGCAAGAATCTTCAGATAAAGAAAGATGATAAAGAACTCCAAAGATTCTACTGAGCTGAGGCCTGTCAGATAGGGGAACGGCTGAGGGTCAGCTCGAACAAAAAAAAAACAGCATTTACTGTGCCAACTTCAGTTACCTTCAACTTCCGAAATCTAGATTGTTAAGTGTACGGGTTTCAATCCCAATGAATAAATATCGCTTTGATACTTACTGGAAGAATATGCTCAGATTTGTTACGGCAAGGTCCGCTAGTAGGATTCCTTCATTTGCCAATAGGGAGACGTTACCCTGGCGGTGTAGTGACATAAGACCGCCTATACGAACCTAGATTTCGAAATTTCAATAACCAATAATGTATCCGTCCGTTAGATATGCTGTGGTCTATTGTAAATCATGTTTTGTAATTCAAGTAAATAAAGATAAAAATCATGTTTTGTAAATATTCAAGATAATAATGATTTGTTATTGTGGATAGAAAAGCAAATAGCCCTTCAGAGGCATTTTGGTTCTCTGCTAAGAAGAGTCAGTTAGCATTCGCTGGTATCTCTGGCTGTGACTTATCAACCAACAACACTTGTGGGGCGGTTTGCGGCACACAAGTGCGTGTCCGCTATCACGTAGATGACGTAAACAATATCTGCGCGTAAACTCAGCTGTCACTCCACAGATGACTTTCACAGATTAATTGCAAAAAAAAACAAGCGAATTGTAACGGTCTAACTGCAAGAACAATTCGATCAATACCACGGACTCGATCTGATGAGCGTCTGTAGTTCGGGTTTGGTCGGGAGCTGAACGAAAGAGGATTAATTACTATATCTGCAGAACGAGCACTGCTTGGTTATATATTCCTTTAGTAGAAGAAATCACCCGAGCTTATTATCGTATTACAGTTTTACTGAACAAATTTAGCATAAATTATTAAATATGATTAGCATGAAAAATTATTGCAAAAGGACAATGACTTTTTCCCTGAAAGCAAAAGGGACATTGAGTTCTGTCAAATGGTCGTATTCGGGGTTCGCCTTATCATCCAACGGTTCCACCTCAAACAAGATGATCTCGCCTCGTAGCGAACTCCGACTTCAGACGCGAGTGATTTACAAGATACGGGCAATTCACGCACTTTATATAAGTAACATCCAGCTCATATGTCTCAATTAGCTAGTAGTCCAGGTAATATCCTGTGGGATGGGGATGACGTTATTACTTTTTTACTGACTTGTATTATTGCAAGGCAGGCGACACCCAGTAAAGCGACTAGAGTTCTTATCCGCGCCACGTAAAATTCACGACACCCGCCATGGAAACATGTTGTTCAACTTGGTCGATACGAGCGGCGGTTTCGGCACAAATAGTGCACCGGCCACTCCGCAACCGGCTGGAAGCGATGGCAGACAAGTTGTTCGCTCGTCAGGTTTCTCAAGACCCCGGTATATTCGGATGTCTGCGGAGTCATGCAGCTCACTGATGGAGGGGAACCGTACAAGATCTTGCGAGATATCACGGCTCTCCATGAGTGTGCCTAGCGTGCACTCGATCAAACACTTCAATGTGTTTCTTTAGATTAGGTCTTCAAACGGTGGAGCAGTATTGATATATAGGAACATCTAGACCCTTGTAGAGAGTTGTTTGGCATTCGGGTTTTCTTCACAATCAAACACCTAAAAAGTATGTTCCAGATTAGCAAGCGTACTACCGCAGTCATATGCAGATGAATTCACGCACATAACTGTTAGATTTGATTATTTTGCTATTTATACAATACTACTGGCTGTATCGATAGTGGACTGCAAAAGCAGTTGGCTATTTTCGGAGTGTAAAGGAGCATACAATTTGAAGTTATCTTTATAAAACTTATAAGATACCCCCACAGGAAGATCTCTCTTTAGATTCGCACCAAAGACACACAACAATCAGGCCCCTAAACATGATCCTGAGGGGAAACTCCTGAGGGCCGAGGTCCATATGAGCCAAATTTGCGATTCAAGTTTAAAGCAAAAAGTCTGATTCGTGAGGTAGCTTCCGGTCCAGTTTACGGTTTTAACGTTGACGGAGTTTGGAAATGACTATATGGTGGTTAACACGGTCAAAAGTCTTGGTAAAATTAAGGTATATACGGTCAAAGTCAACCCCGGACTTCAACAAAGCAGCCACGTAATCAATCGCCTTTAGAAGCTGTGTCTCGGTTGACCTCCCTTCTATGAAATCGTGCTGGTATGTGTTTATCAAGGAAATTTAGTTTAAGGAGAGATCGTGATAAATGTGGTCAACCAAAAAAGGTTTTCGGGCTGACTCTCAGCCAACATTTAACACTGTCCACGGTACTGCTACTGTGGTCAAGCATAATTTTCTCAAACAAGAGCCACGCTCTTGTGGAACACCATCGAACAGGAAGCTAAGTGCCTACATTGCCTTAACATTTACCTTCGTGAACAGTCGCCACGCGCGAGAGTCTAACGAGGCTAGGCACACTGCCCTCCTCGTATCAGCGGCTAAACATAAGCTTAAGAGACCAAAGCAACGCCAGCTATTTGTACAGAATTGACGGAATATTATTGGGCGTACGGCTACGTCTTTGAGGGAGCTGGTTTGTATATCGTTTGCTGAATACTGTCTACTGTGATGTCAAAACTAAGACAGATGAGACGAATTGGAGCACTAACAGGTGGGGATCAGGCTGACGGACAAAGTCTGAACCAAAAAACTCTTTAAAGGCTTCGACATCATGTCGGAGTCATCTGTCTCTAGGGCGCCATTCATTTTTATGGCCCCTATACCATCTTTAGCGTTAATACGCTTATTCGCTTATCTGAAGAACTCCCTATTGTCTTTGAGGTTTCGACGAATTCGTGCAAAATACGGAGTCGAGTGGACGCTTCAGCCAACCGCGACGCCGGGCGAGAATTGCTTAATCGCGAGGGGGACTCAGCAAGTTGAAAAAGGCCGTTACGGATACATTCGATAGATGAATATTTTCATAGATTCCTCCTGACATAGGTTGTTAACAAATTATCATAACAATTAGCTCTGATTTTCTACCAGTTCCAAACGCTACTAGTCAAACATACAGACAAAAATGAGCGCTTCAGCATAATAACATGCTTAGACACATTCATTTTTCAGCAGGGAGAGGCCTGCAAAAAATATACGCTTCGGCAACAGAATCCATTGAACAAAAACACGGAAACTGTTCACGAAATGTATCTTTGTTGTCACCACTTCCTTCACTACTGTATATACAGGATGGATTAAGAAAAACAAAAACGAACAAACATCTAATTCAGCATGCACAGCCTCAATTGCAACTGTCCCCTGCTAAACGACTGGCCAAAATATACAGCGGCCCTTGCACAATACATCATATTATACCAGATTATTTGACACTATTACCGTTGAGCTGATTAATCGTTGTACGGATCGATTATATTTGCATCTGTGCAGCTTCAGGCTCTGTGAGCCCGATGCAGAATCGTTTTCGGGGCACATGCAACACCATTCGAGAATCATATTCTGTTGAAGAGCGTATTTGTCTTATCCTGTCGTGCACGACCCCGCCTGCAATGAACGAATCCTTTCGCCATTGTTGATATTTGTAGTTTGTTAGTTCAAAAGGAGTATGCTTTTCAAAGCAATTGTTTGCAATTGAAAACGCCTTTTGAAGAATCGGGATCGATATCGAACGACCGAGACGCCTGAAAGGATCTTTTGAAGTCACTGCGCCGCGATACCGAATCGGATAAGTGGATCTGACGCTGAATGGAGAGCGATTTACACGTTCTCACAATTCAAAAGCAAAATTTCACCGAGTCACGTATCGTTGTTTATATTTTAGCCATTTTAACCCACCTAAGTCAGAAGGATGTACTTAGCCATTAGATACACAAGGGATCTAGCTAAAATCATAGATAATAAATTAATCACTTGGATCTTTTGCCGTCCGCCCAGGTCTCAAAGGCCGATTATTTCAGGGTTTCTATCCTTGAGCTCATTGAATAACCCCCAGGCTAACCACTGAGAGATACGTTTACGGCGATTCGAGGTTTTCGAAGCTCGTCAAATAGGAAGTAATGTTATACCTTGAAGGTTACACACGTTACATGTGCACCAATTAACACGCGAACATTCTCGCGAATCACCTCGTCCCGTTGCTCAGACATTCTACAGTCATATGGGTGGTACTTGTTTACATTGGTACTTTGTATTTGTCGTATTCTGCCATATGCATTGCACCGATATGCTTTCTACCGTCAAAAATAGTAGGGTTACTCAGGTAAGTGAATGAGTATTGCGCACCCTGAGAATCCAACCCGGAATCCCATCTTTGGCTGAGACCCTCCCCCGGGTTCGTCATAGCGTACTAGCCAAATTATCTAAAACAACCACCTCCCCTGTAGCGAAGAGATTCGATCAATTTTTCGGCTGTGCAAGTGCCTGATGCCGAGTCAATGTTGCCAAACTATAATTATATATTAATTTCAAAGCGTCAGCGCCACAGAGTTGAACGTGGTTTACGCCACAGTAGGCTTCTCTGAGGCTCAAGATTTCGGACTTCAGTGAAGACGATGAGCAGCGACCTCAGTTACTATAATATGATACGCATAAGTGTCATCGAATTAGCGAGTTTCACGTCATTATATCTGAGGCCTAGCCATGCTGCAATTATTAGTGACAATTAGTTAAATAACCGCCAAGCCGTATTTATCTCATATTATTGTGTGCGTGAAATGATTCGCGGCATATTTATGACACATTTAAAATGCTAGAACCACGAACCCGATCATGATGGCCGCGGTATAACCCAATTTCCAATTTTTCTCCAGGATACCCCATTGGTGTAGATTGCATTGATTTTCACGGGATGATTTAAATGTCGAGTTCCTTTTCAGCCATGAGTTTCGTAGTCGCTGTACGCGCGACAACGCGAACCCAAAACGTCGTTCTCAAGCGACGGGCCCACTTGTCAGCGAATCACGCAAACCAAGAACCATTTGAAACTGGCGACTCACTTGAATCAGCCTCTTTTTAGGACAAAGCCGCCGGCTCTCTCTGCGCCTGCCGTCTTCCATTGTGTTGTAGTACTTCCAACATATTGTTCCCGGCTCTCTTTACTGTTTCGTACATTAAGCTTCACGGTGTAGCGTTTCAATTGGAATTGTAAATTTAATTTTGGTTCTCTGGGAAGCTCTTCGAAGGGATCTTCTCTGTCTCTTCATGTATCGTTATGTACTAATCGAGCAATAGTGGCTGAGATGGAGCATCTCTAATTGTGAAGTTAAATTAGCCTTGGTTCGAACCCCGCTATATGACACCCATATATATGTACTCATTGTTAATTTGCATTAAAATTAATACAATTAATATTGTAATAGATATTTAACAATTGTTGTTACTCGTCCATTGAATTGTTCATCCGAGCGACGATTCCGCCTTGTCATATTTCGCATAAAAAAGCATTGTTTAGTTATTATGGCATTACTAAAGTTATAAGGTAACACATAAATGCCAAATTAACACAATAAGATCTTGATGGTGATGAAATGTAACACAACGCATTTGACGGGGTAGAGATTCGCTAGTGTTCCCTGTAGCGTGTCACGCTTGGTGTATACCACGTTTACCACGCATTCATTATACGTACGTAAGTGTCTATCCGTCGCAGGAGGACGAGCGTGCCACTACCTGGACCCTCCGCGATCCCGCGAATTTGTTGCTATTTCTTATTGTGGCGGGAACCATATTTTCATGTTCATCCTGATGGGCGACATCCTACTGACTGATGCTAACCTTTCGAACGGACAACCAGTTTGAAAAATAGATGGATATAGGGGCTGACAATGGCACTCGAAGCAGATACAAGTGGTTTTAAATTTTTAAGGCCCATTTAGTACTAAAGCGTCTAGGGTCTAAAGCATCTTGGGGCCTGTCAGATAGGGGAACAACTGAGGGTCAGTTCGAAATACAATAATTATCTGGGGCCGTTCGCTCCCTCGCGAGATTCGATCGCTCACCTCAGCAAAGAAGTTCGCTTGCGAAATGAAGAATGCTGCTAAAAGTGGACCTATTCGTGCATTTAAAAAAATGTAGATTTTATGTGTGCAATTAAATCTTCTGTGTAATGTTCGGGTGGTGATGTACCTCTAGTAATATGGACGTCGGCATAGGCCAGACTCAATAGAATACTACGCCGGTTTTGTACACCAGGCAGCTCATGTAACGTTCGGTACGATGTTTATTATTATGTTTATTATTATGCGTACCATATACACTTTTACACTTTATTTTCCTTTTGAGAACTCAAGTATTGTGAAATTGCAGTTCCGACAATAAATCCTGATCATGAATTTGAATCGAATATTGATAATGTTTTTGCAGATAACAACAATAATAATAATAATAAAATAATAATAATAAGTCGAGCATCCTATTAGCCGGACAGCGATCGACGAACCTATGGATGGTGGACCAATTTGTATAGTAGAATTATTACCATATTGCTAAGCGTGAACGTACGAATATGTAAAATCTACACAGATAGATGCTTAAGGAAGTTAATTGGAGTATTCCATAAGCGATCGTGAAATTGTTGCTGGACACTGCGGTGAGAGGGGACCATATGTTTGTCGGTGATTTAAGAGAGTGAACGGACTCCGCTCATTGAATCTCTTCCGCCACAAAAAGCTCGGACCCACTTAGTAGTGTAATTTACATCCATTGTGTGGGTCGTGCTTAAGCGACATAGGATATATACTACTGTCGAGACATGCGGTGACGTGTGGAGTGCATTCGTGTGCGCCTTGCCATCGTGGGAGACGGACGTAAGTGCACGGGTTCGATCCCCACTCGTTGCACATTTGCATTTTCCGCGGGTTGAAAAAGTCGTACCGTCGACGTTCGATGTTTAAGGCTTAAGAGAATCAGCTCGAAGAACGCATGTAGGATACGATACTACTTGGACGAATCACTTAGATGATTTTGAGAGGCGCCGGACCCTGAATTCAGGCTGTATCCCAGCTAATTATACCATTGGAGATTAGGCGCGAACCCTGAAATTCGCCGTTCACGATCACCAGTAGTATAACTCGTTGAGAAGAAACGCAAACGCTGCAGTAAAGCCCGATACAACATTTATCAAGAGCAATTAGCATAGCTAAGACAAAAAACAACGATCGGCCAGCGGTAGAAATTATACAAAGTTGCACTCGATTGCTTCTCGGGAGGCCTTACAAAGATCTCTCGAGTCTCGTAGCTAACAATAGCGATTCAAGCATGTTAGGTAGCCAGGCAATCTATACGTACATCATGGATATGCCCGTTTCGAAAGTAGAACGGCTCCTTGTCGAGGCGTAGCGGGTCGAGAATCTCCCGAAGCGGGGGACTCGAGCGGATCTCACGCAAGGTCGCGTCTAAGTACTCGTTCAGCGCTAATAACTGTTGATCCGGCTGCATTTGCTCGACGGGATTATATCTCTGTTCATCAGAAAGAGCGGTATCGAAATTGATGTCATTACAAGTCTTAGGAGACTCCTGAAACCTATAAACAGTCGTATCTAGCCGAATTATATCATGGCAACGGACGAATGGTTCACGTTGTCATTTCGGCCCGAATCTGGCGGCTTTAATTAAATTAATCGCTTAATTATTTCGGCAAATTGGGTAGAAGAAGCATTATAATTAAACGCCACAGACCCGAATGTGCGGAATGAAAAAATTATTGTCTAAATTGTGTAGATAACCTGTCCAATTGTATTATTATACATAGAAGGTACAGCAGCAAGAAATTGATTAGCAATGCCATATTATTTGAGGTTATACAAGTCGTTCTTTATACGGCCAGGTACCATGATGAGTGTGTGCAGTCCACGCATGGGACGAATGGGACTTTCAATATAACATACACAGTGGATGTAATGTATATATGTACATATTGTATTGGCTGTTTGACTTGAAATTCTGCTCGACTTCGTTGAGGTCATACATTTGTGTCAAATGGCAATAGCCAAACGAGGTGCAATCAACCTTTTTACTTTTTTTTACAATCTTTTTTCTTTTTTTATCGAGAACTTAAGCATATGTATGTATATTGCAGTTCCGAGAATAAACATTTGATTAAATCTAAAAAAAATAGGTCTTTATGAAGGTTGTCTTGGCGATAACTGTATATATAAACATATATATATATATATATGTTTTTTTTGTAGAGTTGACGAACGAATTCGAAATGAAGATTTCACAATTTAATTCATTTTCTAGATGTGAATCAAACACAAGATAAATTGAAGTCATACCTGCTCCCAGTTCGTTTCTTGACGAAATTTATTGCCGGTCTCGAAGTCAGGCGTTTGGGTGCCTGGAAGACGAGCTGTCCTCTGTGGTGGTCCACCATTGCCTCCGTGGTATCGATGTCGATCTGTAAGAGTGGATTGGCAACAATATGATATTGGGCTCTTTCGTCTACAATGTATTATACATGGTGCAATATTTGGCTAAACGATTGTGTAGTCCTGTCTACATATGTATAAATTCCTACGATATTGGCATCAGCATATTGCTGAATTCACAGCGTTTAATATATTGTTCGACCGTAACAGGCTCCCGAGGTAATCCGTTGTGCGGTGTAAGCTTCGAAACATGACAAGGTTGAGGGATGGATGGTTTAATGGATGCTACAGCACTCGGGGACTACGCCACCGGCAAAGTTAGTCACATTTATCATCCGAAATTAATATTATAAGTTTCCAGATGCTAAATCGTCGAACTTAGAGTGCGTGTCTATTGCGTCAATTTACCGTCCAGCTCGCACGAGAACCCTACTGAAAAATGCCCACTGAGTTATGAGGTTCTGGAGTAGAATTTCCCTTTTTTACACCTTTGATTCCATATCCATCTTTAGGCCAATCCCTCATATTATGCCAATCTACCAATAATCTCATATATGTTACACTTATTTTTAACTTTCGATCTCAACATATGATAACCTTGCCAATAACCATAGGCGCTTGATGTGTTCGCGATGGCGTTCACTATTTCCATTCATTCTGTAACTTGGTACAAAATTCAGCAGCTGTTGTTCGTTGATGGACTTTTTTGTTCGTATGCCTCCTCCCATCAGACGGTTCTCGGCGTTTAGTGTCCGTACGCTAGGCAGAACTACCACAGGAAATTACCGAGAGGAAAATCCACCTCTTGTTGAGGTTACGGCAGAATTTGAATCTGGGACAGATCCCACTAGCGGTCTCTTTAGCTGTGTCCTTCCGTAGGTACCAGGACATGGCCGGCTCCGCCATCACAGCGCCCTCGTAATTGATGATCGACGCTTTGCTAGCTCAAAAACATATACATGCATTTACGAGGACAAGGCGATAGGTGTTAATCAGTCGATGTTTCTAGGTCGCCATTTCTACTCTCGGAGCTCCTTCGCTTTAGAAATGTTTGTTCGTTTGTCTAGTTCAAGTTGAAGTAGTACTCCCTTTATTCATCATTAACAAATCGCTCATCGCTAATAAACATACACCGGTATATATTACACTCAGCGAATGTATGTCTTCTCTCAATCAATACAACGGGACGTAAATGTGGACGTCAGGCGTCCACTCAAACGTCGCATGCCACAGTAAACCACAGATCTGTCTCATTGCAGATTTGAACCAATTTCAATAACAGCCAAACCCGCGAGCATGCTCAGTGTATATGCATCGAGCTGTACACAGGCCTCAGGGAATCATGATGGCTGTTTATGATTGGTCATGCTTAATGTAACCAGACCTTCGTTCACCAGATACAGGCAGATAACGAACAGATAGAGTATACACAATTGTTATAATTTTATTCCTATAATAATCATTATCATTAGTTTGAGATGCATCTCCGATTATATTACCCCTCAAATGAACCTCCATGTTACGCGCTTCGACGCGACCCACCATCCCCCAGGTGTGAATGGGGGCTGCTTCCATCAATACCTCTACGGCCACAGAGAAATGCCAATGAAATTGCAACTTACGCTCGCCATTACAATGCTTGTGTAATGCTAAATGAGTTTCTTAATGCCCACGGATGTGGGGCCAGTCTAGTGACCCAAGGATGTATTTGTACAACGAAATATATGTCGTATTCTCTCAAGTTCATTATGATTCTGCAATAGCTGTGGAACGAAATCAATCTCAAAACTCGCTCTTTCGCCAACGTCCACCCGTCGACCTCAACAATAACAAATTTCCCGAACTGGCTGACAGCAAACATTTAACTCAGTCCACGATACTGCTTTCGGCATTACAGCTTCGTGAGACGACATCTGACGCGTTCGTGCAAATTGGATGAAATAAGCCTTATAAATATATATTCTCTACTGCGGTGATTGTTCCTATTTCTTGCTCATTCGTCATTTACTGTAACCAATGGCCAATAGCGACGTAGCCAGCCGTTCCAAGTACATTGTTCGCTTACGAAACAGTGTTGATTGGCGACTTAGTCCAAGACTGTTTTGTTGATCTTGTTTTGAGAGAAGGAGATTTTCTTCAAGCGCACGGACACCACCAGAGACATTCAAATCTCTATCTAATCTCAGCTCTAAACGTCCACGGTATTGTTTTCTCACATTGATTCATAAGATCCCCCCCCCCTATGCAAACGCTGGGGATCGAACTTGTGTACGCACCTGCGTCCATCTCCTGCGATTGCAAGGTAGGCTCACATGAATGCATCGGGATATCTCGACAAGAAAAAAGTTGCCCAAGGCGCAACCGACCCCTTTTCTTGAACATAGTCTCTTGCGTCTAAAGCCTTAAAATCGGCTCAGTATATTCAATTATAAAAGTGGGCGAATAGTTGTATCACCCGCTGATCTTGACATACATCAAAGACGACCCTTCTTCATATATCGTCCTCGAAATCAATTGTGCTGGGCTGCCACAACGACATTGGTTGGTAGACCCTGTCCCACGATCGCTAACGGCCACACTGCAGCAGATTGCTCTCGCCACTGGCACCAAACCACAGGAGCGGACAAGCTTGATAAACATTTACGCGCTGAACGTTCACGACTTCATTAGCTTCAACATTCGAACGATACTTCCAGCAATTATTTTCAACGAGCTACTCAGCAGTGCCATAATGTGCCATAATGATCCTGAATTCTTCTGATTCGATATCGCTCAGCGGGTTGAAGCCGAAGGGCTCGATGTTTCGACATGATACTGGGCGTCAATAGTTGACAATTCAATGAATATTATTATCTTATAATTATCTTTTTGAGCTGTTTTGCATATTAGTCTCTGATACGATGCAGTGCTGTTTGCATTGTATAATATTTCTTATTTCGATTTCTCTACATATCTATGAGTGAATGTATGATCAATGTGCCTCAATTAAAATGATTAGTATTACACATAATTAACCTTTGGACTTATATTGGAGCTCTCGCTCCTCGCGACGCCGTAATCAGCTCGATAGGCAGACCGATTCAATGCGTATCACCGTCTTTCGCGCAACGCGAATTGCAAGCGGACCTGTTCATTACAGCACCTATGAATTCGCAGCATCTTGTCTTCGCAGAACTTGCGCTACTCGACGACATGTCTGAATGTTTCTTCTGATTTGTCCCAATAATCAACGATCGATGGCAGCCGGACACAGGGAACGCCCAGCAGCGAAGGATATAGCTCGCATCACTCATCAAGCGAAGGATATAGCTTGCAAAGGTTAACTCTCAACGATTTTTGGATGATTTTTGCTTCTGCAGACGTCCAAGTGTTATCTATTAGAAGGATAAGGTGCTTAAGTAAAGTAATCTTCATGAAGCTGATGTTTCGCTTGCTTTTGTCATCTATAATTTGATAAATGCTACTACACGGGGTGTTAAGAAATCTATGAAAATTGCCCTCATCGACTATATCTTACTCAAGACAGCCATAACAATTATAATTCTTTTGTAAACTTATTACACACGCGGATAACACATCCCCTCTGATCCGCATTTGTGCGTCTGTTTGTGCGATCTTAAAGGTGAAGGACATTGTTAAACTTCTGCTGTTTCGCACATTTCAAAGAGAATCTATTCAGTTCTGAGGTGACAAGGTCAGAAGGACCACTAAAGGCCTCAGCTTAATGGTCCACGAGACACATATGGCACGCTCGTCTGGAAATCCTCACTCCTAAAGGGTACGCAGTTATCGTCGTACTGGTATCACTATCTGGGGCAGCGGATACAAAGTGGTGATTCATAGAGTCGAGGCAACCCTGAACGATTAGCCGCCCGTGCAACTGTCAGGAGAGCCCGCAGCAACTCAGCCCTCTGGATATCTCTTGCAGATACGACATCAGTCCGATAAGCAAGCTATGTCAAATTTTATACTGCGCCACTGGCCTTTAAGATGCTTAATGGACGTACCCCATCGGACAATGCTTTTTCAATCACTGTATTTTTGCTACAAGACCGACACGGCGAGCCAATGAATTGGTGAGATCCTATACCTTAATAGATTCTAGTCGCCATATTCTCGCATATCGATTAGCAGCCCCGTTTCTGGGGCTCTCTTCCGCGAGAGATCAGACGACTCGGCTCCATGGCAAAATTCTAACTCAAGGTAAATAAAATATTTGCTGTAAACCTTTGTGCTGATGTATATTGTGTTTTACTTTATCATTCGTTTTATATAATACCCTAGGTAATCGGGAACTCAAGTGATTTCGTTGAACACGAAATGTTAAACACCTTTTTTTCTATTTTATTTTCGACGGCGGAAGCATTTCACAATTGCAGTTCCGTCAGTAAACGGTCAATTCAAAACAATGAATGAGTGGATGTATTTTAAAATGAAAAACATGGAGAAGACATATAACGGTACCACGGAATGTGGTAAACCTTGCTTACAATTTAGGTTTTAGGATTTAAAGCGTAGTTTGACGGCGTCTGACATAAAATTTGCCGATTTCCCTCGTCGATCTAAATTTGCGATACACGAAATTTCTAGATATGCACTTAGATAAAGAAAAAAAAACCACGAAAAGTTACTTCGGAAAAGTGCCAAACGCTTGTAAGTTAGTCTCCCAAAGTTAGTTGACTTATTAGTTGTATTGTCTCACCGAAAAAGGATGTTTGGGTGGGACAAACAAGTACTTACCTTCCAGGGCCGCGCAATTTTGGCTGGACGCTAAAGCAAATATCACATGCAGGATCAAGGAGAACATAACGGCGACAACTGTTGCTCGTTCTGGACAGTCAATTTACATCTGTACCGCCGTTAGAGTTTGGTCAACAAAACCATATAAACGCTTCAACGTCTACGTAGATTTCATAGGCGGTGAAATCTGAAATGACACGGAAAAACGGGAACAAAAGTCTCTCAATTAAGCGGAAAAGGAGAAAATATGATGCATTGTACTTAAATAGGTTAACTAATTGGTTGTTTGTGAATTGCTGTATATTCAACGAATCCGATATATATATATATATATATATATATATTAGGCAGTCCGCTTCAAACTTTCGCCTCTTTAAATGCCAATAACTTTTGAACTAAATTAGTTAGAATAAAGATATTTTGGTATGAGTTAGAGGTACTCTCCAGCTTTATTGACACACCGATTCCGGCGATCTGGGAGTTTTGAAATAGCCAAATATTTACCATTTGCATTTCCATAGATAAATTCGTTATCTATTGCTATTGTGAGTAACTCGACGGTTGCATATGGAACCCCACCTATTGCCCTTTTTAATGCATGGAAACAACCATAATCACATGGGCTTAAATCAGGAGAATATGGGGGTTGATGCCATCGCTCAATATTGTTCCCCTCCATCCAGGCCGTAATTTCAGCAGTGCGTTGAGGTCTTGCATTGTCGTCGAGTAACCACACTCGGTGCTGTCTATCCCCACGCCATTTGTTCATCAATCCTTTCAAGAAGCCGAGATATCGGGGAGCATTGAGTTTTTCGTTTGCCGCTAATATTTCGTAATAGCAAACACCCTTGATATCCAGAGCGAGTATAATCAACACCTTTCGTCCCAATCTATCTGGCACTGCCACAGACGCTGCCACTTCACCTTGTCGGAGCCACTGTTTTGCTTGGTCCTTCTCAGGGGGTCTATACAGGCTAACCCATGTCTCGTCTATCGACACGGTGTGCTCTAAGCGACTGGTTTGTTGCGTATAAGTCTTCAAATTAGATGTCGAACACTCCACACGCATTTTCATCTGCTCAGCACTCAGTATATGCGGAACCCATTTTGCATTGATTTTCTTCTTCTTCAGTATATTGGTGATAATTTTATAACACGTCGTCCGAAGAATCAAAGTTTCAGCCGACAAAGACCCCGTGGACCAAGTTCTAGTTTGCTCAAAAGCTGCCTTGATTCTTTCAATCCGTTCGTCCCTTGTCGCACCTGATTTGTGGTCCCCACCTCGATGGTCATCGGTGTCCATATCTCCACTGTTAAATCGCTTGCACCAATTTTGCACCGTTCGCAGGCATAAGGCAGACCTACCGTACACGTTCACTAATTGCCGATGGATTTCAGCTGGAGGGTATTTTTGGAGAAACAAAAACTTGATGATTTCCCGTTGATTTTTGTGGGAATTTGAACTTTCTGCTGCAGTGTCCATCTTTCTGATCGTATCGAAACCACTCAGTGTTCGAAAGGAAGCCACGTTCCTGCCGCATGCCCACTCCAAAAATGAACGCATTGTGTAGCGTAGTTCGGGCTGTGCGGCATCCGAAAGGCGCGAAAATTTGATTGGGACAGCCTAATATATATACGACTTTAATCGACCACACAATCGGGAAGCTGTATTCACTGCATGGAGGGTGCGAGGGACGATGCTTTCCATACGCTCCTCGTCTGTCCTGCCCTGGAACCCGCAACAATTCTAGCTCTGAACAAGGTCACGCACCGTTGGCAGCTGAACGGTGAGGCGAGAAGCAGAAGTCCCCCTCCAAGCATGCCGAGGGCGAGCCTGAAAGACTTTGTCGAATACATCTGCGAGACGATCAGTGGCTGGGAAATCGGGGCCGTGACCGCTAAAAGCGTGCTCGAAGAAAAGAGGCGCTTTGCCCGAATCCGCCTAAGAAGATTCCTCTTTATGACAGAAACCGAGGAGAGAGAAACTCAAGAAGAGACAGGACGTGACATGTATGGTTCAGTGAGCGCCCCTCCCACGGAAAGTGACGCCGATGACAATGCCGAAAGTATGTCGGGTTCGGCTATGCGGGCGAAAGTATGCGGCTTGTCTGACGAGGTGGGGAACCCGACGGGCGACCCCGGCCAATTGATCCGGTAGGCGCCTGCCACTCTCCGTTGGTTCGTAGTACTGTTAATTCTGGAGACTCAGACCAATCTAGAGTGAAGTTTAAGTGGGGCGTGAGTTTAGTGGGTAGGTCTGTCACTAGATCAGGCCGGAGTCCCACAGTGCCATGGCAAAATACCTTAGCTGTGAGGCCTGGTCTGCATGAGCATTCTCCGTCATAAAAAAATAAATATATATATATGTGTATATATATACATGTATAGAAGCAGGGTGTGCCCTCTGTTAATTCAATTTGATTTATACGATGATTAGTCGAGAACAACAGCAATGTTGTACACTCTCTTGAATCGGGAGGATCGACTGTGAATCAGGTACATATACATATATGCATATGCACCAAATAAAAGTAGCCCTTACTTGAAAATTGTCTCGCAATTAAGACAAGTGTAGTAAAAGCCAGCCTTATAGTAGAAAGAAGTTACCTCAAAGTTGATCATTTAAATTATACGACAACAATAAAAAAAAACTTAAAACTTCGTTCATGGCGTAGAAGGTAAAGGTAAAGGTTTTATTGGTTTATTAAAGGAGCTGCAATTGTTACAATGCTTAAGCTCTCTTATATGTCATCACGCAGAGGTGCTCGAACCTGCGGCCTCTGGCTTCCGATAGCCAGAGGCTTAGTCGCCCAAGCCACCGCGCTGAATAGAATAATAGAATAATTTGCAACAAGAATCGACGGCAGACATCTTTTTTTGGCTCACGCCATTTTTTTTTTATTATTTCCACGTGAACCTAACGAATGCACAAGTGCAAGTAAGTTTTCTCGGGGTGGGCTGCTGAGATCAAAAACAAACCACGATCAGGAACAAGATGGCACAAAGTGAAAGCTCAGTTATATATATATAGTAGCTTAGTAAAGTAAAAGTTTCCTGGATCACTCGCAGCCTTAAACATTTAGCTCAGTTCATGGAGCTGCGCTCAGGGATTGCAGCTTCATAAAACTTCACTACTGACTGGTAGCTCGTGAAAATGACGCAACGGTAGAATATACTATGATAAATGTAATATGGTAGCAATAACGAACGTAGAGTTAAAAAATAGTTCTGGGTTTCAGCGCACAAACGCAAATAGGGAGAGGGCAGTAAATCAGATCAGCAGTAAATGTGAAGTGTGACCGACAAAGAATAACTGTGCATATTATAAATAGTAATGTACAATCGAATACAATGATGCAACACTAATTGGAACAGTATTCGTGTAACACATTTACGGGATACGCTCCTGATGCAAAAGGTCTTCTCGCAAGGGCGTGCTAATTACAAATGTATATATATATATATATATGTCCAGTGTACGTTTGCTTCATTGCTCACCGAATAAAAATCAGGTAACCCGGGGTCGCTATTACTCTTGTGTTAAGAGGATACCCTGGTGACTTTCTCTGCTCAATAATAACCGCACTTGCACCATATATAATCAGCTGTGTCAAACACGTTTGATTTCTATACAACACGTCATAGTATGTTCGTCTAGCAGTCATCCATATAGGTTGCACACATGAACTGTTGTCTAGTTGGGCGGTTGCGTTGTATCTCGCAAAAAAACCGATCCCGTCACCAACACACCAATAGTCAGAGCGAGACGATACGCAGTTAAAAAACAACCACTACAATGGACGCTTGCGTTCATCCGTCCGTGATCCTGTGGAGGGAGCTTGTCGGTCGGTTAAGACGATATCTTCACTAATGAGCATCTAATCTGTGTGTCACACAAACAGTGGAAGCGAGAAGATAACGAGGAGGTGAAATGAGAGAAACTCTTGAGTAGTCTCACTCTCATTGTCCAGTCGAGGTCAAACTCGTCACGGAGCCGATAAGCATTTGAGGGACAAAATAATTGTATACAACGAATATATTTAACCGTGAATAATAATAATATTTAGTAATAGTAAATACAGACAAATGTATTTGAGACAAAGAGCACAACTCGCTCGTTCTCACAGGCTAACTTAGCCCCAAAACAGCAGCCGCAGTAGTGATAGTCGGAGTAGCAATCGGAGGAGACGGACGTAAATGCACGGGTTCGATCCCAACCTGTTCCACATTTGTGTTTGGGGTCCGGGACCCGGAGTTCAGGGTCCGGGATCCGGAGTTTCGGGGTCCGGAGTTTGGGGTCCGGAATTCAGGGTCCGCTAAGGCTGTGAATTAGCCTGGAATAGCCTTTTGTCTGTAGGACTATCATTGCCGAACAGCTAGTCCGAATGTGGTCATTTGGATCTTCTCTCATATAGATTTCGGTTTATTTCCGGGAGCTGCAGCAATCTGGTGTTTAGACTCTAATGAACAACTTCGAAACACTGACGATTGATTGAACTCACTTGACATTTTGAACAACGTTCGATAATACTAATTCGATAAGCGAATTGCCAATTAGTCGTAGAAATCGCCGTGCATTTGGTATTACTGGTAAGATATTTAGTTCCTTGTTATATCAAGTCGTTACTTGAAGTCACATAGAATGCCGTCTTCAATCAACTGACTTCAAGAATTATATACTGCATCAAATTATCTACTGCAAGAAGTTTCCAACATTTTTGGATGCAAAAGCCAATCTCAATAACATACGAGGTGTCATAAGCTCACCTTTTTAAGTGACCGATTGTTACTCATATGAGTCCCATCGCCAACATCTGACATACGAAATTGGCTCAAGTGGCGAAATTTGTTATTGTACAAGACCGTTGAAAGTAGATCTACATTTAGTTTGTAGTTGTCTGCCTGTGGCCAAGGCGTGGTGGGCAGAAGAGTTTGAATTAGAATCAAAAGTGGGAGTTTTGTAGAGTCGGAAGTTCAACTCAGAGTGGGGCCATATTTATTTTCATGGACAGTACCTCCACAATGATATTCATATCATATTTGACTAAATTGATATTTCCAATGTCCACACAAAGCTCTACTAGTCTATGCACAGATATCTACTGTAAGAGATTTTCCATCGTAGTTAAAATCATTAATCTTTGTTGCTATTTTGATCAGGTCCGAGCAAACTGATCATAACAGATTTTATATAAATGGGGGGTTGGACACACCAGTCCTCCTCGGCCAGGGCCGTATCTATACATACAACATGCACGAAACGTCTTTCGTTCGTAGTAGAAGATTGCTAATTTACAACGATAATCCTAAGTTGTATTAAATTCAATTGAAATTGTGCTTTAGTGACAGGATCGCAGCTTTTCATAATGTTTAAGTGCTCGTTAAGCAAATATTAAAGAAGATTATTACATCACACTGTGAGTAAAAACTGTCTACAGCATTAATGACCGTAAGCGTACGACATTGAATTCGAATTTAAAATATACCAATATAATTCATAGTATAAGCAACAAAAATATACACGGGATGCACACCAATAAACATATTGCAGTGTGTTGGACATCGTAAACAACAGTTCCAGAAGGGAGGGAGGGGGTGTTGTCATACATTAACATGCCAACACCCCCCATTAAAAAAATATACATCATACGACACAGCTGAATAATTATAAGTATATTTATAATACAAGTATATTTCTTGACCTCCCGCACAAATACCTTGGCAAGAGCATGAGTAACGCCGGAACAAAGTAAATGTTTCCGGTCTGAAAGGACTCTGAACTCTTTCACAACTCTGAACTCTCTCAGAACCTTAAACATTGAACTCAGCCTTGTACCGTGGATGGACATTTTCGTCACTATCCCACTCGTCAACAGATAATGATAATGACAGAGCCTTTCGGTGAAAGGTAGATGGCTCGGATTGTGTCCCCTATACCATAAAGTGGCACAATGGACGAAGCTACTTAGCTAGGCAGCAGGTGCAAAACGCCTCTGAAAGCCTGAAATAAAGTGAAATTTGTACACTTTGTTTAACTTTAAACGACCGTCTCTGTCGGTGACGTTGGCATAATGAACATTACAGCCTTCGAGCTGCCCAAGCTTCTTCTCCCGTTGACCGACGAACGTTCCACGAAGCTGCTAGCAACACGCAGGGCGTCACGATACAACGGCAAGTAAATAGAGGGCTTGCTCGAACGCGAGACCACGGACGGGGCTGTGCCGTCTTTCTAACAACTTTCGTAACGAACAGTAGGAAGCAATGAACAGGAAAGTATATATATATATATATATATATGAATAGTTTTCGCTTTGAAACAAATCTCTTGTTAATAGATAATAGATAATTATTGCTACCGCGTTCTCTAAGAATGGGAATGCTGTCTCAAACGGCCTCTGCGGGCAACGACTTCAACTGTCCAACCCTTCGTTGTGAAGCGTTTCGGTCTTCATTTATTAATTCATTCTTTGCAGAGCTCTCTCTCTGTCTATATTGCTATTGACAGCCATCTTGAAAAATTGTACATTATCTCGAATTGCGTCATAGACTCATTTTGAAATTTATTTTTACAACTTTAAAACGGAATACGTACGAGGGCTGCTAAGGATTCATTAAATTCTAAGTGCTCATGCATGTTGTCGCAACAGCCATTTGATCTCGGACACATTCAGTGAATAAAAATATAATATTACAAGAAAAACAAGCACATACAGGTAGAGAAACTTGCAAGTAATCATATATGTGTAAGTTATGTAATTTATACAGGTCAGATTGCTTTATAGCAAAAACAATATTGTTCGTTTAAGACACGATAACTGCTACATGTTGCATTAGGCTGTGGCATAAGTCACCACGGGCTATTTGGTGATCACCTGAGATCCATTTTGTGATTATTATTATTCTACCACAAGAGATAAGCCGCTCTCGTATTCCGTGAGGATTTTGTCTAAAAGCCAAATTCATTATGTGAGAGCGTTGCTCGTTGATGAGCAAATCGTTGGAACGGCAGTTGGCAACCGACTTGTTTTTGTGTCCGCTTTGGTTAGGACGTGAAGAACTCAAGTGGCAACAATTTGAGTAAACTCAACCTCTCTTTGAGTAAAGATGCAATTCTGGGTCTGATTGACACACGTCACACCTCATTGAAAAATGCCTTCAAAGCATTGAAATGTATGTAGATATCCAAATTGTAGTTTTTGATCGCCTGGAACATCAATTTTTGAAGCGCTATCATGCTATGTGCTGAACTCCTTCAAACAGCAAAGATAAGCTTTGTGGTATTGGGTAAAGATAACGCGCATGAATGGGGGCTCAAACAGGAACCGCTCGGGAATAAATAGAAGAGGACTGGAGATCATGAAACAAAACTGAGGACTTATGTCTCAGCCTAACACAAGTATTACAGTTGTTATTATTCTATAATTGTTAATAATAATTATAATATATCGTCCAACCGTTAGCGCAGTGGCTTGGACGGTGGCTAAGTTTCTGGCTATGAGAAGCCGGAGGCCTCAGGTTCGAGTTATCCCACGACCTTGTGATGTGTATAGATAACTTACGCGTCAGGAAACTGTCCTTCCGCTAATATGGCAATAAAACATTTACCTTTACCATAGGCTATTATTGTTAGAATAATTACCACCACACAATTTGACGTGTCTACGTGCTGCCCTCCCAGTATCATTACTACGTTGTAATTGTCAAGCTACACGTTGCCTCAGAAGTATTGTCGATGTTTCGTCGGAAGTGACTTGAATGGGTCCCGGGGATATACATATATATAAAGTGGTGTGCATAAACTTAACGCACCCCTATATTTCAACAAAATATACATTCTAGGCATTTATTCTGTATCAGATTAATGCACGTGTAAAATAACATACACACCACAAAGAATAGCGCATATAACGGCAGTATATAATTAATATATGCTATATATTAATAATAATATAATAACATCTATAATAATATAATAACATATATAACGCATATAATTAATTCGACACATGCGGCCTGCTGCAATGAAATTTATCATCTTTCGCGTGTGTAAAATGATAACATACCCTCAGTTATCGAGTGTTCTTGGTGAATTAATCTAGTTTGTGTTGAGCATTCAAGCTGTACTGTAGTCATGGGACACGTGTCGAGCCTTACTGATGCAGAGAAAGCAGTTATTACTGCTTTACACCGAGTAGGAAAGACTCAGGCTGCAATTGGCAGAAGTCGTCGCGTAGTGCAAAACTATTTACGCCGTCCGTCGACATATGTTACTAATAAGTCTAAAGGACGTCCACGAAAGATCAACCAGCGAACAGTGATGCACATCGGTCGATTGGCCTCGAATTCGACCATGAGTTGTGCAGAAATCGGGCAAGAGTTAAACCTTCAGGTCCGTAGATCAACAGTTTTAAGGACAATTAAGCGTTATCCTCATATCATACGGGCGCAAATGAAAGCAAGACCGCGTCTTCAACAACGACACATGACTGCCCGACTAAACTTCGCCCGCAACAATATGGCCAGAGACTGGAAATTGGTGAGGATTTGGGCAACGTTTTTTAAAGAGTATCTTGAAGGTGCACATCTATCTAAAAGGTCCTATGCTGTTTCAGATCGTCTTCAGTGACGAGAAGAAGTTAAATTTGGATGGGCCAGATGTATTTAACGGTTACTGAAACGGTTATGACGCGGCACTTTTCGAAGCGCATTTTCGGCGGAGCGTGCTTTATGGTTTGAGGAGCTTGGCAC
The DNA here is from genome assembly GCA_019614645.1 of Stratiolaelaps scimitus. Lineage (NCBI taxonomy): Eukaryota > Metazoa > Arthropoda > Arachnida > Mesostigmata > Laelapidae > Stratiolaelaps > Stratiolaelaps scimitus. Next base: position 1,493,034 of record JABWDB010000037.1, read on the forward strand.
ACTCGTACTCGCTTTCATCTCATCTCGAATGAATAGCGAGGACTATCAGCAGACAACAACAAGTTGACCAATAACCTACTACCATTTGGATTCATCGACTGCCAATTGTTTTGCAACAAGATAACGCTTCAATTCACGTCAGCGCTAGTACACGTGCGTGTTTAGGGCTGCCCTAGAGTGGCCAGCATGTTCTCCTGATCTCAACGTGATGGAGAACCTCTGGGGCATTCTTGTCCGACGAGTATATGCGTAGAAGCGACAGTATACATCCATGGCACCACTAAAAGAGGCGTTGTTGGAGGCCTGGGGAGGTGTCCTGCTAAATCTCGTTGATAGTATGCCAAACCGAGTGTTTGACATTATAATTATCAAGGGCGGGGCCACACGATACTGATTAGCACAAGAAAACGAGAATTAATTCAGCGACAACGCTCGATAACTGAGGGTGCCTTATCAATTTACACAACCGAAACATGACACATTTTATTGTAGCAGGCTGCATGCGACGTCATATGCGCTGTTCTTTGTGGTGTGTATGTTATTTGACGAATACATTAATCTCATACAGAATAAATGGCTCAAATGTGTATTCTTTGTGACGATTTGTTGAAATATAGGGGCGCGTTAAGTTTATGCACACTACTGTATTCATCATAATAGTAATAATAATAACAGTTGATTTTACTTAACACATAAGGGCAATAGATCTTATTATATTCGCTGTCGTCTGTAACTCACCTGACCATGCCGAAGTACCACGACGTCAGCGAACAACTTTCGGTCGTCAGTCGCGCCAGAAACTTCCGTTCGACTTTTTGCTGCACTCAGCCATTCCCTCGAGATAATGTCGTCTGCGAATCGAGGGTTGGACTCGACAACAACTACGCTGAGAATAACCGAGTCAGATTTGGAGACAGACGTTCACGGAGTCACTCCTGGTTCCGGTCACTGTTTCTGACAAGGGGGAGGTCTGAGAGGGCAAAAAAAAATGGATGGAGAGAGTTAGTGGCTCGTGCTGTATTTAGAGATGGTACATTGAACATTTGGATATTTGGCGCTTGCTGATATTGCCAAAAGGTGAAAATTCTCAGAGAACGTTTCACAAAACGACAATCGATACTAACGATGTCATTGCTAATGTTATGTTCCAACTGTGTACAGGGAGCCCCTGGGGGGTCACGCAACTCTGTGACATTTAAAAGAATATAGCTTCCCAACCCGTTATTATGAAAACCATGTGAAATTGTCAAGAACTGTCAAGACTGACAACGATGAAATTGTGCTGTTTTTCAAAACGTGTCCAAAAAGTCACTCTACCCTATGAGGTTGCGTGGTGAACGGTTTAAGCCCCACCCGATCAGAATCTCGTGTGAAGGTGTTCAAACAGAGACGCCACCCACCATATGCTTTCGAAACTTTTTCTGAACCCGTCACATGGTATCTCTATGGTGGGTTACGTCTCCCGTTCGATTGCGAGAAGGCTTCTTGAGTTCCGGAGCTCGTTGTATACAATAGTGAAGAAAAATTAAGAAACGTTAATTGATATAGGTAAGCCAGCGAAAAGAAATTGATTGGGTAAACGAATATATTTGTGATCAATCTTTATAATAATAATAATGAATTCATTCCACCGAGCATGAATAGTTGTTGTAAATAAATTCACACTCGACAAAGCTTCCACTAACTCAATTTAGTAAGCGATTGCCGGGTCGGCTTTAGATCATCCATTCAGGTGCGTTCGCCCCTTACATATAATAGCCTAATGGTTCGATTTGTCATGTTACGATATGTAAGTACTTACTACTGGTTCCCTGTAAAAGCCGCGACGGAAGTTGTCCAACACCAACTGATTCACTATTCCGAGCAAATGCCTGTCACCAACGATAAATTCTAGATGTGTGAATGACTCAGTCATCTTCTGGGTGTCAACAGAAAGTCACAGGTGAGTCATATAGGTTATATATATATATATATATATATATATATATATATAAATACTTCAAGTGCGAACATTTACGCGGATGGATGGAGAGACTGCGAAGAGATGATGAAAATTGTATGTAGTAAATGAAGTTTTCTGTGTCTTATTCATTACACATGTTCTATTATCGAAATTGTTTTAGGCTAGTTCTCGTTCTTTTACGGTGCGAAGGTGACTGGACCAGCCAAGCAGCTCAGACGAATATCCAATATCTTGGGATGGCCTTTGAGGCTAGTTCGAGCCCTGCATAGCCCTGTATAATATAATATGTACAGTTTGTGTTAATTTAAAAAGATAACTTTCTATGATGCTACTTTTTTGCTTCCCAATCTCTTTCCGATAGCTGAACATAAATCAACGGCTTAGACTAATTCAAATATCATTGATTTTAGGACCTGCATGTGCACTAACCAGTTGACTAGAGTTGATTAAGGAAATAAATAGGTAAAAATAAAAAAAAATAGAAAATATATAGGAATAATGAAAAAATAAATAAGAAAAAATAAAAAAAAAATCAGAAAAAATTAAAGAGAAAATTAATTGGTTGAATTACACCCCCTACATGTAAAATGTAAATAAGTTAAATTACCATAGAGGTGCTTTCAGTCTTAGAAATTAGTTGCGAAGGGTTTATAAAAAATCAGTTAAAAATGAAAAGCTACTAATAATATACATACATAAACGAACTGACATTCTCCGTCAAAGATGTTTCCTTTTAGAATAGGGGATTGCAGTTTGTTAGTCTACTGTTTGCTTCAGATCTGCCAATCCCAGCAATTACGCGGAGAAGCCTAATGAACTTGACACACATGATAATGACTGCAATCTCATTACGGCGTTTTGAACGAGGCGGCATTTTGAGTATGTACCTTAGAGACATCCGAAAAGCTGATTAGACTGGTAGAGAGATATACCAAGTGAGGCAATCATTGCAAGAACAGCCTTGGACGATCCATTCACTATTCACATTTTGTGAAAATCGCTTGAACATCATTAAACTGTGTGTATTTATGGTATATCTATAGTAATGCATTAAATCTATATATTACGCTTTTTTTGTTTCAAGCAAAGCCGCCGAATTTTTTTCAAATACAAAGTTATTTACTCATTTATTAATGAAGGATTATTTGTGTGTGGCCCTTGAGAATTGATTACGAGTTGGCATGTGGTCGGTAGCCATCTTGCACACCCTTCATACGACTTCTGTGCGAGAGGACATACACTATCTCTCTGAGAACTTGGTCTAACTCAGTACAATTTTTTGTTTGTTGGTGCCCTCAGTCTGATCTTCGATTGGCCAAGCAATAAACGACTAGCGGGCTCATATCATAAGAAGATGCGGGTTGAGCCCAGATTGGACAGGGAATTAATTGATTCTGTTCTCGGTCAAAAGCTCCTCAACAACAGCAGCTATGTAAGGGCAACCAGCGTTGTCGTGAAGAAGCCACGTACGCGTACATTTGTCTTCGGCAAGCCGCGTATTCAGATTTTCTCTGTCGAAAAAGTTTTCATACACCTTGCCGGTTACAGAGGTTTTCGTGGGTGGGAGCCGACAGAGGCGATTCCGTCGAAATCCGCAAGAGCATGCTTTTGTAGTCGTGAATTGGTTCCGGTTCAGCTATCTCACCTTAAAATTCACATCTAGACTAGTCCGCAAACGTTCAACAACTGTGTGAACCTATATCTATTTTCGTTTGGAAAACAATGCATCCAATGCTACTGTACAAGACTTGTTGAAAATCCGGCGCCTTTGGTTGAATCGACTTAATATATGGGCGTACATTAATTGGCTCGAGGTGCTATCGATAAAAAGGAATAAGCTCGGATGTTTAGCAAGTACAGCTGCACAGCGCAAAGAAACAATGCCACACACGTATGCCCATGTGTCTCAGTGAAGGACTTTAAAGGTCCAGCTAGCTTTTATTAGATTAAACGTTCTTAGTGTACTCAATCAGCGTTACAATCATGCATTGTGTCCATAGATGAAATATCTGGACAGGTATTGTATACGAACACTAAACGCCAATATCCTGCTCACACTTATGCAAAATAATTACCCTTAAAACTGCAACAATTAATCGGACAAAAATAAAAAAAAACAAAAAAAATAAAAATTAAATTAAAACCATTTTTGCCTTACCTCGACACGCTGAAGAATAAGGAGGCACCTTGCAGACGACGCGCGGCTGAAATTGCAAAATCAGACGTATAATATTATGAAACCATATCAAACACAAAGTGAGTATTAAATGCGTTAATGTCGTTATATACAGCTGGACGCTCCGGAAGTTAGTCGCCGATGCTTGAGTGCACTGCCTTAATGTGTTATACGTTATAACAGTATTAAACCATAGTGGTACTTAGGTGAATAGCCAGCCACGAATAGCAATGTCCAACGATAGTAATCTCTCCACCACTCGTTTCGCTGTTATTGAGACCGCTTGTACCGATAATATATGTATGCCCCTCGTGGTCTCGTTGAAGGAGAACTTTACAACAGAGGTCTCGGTCCGCCCGTCTCTCTCTCTCTCCCACCCTATTTCCAGCAGTTTCCATCGAGTGATTAGTTGATCGCTGAAGCATAACTGCCAGCTTTTATAGGAGAGCTGGCTGAAGGTTTGACGTCAAGGATATCTGATTTCAGGGTACGTTGAACGAGGATCTCATAGCTGGCGATGTCAGTCCCCGTTGCACTAGTTTGGATTTGCCTGCCTCTCGGGAAGTTTACAAAGTTGTATCAAATTGTGTTGCGCATTGTAGATGCACACTATACGACGTCTACACCTATTAGGCGTAAAGGAGCAACCCGTATAGTGGTACGGATTGCACATCATCCCAATGCTCAGGTTGATTTGAAAATGAGAGATCTGCTACCTAACTATAAAGAACGCTGTTTATACGGGCTACGAAAAATATATATTAGATCTGTACGCATAGGTCTACTAAGGTTCGTTCTATAATCAATAAGTTCGAAGCTGGTAAATAATATATACAACACCCACTAAGTACGAAATCGCAGGATAGATGAATTGGAGTAATCTTCTTATCAAATGTTCAATACCGACTGAATCGTCCAAATGATTTTCTTCCGTGTAATTCATTATCACCTGAACGCTGCATATTCAATTATTATTGCTTGGTTCCTTACAATGCGTACAATTTTCTATTACTGATCGAGTCGTACCAGGGACATTTCTGCCGCAGGTTTAATGTATTCCAATTGCCCGCCTAACGTGAGCTATGTTCGAAAATGCGTACTGGCAATGTTTTGAATATATTGACTCGAAAAACATCGATGTGCACCGCTGCCGCCGGGAAATCGAATCCCGGGTCCTCTTCTTTAACTGCGGTTTGTTCGACAAAGCAGGCCGGGGACGTCCCAAGCAATTTATTGTAGCCTAATGATCCAAGGCACTCCTTCGGCAACAAGGGGATTCATGGCTGGGGGGATCTCGGGCTGTGTATGTCCGTCTATTCGAGTCAATCTCCTCAAATTATGGTGATTATTCATTTCAAACGTTCCCGCCAAACACAAAAGCAGATCTATAGATCGGAAGTGGAGCTGCTCAATTGCACCGTTTTCTTTATTTTTTTAATTTTTATTTATGTTCTTCACATGAATTGATACCGCTAGGTTGCAAATTCATTCATTGCGCATCACTCGGGTTGGCAGTAAATGGCAACATTCTCTATCCAATGAAACCGTCAAGTTTGTGAGTAAACATGTTAATTCGACTATCTTAACACATGCTACTGAGATCGAACTACGTTAGTATTACATCAGAAACTAGATGCTACGGGTCTCCCTTTGATCAATAGGTCAGACCTGTTATCCTGAGCAGGCCAGACCTGAAAAGTTCTCTCCTGACACTCTTCTATTTTTACCTAAGGATTACGACTTCGAATCATCCTGTAACCTCCTTTAAAGTCCCAGCATCGGCGAGAATATAATCTACGATACTTTTAATACATCTACCCCTAATCCATTCTGGTGAACCCGAATGTCCCGTAGTGTAGGTCGGTATGTTTTACATTGTCTGCCTCCCCGGTGTTACAGAGAACGCATATGCGCTCTTGCGATTTCGACCGTACAAGTCTGCAACTTCCGGTATGCCATATGTTAACTTGCCGTCTGACCTCAGCCAAGACAGAAGATCCGGAATTGGACTCTTGGTTCTCGGGTGTCACCTTGGTCCATTCCTCCTGCCAGCCATCAATCGTGGGTTTTCTCGCCACGGTCAGATCCAATTCACCCATGAGCCCCGAGCTCCTCTCTCCCGCAAAAAGAGATTTCAAGGCAGCATTTTGACCAGCACCAGAAGCACATTTCCTCTCCTCCTTAACTCGGTATTGTTTTAGTCAGTTCTCTATTCCGAGCCCTTCTACTGAATCTTTGTTTGAGTCTACGTCGGATACGATTGATTATAATTGTGCGTCTTAAAACATACAATAAGTGGAGAAGCAGTTAGACACAGGGTGTCAGGCCGAGGCCTTTATGGTCCCGAGGCAGGCGCTGTGGCATTGCCCCACAGCGAGCGAAAGGCCCTGCAGAAGGGAGGATCCTGCACTCTTGTCCCCGGTGCCGCGGATCAGTCTGTGGTAGATTTCATCGAGGAAACTAGCGTGAAGGGGCCGCGGCCGCCCAGGACTTCGAAGCTAAGAAGAAAAAGAGGTGAATTACCTGCGTCTGCGTCGTATGACTTATATCTTGTCCCTTCACAGTAAATCAAAGTTATGAAAATACGGTCATGTAACTGTTCACTGGGAGTACTACCCGTCGTAGCATGTGGTGAATTATTATATATTCATTTCATTCACTTAAGGTTTATTTTCGGAACTGCGATTTCACAGTGCTTAAGTTCTTCCGAAAAAAATTAGGAAAAAAGAGAGATTATGATACTGCTGTCATCTCGACCTAAGTTTCCCTATACATCTTGATAGGCTGTTGATAGGTAAATGAAATACACCAAATTTCAGGACAGATAGTTCAACCAACACGCGTTCGCTTGAGACCAATATACTAGGTTGCATCTATGTTGTGTGTCTCTATTATTTAGAAATGTTTGAAATGCATTGACTTATAACTTGTAGCCCTAGAGACTGTATCACTTCGGGATTTCTTTCAAGGGTGAACAGCCTGAGAAAAAACGTAGCTATTTGTCCAACCTTAGCAACTGCCAACACTCAACCCTCGACTGAGTTTGGTACAGTGCACTCTTTATGAAAAATAGATACTTTATTCGATCCACGGCATGACTTGAACTTGGAACATCTATATAACCCACTACCGGTCCATTTATCCAATAGGTGCTGCGACGTGGCCACCTTAGCCACTACAGCGACTGCGCAGAACATCAAAATATGTCTGGGACATGGAAACAAGGAAGACAACACTGTGCTTGCCCGCTACTGGATCTAACTAACCGAAAATCATGTCGAACGTGTACAAGTAAAGGTTTTATTGGTTGATTAAGGGACATAGGGGCAAAGCCCGACTTTCTTCTACTTCATATATCTTAACTTATATCAGGGTAATACGCACAAACAAGCAGAAATCGAATGTCAGTATTCACACGAGATATTTCAAGTAGACCACTGCTGTTTGTCATTCTTCTGTGCTTGTCGAAAACTGAGATTTTTCCTTCTCGAAATTGTGTTACACAATATATGCGATATATCTATCTCGTAGTAAGCGAGATGCGTCCAGCCCTGGGTGGCGTTGGGTGGTGCGTTCGTGTGCAATCGTAGGGGACGGACGTTGGTGCACGGGTTCGATACCCGCCCGGTTGGACATCGATCTGTCTTTAAATAGGGTCCGTCTTATGAAGCCTTATGCCGAATGCAGTTGTACCGTCGACTGAGTTCAATGTTTAAAGCTGTTGGTCAGACCCCGGAAAATTTCCTAGTGAACAAAATACATTGAATGGTTTCGCTTTGACACTGAAGCTTCAGCATTAGTGTACACAACTAACTAATTTCTTGGGTAACTGTGCGAAATGGCAAGTCGTAAATGATGCTGAAAGAACACACGGTTTGGCTTTCGAGTGGACACTGTCGCAGTTAATTTCTCCGAAGCAAACAGAGGTATGAATTTTGAATATACACTCTTCCATTACTTACAGTTATGAGACAGTAACGTTCATCAAAGCAGAAGTCGATCGTGGGTCTATAATAGTTACTTACTGCGAGTCCCGCGACCTGGTGACATATACAAGAGAACTTGTATATGTCAGCGGTGGCTTGGACGGCTTAGTCTCTGGCTGTAAAAAGCCAGAGGCCGCAGGTTCGAATCCCGTTGCATGACATATAAGAGAACGTAAGCATTCTATGCAGATCCTTTAATAAATCAATAAAGCCTTACCTTACCTTACTTAAACATTGTAAAGCACTGCAGTTCCTTTAATAAACTAATACAACCTTTACCCGCGGTCGAGTTCGTAGCTCTGTATCTCCGACAACTACAATGCAACTACGCTTTGAATTCGATCGAATCTATTCTTGAGATCTGAGTCGTTTCATTGAATTTAATATTTAGCACCCTGTACGATTTCTCAGAACTCGATAACTTCCTAGCTTAGCATAGGCGTCTATGCAGTCTGTTAGGATAACATGCCCACCTCAGACGGGTGTTGCCCCTCGGTAACTGGTACAACGCTATGAGGACGATATCAATAATTATATGGTGCTGTCCGCTGGTTGATGCTGCAGGCTATCAACGAAGGCGAATCCGAATGCAGCTGTGTCCGCAGAAGAAACTAATACCCCGATTCGTTGTACTCTCCCGTACGTTCCCACTTCACCTCAGACGTAATGCATCCAGGTAATGCATACGAAGTATGGGAATAAAATGGGCCACGCGTATGAATTTCGAAGGAATACAGAGCGCGTTTTTATGCAGATACGTTGTCGAAACGTAAGTAATGAATTCGGACATTCGACTCATTGGTTTCTTATACGCTGTTGCCGATCGGGTAGCGGTATCAAGTATCTTCGGCGTACGTACACACCTATTGAACATGAGCACCTGGTAAATATCAAGCAACACACTGCCGCCGACATACGAATATATAGTTATGTCTTTAAGCTTGAATTTGATTTATTCTATTAGAAATATTCTAAAGCATGTTATGTTTGTGTTTATGTTAAGTTTATTTCGTTAGTATGCTCGTGCCGACCATCTCGAAAATGGTTCTCACGATTCTTATGGCTTACCCTTTTGTGTAGACTTGCATTTTAGAGAAAAACACTGTGAGAAAAAACGACATGTCTGAGAAGGTTCAGGTTCGTGTACAAAAATATGAAAAGCCTTCCCACTGGACGTAGGTAGATTATTTTCTGGGTGACATTTCGACAACAGTGAAGAGAACCTCGTACCACTTAAAATGTGAAAAAGTCGTTTAGCTTTTCGAGCTCTATATATACAATAGGTATAAAATTGGATTTTTGAAAAAAAATAATAATGTTCGCTTCTTCTCCTGTGTTGTAATGTTGAATACGGTGTTTTTAACCAAAAACCGTTGAAAAAGTCAACGCCACAGTTTTTGGTGTTCGTGCAGCTGGTGTACGACTTGTTAGAGCGTACTGGAAACAATGTTTCAGCTTGCGATCCCGTTGTAACCCCAATGGGATAACGGTTAGATTAATAGCCCCGTGCGAAAGGTTAGCAGTGGCAAGGTAACGGGCTAATTGCAATGTCAATACGGGACAATTAAAACAACGGAACAGGATACCTGCTGCTAGCGAGTAAGTGGACCAGGCCTCTGGCTGTGAAGGCTGCAAGCCGCAGGTTCGAGCCCGTGATGTAACCTATACCATTGAACAAAAACTAGTACTTAAATAACTATCAAACCTAACAATATGTAGTGATTATAAAGTAATTAAAATCAGTATAATTGGCTTACTACTGGTAACACGGCATTTCTGGTCAAAGATATGAAGCAGGGCAATGGGATAAAACCAGTAAGGAAAAGGATCGAAGTAATGCCGACTCTGGGGAAGAGACACTCTCAGCAGAGGATGGTGGTTTTAGCAGGCAGAGGCGTTTTGTCATCCACGTCAACCCCCCTGCACTGGATTGGCCCACTTTCATGGAGATTGGAAGCTGTCTCTGGTGGTAACCGTGCGTTTGAAGAAAATTTCCTCCTCAAAAAAAAAAAAAAGTAAGGAAAAGCAATATTATGAGTCACTTAAAATGCGGTAATGAGAGAACTCCAACAGGACAACAATGATGAGTGCAACAAAGCAACGAAAGTCGTCTAAGGAAGAACTATACAATGAAAATAGAGGGGTCTCAAAAATTTACAGAACGTGACTGCTACGCCTGTACGGGCTGTGTCGAGAATCTTGGGACTGTGAGGTCAAAGACTACTTATGCATGTCCATTATCGTTAAAAATTGACCAATATGCTCATATGCGGTGAAGTTTGTTTAGTCGGATGGCTTCCGTCACTCGGCACTGGTGCTATATTGCAGTACATGCTCTAGGATCACATTTAGCAATCCCCGAACATTCACGACCAGTTCGCGCACATCTAAGCGGGTTTTTTTTTTATGCAAGCCTTCTGTCTGCATCGATAGCGTATGTCATATAACATTGTAACGGCAATATTATATAGAGTACCAGTGACGAGTGTGCTCTAACCGAGCCACAGACAGCCGTTTTACTCAGGTCTCAATAGAGAGGTCCTAGAGAGGAGGTCTGGAGAACAGGGAGAAGGGACGCAGCTGAGAGTCAGAGGGATCAGTCACATTTCGGCCAAGATAGGGAGGGGTTCATCTGTCCTGTCCCCTGGAGCCTCTCGGTCGCCTTATTTCTCGCGTCCATCGTGATTTTCTGCGGTCCTAAGGTCGAAGTGATTCTAATTAAAAAAATACTGTCAATAACATCAGATTCCCTTTATTTATAACACGCAATAGCCTCGTTTCGCCTCGATATAATTGACCACCAGGCTCCCGTCCATGTTTAAAAGTGTTGCTGTGATGAGTACCATGTGAATGTCGCGGAAATAGAACGTGCGCTGCTTTGCATACAGATAATCCTTGTCGTTGCCGGACGGTTTACGGCCGCTGCGTATTCAGCATCAATAGTTAATAACTGTTCTCTTGCAGCTGCACGTTGTCTCTGCTGGGGGTCGATAGTCCTCGTTAGGTCAAGCGTTGTCATTTGCTGCAGATAGTAAGCACATCTACAAGGATCCTATCCATTGCCGCTTCTTCGAGATCAAACGAATCTCAGCTTGGCAGTTGGCATAATCATTACTCGATAGTGATTTGTCGAACTGATACCATCCGCACACCAGTCCCAGCCTCCGTTGGGATCTACTGGTGTGTGTCATACATTCGCTGTTATAAGGACATCGTTATACTCAATCTGCTTAACGAATGGCTTACGAGCGATTAACAAATCAATCCTTCCATAGGACAGGCAATTACGGTGAAAAGCAACCGGCGGTCTTAGCAGCAATGGTAAGTCAAGGTCCTTGGCTGTGTACATCTGAGGCAATCGGCAGCCGCAAAAAATAACGACACGGAATAGCCGATATATTTGAGATTCGAGTAAACTCTATTCAAACAAACGATGCGAAGGGTCACATCAGCTTGAAGAAACTCTTAGTCAGCCGAACATACCTAACAGTTGTTACTGTGATTTTTGAAGAAAGTGTTAAGACGTAGCCTAGACCCTAGAGAAAATATATTTCGTAGTGCTAATATAGTAGTGATAATCTAACATTTTTAAATGGCGTAAGCTAAAGTTATACCGTGTCATAAAGATAAACTACTCTGATTGGAAGCGTTGGCTGCTTTAGATGGCACGAATAATGTGTAGAAAATAATTTCAGATGTAACCGTGTTGATAACTCGGATAAGTTAATTTCTGCGCGCAGTTTCTTGAGATTGTAAACGTCTATGATCACTTCTCAAAACGATATCGGAAACGCTGACGGCTTGCAGTGATGACATTGACGACGGCGCATACGTGCAAATAAGACAACGACGACGACAGCTTTCAGCACTTGAACTGCTTTTCGAGCTGACCCTCAGCTGTTCCCCTATCTGACAGGCCTCAGCTCTTAACCTTTAGGTAAGGAAGAGAATAAGCAAAGGTGACCCCGACAGGTGGGTGGAAGATGGTCGACAGAAGACAACACATGTGCATGTGTGTGGGAGAGAGATAAAGAAATTCGCAGTGTTCTCAAGAGATTTACTTCGCAGATGACAGTTGTGCTACTTCGTCGACTTGTTCGTCGTCGTGGTGACGGTCGTGGTCGATGCGTACTGCTTCGAGAACTACAGTGGTGTGAATAAACATAGGCCACCCCCTATATTTCAACAAATCGTTACAAAGAATACACATTTGAGGCATTTCTTCTGTGTCAGATTAATGTACGTGTCAAATAACATACATACCACAAAGAACAGCGCATATGACATCGTATGCAATCTGCTACAGCAAAATGTGTCATATTTCGGTGGTGAAAAATGATAGGACACCCTCAGTTATCGAGTGTTTTCGCTGAATTAGTTCTTGTTTTCTTGTGCTAATCAGTACCGTGTGGACTCACCCTTGCTAATTATAACGTCAAAGACTCGGTTTGGCATACTATCAACGAAATTTAGCAGGATCCGGTTGCTGACACCTCCCCAGGCCTCCAACAACGCCTTTTTTAGTGTTTCCACGGATGTATACTGTCGATTCGACGCGTATACTCTTCGGATAAGAATGCCCTAGAGGTTCTCCATCGGGTTTAGCTAAGAAGAACATGCTGGCCACTCTAGGAAACCAATGTCATGCCGTCTTAACCGCGCATGTGTACTAGCGCTGACGTGAATTGAAGCGTTATCTTGTTAGAAAACAATTGGAAGTAGGTGAAATCTGCTACTAAATGGTAGTAGGTTGTTGGTCAACATCTGCTGATAGTCCTCGCATTCATTTGAGATGAGATGAAAGTGAATCCAAGTTTGCAAAGCTCCCCAACCCATAAAGCACTCTCCGCCGAACATATGCTTCGAGAAGTACCGCGACTCTCTACGTACATCATGCCAGTAACCGTTAGCCCATCCAAATTTAACTTCTTCTCGTCACTGGAGACGATTTGAAACAACATAGTACCTTTTAGATAGATTTACACCCTCAGGACACTTTTTAAAAAAACGTTGCCCCAATACTCATCAATGTCCAGTCACGTCCATAATGTTGTGGGCGAAGTTAAGTTGGGCAATCATATGGCGTTGTTGAAGACGAGGTCTTGTTCTCATTTGCGCCCGTATGATATGCGGATAACGCTTAATTGTATTTAAAACTGTTGATCTATGAACCTGAAGGGTTAACCCTTGCCTGATTGCTTCACAACTTATGGTCGAATTCGAGGCCAATCGACAGATATGCATGACAGTTCGCTGCCTGTTCTTTCGTGGACGTCCTTTAGACTTATTAGTACCATACGTCGATGGACTGCGTCAATAATTTTGCACTACGTGACGATTTTTGCCAATTTCTCTGGCAATTGCAGTCTGGGTCTTTCCTGCTCTGTGTAAAGCGGTAATAACTGCTTTCTCTGCATCCGTAAGGCTCGAAGCGCGTCCCGTGACTACAGTACTGCTTGAATGCTCAACACAAACTGGATTCATTCAGCGAAAACACTCGATAACTGAGGGTGTCCTATCATTTTTCACCACCGAAATATGACACATTTTGCTGTAGAAGATTGCATGCGATGTCATATGCGCTGTTCTTTGTGGTATGTATGTTATTCGACACCTACATTAATCTGACACAGAATAAATGCCTCAAATGTGTATTCTTTGTAACGATTTGTTGAAATATAGGGGGTGGCCTATGTTTATTCACACCACTGTATATAGTGATCGAGAGTGTACCTGAAGTTTTTATCGCTATATGGCATGATAATGCGCTTGCCGAGGAACGAATTCGTGCGGCGGTAGCCGCGTTGAGAAGTGACCTTCTCATTTGATACATCTCCAACTCTGTGGTGTGTGTAGCGGTCATCAACCAACAGGACTGTCGCATAATGATGCTGAGAAAAGGCACCATTATGCGACAGTCCTGTTGGTTGAACAAAATATTATCTGGTGAGTTATAATAATTGAGGGCTCCCTATAGAGATTTGTGTACTACTGTTTTTTCGAGCTGACCCTCAGCTGTTCCCCTTCCATCTGACAGGGCTCAGCTCTTAACCTTTTAGGGAGATTTGTGTACTAGGTAACACGAACGGAACGTATCTACAGTAAAAGTACAATGAACGAGCAAATGGCGTGGCGTTCTACCTATGCTTGCAATTTTGCCATTAGCTAAACATTAAAAGCAAATGCATCCTTTCAATATAGAAGAAAAGAAATAAAACAGTGTTCTATGGGAATCGCTGCGAAGCATTAGCATACGGATTCCAAACCGTGCAATTTAAAGCTTACGATACCATCAGACCCTACAAGATCCCGCATGCTTCCACTCAGGGCAGAGGTGCGGGGGGGCTAAGAATTGTAATAACAATAATAAAGGAAAATCATTATAATAACTGCCTGTTGATGTTGTGGTCTTTGACAAAACCCACTTTACTCAGTAGACACCTGAGGTGGACTACCACTTCAATCATCATCATTTGTGCCGGAAGATGTTTGCCAAACAAATGTGTAGTCTTCCACGGAATGGTTGGTTCTGCTTACACAAAAGGTAAATGCGGGTGGGAGGGAATTATGTTCATGCTCCCTCAGGATATTCCTTCGGTTCCTATTGAAAGGCCATTGAATCGGCGATCGTATAGTACGCTGATATACTGAGGTGGATGATATAGTGGGATTGGTCTTCGGGATACCATGAATAGGTTTGCTTATTGTGGGGATGCTCGGAGAAATCTCATGACAAATAAAAAAATATATAATAACACATTCTAAATACGTCTCACATTAGATTTTCATTCCGAAGCATTCAGGGATTGAACCGGTCCCTCACAAATCAACACTGATATAGGTTTTGGGTGAATGTGATCAGAGCCGTGAAGTAAAGTAATTATTTTAATGCATTTTACAAATACTTTTTTTTTTGAGAGAAGGACATTTTTTTCAAACGCACGGACACTACCAGTTACTTTCCAATCTCCATGAAAGTGGGCCGATCCAGTGCAGCAGGGAGGGTTGACGTGGATGACAAAACGCCTGTGCCTGCTAAAAGCACCATCCTCTGCTGAGAGCGTATCTCTTCCCCCAGATTCGTTCAAGCGGCTCAGATCGACTACGGTGCGTGATAGGCTGTTTTGTTGCTAATCAGATTACCTTAATTAAAATGTCACCGAATTGTAATTTTTCGTACTTGGCCCAAGTGGTGAATATGATTCCTTGGACCTCCACATCCCGCCCATGCATAGGGAAGCTGTAGTTGGTTCATAGATTCGGTCATCTATCATAGTATATCGTTGTTATTGGGTTAGCGCTAAACAAGCAAGTAGATATCTAAATAGGCGTGCAAGCAAATACGAACTATTAGTAGAACATATCCTGCGCCGGACGAGTGTTAAGACATGTCGACAGTAAATACTGTAATGAAGTTTACACGATCGGGCGCGATCCGTGCCGTCAACTGCAACAGATATCTCGTTTTCTATGGGCCATATATTTATATATATATATATATATACATATATATATATATATATATATAAAGTAGGGAACGTATGCAATAAACTGGTGTACAGGTGAACCGTTGGACCAGGACTGAATCCGAAACACAAATGGCAAAAAGAAAACATTACAATATTTTTACTAAAAATCTGTCAACAAAAAGGATGCTAGAACGTTACGTATGATCCGCCGATTCAGGCACAGCGCTGTTCCCACTTCTATTATATGAAGGTTGCATTGCGATATCAACCGCGCACGCAGTGCGAGCGCCTGATGGGTAGAGAGTCGGGTTGATAGGCCCAATTTGTACGGCGCTGCTACAGTTTCGGAGGCCATCCGAGAAGCGAGGCCTAAAAAAGAGAAAAATCCCACTTCTGAGCCGTCAGCGAGAGGCAAGGGAGATAGATAACTCGAGATAGCAGGCGACCAAAGTCGAGTATTACCGCGGAGACGTAGCGAAACAGTGTGCGTGCTACCAGCAGGCAAAAGAGCCGTTCAAACCCAGACCTCGCAGCTGCTCGAGGCCGGTTTCGAGTGGTGAAGATCCGTCTTGTCTGACAAGGTCCAACTGGTCCAGTGTACATAAATATGGATGATATCATTCCGGTTTGCGGGGGACATCAGGCTATCGGCTAAGCTGAGCCGTTGTCCCAAGTGAATCCGACGAACCACAACGCGCGGCACAGCTACCGAGGACTCGGACTGGAGTCATGTAAATCCTCCCTGCTGAATAGCGCTCGAGCCCCATGGCTGGCTATGCTCACAGATGGCTACGACCTTAACTACGCCAGCACGACACTAACGAATTGGACAACTCGAAACAACTTTGAGCGGTTGGCATTAGTGAGTTTGGCTTGCAATCGAAATATCGTTGCGACTGAATTGCACTGAAGATACTTTACTAACTACACACAATAGCACAACATGAACAATACGTTCGGCCCAGTCGATATTATTCGACATTAAGCCCGGCAAAGAAATATACACCTCATGTCATTTATTATTAAAGCACGGTGAACAGCAACAAAAGTGTTGGAATTACATTTCGTATTGTGTATGCAACGTTTCCCTGGATTTAGACCCTCCAAAAGAACAATTCCACTAATATATATGCCTCATATTTTGATCAAATTTCCAGATTTAGACGATTAGCCCACGATTTTGATATAGGTGACGCTCAATCCCTTTTGATATAATCAAAATGAAATAAACGTTAACTTAGACATACATTGTATTTGAAAAAGTAACGGAACAGCAATCAACCGTTTTGTCCTGATTGTCTGTCTATCAACCATGTTGTCCCAGACGACAGCAGAAAAGTGACCGTTTAACTTATCAGTGATAGTCTGTGGTGTCTCCAGGCGAATTCAAGTATTGAAGGGGGTTCCGCTGTACGGTTTCCCCTCATGCATGAGGTATTGATAAATCTCCACCATTTTGGAATATTATCCTGCAAATGCGCGACCCGATTTCTAAAGAACGAAGGCGTGGCACAACGGGGTTTTCGCTTAGATTTGAGAAGACTGTTGCGATAGGCCGTCCTAGACTTCTGGGAGCTCAGCCTTATTATACCAACGGTATAGTTTCTTGATGCCTAAGACGACGAAGGCCAAGAAATTTATTTCGACACTGGGGCGCAGTCGGCGCTATTGTTGTTAAGCATCTGTCATATTCTGTAGACGGTGGGCTGCTAAGTGTACTAAAAGGCAGTCACATCCTCAGTGTCGCTAAATTTAAACCGTCTAAGTTGGATGAGCTAAAATTGTTGTATATATACAGATTTACTGCTAGAGAGTCCCATCAATTGACTCAGCGGGATTGCATTTTTCAGGGGCTACGGGCCCCATTTTATATTATTTTATTTTTAACATATTTTTAAAAACGAGAACAGAAGCGTATGCATATTGCAAGTTCCGTAAATAAACCGCACATTGAATTGGATTGGCCAATACTGCAATCAAAACGAGCCAGGCCTTGTGCGTCATGCTGCTTAACTAATATAGGGATTACATCACTGGTGAGGGCACACCCTGGATTTATGACAGACCTTCCCGTTAGCTGTAACCTTAACCGGATAGTGATTGGAAAACAAAGGAATACGCCTAACTTCCGTGGGGATATTCTTCACAATTGATCCCATGTGATCAATGCAGGTGACAACAGGCGGGCGGGTGACTTCGTCAATGACATGACAGAGGTTCCGAGAAAAGAAGAACAAAAGGAATAACTCTCACAGCATAAGATGCTTTGATACACGGCAAATTATTAGCCACAGGAGGAATGAGTTACTTCATGTCAACCAGCGAACCCCTATGTAAGAAATTACTTGAATCAAACCCAACGAGATAACCAGACCTCGAAGAGGTCTGGTTATCAGAGCCTTCCTGACATCATGCACAAGAGCTATGTGCACATTGCGATCCTCGATACTTTTAGCTGCCGAGGCGAGACTACTGCATTCGTTGTGTACATAGATTCCAACCCCACCGTCTTCAGCCCACCTCACGACTCGTGCCAGGTTACCTGTAGCGCGAGGTCCCATAGCCGTAGCGATCGATTATTGTTAACCATGCTTCACTCACCACTACATAGCTCGACCAGACAGCATCCTTCACGCTCAAGGAAATCTTCCAGAGCCCCTAGTTCCCCTGGTTCTCTTAGCTGTCCCGCACCAGCATTGAGATGAGGATTGCGAAGTTACTAGAAACAGAAACATCTACACCATCGACGTAAGGAACTCTCAACTCCGGGACATCATCCCACACCCGGCAATCTTCAACATTGATAAGATATGCGTATTTACATTGGCTAATCCATCCATATTGGCCAATTCGAGTTCATTCTAACACCAGAACTTTGCGGAGAAATAAAGACCGACAATAAAGGGTGAAGGGTAAAGCTTTATTGATTTATTAAAGGAACTGCATACAATGCTTAAGTTCTTTCAAGGTCCAAGCATGTTTATAAGTCCTCGTATGCTCTGGCCGCACGTGGATTTTAAGAAACAATCGTCGATTGACTCAAGTATTATCCATTCGGCTAATCTACTAAATTCAACTGCTAATTATCGGGAATACACAACAGTTGCAAACCCCTATTCTACACACTACCACGTATCTGAAACAATATGAAAAATCGCTTCGCAACTGTTTACCTATATTTCGAAGGTTTGCACGATCAAAGTCGTCGTTCTTCTTCGATATTCAGCGTAGTGTTTTGATACTCTAGCAGATATTTAGAGCCTACGTCGAATGGCTGTGTCCGGAAGTAATAACTCTTCAAGCTCAGAAGAGATAGCCTCGTAGAGCCAAGTGGGACCTTCGCAGACAATGAGATGTATTGGGGCCAAATGCCCAGCCGGCCCAGTCCTCCAAGTAACCTAGATTGCTTACTTGAATCTCAGCATTTTCTTAAACGGGCCGGGTTAAAACGGGCCGACAAAAATATATCTATGCAACCATCTGCACTAAATAGCCTTTGGCGAATGGGTGTTTTTTTTGCATGTAGCATTTAGACCCGATCCGAGAACGCTTCTCTAGGAGAGAGAGAGAGAGAAAGTGGAGGCAACTTTATTGAATAAACTTGGTAAGCACCACATAATTCCCAGCGGTTTTGAAATCATAGTTAACAAGACATGTGCATAGGGCCAGACATCGATTCATCCGTATCCTAATACTACATCTAACCTATTTCTGCATCTAACCCCTTCTACATCCAACCTATTCTGCCCAGCACGCAAGATACCAGCAGATAGCTTGGTTGAAACTTTGTATGAGACAACCTTTTATGAGACGACCCTTTTCCGGAAATATCAATACAATCACAGGAAATAGCGTGGGCAGAGGATGGCGACAACTCACCATGTATTCGACATGGCGGGAAATAATCCAATGGAGGATATTTTTCGTACAGCGATGAAAGAACTACCAGGCCGACAACATAAAACGCGTAGCCGGTGTTAGGGGCAAAATTTCCTCCGGTATCAAGACCTCAGACCTGACTGAAACAAATAGCTTTTTCCTGTCAAACACTAACAAAACCACTCTACGAAGGAAATGTTTTCAGATGCTGACTAAAAGACAAAGTTCTTCTAGGTTGATCATGGCTCACCTAATAGGTTCAAGTTCACGGATAGGCAACGAATTTTTAAGTTACCCGAGGATTTAGTAACGTGAGGGAATGTTCAATTTTTTCCAAAGAGACGACATGTACACTGATTGGGAAAGCAGTTGTACCGCGGACAGAGTCAAATGTTGAAGGGGCATGTTCCCGGTCGCGGATTGAAATCTTGACTCGGCTTTCGGGAAGGTATGGTACTTTTTTTCTTTTTTTTTCATTGACATTTCTCGAAGTAATTACCGTAATACGAGTTAGTGCCGAAAAGTGTCGGATCTAAGAAGGGCCGGGGGCCAGTGTCTACTGACATTCATTCTTGTAGGTAGACATATTTAGCCTTCTTCTTTATAATTATATATACATGAGAACCTATTTCGATACATATATATATATATATATATATATATATACGCATACCGCGTTGACATCCTGCTGTAAATATTGAGATACGGTTGTTGGTTCCGCTTAAACGACATTTGATGTTGAAGTGTGATATTCGACAAGAACTACCAAACGCAACTTCTTCTTAAAAGGATTAACTTCTTAAGTCTGTTTTTGATTAATATATTTAAATGTTCATATGGTAAAAGAAATTCTCGCCCAATTTTAGCCAAGCACAGCATTGGCGAATCTCTCTTTTGTCAACGAACGTCAACACGTGACGTATTATTTATTAACTTCTTTTAATAAACCTTTACTTTACCTCTACCGTTGCAGCCAGGAACGTAGAATAACGTGTTCCAACGAACTCCCCTTGCAGCGAACATTTCATTTTCCGGTACATCCGGACGCTTTCATGACGACGCAAACCATGAGGTTCCAACCAGTCGAAACTCAGTGGGGGCGAGCAAGCGAAGGGGACCTTTCCCACTGTCGTCTTGTATGTCGACAATTTGTAGTTTCAACCAGAATCAGCTTCCGTAGTAATGCTGTGAACATGCTGATGTCGAATACCGACTGTATCCAGTGATAAGATTCTATAATGCGACAAAAAAAAACAACAACACTATCGTTGATTTCACGTTTGCTAACGATTTTCTAGAACAGAGCTTCCCCTTACGGCACCTATGTCCTTCCCCTCTCTGAGCCACAACTGCTAGTTTTCTCTTGTATGAAACACCATGTGCTCATTGTGTGCATATCCGGGAACGCTCGCGGTCTCCTAACTTAGCCCCATATGATACGGTCCACATACCTATGCTGTACTTATATTACCCACCGTCCCCCGCCTTCATAAGAGGTTCCAGAATAGTTTCCATTGCATTTATGGCAGGTAGCAGGAACTGGGATGTTCCGACCTGCATCTGCATCTGAAAATAGCATACGTGCAATTTCTGATACGTGCCAGTACTACGCCTATTGTAGAATTGTGATAGTTGAAACGAGGGGTGCTTAGGATTCGCTCCCATGAGTTGGAGTAGTATAGGGTCGTAGAGTTTAGTATACTGAATGTACTACGGCAATTTTAATTACACCGTTCGACCAAAAAATTGCACCACGAAAGACCTTGGTGTTGTCCGATTTAGAGGACACTGTTGTTTTTTTATCGTCTTATATCGAGTGTTGTCCAATGACTGTTCGGTTCGTTGCTACCATAATGATAACTGTAGCTCTTGAACTTCAGGAGAAATACAGCTTTATAGCTGAGAGAGAAAAGATATTTTGTCACAAAATTGTGCATATACCCAAACAAACGCGTGTGGCGTAAAAATAAGAATCCTTAATAATGTGATGAAGAAGGATGAGAAACCTATTTGCTTTATGTACAACTCTGACACATGTGTCTGTTCTGCTTTTGGATCAAACGCATATCTCTAGGGGGCTGTGTAACTTGGATTATGTGCTTAGGCCAATTGTAAGAATATTTACAAAATATTCATGGGTTAAGAAATTACACAGATGAACATAGAGTGATCTTGTTTCAAGAAATCAAAATCTGTGCGCAAATCTTAGCTGTGAAATCGAATCAATCACTAAACTCCAGGGTAACTAGTCTTAAAAGGTTTAAATTAAATTGTTGGCATATTACGCAGAACTGCTTGAACGTCATTTGGTGAACGTGTTGACAATCGTTGCGCTTACACTTTGGACTTCACCGTTGAGAAATAGTCGACATCTTTTATCATAAATATGTTTTTGTATGCGACGTCGAAACCTACATCAGAACTACAAAACTAAGCTCGTTCTTGTTCAGAACGAAAAAAAAACGTCCTAAATTTGTCAGTCCGCGCTGCCATCATCATTGTGTTTTAATCTAAATTGTTCCTTCAACGGAACAGCCCTTACAACGACATACTATCTACTTATGTTCGCGTAAAATTCAATATTCCGAGTAGTTTATGATGGTTTGTACTTCTTGCAGGTAAACGTTCGGTTGACCTGCAAGTCCTCATAGTAATACCTAAAAGGTTAAGAGCTGAGGCCTGGGTCAGATAGGGGATGGTCAGCTGAGGGTCAGCTCGAAAACACAGTTAACGTTCGGTTGAATAGCAACGGGGAAAGAGGTCGAATGTCGTAAGTGAATAAAAGTCATCACCAGACGAGACGAGATGTTAATTTTGCAGCCACGTTTTCGAATTTTATATTATCCGTACCCTTTAGTCGCGGGCTGTTAGATAGTGCTGTGCCGACGGTCTTACGTGAATGGATCATCGTGTTTCCTTCACGTAACGACCTCACGGCGGCACAGCGATATTCCCTTATCTGGGCGTTAAGAAAAGCGCAACAGTAGTAGTAGTAGTAGGTTTTTTTGAAAGATTAATTACCACGCTTGAATAACCCCTACGTTTCGGGCTGACCCTCGGCCAACATGAGCCAAGTCTTGTTACACGAGCCCTGAGAACACCAGGTGATTCAAACCTGTCACTTACTTTCTATCTGCTGATGAGAGAAGTCATTTATTGCATTGTAGCTGAAATACATTTAATGGTAAAAGGTAAAGCTTTGTTGATTTATTAAAGGAAATGCATACAATGCTTAAGTTCTCTTATATGTCATGCAACGGGATTCGAACCTGCGACTGGCTTTGTACAGCCAGAGACTCAGTCGTCCAAGGCACCGTTTGCCACAATGCTGGTAAACGAAGCATTTTGATGTTTCGGAAAATCAAGCCCTGTGAGCTCAAACGAGCCGTGAATCGAAGAGTTCACTAGACTTAACATGCCACCATAACGATAACCGTAGCTATCACAACGATGTGTACCATATTAATTCTGTGCCATAGTGTATGTTAGTTAATATAATCCACGAGGCTGTGTGCTCATTTTGGCTCCTCGTCTGCCAGAGTGCCTGGTGGACGATCAATTCACATTCACACGTAAGCGAATTTCGGTCATTGCTTCGCATAGACGTTAATAGCCCTGCAAGCGCTCTCAGCATGGGATGGTTTTAGCAGGCAGAGGCGTTTTGTAATCCACGTCAACCCTCCCCCCCGGATCGGCCTATCTTTGTGGAGATTGGTATGTCTCTGGTAGTGTCCGTGCGTTTGAAGAAAATTTCCTTCTCTCAAAAACAAGAAAAAGCCCAAGTTTTCATCAATTATTTTTTCACATTCGGCAGTCGAGCCATGCAATTGTTGCCAGCTGGGTCACTTATCAACGAACAGTAAGGAGCAACCGTTCAGACGTAGATTACATGTTGGCTCTGTCGAGACGAATGATTTGAACCATCTAGTGTCGACAAGTATATGGATTGTTTAGCATTTGACATCAAAAGTACTTTTAAGTTCTGGAAGCAGAATCTTATAACGTATAATAACCATGCTCGCTATCCCTATGGTACATTGGTTTAGACTCGGTTTTTTGTTTGGAACTATGGGTACTCATAGTCGAGCGCTGGACATGATCTTGGCATTACTTTGCCATTGTCCAAAAGAGAAAATGCGGGGTCCTCAACTCATAACGTCTACCTTAGTTATGCCCTTCATTATTATTAGCGTTTCATAGCGTTTTTTTAATTAGCATGCAAAAACCGGACAATACATATTTCCAGCCATAATATATTTGTCGGTTCATTGTTTACACGGACAAGATGTCGAGTTGCTCTCTCTGACGTTTTGAATAGCTAATCTGCAGTAGTCTCTAAAGCTCATTAAACATTATTCAAGATCGATTCAAGCAAGATCCCGTTATCATAATGTATTTAAGCTTCTGGCCTAGGTTTAATCAAATGAAAATGCATACGAAAGGTGAATTTTAGTCGAAGACTTTACGTTCGTTCGAGACTGTGCCAATTAAATATATCTACTTTATTATATATGTAGATGAATAAAGATTGTGGGGGTAGTGGGGGGGCGGCTGAGGTCGACAATGTCCCGAGGAAGCCCCCCCCCCATAATCCCTAGAAATAATTCCTAACTACTGTATGTTTGAATAAAACAATGACTTTGCTCATATAAAGATTGTCGTTTGTTAGATGTGCTGTATCCGCGAGTTGTACGAGTGTGTAAATGAGCCCGATTATGTAGATGCTCGGTCGAGCAAATTGATACAGAACGATATATCAAATGGTGACATTATTTCGTAGAGTTTTGCAGTTTTATTTCAGATATTAAACATATTTCTCCTAATGACATTGACCATAAAATATATAAAAATGATCTGATGTATACAGCTTCACGTCCACCAATGAAGAGCAGGATTGTTTTTCAAAATGTCAAGTCAACAGAAATAGTCAATGGGGAAATGGCTATTCCTGTCCACAAATGCGCCGTTCCTAGCACTGGGGCTATTGATTATATATGTACGCGCCACCGGTAACGTTGGTCTTTCCTTAGGCTCCATTTGAGATCTTGATGTTGGCGTGAAATCGAACCTATATTTTGCTATAAGTGAAATTCAGAAATTTGCATCATTTACATATATTTATATAAGAGACATTTTCTTCGGTTTTAGTGAAAAACGTCTTGAATGTGTTATGTGCCATCCTATAGCCGCAGGTTCGAATCCCATTGCATGACACACGAGAACTTAAGCATTGTATGAAGTTCCTTTAATAAATCAATAACGCTGACTATTGTGTTTACTGCTGCACAACCACCTTGGTGTCTATCGCGACTACTTTACTTTCACTTCAGGAGTGAAGCTAAAATGTAATTAGTTACCACTAATTACAGCAATACCGAAATTAAATAAATGATACGGAAAAAAATGCAAGCAAGTATATAGGCAATATACCACCAGATGTGAGCGAGGGATGTTGGCATTATCTGTCATCAGGCTGTATCCTTCATGGGCTTGAGCAGGTTACACGAGATTAGATGACACACACGCCTGCGGGCATGACGTGGTGGACAAGGTAGGCAGTACCAAGAACGGAGTTTTGTGGAGTCTGAGGTTCAAATCTGAGTGGAGTCATTTTTACTTTTATGGGCAGTATCTCCGCAATAAGATTTGTTAAATAGTAGTGGCAACTAATGTGGTCTGTGGCGCAGCTACCACTGTGCAAAAAGGAAGGTCTTAGTGTTGGCATGTATTAGCATGCCAACACACAACAGTGGGGCACATACCACAACAGTGGGGCGAATAGCTCAAGTCTGATCACTTGATTAATTGATAGCAATAGACATTGGCCGATTTGAAGAGCCGTTTTAAGATGTTCCATTTAACATCGCACGACTGTCACCCATCCAGCAGGACGAGAGAGCGTCTTTGTCTCCTTAACCACACATTAAGTACTATAGATACTATTATGGAAGTATTACGACAATCTCAGACCGGCCATGCACAATCCTCACTCGGGTTGGCAGTGCCACAATGAATTTGAATCATTTATTCTGTCCATATATATATAATATTAATTTTGTTTACCAAAGGAGCGATTGAATCGGAAATATTATAGATAAGGCGTGTCACTTACTCATCAGTTCTTCATATTATTAAGTAAGTAATCTAGTTTCTATATTTTATTGGTCTACGAAAAAACGTTCCTTGTCAAACAAAGGTAGCCGTAATAGTTGACACATTAATGGTCGGTATGTGAAACCTCTGAAGGCGGACTAACAACAAGACGAACTTATATGAGAGTCTTTAAGTTTGTGCACTGAGAAAGGACATTTAAAAAAACAGAACGCCAAGAAATACGATAAACAAATTTTATTTACATTTTAACAATTGACCAATTGTTGCTTACCTCCGAATTGTGGTACAACTTTATATGTAATATGTACCTTGTTGTTTTGTAAGGACTGGCTGGCTGATAAGCAAACATGTGAAATTTGTTTAGCCATATAAATGGATATATCAAATAAAATAAAATAGAAAACAAAGATGTTGGCAATCATTTACTTTATCATAATAGTATAAATAATTTACTATATTGCACAAATATAGTAAAGTAGGAGTTTTGTTGCCCGATATATTAGATGCTTAGCATCAATAATGAGCTTAAATATAGTTCAAGAGCTGCAAAAAAAATGCAAACCCAATATAATCATAATAATAATTATAATTTCACAAGAATAACAGTAATAATGTATGAACAATAGGACCATACGAATGCATGGGATTGCGGTGAGAATTTTTGACTACCCTACAAGACGTTGTTGTCTGCTTCGTATAGACGGAACCCTAATCTGTAAAAATCGAATGACGGGAGTCCTTCATTGGTCCTTCATTGTGAGCCTTAGAGCTTAAGGCTCGTTAACAGGGGGGGGGGTTCGGTTTATCATCGCCGTTTCTCACGTTCGTACCCCTGTCCCCTCCCCGCGAAATGTATCGCTTGATTTTTATTGTACAATACTTCCGACAAGAAACCCTCTGATGCTGGGTCGATGTCACGCCGTTGGTGGGGCAGCCTTTTTAGGTTGAAAACGTCACGTATAATTTTGATCACGTCGAAAAATTAGTATGTCATTACACAAAACCGTCAGAGCTCAATGTTGCTAATACGTATATTGAATATATATATATATATATGATATGTATAGCACTACAACTGATATGGGTATGTACATGAACTTAATTGTATACATTAGTGCCCGCCCCCCCGCCGATAGTCCCTCCCATCAGCAGCGACGTCGGTTGAAGAAGCTCAAATATCCCGCAACAGCTTCGCCTTGATCTGCCTCTTGCTTACAGAGCAAGGAGGCAATGCAGAAGGCAATCGCCTTCGCAGCCTGTCGAGCAATAGTCGGACGCCGACTCGCGACAGTTCACCTCGTGGTAAACTTCTCGATGACGATGAATACCGCCAGCAACATTTTCTAGTGTCGATACCCCCGGATCGTGCAATGCGCAGCTAATTTCGACGTTGCTAATTGTTGTTGGCTTCGGCGCAATCGCTTGAAGTTCCACAACCGCCGACGTCGTTGTCGCCACCACCGTACCAACGCGGTCAATGACGGCCTTCGTCGGTGACGTAGACCCTCCCGATACGGTCTCATTTGCCTCCACTTCTAAGTGTGCCATTTCTCCGCAACTGTGCGAACGTTCATTAGGGTGCTCCATCACGGGCTCGACTCTATAAGCCGGCATCGGCGTTGCCATCTCGCGTGAGCTTTTTAAAACATCATTGAGAGGTTGTTGTGGATCCTGCTGGAAGCTGTACATTCGCTCTCTTCTAGAGTCTTGATCGATCTTGATCGGATTCGCCTCCGATGATATGACCACGCTGTTCGCGTTGTCCTCGACAGGATTCGACAGGACGGTCCCACTGGAACGAAGGGCGTGCGACAGGATATCAACACAACGCCGATGCGCCTTGCTAATGTGCGTTTTCAGGTTGGCCTTTCGTGCAAAGCGCATGTCACAAGTCGAGCATTCAAATGGCTTCGCGTCAGTATGTACAATCATGTGCTTGGTCAAGTTGCTGAGGAAGCGGGTACCGTACGTACATCTGGAACACACAGCCGAGAATGGTAACAATGAGAGTCATTCATGGAAGATATCTGTACCTCTAACCACACCTACGATTTGGGCAATACTTTGTGTCGTTTGTGGACATAGCTGCTGTTGACGACACAGCTGAGCTTGGACGAATTCTACAGATCGACTGTGGCTAAAGGATTTTCTTGTAATATGAATTTGAGCAAGCTGGCGCGCAGAGGTACTTAGCAATTATATATATATATATATAAACAGTGGTGAGCATACACTAAACGGGCCCCTATATTTCAACAAATCGTTACAAAGAATACACATTTGAGCCATTTATTCTGTATCAGATTAATGTACGTGACAAATAACATACACACCACAAAAACTAGCGCATGCAGCCTGCTGCAATTAAATTTATCATCTTTCGGGTGTGTAAGATGATAACACACCCTCAGTTATTGAGTGTTCAGTTTGTGTTGAGCATTCAAGCTGTACTGTAGTCATGGGACACGTGTCGAGCCTTACTGATGCAGAGAAAGCAGTTATTACTCTTTACAAGGAGCAGGAAAAACCCAGGCTGCAATTGGCAGAAGTCGTCGTGTAGTGCAAAACAATTTACGCAATCCGTCGACATATGTTACTAATAAGTCTAAAGGACGTCCACGAAAAATCAACCAGCGAACTGCGATGCATATCGGTCGATTGGCCTCGAATTCGATCATAAATTGCGAAGCAATCAGGCAAGAGTTAAACCTTCAGATCAACAGTTTTAAGGACAATTAAGCGTTATTCGCATATCATACTGGCGTAAATGAAACCAAGACCTCGTCTTCAACAACGCCACATGACTGCCCGACTAAACATCGCCCGCAACAATATGTCCAGAGACTGGAAATCGGTGAGTATTGGGGCAACGTTTTTTAAAGAAAATCTTGTGGGTGTACATCTATTTAAAATGTACTGTGTTGTTTCAGATCATCTTCAGTGACGAGAAGAAGTTTAATTTGGACGGGCCAGATGGATTTAACGGTTATTGGCATTGCGTACGAAAAGAACCGCGGTACTTCTCACAGCGCAACTTCGGTGGCGGGACCGTTAAGGTTTGGGGAGCTTTCACCTCTCTTGGCAGACTCCCACTCGCTTTCATCTCATCTCGAACGAATAGCGAGGACTATCAACAGATGTTGACCAGCAACTTATTGCCAATTGTTTTCCAACAAGATAACGCTTCAATTCACGTCAGAGCTAGTACACGTGCGTGGTTAGGACGGCATGACATTGAAACCCTAGAGTGGCCAGCATGTTCTCCTGATCTCAACTCGATGGAGAACCTCTGGGGTATTCTTCTCAGACGAGTATATCCACCGAGTCGACAGTATACATTATAAGCTCAAAACATATAACTCGTACAATGCATCTAATGGTGTCCAACTTTGCACATATTTCTCATAACCTGATGAACGAATAACGTATTGCTAAGGAGACAATTTGTACCGCTTGCTTTCCATTGATTAATCGGACAAACGAACCGCTTATGATGAACAGTGTCAAGGCGCAAGTTTCAGTTGCTGCCCCGATGTTAGACAGTTTCAAGGCGCTTTGCCAAACTATTGTGCTGACACTTATATGAATTGTTACTATGTGTCGAAATTAACTCAGTTATACAAAATGTCTATCATTAGTTGTTATTTTTAGAAAAGCTGTTTTTCATTATTTCAGCAACACCACGATGTGCCCCTTGATTGTGGGATGGCCACGGTAGTTCAAGGGGAGGAATGTTTGGTTTCGACACATATGTGCATATATTTAGCGCACGTTCATTCTCTAGTTCCGACTCAATTACGCCGCATGGCCATGCAAGCTAATGACTCAGACCCATATAGCAGGATGACCTCACTCACCTTCGAGACTTAGTAATGCAAACTCATCAGAATAAGTTCTTAACTAACGTCTGCTATTCTGGGGCAAACTTAGCACCTGCAGATTCTGCGAAATCATGAAATAATAATGTCACTTGCTCAGACGTCATGATGAAATAGGCTTTACAGAGCGATTCAAAGAGTTGACTCATCTCAATATGACGTTTCAATCATGAACGCCTGTCTACTGATTCCTCTAAAGAATCAATCAATCAATCAATCAGAAGAAAAATCAAAGCGTCAATCATTGTGCTATAAAACTTCATAACTCTGAGCGGAAGATTTGTATGATCATTCCCTAGAGGATGCGGACAAGGTAAAGGTAAGAAGGTTTATTGGTTTATTAAAGGAGCTGCAATTTTTACAATGCTCAAGCTCTCTTATCTGTCATCACGCGGTGGGTGGGCGTAGTGACCTTTACAGGGACTCCTAATCAGCAGCGCAAACCTGTTCGAAACGGTCACAGTTGTGAGGTGAATGCTATTGTCAACGAAGAGTTTTGATATCCTCTCGTATCCTGGTAGAAGCCTGAGAAGTTGAACTGTGACACCACATAGAACCATACGTTCATAGCATTTAAACCTAATATATATCTGTACTACCCCTTTAGGTTAATAAAGGTGTATTTGTATTGTATTGTATATGGAGGACATTACATGTAAACTTCGACCTGCTCCTTCTTGCAGGCTGATGCTTGACGCCAAATAGACCACCAGTCGAATGAATAAGTATTTCTTTAGGCAAACAATCCTAGGGGGCATTACTAGTTTGGGCCGCGCCTGCTTCGGGCAACACCGAGGGCACATCCCACATAAGTGACGCATCTGGCCACCGCACAAGCAGATTTTTCAAGCACGGAAATTAGCACATTTCCTTCTATAAGTAAGCATCTGTAGGATGCTCACATTGGCAAAGCCAATCGCTGCGATCAGCATCTTACGGAGCGCCCCCGTTGTTGCTGCTTGGAACAAATAACAGAGACTACAATACCTGATTTACGTACCACTCTGGTAGGGCTCTAAAAAGCAGAAATGCATGTCATTGCATGCAGGTGTAGGAAATAGTGGGTTGAGCTCGAGGTGACGAAGATTGATGACCAAAACAATATGCAAATATAATGAAGCAAGCCACGATACACTGAAAAGTGCTACCACAACAACAACGAGCGGAGGGGGCACCACTTAACTGCCACTTTACCCCCGGTCTCCCCTATTCGGAGCTTGTTATTGTTTATGCAGATATAGGCTGTTTCAGCAAAACGACAGCGTAGAAGATATCCGGCCTCAGCTGGAAATCTCGAACTGGATTGCACGCCCAGCCAAAGCAAGCATGGTAGAACATTGCTGAAGATCGCATTAATGTACATCATATATATATATATATATTATATTTACACACCCTGTACCACAGGGGCTTTAATATATAATACAGGTCTAAAAGAACTAGACATTCTGAAGTGCCCATGGTAGTTCGGCATGCAAACATTTTGTTTGCAATCTCTTTCCTAGGAACATATTTGGCTTGTATGTATGTAGTGCCAAAGCGAGTGTTTGTGCTTGTAACATGGAAAAAATGTATCTTTGATACAATTTTTGTTTTTGTTTTTTCTGAGCATACAGTACGCTGTCCCGATTGTAAGCCGGACAATATGTCGTTATATCGTTGTACTGACGTGTCTACAAATTGTTTTAGCCTGGTGTTAACTGATATACACTACAGGTAGAGATTAAAAGAGTGGTTTCACATAGATTAGCGTTCTTCATTCGTGCCTCACGCACTCACGCATTGAAATCTGTCGGCATATCCCGCCCGCACAAAGGATGATGGGCCGCGTGAACCGCGATCCCTTGCCGAGAGCGATGATGTCATTTGCTAATATTTATGAATCGTTTCTATACCGACTAACTGATTTAAAGTTAGTACAATTATCGGTGGTTTGAAATGTATCCATACTGTTACAGATAGCAAAAGGTTATGGGAAGTCGGGGGGCACTAATTAGCAAGATAGGATGCAAGTGTACAGGTAGGAAAAACGTACTTTCGAAGCTGAGAAAAATCTAGTCCTGCAGATGGAAGAGCATCTCTTTCAACTCACTACTTATAATAGGTATAAGCCTGGTATTAAATTTACGTCCTATCCTACTGTAAGCCCCCCGTCTAAGTCTTGGAATTGAATTGGTTTATCTTGATCTCGATGTAAGAATATGGATGCATCTGCGCACGGCGTCCAGAGTCAAACGTGTCTATATTCCTGAATACTGCCTAACTATCTCGCGAATTTCGCCCTAAGATTAGGTCCCTTCCAGTGTAAAAATAGCGCATGCCAAAGTCTTTGTGTGGAACACGTTCACCACGCAACAGAGTGTGCTTTACATGAATTAATGAGCGCACGAACAAACTATATTAGACTGCCTGTTTAAGCTGCCTGACACCCTATGCAGTCAAGGCAAGGCGATCTTCTACAATATTTTCACCCACAGATACAATCACTGCACCAATTGAGGCGGCGCACAGATTCACAAACTAATTCCTAACATCTCCGGGTTAGTATCTATTGAACAAATTGAATCTCTAATGTGTTCCATTCGCCTCACACCGTTCTACTAATTTAGGTTTGTAGATCAATAACAACCTGCAGAATGCTTCGAGAGTGAAAATGCTCGCACGAAACAAAGCGATCGAACGGTCGCCGCCGACGAAGGAGGCCCACCTCATGTCACGGGCACACATCTATAATTTCTATGTACACCTATTCCTGTCCTACGCCGTAGTGTATCAGAGAAGCATCCAAATGAAGATGTTCATTTGCGCCTGCTATATATATATATATATATATATATGGTACGTACCGGTCACATCGGTAAGGTGTGGGATCCGGCGAGTGGACGACTCGATGTATAGCAAGGACTCGGCGGCTAACGACTGCCAGGCCACACGTCTCGCAGCGGAACGGTCGACGTCGCTCGTGCACCTGCAGCAGTTATGAGAATTGCCTGGACGGTTATGCTTCTAAATCACTGCAACCTGAATAGCCGTGCAGACCGGCGGCCGTTAAAGGGAGACACTTTACCCCGCTGGAAACTCGCGTGGAACACCCCCGGCATCCCCACCCCCCTTTGTTCCTGCGTTTGGCAGTTCAACGTTATGGATTTGCTATATGCGCCAGTTTAAGGTAAGCGAAGCTTCTTGTCGTTCCCAACAAAGACCGTTCAGCATATGTGATTACCCCGTGGATATCAGAGTTGCGGACAGTGCGGAGTTAACCTAAACGTATATCTATGGGTTTCCAAGGGATCTCTTCATGGAGCCAGGATAGTAGTGACAAAGTGAACCGTCCGTACCGTATTAATTAGTTACCGTAACACAGTTTTTCTGCCTCACTCACCTAGTAGCGAGGCCCCGTGTAGATGCAGATGTTTCTACCGAGAAGGGTTTAATATATATGTTCGCCATTAGTGCTTAGTTGTATCCCGCAATGATAACAGAAGGTGCTATGTTGGTTTGTTCTCGCGATTGTAGATACTTTAGTCTAATTCATTTTTTATAGCTCGAGTATTAATTAGTTCTGAGTTTTCCCAAATCAACGGGCGGCAATTATCAATACTCGCGTTCGATTGTAGTGAATCAAGTTCCGCATCCTAGGGGTTGCCATAGCAGTTTACTCAGACTCAAATATGCAGAACGCGTAAGAGATGCAGTCTAGGTTATAATATATACGAGGTCATTTAAGATCTAGGTGGGACCACTCATGAGCTATGCTAGACCTAAGTGGTACCCCAATCTGCGAAGGGATATTGAAGGACTCGAGAGAACCCTGCGGGGTCCCCTTCAAATGTTAATGCGATAATAATGCTCTGGATGTTCAATCATAAATTCCCGCTAAATTTTATCTCTATATGGAAAGAGCCCACCAAACCAAAAAGAAAAAATGAAGGAAAATGGTCAATACGAGGAAAAATGGTCGATCTCCCAGCGGCATTTTATCTCTCGCGAATAATCTACGACATAACAAAGAAGATCAGCACACCGCATTGAGGTATATGCTCACTTGGATATGTTATAGCATACTTTTGAAGATAGTGAGTTTATTGGTTCTGCACATCGGGACGCAAAAGGCACGATTCGGTATGCACGATTACCTGGTGCCAGGACCTCCTTGATCAGAAAGGTGCCCAAATCCAGCTAAAGTATGAATGTTATCGGTACAGTCCTTCTGAACACGGTCGAACTCACGTTTAAGGTGATCAAAATTTAAGGACCACTGTCCATAGCAGTTTTTGTCATAATAACGAAATAGGTATTCATCGCTTGCCGATTTGTGCGTGTAGCTGAAAACGGTAGATGGCAAATCTTTATAGAAGATTTGAGAAGAACGATATCCTTAGGCTAGGTGTGGCCGGGTTCATTTCTCATGCTCTAGACTCCGAGAAGAACATATCTAGGTAACGTTATCTCCCAGGGCGTCCTCGATCCTCTAGTATAGGTTATTGTATAATGATTCAGGAATTTTTGACAAAATTAGATTTTAGGACATTATATGCTTTGATCCACAGAGCCTTACTCTTGTCTACTTCAAATTTTCAAAATGCGACATAAAATAGCAGAAATTATGGGCGATTTCACACCCCTCCCCAATATCTGTTTGCCATAGAAGTTACTCTCTCTCTCTCTCTCTCTCTCTATATATATATATATATATATAAGCAGGGAACACTCCTATTGACATATGGCAAATTTCAACGTGCTGATATCGATGCATCCCTTCGGTCAATTTGTTTATGTTTTCGATTTGTAAAGCGCCGCCGGTTATTTTTCGATAAGTTGTGTCTCCCGAAGGCAAAAGTCAACCAAAAAATCTTAATATGACGTCAAAGCTGTATGAGACAAAACGGAAGACTGTTCCTAGCCTCAACCGAATCTAAGTCACCTGCTCCTCGTGGTAGCGTACAATGCAACGGGATCGAGCCCGATACTCGCACCGTGAGCACCGCCACGGCTTCGGGTCATCGTGGAGACGCGCGCAATGGGTACCCATGGCTTTTGCGCTTCCAGTTGCAAATGGACACGTGGCACATACAAACAACGGGCCTGTGGCCTCTTCCGGGTTGAAGCTATGGACCAATCTCAGATGCCGGCGAAGATGTTGAGGCAGGCGACACGTGTATGGGCAGTGGTCACAGTGAACACTTTTTGCCTCGTGGGTCTTGCGGTGTCTCCGTAAGTTTTGGCGGAACTTGCATTGATAACCGCATAGATCGCACTGGTATATTCTCCTATGTTCGTCCTGCATGGCGCGCGTTGCTTTATCAGGGTTACCGGGCCACGTGAATTTCGCTACAGAAGGAGACCTTTGAAGAACGTAGCGTTCATACGGCAAACGAACGACAACGAAGAACGGATTGATTCTCGGTTTGGTTCGTTTTGAGCTCGATTAAGTCTGCACCACGAAATCGTCGACGAACTATTGCCATATATTCGGATACGAGTCGCGTATCGATTTGAATGAAGGTCTACTTGAAATGCATTTATATGACGACCATAACTGTGCATCACCGGGTTGAGTTCTTCTCATATGCCTTCACTCAGTCTCGTTAGTTGTCGAAGTCAACGCCAGTAGAGCGCAGGGCGAGCGCCATTGTCAACGTATTTCAAGCTCAGCGGGGCACTGTGCGGAAGGGTAGGCTGGCTTTGAAATGGCAGTCTCCTCGCGGGATTAGATGTTAAACAGGCCGATTCCAGAGGCAAACCTCGCCATCAAGGTTGAGGTTGAGGAACAGCGTCGCCGAATAGATGACTGTCCGCCTTCTTTCCGGCCGGTTCCACCGTTCAGTTGTCTTCGAGTTGCCCTCGCCTGTTAGATGATGCCCCGATCT
Organism: Stratiolaelaps scimitus; assembly: GCA_019614645.1. NCBI lineage: Eukaryota > Metazoa > Arthropoda > Arachnida > Mesostigmata > Laelapidae > Stratiolaelaps > Stratiolaelaps scimitus. Next base: position 1,528,369 of record JABWDB010000037.1, read on the forward strand.
CTCCCTGCCGGCTTCCCTTTCCGCTGCAGGCGGGGCTTAGACCAGGACGGCCTGACGGGAGCCACCGTAAGCCGTGGTCTCTCGAACAGGCTGTTGAACTGGGGAGAAGCATCCTTGCCTTCTTTTGATCAGTCTTACTCGAGAGATCACAGGGGGTGGCATACAGGGTGTTTCAAAAGTGATGGGGAATATTTTACGAGAGAGAGAGAGGGAGCTAAATGAACAAGGCCGATTTTTTCCAAGGGGATCGTCGAATGATCCTTGTAATTTTTTCTGTCAACATTTGTGTAAAAGTGATACTTCCTCCTTCTTGACAAGAATCATGTAGGGAAATATGTGACAGTGTCGTAATTAATGCTCCGATTTAGAGGTGAGCCGATGTTCGGAGCAAGTTGTAGTCATGGCGTCTACTAACTTACAGTTTGGTAGATGGTCATTATTTTAGGGATTCGTTCAACATGGAACATGTTCGAGCTCGATGGATAGAAGGATTCGCCCTATGAAAAACGTGTCACGGATGGTTCTGTGGATGGTAACGCATTTGCCGCACATCGGAAACGTGTGTGAAGAAAGTTTTCCCAATAGTTGACTGCCGTATAGTCTATCGTACACGCAATTTGGCGTGGCTTCGCGGCATTTCAATCCAATACAATGAGGGGAATATTGGTCGGCTAAGAACTGCGAGGACGTCAGCCTCTAGAAGATCGCGTCACGGAGAAGGGGATAAGGTAGATCCTGCTTTTAGGATCACGACAATGACAGAAGGGTTTGATGTAAGTGCCTTCACTGTGTCTTGACGGGGCTCAGCGGCGAGAAACTTTTTCAACGTGGCTGTTATCGGATCGAGCTCGAGCCATAAAGTCTAGTAGCGTTATTTCGCCCGCAAGGTTTTTTCTGATACTGCAAAGCATCCTGGTTTGAATCGCCGGATGGTCAGCTTCTTTAAAATGAGGCAGGTAATTAATAGTAGTAATACTGTAATAAGCATACTAACATTGGTCTCCCGTAGAAAATCTCCTCCTCATCACATGATACTGCGTGCGAATGAGATATGTATGATATTATTATATTTTATGTCTGAGAATGAGATAGTCACATTGAAATATAATCTCAACGGCAAATCGAGATAAGACCGATGGAATATCATAGACACTCACATATGCTGGCAATGAGATATTCTAACAAGGATTTAATTCTAATTCTGCTGAAGATCATAACCAAATTACAGTAGTAAGAATGAAAGTCATACAAATGCCAACGGACAAAAAGTATTCGACGTCTACAAAACTTGCAAAACAAGACTGAATCAACTGCAAATAGCTCCTTTAGAAAATAAGACTTAAACCTTTCCACGGTGTCTATTTGCAATGCCACCTTCCCGCTATTGGTCTACGCAATCATATAACACACAGATGGAGAGGACTTGCAGCGTTCCCATACAATTAATAAGCTGGCCGCCATTGTGGGACGATACTTAATTAAGCATGCACGAACGAAACGTGGTTGTGCAGGTTTTGTACGTTTAGATATGAATAATTACCGTAGGCCAAATTTATGTTTAATGATGGCAATTGTTGATGGTAGGTTACATATCCTAGGTGTCGTGACCAACAGCTATTATTACTAAGTAACCACAGTTTGTGTAAATCAACGCGACGTAATGGCGCTTGCAAATCCTCTAACTTCTCCGTGCTATATTTTATTAAGACCTCTACTAGTCTAGCTATAACTAAGAAGTAGTTGTGGATAAAGAAGTTCCCCATATATATATATATATATATGTGTTGTCAGGCAGACCTCAGCTGTACCAGTTTATGCTTTCGCAGAGAGGACTGGATTCTGTGCGCATGATAGACCTTCACGAACGAGCCCTCATCAGGCAGCAGATCGTGTGGAAACAACGCGCGACTGATCGCACAGGTCCCCGAAGCCCGTGGTCCAGTTTTGAGAGGAGCAGCAATAGTCATATTCACAATAGCTCAGCTTCCCGGTGTGCCCGCGATAACGCACACGGGTAAACACCAACTCCAACGACACATCAACGAGTTTGTGTATCTCGTTGTAAGTTACCAAAGAAGCAAGACGGCCCATAGCATCTAGTAACGTTCAGACTTAGGTGGCGTTGTTCATCTACTACCAGCAGCTGTTTACGATGGTGAAGGGTGAACCGCTTGCTGGGGGGATTCAAGATTTTGTAGGCAGAGTTTGCGCGAGCGAAGCACGCTGTTGCACGGAAGCCAGTCGAGCGACTCGAGTGGCAACTGGTTCCAAGATTTACCGCCACTGTTGACCGAAGGGTTTACTGCAGGGTTGTCACTGCAGTTCCGTTCATCACCGTTGCTTGAACTCGTTGTTTCGTACGTAAGTGTTTTCGACATGCATTTATATATATATATATATACAGTGGTGTGCATAAGCTTAACGCACCCCTATATTTCAACAAATCGATACAAAGAATACACATTTGAGGCATTTATTCTGTATCAGATTAATGTACGTGTCAAATAACATACACAACACAAAGAACAGCGCATATGACGGCGCAACCATTTTTCGGGTGTGCAAAAGGATAACGCACCCTCAGTTATCGAGTGTTCTCGCTCAATAAATTCTCGTTTTCTTGTGCTAATCAGTACCGTGCGGACCAGCCCTTGCTAATTATAACGTCAAAGACTCGGTTTGGCATACATCAACAAGATTTTGCAGGATCTAGTCGCCGACACCTCCCCAGGCCTCCAACAACGCCTCTTTTAGTTCTTCCACGGATGTGTACTGTCGATCCGACGCATATACTCGTCGGACAAGAATGCCCCAGAGGTTCTCCATTGGGTTGAGATGAGAAGAACATGCTGGCCATTCTAGGGTTTCAACGTCATACCGTCCTAACCACGCACGTGTACTAGCGCCGACGTGAATTGGAGCGTTATCTTGTTAGAAAACAATTGGCAGTCGGTGAAATCTGCTACTAGATGGTAATAGGTTGTTGGTCAACATCTGTTGATAGTCCTCGCTATTCATTCGAGATGAGATGAAAGCGAATCCAAGCTTGCCAAGCTCCCCAACCCACAAAGCACGCCCCGCCGAACATGTGCTTCAAGAAGTACCGCGACTCTCTACGTACATCATGCCAGTAACCGTTAAATCCATTTAGCCCATCCAAATTTAGCTTGTTCTCGTCACTGAAGACGCTTTGAAACAACATAGCACAAGATAGATGTGCACCCTCAGGATACTATTTAAAAAACGTTGCCCCAATATTCCTCAATGTCCAGTCTCCGTCCATATTGTTGCGCGCGAAGTTTAGTCGGGCAGTCATGTGGCGTTGTTGAAGACGAGGTCTTGTTTTCATTTGCGCCCGTATGATATGCGGATAACGCTTAATTGTCTTTAAAACTGTTGACCTATGAACCTGAAGGTTCAACCCTTGCCTGGTTGCTGCACAACTTATGGTCGAATTCGAGGCCAATCGACAGATATGCATGGCAGTTCGCTGGCTGTACTTTCGTGGACGTCCTTTCGACTAATTAATACCATACGTCGACGGACTGCGTAAATAATTTTGCATTACGTGACGATTTCTGCCAATTTCTCTGGCAATTGCAGCCTGGGTCTTTCCTGCTCGGTATAAAGCAGTAATATCTGCTTTCTCTGCCTCAGTAAGGCTCGAAGCGTGTCCCATGACTGCAGTACAGCTTGAATGCTCAACACGAACTGGACGAATTCAGCGAGAACACTCGATAACTGAGGGTGCGTTGTCCTTTTGCACACCCGAAAAATGTCACATTTCATTGTAGCAAGCTGCATGCGACGTCATATGCGCTGTTATTTGTGGTGTGTATCTTATTTGACACGTACATTAATCTGATACAGAATAAATGCCTCAAATGTGTATTCTTTGTATCGATTTGTTGAAATATAGGGGTGCGTTAAGCTTATGCACACCAGTGTATATATATGTACGTTTTCCTAGATTCATGAGGTGCAAAGAGTTAGCTAAATTTGAAGCGATATCTGATTGAGTTTAATGGGTTTAATATAACTGGGAGGGACCACACGACCTTAATAGAGGAGGCATAGCGTTAGAACAGATTGTATTTGCTGTTGCGAACTCAATTACGACGTGGATAGTGCTTACGGTAGGGTCACCCTATAGACGAGTCAAGAACGACGTACAAAACGTCCCAAGCGAGAATATCCTCAGGTCATTCTGAGGGACAATTCAGAGAGTATTCGCCCGAGAATAACTTCGGTCCTCAGCGAAGGGAATCATTTTGTTAGCAAGAAACAGACAAAACTAGCAGTGCCTGTATGCTTCGCTGATGGAACTTGGAGGCCTTATTTTGTCCTAACCGGAATCATACAAAACCTTCACTATCTTTCGAGAATTCTTCTGCGTTGTACAGCGGTACATACCGCAACATGCGGGCCACTGCAGTTTTGCCTGTTATCGCTGCGGCGAAACTTGCAATACGTTCCTCTGAACATGTCAAGAGAAATCGTCACACTAAAGCGCTGCTTTGTGGATGATGAAAGGGGATGATCGTGCGTGGATTAATCCCGTTTATTTACACTAGGGTTGGCCATTAATTGCCTTGTAGATCTTCTATAACAATTTTGATAACGGTGTCGTTTTGTGCTGATTTTTGTGTGTACATATCGTGAATGTTTAACAGCGAACGCTCGAATGACTTCCTGAAAAGGTAGTTGTCGAATTCTTGTTCGATGACTGTCAATTCTGGTACACGTGAGTCACGTTGACCAGCCATACGTCGGCAAAGAGCGAAGGCTTTTAACCTAGTTCTGTAGTTTTCTTGTAACACATTTCGACTATCGAAGCAGGACTGTTATTTGATGCTGAACCCCTAAAGCGATTCATGCGAGTACAGCCTTCCTAGTTTCGAACATGGTAAGTAACGGACGCTGGTCCGCACATAGACCTCCGTGTAGTCGATCGTAACATTGTTAGGTCTAGGCGCGGCCTGATCGTCGACCTAAGCACGTTATGATCATGTATACGTGAACCTACCACCGCGAATGAATTTCGTAAACCTCCCATAAGCGTTCGGGAGGTCTAGCGTTATTTTTCTTTTCATTTTCCATCTGAGAATAATTTATCTCAGCAGGTGCTAATGAACAGCCAGCATCATGTACGAACTCTAAATACAGTATTGTTGGAGAATGTATGTGAAAGCGCCGCTTCAATGCCAACCCACTAACATCGGCTACAACCACGACAGGAACACACTGGGTTACAATGTGTTGAGGTAAGTCCGATTGAAAAATGCGTTTAATTTATCAATGGATTGTCGATGTCTGGTCGTCCAAATCGAAGGTAGGCCCTTTTTTAGCAGTTTGTCAAACTTGTCTCCTCTTGCTTTCATCGTATCCGATACAAAACTCCCACAGTGGTTAACCATATCCGGGTTGCTAACCAACGATGTTCTAAAATGTTCTGTGTTGCTGATATTTGTAGAATTGCACTCGCCTTCCCAGAAGCGGGTTTCTCTTCCCCAGGAATAACTAGGGAAATGGTCACCTTCACCTTGAAGCCATAATCTAGCATCCGTCTGTAGCGCGCCTTGAAGCCTTAAGTGATGACATTTTTCAAACGAGCTGCCTCGGAGAGTTATATCACCGAGCTCACCATCATTTCCATTATTTGTTACAACAAGGTTGGCTAGCCTTTTTGTCCCAAATGGGTCTGGTTAGAAATAACTATCAACCGACGTTTAACTTCCCCGGTATTTTGCTAAATTTACATTGCTTTGAAAGGCGGGCCCCTAAATGCAAATGTGCAACGTATTATATCTCTCGAAACGCCCACTTTGTAGCCCGTAGAGTATCTCGACTCAACAGATTTTTCAATGTCTTCAGGGTCGACTTCTATCTGTTACTAAGCTTCCACCTTGCCCACGAGAAAACGACCTTGCACAGTTCGTCTCGTAAAGACATCTGATGGTATTTGTACTCGTCAAAGGATACGTATAGCTTTCTATGGCATCATTCAATCCCGCCTCACAATCCAAGCAATTCCTCCAGACTTCCTTCGAATGACGCCGGCTGAGGCAACAATTCACGAATGATTTATCGGTTCCAGAACGCCATTACGGACAAGACGTTGTAGTTCAGAGCAACTTTCTGGTTTATAAAAATACATCGTACGATACAGATCGAGCCTCACTGAGAATGATGAAAGAGAGGCGGCATTGTTCCTGGAAGGGGTGTCCTTCGCACACAGGCGAGGACCAGTTAAACCTGACCTCCAGTATTTTGCCTTGATATCCTGAACAAGTCGTGACTTCATCGATGTTGCAAACGTGTCTATGTTATCTGAAAAGGACTCATGAGCTTCGAGTATATATTTTTAGTACTCTCTCTCTATACATTGCGCATCCTGCCCAACCTTTAGTGAAACTTGTGGCTTCCTCGGTACAGTTCAAACACTCAAGAAAAGGAACTTTATTTAATCTTTATTTCTTCTGTATTTAATCATTCATGTTGAGTATGTATGAGATAGCCAAGAAAGGAACCGTCGCGATCAAGTGTTTGCATGCTACCAGTGTTTAGCGCAAAACGCAACTCGCTATGGCAACGGAGAACGGCCCAGTTTTTCCCAAATCTTGTTCGTTCGTTAAAGCAGGAAGTGCGTCTTGCTGTGCAATCAGCTGTGCAGCTTGTTGTTGCTGTGTCGTTGTTATTGCTGCTGTTGCTGCAATATTGACAGCGCGTCTCTCAGTAGAGTGTGGCTTTGTGTTTGAATTGCTTGAGCCTGTCGTTGACAATTATGACTCAATGTCGTCTGCATGAGGACTATGCATTGTTCGAGGATTCTATGGAGTGCTTCCATAGAAATATTGGCTTGCCAGGCCCAATGCAACCATATTGGTATCGTGGCTCTTCAGCTCGTTCTAAAACTTCTCGTATCCAGTGTTCTGGCCGAGATAATCACGATTCCTCGATATTTTGGTGGTCAAGGAAGCGGAGTTCGGATTTATATTGATTTAGATATTATTTATATTTCAAATTTCCTTCATACTATATACATCATAGTCAAGTGCTAGTTTAGAAAATGATATACATAGCACTATTTAATTCAAATGAAGCGTTCTCACATGCTACAAACATATGCAACGTGGTCAATACGGACATAGGCTCACGCGATAATACTATATACGTTGGTGATGTCCGCTTTGAGGCCTCCCCCCGAATAATTTCTTACGGATTCAAGTGTGGTGCCTTTGTCTGTATCCAGATTTACAATCCGTTTGTCTTATAAGAGCTGAAACCTCTCTCATCTCCGATACCTCCGCAATGGGCAATATTGCGCGTGCGACCTATATCGAATCTCCATATTATTACATTTAAAAAGGCTAATAATATACACGCTGGTCAAACGTAACGATGCGCGGCCAGCTGATATCAATTGTAAGGTTAATATTTGAAAAAATCATTGACTCTCAGCTGGGGATCGAGCCCGAAACATCGCGATTATCTTCGCTCAGCACCTAACGACCCCCCAACGCGGCATTGGGCCTGTATAATTAGTGGTTAAAGCCTGGACCGTAAGAACCGAGATGATTCGACTGAGGGTGATCAACTGACTGACAGCTAGCATCCAGTGACCAATGCTCCTGGGGACGCGGGTTCAAATCCTGTCAGACGCGTAGAATTTTTTGAGTTCTTTATCATCTTTCTTTATCTGACGATTCTCGCCAGGTACGAGGAAGGAACGGAATAAGCAAAGGTGGCCCCGACAGATCCTCATAGTAATACCTAAGAGGTTAAGAGCTGAGGCCCGTCACATAGGGGAACAGCTGAAGGTCGGCAATTATTAATGAAAAGCAATTATTAATGCTCCTGGTAGGAATTCACAGCTGGTCTTGTGCAATGTAAATTACACTGTTCAGAGTCCCTTTTCTCCAAAGGATACTCCATCAAGTTATTGAGCACGTTCAACGCGTCGCAAATGAACAATTGAGTCGTCGTTACGAACGCACAGACCAGGGCACCGCCATGCGACGCTTATCCAATTGTGAGGCTAGTTACCTAAAGTTATCTGCAATTTTCTCCTTATCCACAAATGTCACTGACTGGGAAGGCAGCGCTGCCCTACTTAATTGATATTATGCCCAAGTCTGAGAGGATAGTACAGGGGGTAATTATCGATTGACTCCCTAGCACGTTCGATATACTACTGTGGTATATTTCAAAGACAGCACTAATTATTTCCTATTTGTATCTGGAATATTTCACTTCATTAGTTCGTAGCATTCGAGCACTTGCAACTATGATCTAGATCGGGAACACAGGCAGACGAGACCCTGAGAAGAAGAAACCCAGACAGGGCGTTTGTCAAACTGGCGAATATTTCGCAAACGTTCGCTGCCGTCTTGTGCTTTATACAGGAACGCATTATAGTGACACTGCTTTATCTTTCGAGAGCTTAATAAATATGCTAATATTGGACTCACGCATACTGCATAGACTCACCCCAAAAACTCCATGGACACGCACAGATGTTCGACCGCCTGCCACCATATCAGCGTGTGTGGTGGTCCTCCTTTGCAAGAAAATATTCAGAGTACTATATATACATGTATATACCTATATATATATATATATATATATATATATATATATGGGGAGTCGTAAATCGTTGTAAAAACGACAGCTTCCCAAACATTACATCGCTGGTTCCGAATGTTTGAAAAGTGCGACTAAGCACTTTCGATATATCTTCTATACGAATTGCTGTCTCAGCCAATAAGGATATTAACGAGCATGTGACCCTACGGTCGCTTAATATCTTGTGCAAGCATATAGAAGTGGTGAATGTATTTTAGAAATGTCCATAACAAGAATTGTCGCAGAAATCACCAAGTACAACCTGGGAACAATTAGGTACCCGAGTTGAGTTTTTAGCTAATTAAGTCGGTATCACCATCATCATCATGTATCGATTTCTTTAGATAACAGAGATGACATAGAGAGAGAGAGAGTAGTTAGCCTATACTATACCAGACGAAGAACCTAATCTTAATACCGACCCTCTTGGCGGGGTAAGTTTAAAACATGTCGATTTTAGTCAATGTCAAGAAAAAAGTTTATATGCGACTGAAACTGAAAATTTTCCATTTGATGGAAAAATCATTCAATCATTATAATTAATCTACGCTAGATCTCTGGTACGCTTCTACAATACCTAACATGGGACACTTCCCGTCTAAGTGCAGACAAGAGAAGGGAACGATTTAATACTCATGATATATGGGTCAGTTACGAAAATATTAACGATCTAATCACACTCATTGACGTAATAAGTGTCCAAGTGACGGGCCAAAATTGAGCGCGCCAGAATCCATAGTCGTTCCTCATCGGTTGCATTTCTCAAACTTTGTCTGAGGGGTGGTAAACTATTGATGAGATTGTGACAAGGGTATTCTCGACGTATACTACAATTAGTGAAGCTTTAGCTAAAGAGATTGTTTGTTTTTTTTTCGTTTATTATCGAGTATAAAATAAATGATCGATTCCTTAGTAGAATGGATATGTTAAAATGGAGCATACATCAGCTGTTTATTTAGTTGAGGTTCGCCTAAGCTCTCGTAATAAAAATGTAAAATATGATCGTCTCAAGGGTCGAATATATAAGAGGCTGAATAAAAAAAAAACCGCACTCCTATCATCTTGCGCTGTATTCTTATTATTAGTCGGTTTGAATTCAAATTTGGCGCGTAAGGTAAAGGTAAAGCTTTATTAGTTTATTAAAGGAGCTGCAATCTTACGATGCTTAAGCTCACTTATATGTCACGCACCGTGTAGTGAGACGCAACGATTAGCAAGCAAATGGCGCAAACGCGAAAAAAGAAAAGGTACGAGGAAGGAAGAGAATAAGCAAAGGTGGCCCCGACAGGTCCTTTCATAGTAATACCTAAAAAGGTTAAGAGCTGAGGCCAGTCAGATAGGGGAATAGCTGAGGGTCAGCTCGGAAAACAATTATTATTATATAATAATTCGGCTTTCGATGGCGTTCGAAATGGCAACTGGCGGAGCAGGTCCCTCAGACTTGCATTTTCACAAGAAAAGTGTCAGGTTTTTGTTTCAAAAGAAGAAATGTGCAGCGGAAATCCATCGAGGGTTGATTAGTGTGCACAACCATAATGCCCCGAGTCGACGACGGGTGTGGCGTTGGTGTGCGCAGTTTAGGCAAGGCGACTGGGACATTAATGAACATCAAAGGCGCCCACTCCTTCCCGAATCTCGATTCGACGAATCACGGATCGTGATAATTCGACGAACGCATCATGAAAAAGCATTTGAGCAAACTAAAGCTTCGTCATTGACGACCTTGTCGGCTGTAATTGGCGTGCCTCGTGAAACATGTCGTCGAATTACTAAAAATAATCTGAGGATGCAGAAAAAAGTGCAGAATGAGTCCTTCATTAACTCGGTCCTGGCCAACTGAAAATGCGTGAGGAGTGTTCGTGAGACAATTGGAGATATATAGACAGCAAAACAGACGCTTAGAGCATACCGTTGCAGTGGACGAGACATGGGTCAGCCTGTATAGGGAACCGGAAAAATATCAAGTAAAACAGTGGCTACGACCAGGAGAACGGGCAATGGCGGCACCAGTACCAAATAGATTCGAGCCTAAAGTAATGGTAGCACATGACATGGATTTCAAAGGAATTTGCTCCTGCGAGATTTTGGGGCCAAAAGAAAAATGGACTTGTCTCGATATCTCGAGTTCTTGAAGGGACTCATGAATAATTGGCATGGCAATGGGAAGCACTGAGTGAGGCTGCTCGACGACAATGCTAGGGCACATTGTAGAGATGAAATTACGTCCTGGCTTAAGGCCAACAAGATTGAGCGATGACATTACCCCCCTATTCTCCCGATTTAAGCCCGTGTGACTATGGTTGCTTCCATCGATTAAAGGGGACTATAGGTGGCAAAAGGTATGGAAGCATCGATTAGCCCCGAGAAACCTTAAACTTCGAAGTTATACATGGTAAATAAATGGTGCATACCTAGCCGCTAGAAGGCTGGCTGAACTCTGAAACCAGTGTATAAATAAAAGAGGTACATACTTCTAACTCATACTAAAAAATATTTGTTTTAACTCACTTAGTTTAGCCGATATTGAAATGTATATATGTGCGGTTATTTTTGGGTCAACATAATATATCATATATATATATTAATGTCGATAGTCGACCAACGAGAGAGTGGCGATTCGACTTTTTAATGACGGACGTTTTAACAGCAAACAGAGCAGAACAGCGGATATATATATATATATATATATATATATATATATATATATATCTTATAGCTGGGCATAGGTCTGTTTATACTAAGAAAGGAGTAAACTTCAATTCGCACTGACTTATCGTATACAGATGTTGCGAATAGCTGTATAGGTGGGGTGGTCTTTCTCATCAATGGATAGAGTCTACTTTTCCCGGCAGTGTCCGATTAGTGTGTTCAATTGAGAAGTTACGGTTGTCCTGCCCTTCATATACTTAGATACAATATTACTTACACAAGAATCACAAAGAGAGGGCACATACATGGTCTTTGCGGAAATAGTGACGTAAGCAGAATATCTTCTGAAAAGAGCGGGGGTACAAAAAAAACGTTTGTGTTTCAGACTTCCAGGCAAACGCAAAGAAAACTAACAAGCACGTTCGCGAAAGATTTTTTGAAACAGATATATCGACATGGCCAGAGAGAGAGGGGGAGGGTCTCAAAACCCCAGCGAAAAATCTATTATCGGGAACGAGTTTATGCAGCCTAAGACTGAGCAGATCTAAAATAGCAATGGCTACTGAATGAAAGTCTGTTAATTAAAGTTTATATGTGTCGATCAGCTGAGCTCAAATAGTGACAGCACTAGGCCACATAATTGCTAGAGCAACTGCACAAATATTAAACTCATATTGAATACAGGTCAAATACATGTGCTATGAAGAAACGCCAGAATTAAAATCATAAAAGTGAACGGGATATGCCGCTAAAATCGGCAAAAACCAATCGTGCGATTTATCGAGCTTCTGCGAATGCAAACATATGTTTGAATATATATATATACACGATCCTAGTCATCTCATCCACATTTTTCCAGCACAAGTACAGGACAATGTCATGGATATCCACGTTTTTGGTCTCCATTTTAGATCGCTTAGGCAATGCTGCTAAGGTGACCAAACGAAACATAAAAAAGTGGTCTGGGGCAGAAATTTGAAAAAATTGGAAAAAAACCTGCCAAATTCGAAAGAGATCGCGTGTATTTTAATGAAACTCCAAGACGTCAAAGATAACGATCATTACTTATATATATATATATATATATATATATTAGGTTGGCCGACAAGCAATGATCGTTCTTGACTTTGAATTGGCGAATCTTTTGAAAGAATCAACGGATCTTAATAAATATAGTCTTCCTCGCTTTCTACGACTGCCGTCCATCGATGACAGTCATGTGGATCCCACAGAGTAAAAACATCTCTTCAACAATCTTCCTTCATCCTTCTTCAGCGTCTTGAAGAGCTTCTTCCGGAGACCGTGAGTCTTGTGGGTCGCCAAGGCAACACGGGCAGTGTTGCAATGTCACTTTCAGCCGTCCATTGCCCTTCCATGGTCGTGTCCTATCAATTTCTCGGTTTAGTATGCTGAGTTGTCTCGTGTCTGAACGGTCTGCGTTGACTATTTCACCAGATATAAGGTGATGAACCTCCCCCTCTGATCCCATCAGAACCACTGCATTGGCTTATCGTCCATGAATTCGGGATCTAACCACTCCTTTTTCGCGTTGGCGATTTTCGTAGGATATCCATTTTTTTTTTATCTCCGTGAGAATTTTGTACAGAAACCTCATCCGTGTTAGCCGAGCAGGCAAATTATAAGACCGGGTGCCAATGCCATTCTCGTTGGTTTCATGTAGAACCAATTTTTCTTCATTTTGCGCGACTAAAAGCGCATTTAGACGAAGCACTATAGCTAATTGAGCTTCTGCCAGCTGGGCAGAAGCAAGCTCTCAAATTGACTGGGCCGCATTTTCATTCTCGAGATCGAGCAATTCATCATCGTCTGTCCCTCGTAGCCGCCTCGGAGGTTCGTTGCACTGAAACCATTTGGGGCAGTTGCTTGCTGATACTGCGGAGTTCCCCTTACACTTCACATACGATCCTCGTCATCTCATCTACATTTTTCCAGCATGGAAATGGTCGAAGAATTATCGGACGATGTCATGGATATCCACGTTTTTCGTCTCCATATTTGGCAACTAATGGACCCAGACGAAATATAAACAAGTAATTTGGTGCGGAAATAATTAGACATGAAGTGCGGCAAATTCGAAAGTCATCGCATGTATCTTAGTGAAACTATCAGAGAAAGCGATTGTTACTTTTATATATATATATATATATATATATATATTACATGCGTTAAAACCATTGGTGATTATTATTATTATTGTTATTATCATCATTTTTTATCTGAAGATTTCTTGCCAGATACGAGTAAGGTAGAGAAAAATGAGCAAAGGTGGCCCCCGACAGGTTCTCATAGTAATACCCAAAAAGGTTAAGAGTTGAGGCCTGTCAGATAGACTGGGAACAGCTGAGGGTGAGCTCGAAAAAGAAAAGAGAAGATTGATGAAATCAACGAACGCGGTCGTGAGCAGCAATCGTTAGAATCGAAAGAGACTCTGTCTTTCGCAGTAGCTGTGACACACCCAGTAGCGTTTGCGGGCTGACTCACAGCCAACATTTCACGTCCACGGAACTGCGACCTAGTGATAGACCTGGTGTACTTGAAGCAAAATTTACAAGCCATTTTATAACGCTCACAATTATTATAAGTAAGGAAATCTCCCAATGTACACCAACCATCCATGGCATTTGAACTTGAATTTCAGCGTCTAGTCCCGGGGAGCTTAGCTCTTATCAATCATATTTCGTTGAAGAGATAATACATGCGATCTGCGACAACTAATCTCAAATCAACAAATTCATACACCGGGACATCGCTGCCAAGCATGTAGGCATCGAGACAATAGCCACCGTTGTATCTAGTAACTGAGTCCTTTACGTTAAATGCGTATTCCAACGTGCTCCTTAACTTCGACCAGCTCTCACAATGCAAGCGGATAGTAACTCCAAACATGTCTTTTGTTTTCATAGACTGTCGACGGAGTCGAGAAGTCTATGAAAACAACAGAACTAACGCTTCTGTGGAACCTGACGCTAATCCTTCCATGGTAAGCGCTGACAATTCGACGCTCAATGCAATTCATTCACGGCGCGTATAGGACGACATTCATGGCCACCATACGATGTGCCATCTAGAAGCTTTAGTATGGTGAGTTCGGGAGAAGCTCGTCGGCATGGTGGTTCTGTACAAGAGTGCATTTTACGACATTCAGATGAAAAAATGGAACAAGATGACTGATTACGCAAGTTTCTGATACAAAAACTCATTTGCGAGCTGACGCCGTAGTTAGCACTGAACTTATTACCTGTCGTAGTTTTTCGACGGGGTCATTTCGGGTCAGATGATTTAAGGAGAGAGGCAACATCGCGAGTGATGGTTAATGGTCTCAAATAGCACTGACCATCCAGCATTCTGACATTACATTACAACACAACAGAGTATCGATACTTGATTTGAGACACTTCAGATGTCTGTATCATGTTGAGTGTCTGTTAGCGCCTTGATGATATGAGGCGAGGTCTGTCAATGAGTCCATATGTAACAACGATTAATGCTCCCTCCCTCTCGCTCTCTTGAATGATAGTTTTCTTCACGACCAGAAAATGCATCGGGACGCAAATCCACACTTTGCTCAAGCAGAATTTGAACTTTCGACCCGAGACATACGTATCCCACTATTGATCTATTTGATCGAGCTGTGCCTTTAGGTTGGACCAGATGTGGCAGCAGGCGTTTTAGCATGCAGAGGCGTTTTGTCATCCACGTCAACCCTGCACTGGATCGGCCCACTTTCATGGAGATTGGAAGCTGTCTCTGAAGGTAACCGTGCGTTTGAAGCAAATTTCCTTCTCTAAAAAAAAAAAAAAAAGATATGGGGTATATTCGAAGTCACCAATTCAAAAATATTGTCGCGGATTTCGGGCAAGTGTGCATTTCTCATCCCATTGACATCTGTCGCAGTACTGCCATAATACGGACACGCAGCGAGAATTGTATTTTTATGTGAGAAAGACTAGGACCCTTAAGCTGGGAAATGAACGAAATTGCTGTGTTTATAGGTCAGACGTGACATCGATGGTACTAGGTAACAAGGCGTGTTACCGATCCCAATGCGACCGACCCTGCCATTTGACCAGGCTTCCCAACACTGCCTTGGGGCTACCTAACGAATTGATATAACATGTGCCTAAAGTACGCGCGGCTAGTAAGGATGCCCCAAACTACCCGATATGTCGCAAAATTGCCCATTTGATTTGATTACTGACAATCGAGTGGTTTGTGAGTACCAACATGACGAACTGGACCTGCAGCAGGAGGAGCTGTGTATTTCTTCTTAGTGAGACTGTACTCTATTTATCATGTTTCGTTAAACGAACCCCTGGCCCAACAATAGCAGTTTCAACATAATCGAACCATATTTCCTATATTGAATTCAATTCAAAAACCCCTTTATGAACGAAGAGGTGGTATACATTTGGTTTACAAGAATTTGTTAGTGCATAGCATATGTATTCGTGTCTCTGAGCATTCGCATGGCTCGAAAAGAAAATTAATTGCTGATACTTTCAGTTCTGGCGATTTGTACTGTTGACACGGCTTGTCCACTGCGCAGATTATTTTGTTTGACATTAAAATATTTCTAATACGTTTTTGAAGATAGTAGCCTTTTGTCGAATCGCAGATCTGCCTGCTTGTGTAAGTTCGTAGTAATATGATTGAATGATACGATGCCAATTTGTCTTCCCGGGAAAATGCTAGAGATAAACTCGGCTTCTTTATCTTATTACGCATTCTGCTTGTTGGTTTCGCTTGGAATCGTGGCCACTTTAATCCATTTCCGCTTTCTCGACCGTCGAGAGTATCACTCCCCTGGACCCGAGACGCCAAGATGCCTGGGTACGACCAGAGGGGGCGGTACCTCTGTCCGAACCGCGCAAACCGGTCGAGCGATGACGTGCACGAGCGCGTCGCCACCGAAGCAACTTTTCACTCAGAGCTTACGACGGTGGATGTTGTCTATAGTACAGGTCTACTCAAACAGCCACTTGCTAAGTACAAACTTTCACCTCTCGATCAGCTGCAACAGATATGACGAGCTAAGCGGCACAACACTTAAGTAAACCTATGCCAATTGGTTGGTTCCGCGTGTAATTATCTTATTGTGGCCTTCCTTCTTCTGAGTCGGCTCATCCGAGGAAACCTCAGCGTTTATTTTTGCAAGGGGATGGTGAGGTGTGTGTACAGGTGTAAGCAATTTTTGTTTTTACACAAATTTACCCGTGCTTCATTATTGTAATGTAGCGGTATAATTTATCGACAACAATTATTATATATTCGACCTGATCTATTTCTATAATATTTATGATTGAAATTCGTCCGTGTTCATCTCGTCTCTAGCAGTTGACGTTGAAATACATACTTTGCACTCCATTCAAATAGTTGTGTGAAATATACATTTCCTCCTGCCGGAAACACATCATTATGTTATATGCACATGGCCCGTGGTCACTTAACAATATCTTCTTTTTTTTTAATAAAGCTGGGTGTTGCCATGCTAATGCTCGTCAACACCACGCTCCCTTACCGGTATCGCTTAACGTACCCGTTAAGTTAAGGGGAGGGGCCGGTGAGATGTGTACTCGTAGACCGGACGTGATTGTCTCGGCTGGCGAGTCGTATGGGTGAGACATAAAATAGAGCTTAAGCATTGTATAATTGCAGCTTCTTTAGCAAACCAATAAACCAATTTTACCTTTACCAGGCACGAGCAGCACATATCCTCCTTTGCCATGAGGAGACGACATGAGTAGCTGACCACTGAGCATTATTATGATATCGTTATATCTAATTACGATATTTGTGAATATGATCGTTGATTAATCTCTGCTTGTATATAAGTAGTTTCTTTCATGGTAATTACATTTACGAAGTGACGAATGACACTGCCCTTTCGCGGTGCAATCTGTCACAGAGATTGCTGATGTGCTTGTTCAGTCTGAGTCGAATATAAGCCTTTGACCTTGTTAAGTAGGTGAGAAGAGGGAGGCAAATAGGAGACCACCCGCCATATTTCGCGCTACAACATTAAACGAATGTTATTATACATTTATGCATATATTTGGCACTTTATACGGACAGCAGAATTACATTATTCATTATAATAATGACTTGGTTTCTCCCGGCTACCATAAATACGTCATAAATGATTCTGGTCGATTAGTTTTAATAGGCAACCTCACCACTTGTTGTTTCCATCAATATCACTTGCTTGTTTGTACATTACATGTACGAGTCTCACGACATAGACCATTATACCTAAGGTATTGTCGCACATCGCGTTCCAACCCTCAAGGGCTTACAGGTGGGAGAATCTCAAACTGAAATCGATGTAAACCTTTAGTATCTAGATTGAATTGTCCCTCAGCTTAAGTCCTTCATCCGTCATCAGTCTTCAATATTTCAAACTAGCAAAAGTCGAAGGCAATCCAACAATTGAGTAGTTTCCGCAAAAGACAAAAGCTGACACCTAGCAAAGGTTTCTCCCTCCCCCCACCCCTTCGATTCCGCAAGCTTCAAATCGGAAACCCTTGTCTCCGTTCCGCGGCTCGTCATGCATCGACAACCTTCTACGCTGTTGCAAAATCGTTTCAAGTGACGTACGTGCAGCACTTTTCAAGGGGGGGGGCCCGCCTACTCCAATGCGTCCCGCCCTTGGGGGCTATGGGATCGAGGCGAGCGGGAGATGCATACGTCCACTTTACGGAAATGGCTCGACTTACTTGAGTCGTCGCATCGTCGGGACGTAACTTCGAAATCGGAGGGAGCACGCTCAACTCTTGCAATAAGACGCCTTACGGAGATGTGGTGGCGAGTGCTCCTCGAATTGCTAGCGATAATCTTCGCTAAGATACAAACAGGCGAGCTGGCGAAGTGGTCGCGCTTTTAGGGCATCTAGTCACTCGTGGTTTCGCCTACATGTAGTCGACGATGAGCTGAGAAGCGCAATTCTCGCCGCGCACTTCTCGTTTCTGATCGTCGCTCGCGCGATATAACACCGAGACAAGACTGGGGCAGGGCCATGGTGAAGAACTCAAACTGTGGCATCCCCATACCGAATTTTAACTAATATATTTAATTGGACGATAGACAAACTGTGAGCCTTTATATATTCAGGTGAGCTTGGCAGCAAAATAAGATAATAACAATAATAACGGGGTGAAATATTTACATGGGGTGAAGTCCCGCGACGTGACCTATAGGCAACGTACGCGTTGTAAATAAACTGCAGCTCTGTTAGTAAGCTTTCTAGTAAAAGCTTTCTTCTTTAGTAACACCCAAAGGTTAAGAGCTGAGGCCTGTCAGATAGACTGGGAACGGCTGAGGTCTGTCAGCTCGAAAAACAGTTTTTTTTCTTAAGTAAATCTGCAAATCGATATTACCCGATGTAAAGGGGAATAGACGTATGTAGTTGTTTGTCCACTTTCTGAAATTGCTCAATCAGGCAAAGAAAATAGTTGATACTCTGAGGTATGATCTGTACGGTTTGTTCAGGCATACTTTTACATGCAGCTTCTAGAATCTACGGGGGCTTCGTCGAGCTCACTCCAGCGCACTACAAATCAAGAAATATAATATATTCCAAGCTGACAAATAACAGGTTACGTTCATAGGCTGGTAGAGTAAGCAGCGGTGGCTGGTCGCATACTGAATGCCTGGGCCAGAACGGGTGAAATCACACAAAGCCACACATATATATATATATATGGTAGACCACATATCAATTCAAAAGGCATTATGTTCAAAAACATATAACAAAATCAAATACGGCGGAGAATGACATCCTCGATGAGTTCCGTTGTATCGATAGATTCACGCTTTTGCTGTGTAACGAAGCAGATTGATTCGTATCTTCGTTTCCTTAAGGTGAAGCTGCGTATTACAGTATCACAGGTAGCCGGAAGGTCCATCCTGCATATATATATCAAGTGTGTCAGACGTTCCATTTAATATTGGTCATATCCACTGGTATACAAATATATTTTAAGGAAAATATAACAATTACAATAAGTGTATAATATAAATAAATAGCTCAACATAAGTGGCAGCAACAATAAGTAACAACAATTTAAGTTGTTGCGACCGGAACAGCTGAGTCGCGACTCCCGCGCTGAAGTTTCAAGGTAAAGTAGACTAAAGCTTTATTTGCTTATTTTTAAAGGAACTACAATTGTTACAATGCTTAAGTTCTCTTGTATGTCCTCATCATTACGCAGCGGGACTCGAACCTGCGGCCTCTGGCTTCTCATAGTGCTAGAGACCTGGCCGCCCAAGCCACCGCGCTCACAGGTCTAGCTGAGATCATTGAACGGTTGCGACTACTACCCCTAATCGATTCTCATTAAAGTAATGATCTCCGTCGGCATAACGGCTAATTTAAAGCGATCCTCTGGAGAGCATTTAGCCTTTGGAGAGGGAGTGTGTATTTGTATCATTTCAAATGTTAACGAATTAGTTAATAGGGAGAAACTTTTCATTTTGTTGACCCAGACTGTCTCCTAATTTTTTTTGAAAAATTAGTTTCACCTTCCGTACTTTTCAAACGATCTCGGATTCGGTTTCGACCTAAAGTAGGGTCAAATTCTCAAAGCCTTGAATATTTAGCTTGGTCCGCAATACAACTGCTTTCGGCGTTACTTTATAAGAGACAGGGGTATACGCTTGGTACAGACCCCTTTCAAATTCAAATGTCCAACGGCGAAGGCTGAAACCCGTGCACCCACGTCCGCCTCCTCCAATTGCAAGGCGGAAGCACACGAATGTACCGCCCTCAGGCCACCGGGGGCTCACCGACGTGATTCCTACCTGGAGAAACGTTCAACACAACAATTGTAAAGATGATATTGATGCACTGCTCACAATTTATAGACCAATATCGTCTCCTTTTAGATTGCTTCACGTCTGTATATATTGAGTTACACACACAGGCTCTCTTAATATCATATCCATATATTGATTCGGCAATTCTAAAAAGGCTACCTAATCTAAGCAGACGCTCACAATGAACCATGTTGTCGTCAGCATGAGCTCATTATGAAATCTTCGATGATTTTCCATTTTTAACATCGTTTAATATGTTCAGCCTACTGAATAATTACGATATACAACGTCGAACGCTGTTTCTAACCTATCGAGTGCAATTACTATCAACTTTCTTCTAACATCGATCACCATATCTCCATATAAGTATAAAATTAATCTATGGCCATTTTGGCTTACACACAAGTAGCGGTTAATGTCGTCTGTCATCGCTATGGCATAATACTTATGCATACATATGATCATAATATACCGTGAGAAAATTCAACACCAAGGCAGAAGCTACCTATACATACATATATGTATATGGTATTGTATCATCTTCTTTTGATTCTGGCTCTAATATGCTGGTGCTCCTGTACACGAATAAATCTACCCCTCCTTCAAATCTGTGGTTCGGATAAGCGAAAAGTTCCCCTTTTGTCCCGTGTATGGGTCCCGTGTATGGGTGTGGCCACATGTTTCGTTCTCGTATCGGACACGAGGGCACCCAGCGGAAGTGGCAGCAGAAGCAATAGCAGACTCGTAGAAAGGGAAAAGAGAGAGAGAGAAGTGGGAAGAGAGAAGAGAGGGAGGAGCCGGCACTGCGCGACATCAGCCAGAAGTTGCAATCTTTACTTTCTTACCATCATCCCTTTATTCATGTTGTCATCTCTTCGCTCTCTCTCTCTCTCTTTCTTCTCTCGCTCCTCTCTCTCTCTCTCCCTCTCTCTCTTTCTTGCTTTCTTTCTTCTCTCTCTATCTATCTTTCTCTCTTTCTCTGTTCATTCTCTTTCACGGGCACCACATCGTCGGGTCCGCTTTCACACCTTTCAAGTTGCTTTACACTTCGCTGATCCTCGCCGCGATGAAGGCTCATCTTCATCCCGGGGACCCCTATCGCCGCCTCTCCTATCGATGTTTCAACTTGGGGTGACATTTTCCTGCTCATCCTTCTGCTCCCTGGAAACGTGTTTTTTTTTTTAAATACAGGTAAGTATAAACACTGTCGGTAGCGAACACAAGGTTCAAGCCCTATATATATTGGAGTGTCGATATTTTTCTCAATTCGACACACACGGACATATACACACATGGCATATATCCGCTCTATCTATGTCGAACTTCAGAATGCACAGGCGTCCCTTTCAACTCCGTGTCTCACTCGCCGAATGACTTTCCCGACATCTTCGTTTGTTCGTTGTGTGAATGCATTTCATATCATTTGCCAGTAGACGGTGGCGGTGCAAACCCCAGTCTGGCAAAGTCCAGGCGCACAAATGTGCCTTAATGTGAGGCAAACTCCCGGTGGTAAACTCAGACTAAATTCAAGCTCGCCGTTTCGATGGATGACTGCGGCTGCTGTTGAATATGTTGTCGTATGTTCGAGAAACTACAGGAGAAGCGTATGGAGGATAACAAAGTAAAAGTGCCTGGTGGCACTCGGGAATATCTTGAAGGTGGAAACCAGCCGCCAATGACAACGAGACAAGCCTAACAGCAGGTGTTCCGTTCGAAACTCGTCAAAAGTAGCAGTTCCAGAGAGCGGACGCCGAGCTAGGTGAACGTATCGACCAGCTCAGCTAACTACAGCCACATTTTACGTGTGGGACGACGATATGTGACGGAAAAGGGTTTATTGGTTGATTAAAGGGAGTTCCACTTTTACAATGCTTAACTTCTCGTAAATGTCGTCACGTCGCTGAAGAACTCGGAACCTGTTTGATGAGGCTTGCTTGTTTTTTCAGCCGACTCTCAGCCGCTATGCTTGTCATTTCAATCAGAGATTTGTCATTTCTATTCTGTCAATATTTATATATACACACATATATATATTGACGGAATCTTTATTAATTTTTTTGTAAAGAGAACTTGAGCACTGCAAAAAACTATCAACTATCAACTGTATATTATATATATATATTGACAATTGATAGTATTTTGCAGTGCTTAAGTTCTCGTTAAAAAAATATCGATTATTACATCACGGTGTGGATACAAGCTGTCCGTACATATATATATATATATATATATATATATGTACAGACAGCTTGTATGTATATATATACATACATATATATACAAATGTTCTTCAATGAAAACAATAGTGGATATAGGTAACATTTTGAATGTATTCATTGCACGATATGTAAACGTGCCGGTAACGGGTGTGCGCTACCCAGTACATTCAATAAAAAAATAAAATTACTTCATAATTTCAACGAGTTATTTTTGTATACGATCAGGAGACGCATCCCCTAAACGCTGTTAGCGTATGCCATGTATGCATCCCCACAACCAAAAGCCTTACAGTGGTCTGTCCAGCCAGTCGTGAGATGAAACGGAAATAAAGCATTCGACAGATACATCGAGGCCAGCACACATCTGCACGTTTCCGACATTGTCTGTAACCCCCCCCCCCCCCCGCGAGCCAGTTACTTTGGAGACACAATTGAAGAAAATGTACGAACGCTTCCTACGTCAATGTGACCCGCAATGCGAACTCAGGCAATGCGGAATCGTTTATCGATGTCAGGTGTTAGTGACAGGCTAAGGGGTACGCGCTGATCTGAATGATCCCATTCGGATGCTTATTGTAAAGACGGAGAATGCTTCAACCGCCAGGCAACAAACAAACTCGAGGGTGGGCTCTGTTTCGATTGTCACGCCAAACGCGTGACCGGAACTGATTGAGTCTCCGGTCAATTTGTGTGTGGGGGTGGTCGCGTTGTTTAACGGCAATGATAAACTGTGCGAATGCTCTCTGGTAACAATCTGACTGACATTGACTAGTGACAAGGTAACAATCTAAAGCGGTAAAAAAAACATCTAGAGCGGTACATCTATACGATAAATCATGAAATAATAGCTTAATTAGTTTTAGATATTCAGAGAAGACACTGAATCATGTCCGAATCAGCGAATCTGGCAGGGTTTTGATAGCAACGATATTTGAAATATGACCACCCATCACGTGATATGTGACTATATTGATATGTTAAACTAAATTAAGAGTTCTGATTATTAGTACATCAATCAAATACTTAACAAATCTTCGATTTGCTAATTATAACAAAGGTGGCATCTAGCCGCAGATCGGCTACAATTTTTTCGATTATAATACCAACTAATGAAAAAAGTGAATATTTCCCGGGCTGACTCGCTACCAACATTTAATGTCTATTGGAACTGCTTTCGATGCTGATGATAGCTAATAATTCGAAAGCAAGCACTCGACTATATATCTAGATTGGCTGAGCTGAACTGATATATGTGTACTATTGAGAGAGAAATTAATTTTTAACATTATTCATTGTCTGGTTTCGTTTGCACGGATTCTTTTTTTTTGGGAATTAATAAAATTTCTGTCTAAAAAAAAAATTTTGCGTCTCTCAGTTTCAAAATGCGAGCGCGGGGATCTGGTGGTAGGGCCTCGCTCGAGATAGTTCCCCAAAAATCTCGGATGACCCAGGTTATCGACCTTTAGAAAAAAGCGTAGGTTCGCAGTGAGGAAAGAAAGTAGCCTTACAGTTGAAGACGAGTCTGTTTTGACCGGCAACCCCGTTTGATTTCGAAAGTACAAACTTACTTAGAGTACAAGATATGACCGTTCCAGAAAAATGTAAAAAAATGCGATCCGTTTTTTAGCTATCACTATTATTATTATCACTATCGTATCAAGCAAGATCCGGGCTACCTGTTGGAACAAAGCGTAGCGTATTCTCCGGCAAACTCATCAAATTCTAAAGCTTTTTTTTTGTTTAAGAGGGCACAGCCGTTCTCCATGGATATCTGAATAGGTGGTAATCTGACGGCACAATGTCTGGGTTCTGCGCCGGCCGTAGCCGACTTCCCCAGCCAAGATCGGTAAAGAACGGCGGGTCAGAAAAGCAAGACGGTTCCCACCGTGGTCATGTTGCATCTTTCGCCGTCCCTTGCTTCTCCACGCCTGTTTCCTGTCAAATTGTCTCGGCTTATATGGCCGAGTTGTCTTGTGGAACGGTCTGCGTGTGACCGTTTATAGCTAAACGAATTTATCGTACAACCATACAACGTGCATGTTCAATCCCTCACCAGGTGCTCCGCGAACGTTTTTCCTCTGTATAGTGAACCTTATAAGCCGAGATGATTCTCCGAGCATGCTATCCTCGTTAACAAAGTATAAGCATAATTAGTGGCAATGTGACTTCGGAAAAAACAAACAAACGCAATGTAACCCGTGTCTAAACCTCTAATCCTCTTCCATCAGAACGTCCATTATATAGGACGGGGTGCCTGAACGCAGCTAAAGGACTACATGTATCAAGTAATACGGAAACTACGTTCCAGAGACCAGAATAAGTGAAGGAATTGTGGGCTTCCACAGGATTGTAGGGTGCTCAAGGGAGCACCTCTGTCGTCCTTGTAACCGCGAGGTATACCCATTATTATTCACAACGAAGTAGTTTCTGTCGACGCAAGCTGCATCTCCTTAGCGTAATTAGTGGAATGACGCTTGGAACACCCTGAGATTCTAATTGAAAATTCTGGACGATTCAATGGTGGTTATCGTTCACGGCATGAATACAAACGCACTGGACGAGGCTGGAGTGTGCAAATGTCCTGAACTTACCTGACACCTTTTCTATGCTCAGTGATATTGTGTACTGACAGCAGTATATGCTATATGTTGCTGAGACAATACCACGTATTGTCAAGATGTCAATCCGGGATAGTGAAATGCCCCAAATTATTTTTCGAGCTGACCCTCAGCTGTTCCCCTATGTGACAGGCCTCAGCTCTTAACCTTTTAGGTATTACTATGAGGAGCTGTCGGGGCCACCTTTGCTTATTCTGTTCCTTACTCGTACCGGCCAAGAACTCGAAATTTTCCAAGGTGTTATCGATATCGAATAATGACGAAACGGCGATAGTTGCCAATTTTAGACCACAATTAGTTATCTACTTAATTATCCGAGCAGAGAAGCGGTGACCATGCAATCGCAGCAAAAGTTGAGACTCGAAAGCGTCGCTATTGACAACAAATCCACAGTTCAACAACAAATGATTCATGGTTTACTCTCAACGGGGTCTCGGCTCAGTGAGACACCGACATTCCCCCGAAGACATTAGCAGCTGACAATTTCAACGGCCACAGTTCTAAAGTCATATCTAATACATAGGAAGGTCATACAGGAAGTACGCGGACTAGTTCCTGTGTACTTGTAACGCGCAAGAATCTATGGAATAATCTGATGTCACGTCGATCGATAAGCTCTCGCATGAACAGTAGAAATTCTGTCTCCACATCAACCACACGAAGATGCACGTGATCTATTTCAAGTCGCACAAAAAAATGCAAACGGTTCATCTTGGGATAAAAATTAACAAACACAATTATAATTGTTAGTATGCCACAGGTGTCCAAACACGTTGACACAGAGGACACGGTTATAGTGAGTAGGGCAAGTTAGAAGTGGTCCGGGGGTGGAGGCAGTGCAGTGCATAAGAGAAGGCGTCCCGACGTCTACAACCATTGACTCAAACGTTAACCCTCGAAAGGGTTCAGGGAACTTTCGGAAATCTCCACAAATCTTGTAGTATGGGAATATCTAGATAGTTGTTGGACTCAGATAGATATGAACAGGAATAGTCCCAGCGTTCCGGCCCATAATCAGTGCGAGAAGCTTCTTACACTGTGAAATCAACTAGTTTCGAGGTTAGAACTTGTGAACCTTTACGTCGAAAAACCTTGTCAAAGAACATCTAGTCGGAGTACAAAACCTTGTTGTGGTATCGCAATTCACAGCCATAAAAATCGGGACTAAACCACAGCTCTAGAATGAGCTTTCCGTAAGGAAACTACATCTTTTTTCACTGAGATATTTAGTGATGTTCAATACTGTTAGCAACCACATTGTTAATGATCCTTTCATTATGCGATAGTCATTTCCATGATGATGATAACGAAGGGAATTAGCCAATTCACAGTATTCATATATTGACAAACACGTCTAGGTGTCACCTTAATCGTATAATCATACACTTCGGTTGTACTACAGAGTAGTTAGTGACATAAATTTATCAGATACCTACCACAATTGCTATGTGACAATCGTTTATCTCTATTTTTTCGTAGTCTTCCCTGGTTATTGCCATTGTAAAAAAAAGCTTTCGGTAAATATTGGCTATTTCCTCCTAATATGATTTGATAAATTGTTGATAGTCGAATGTCCTGCCAGTGCGTGCTGTACCCGAACTTCTTCAAATTAAGGAACAACGTATCTGAAAGCAAGTACACCAGCCTGTTGGTTGTTCGTCGACGACCGAAGCTCAATGACCCAACGAAGTCGGGTATCACTCTGACAAAGTGAGGCATCATTGCAGATAGGCAGCTTGTCCTTGCCAAGTCGGGGTTCGTCAAAGCTGTTGATGGCATTTTTATCTGAAGACCGCTCAGCGCTGTTCGTAACGAGTAAGCTTGAAGGTTGTTAATCGAGAGGCGGGGGGGGGGAGAGACTTTGCATAGTGTCCTTGATTTGCGCCGCGAAAAACTTACCACTTGGGATTAATCTGATGTTTCTCGTGTATCGGCGAACTTGTTGACGTCTTCTAAAGGTTTTACGTCCAAGTGAAATCTATTTCGTTAGCGCTCCGCCCCGCCGCCTAACTTGAATCGTTTTCGTTTGATGTGTATGTTCATTTCTAGATCAATGAAACTAGTGTAGATATGGGACGTGGGAGTAGTTTAGGCTTGCTCAGATATCAGTAGGTTCGGGTATCTAAGTGAGATCGTCAACGTTCATTGTGATTTCTACTCACGGTTACCTGCTTGTTGGTTTTCGCAGAAAGGTTGGCTACCGACTGAGCGCAATAGTTGTTGGATAAGATTGTTTACCTTAGAAAATGCGTTTTCATCTCACTCAGTCATCTGTGAGATATTACGAGATATAGTGTCAACCGGCGGACAACGAAAATCTCCAGAAGTTAATATATGTTGGTAATTTTTCTTTGGGTCTATTATCCCTCCTGACGATATTGGCTCTGTCAATGTGTGTCTTTGCCTACCCTTCTGGATTAGTCCCAGTACACATTACCTATCTACTGCTTGTAAATTCCATCTATGTAATATGTATTGAAAAGATGTGTGCTCGACGAGGAACTTGCACAAGTGCTTGCTTAAGACGTTCATCCCGTAAGTCATTCGGGCCATCGGATTTATTCCCTGGTAAAGGTAAAGGTTTTATTGGTTTATTAACGGAGCTGCAATTTTACAATGCTTAAGCTCTCGTATATGTCACGCAACGG
Organism: Stratiolaelaps scimitus; assembly: GCA_019614645.1. Taxonomy (NCBI): domain Eukaryota; kingdom Metazoa; phylum Arthropoda; class Arachnida; order Mesostigmata; family Laelapidae; genus Stratiolaelaps; species Stratiolaelaps scimitus. The sequence continues at coordinate 1,555,960 of JABWDB010000037.1, forward strand.
GGCTCGAACCTGCGGCCTCTGGCTTCCGACAGCCAGAGGCTTAGCCGCCCAAGCCATGACATGTAGTCGCTGACAGCCTATGACATAGAGGATTTCTTGCACCTCGAAAAAACTATTATCCTCAGGCCAGGCGTTTAAGTAAATATGGAGTGTCCTTCTGAGGGACTGTGTTGCCTGCTGCTTAGCGGTCTTTTAAGCTTTGAGGTTCTGAGGATCAACTGTAAGGGTTCGGGGTAAGGAAGAGAATAAGCAAAGGTGTCCCCGACGGGTCTTCATAGTAATACCTAAAAGAGCTGACGCCTGTCAGATAGGGGAACAGCTGAAGGTCAGCTCGAAAAACTGTGAACTGTAACGGTTCGTTTTCTCTTTGTATTTACCTTTCAGAACCACAGCTGCGAATGTAAAGGTAAAGGTAAAAGATTGAAGGAGCTGCAATTTTATAATGCTCAAGCTCTCTTTCATGTCACACGGCAGGGCTGCGGCCTCTCGCTTCCAATAGCCAGAGACTTAGCCGTCCAAGCCACTGCGCTGTAGGAGATATTCTTCTTGTCCACCTTGCCCGGTGTATTTATTACTCCTCGTAAGTCGATATTTTATAAGGTAGGTATGGATTTTATTATGTAAGAGCATTAGAGTTTCATTTTCATTTCAGAGGAAATATTTATCACTGTTTATTTGTCCACTACGGTTCTCCGACGGAAAACTCCGGCGATTTAGGATCACCTAGCCTCCGTCCGGTGAGGAGGATGTGTGGGGCTCGTGGCTGGGCTTGTACACAACTCACCGCCCGTACTGAAGGAATGCGCTAAGCGATACCGGGAAGGGTAGTGCTGTTGAACATAGTCAGCATTTCCACAAAAGGGGTCACGATGTTGTTGTCATGCATCAGCATGACAACACCCCTCTTTACAAAAAAAGCCTACAAGGGCATATGCTAACGGGTGTTTTTCCGCGCAACCAGCGAAATATGAGGAACAAGTTTGAAAAACTAACCCTTGTAGCACCATCGTATAACTTCAAGACGACTATTGCATATTTTCTCCACGACACGCTCCACGACTCAATAAACCTCCTACCCACACAAGTTTAGAAGACAAATAACCATTGCAGCCATTGGCTGCATTGCCTTAGTGCAGTAAATGCGGGGGACCCGGTGGATTGTGACAGTCCTCTTCTGACGGCCTTTCATGTAGGCAAAGTACAGGATGTCATCCGCATCTCATCATAAAGAAATAGACCTTTCCCCCGGGTTTTCCGGTCAACCAGCATTCCATGCAGAAGGGAACCAAGCACAAGGCCTCCACCGAGCGGATGGTCCACGTCCAGACAGACTTATCCTCATTCCTTAACCTCTTCTGACCTCGGATCTGAACATTTGAGTATGACTACGGGGGGCCACCATATTTTCAATCTTGTCAATTCCAGGCAAGAACCCACAGACAAAGACAAATTATAAAGATCTCCAAAGGTTATCCATAAGGATTTAAATCCCAAGTTATATGTTCCCCGTCTGTCTAGCAATCCAAGGACCTTCACCACTAGACCATCTAGGGGATTGACCATCATACCTTACCACCGGGGTAGACTCCTAGCGGGGGGAGACACAGGTGAGTGACATTCTGGCCATTTTACATATCGTTCATTGCAAATCCGAGCTTGATACGCGGTATCGAGCTCAGATTTGCAGGTGAACTACTTGCTACAGTAAGCATTAGTAGCTCCACGTAAAGTCTGATATTGGAAACCTCACGTGGACTTCGCGTGGTTGCGAGCGGCAAACTTGGATTATAGGTAGAAGGACTAATACCTGGGGATATTTACACTACGCGACTGATCGAGAAATCGAAGGACATTCGACAGAACATGATTTTGTTTCCCTAAAAAATCAAATCGATTTCGATTAGGTCGGGTTGCCACCTGTTGTTTGTCACTGTCTGTCTGTTTTTCTTTATCTGAGGATTCTTGTCAGGTGCGAGTAAGGCAGAGCATAAGCAAAGGTGGCCCCGACAGGTCCTCATAGCAATACCTAAAAGGTTAAGAGCTGAGGCCTGTCAGATAGGGGAACAGCTGAGGGTCAGCTCGAAAAACAGTTTGTCACTGACCATATCGTGATGTTTCAATAAAACTACCATAAACTGTCCCGTTGAAATTATAAAACCGCTCTCAATTAAGTGTAAATGTGTCCAGCATCTGGTAATCCTTGTCGTAATTACGCTTACATATGCCGCTAACAAGAATAGAAGTAAATACATTTTCCGGCCTAACCCACAGCCAACATTTAACGTCCACGGTACAACTGCTTTTGGAAGCAATGCTAAAAATGTGGGCTGAGACTCAGCTGGAAAACCTGAACAATAGATGTACGGGCACTTCTACTACTGTGACATTGTAGTGAATCGAGCTATATACTTGTGAATTATTCTAATGAGCTCGTATCTAGATACGTTTGAAGTGATCACCTATTTAGACAGACGTTAATTAGTCCACTGTAGGCGAAACAGCAACGAGTTATGCATGAACATCTATAGAGCTATCAGGGCCTTGGAAATCCACTGATCATAAGAAATAAAGACAACAGCAACGGGTGTTGGATACTTGTATGCGATTTTATTTGATCGTCAATTATTCTCATATATTAATCACCACAAACATTATTCAATTATTTTTCGACATATCATTTATAAAATATTCTCTATATATATATATATATATATCTTCATGAATAGATATAGATGTATATCTAAAGTATGGAACACGGTAGCACTCCCTATTTATCTGATATAATATATATAAATATACATGTTCTCATTAGGACTTGTCAACAAAACAGTGAACACTTTCTAACAGGACAGTAATAACACCATGGCAATGGCTCCGGGGAGTGCTACAAGGAGCCCCAAAACAACGATAACTTAAATATTAGTGAACGGTGTTTAAATAGTGATTAATATTGTACTGTATAATTTTATTATTATTATTATTACAATTATTTCTATCGCGAATGGTACACTTCAATGTGAATGAACACAAGCATAGTCGCGAAGTCACTGAGACACAACAACAACAACAACACAACATTGAATGAAGGCTTTTAAACCCCCAGAACAACAAAGTTATCACGGAACACGACTGAAATTCGTTCGCTGGAGGGTTGCGCGCACGTTGAGCGGTGTATGACACTCGTACATCATCCGTCTTTGTGTTTGTTTGTTTGTTCAGATTAATTGCGGCACCTGCGCAATACGCGGTCGCAGCTGATCTTCATGCTGCGCACGTGGGCATAATTATCGAATCGACTAAACATTACAATTAATAAGCAGTTAGCCGACGCCTCACTAGGCATTATATATATATATATATCTGATCGAAGAGCCTGAATTGATCATAATAGCATTGTTACTAAATAGTAATATTATGGTGAGCTATGACAGTAGTTATGGTATATATATATTCAATTTACGGATATAAGAAGCGATACAGACACATAGAATATTGGTAGGATGATACAATATAAATTAGCAAAAAATACTGAATAAAGATTTAGATCAGGGGATGCGGTACGATCCGAGCCCCCTGTTCTATGGGAGATCATCATCAGATGATGAGATGATCGATATTATTATTATTATGTTATTCGGTCGTATCGCAAGTTGGACCCGACCTTTTTTTTTTGACTAGCGCACTTGTTGTCCATTTATTGTAGAATTGAGCTACATTCTACTTATGGACGGGCAAGACTCGTTCGGCTCTGTATTTTTCGACAGAGTTTTTGTTCGGGAGAAATTGAAATTTTGTGAAACCTACTTTCGTCATCGACCGGCGCAATGATATTGTAAGCGGCGCCTCGTGCCGACCACATTGTAACTTGAGCAGGTATATTTGGCACCACGATATCGCTCGTACTCGTACCGGTAGTATTGGCACAGGAGAGACGCGCGGCTTGTATCAGGCTACAAAGTTAGTTCTATCGAGCCGCCCCGACATCGAAATATCAAAATCGACATGAAAGTCGAACAGCAACATAATGATAGGTGTATCGTACTTATTTGCGTAGGCGTAACTTGAAAAAGCAGTAACTTTGTAACTGTGCACCTCGCCTGCGCCTCTCAGCTAGACAGAGGCAGGATCGAGAAAACACAGAAATTATGTATTAGTTGTGTTCATACGCAATTCTGGCATATATGAGACTCTCCGGAAACGAACAGTCACCTCATTAGACGTCAAGTATTTCCCGTCGACGACTCAATGATTAGGTATTACACACTTGTCATGTACGATATCTACACTAGTGATACCTATATGGATATTCTCATACAAATCCATTCAGCAATATGTGACCGCTTCGTCTTGCGGGCGAATGTACCATGAGGCTCGATAGGGCACCATTGTCTGTTACGAAACCCAGCTGCTGTCGCCGGGTGGGGCTTGACGACAGGAGGCCAGAGATCGAGTCGGAGCGCATCGGAGGTGACGCAGAGAAGTATCCGGTTAAGCTGTCTGCCGTTGAGCCAGGAAGACTTTCCCGAGAAGATCGTAGGGGTGAATGGGGTCGTGGGCTGGGCGACTGTCTCGGCGAAAGGGACGTGATCGGATCGCTGAGACGGCGCGTTTCCACGGTTCCACTCGTCGACAGCCGATAACTACCTGCGTCGCTTCCATGCAGACTGCTACGTTCATCATCGTCAATGCACGGCCGATAGTTCTCTTCAATCAGCGTGACGAGATCCTGATGTCCCAGAACGCTGGCGATGTCCTTGGCGGTGTGGCCGTACACGTCTGTCGTCTCGGTGTAGAAACCATGATCGACGAGGTAGGCAACAACTTCGATTTGGTGACACTCGGCGGCTGCGTGCGCCGGCGTCCTGCCGGCAGTGTCCGTATCGGCAAGATTCGCCCCAGCCCGACGGTAGCTCTCCAGCCGGCGGAGGTCACCTTTACGGGCTGCTGAGTTCATGGCTTCAGCGAGTGTCTCCGGTGGTAACGAAAGATGTGATCCGCCCCGGATGAGCAGGTCAATGACGTCGTGGTGATCCCAATCGATGGCAACGAGCAGAGGTGTTCGACGGTCTCGATCGCGCATATGGACCGAGGCGCCCTGCTTCAGAAGGTACTCGACAACAGGGACGTTGCCTTCCGACGCCGCGATGTGCAACGGTGTTCGGTAATCGTAGTCACATGCCGAAAGGTACGCTCCCTGTAAACAGCATACGCGGAATATAATGTTGATAATTAATTATCCCTTCTAGTCGACCAGGAAGTGAATGTGTTAAGGATTTGTCGTCTATGTGTAACACGTACATAATATTAATAACGACCTTTTTTTTTTGAGAGGAGGAAATTTTCTTCACTATTAAGAATTAAAACTATGCATCGGGTCGATATTTAGGCGTAACAAAATTCGAATACTTACAAACTGCCTCATAACTTCAAGTCGTTCGCAGTCGCCCTTGGCAGCGACATTGCACAGGATCGATGGTAATAATGTTGTTTTCAGAGCCTCCAGCTCCTCGGACGAGGAAATATTCATGGTTTTGGCAATGGCCGTAATAAGGTCCAGATCTCCCTGGGTCTCCTTGACAACGGTCAACTCCCCCCGAAGATTCGTCTGCATCATCTCCTTTTTGGTGGCAAGTGACCATTCTTTTTTGCTAAGGATGTAACTGAGCTTGGACAGGGCCGCCTCGGGTGTCATGTCCGATCCAGGGATAACTCCTGCTTCGACGAGAGCATTGCCCGTCTCGTATACGCCCTCCACACGTCCATTTGGACATTGCGAACAGTTGACGATTATCACACCCCGCATGGTCGCTCGGCGAATTTCATCCAAAAGATCTTTGCGCGCCGTGGGGCCGTTGCCTGCGCCATACGTTTGCAGGATTACACCTTCAATTGGCGGTGTCAAGAAGGCTCGCACCTGCAACCGAGAGGAAATCACCATCATGATTATTGCTATTCGACCTCGACGTTCCGCATGAATCACAGCGATATTTGTCACGTTTGAAGCGGACGAGTGGGTATACACAGAGTTAGCCTGTCCGTAACCAATCGACGCAGAATCTTTTCGAATCATCTGTGTTGACTATTTGCGCCATACACCAGGATACAAAGTGCCGCCATTGGTGGGCGGCTTGGCGCGCACTATCCTTAGGCATAAGAGAAGTCATGAGCGAACGCAACTCCGGTTACAGGCGCGGTGCATTTCTATTCGCGCACATTTGATACCGGGGGGGGGATACCATAAGTAAATGTTAGTCACGACGGAGTTTCAAGAGGACAAAGTGAATTGCCGACTCGACAAGCATTTCAATGTTTATCTGTTGCATTACGCACATCGTCACTATGGTCGGATTCGCCTTGATCGAAGTCCGCCTCTTGTATATATATACACATGCTGTAGAATATAGTCTCAACGAACAAGATTCGTTTGTTGTCCAGCTACATCTCGACAGCCGGAACTAACGATTATGATGCAGCTAGCGCTGATAATTAACCACTATTACGACGGCAGTAGAACGTTACACAAGAAAATATTTGAAAAAAATATATATGATAATCTCTTCGTGAGCTTCATTCTCCCACATTCGTTTGTAGGGTTATACAATCCTAAAGATGATCAAGCAAAAAATTGAAATTTCCTTAGCGTGGCGTGTGTCATACGCACAAACGTAGCCACACGGGATAAGACCACGTGGACAACACGTATTTATCTCCTTCGCACGAGCGAACGATGGAGTCATGCGCTCTCAAGATGTTGTAGCGTCCTTGGCCGGCCCATTATAAAGGGCGCTGTCACAATCAAGTGGTACAATTCCGCACTACGACTGCTACTACTACTACTACGACAACTACTATTATTATTATTATTATTGTTGTTGTTGTTGTTGTTGTTGCTGCTGCTGTTGTTATGATCCGTTCTGCTGTTCATTGCCCTGCAGGGTTCCCCCGCCTTTCAGTCCTGGTCGGCAGGCCCTCATCGCGTCACCACGATCTCAATGTGTGCCGCCGCCGCCGCCGCAACAACAACAGCACTACTGCGCAGTGCGTGATTTGACCCCGTTTTGCAACAGCTGAACTCGACTGACATGAGGGATTGTTCGTTCGTATTACGACGTAGTCGTCGCAGTGCACTGCTGCACTGCGACCATTTCACTGTCGAACAGTTTCATGCTCGTTTGGCTACGGCGGCGTCCCCAGCGGCCGATGTATCCATGCTATCCTGATACATCCGGCACCTGATACATTCCTGCGTACAAACAAGCTCGAGGAACGCCCACGCAAAGATAGCAAGACCACACCATAATACGGGGGCTAGGAGATAGAGGACTCGTGGGATGGTGCGGGCAACTCGCGAAGGGGCCTTCGCCTTAGCACGTCGAGCTCGAGAAGAGCAGCAGCAGCCGCCACCGCCGCCACGGCAGCAGCAGCAGCAGCAGAAATAGTACTTGAAGATGCGGTGGCGGTGGTGGTAGTAGTCTGTGTTATCGTAGCAATGAATTAATCTCAGCCAGTGAAAGATAAACTGCCATCGTAGCCCCCAACATGGATACATGTTTGATATTGTCAGGTTACGTTTCTACTGAACCGGCGCGGACCGGTGAACCAAACACCGTTCGCCAGCTAATGACTCTAAAGATATGCACTTCAGCAGACTTTGATATATATATATATATATACGCGGGGACACTGGGGAGGTCAGAACCGGTTCGAGTCGGCTCTTAATCTCATTATCGAAATACTGCATTGTTGAACCTCGCCTCTTGGTGCAGTGCCGTCGACGATGGCCGCCTATATGTGTGTGTGTGTTACGTAGTGGAAACATTCCCACCTGTGATGATTGCTGGAAGGGTCAAACATCGCGCTGGAGAAAGAACTGTAATTGTCACTGGCCGTGTGTGGCCATAGCCAATTTACTGAAGAAGATGGTGATGCCGAGTGCGTATATGAATCAGCCTCAGCGTCAATGTCAACGAGGGCAACAAAAAAAATAACGAGACATGTAACATTGAACGCTTCGGATCGATTACTTTCATTTGGCTTGTTCTGTGTTTTTGTAAAAGGGAACATTTTCTTCAAACGCACGGACACACCACCAGATATATTCCTATCTCCAAGCACAAAAGTGGGCCTATTTAGTGCGCGGGGGGGGGTAAGGGGCGAGGCATAAGTTAAATCATCACTTTTCTTTTATGTATGTATGACTAATTATGTCTAATGAACGGACTCATGACCATTACAAAGCTGAAATGACTCACCACTTCAACAGTGATGGATGGGAAGAGACGAAGAAGTCCAACATTTCGACTCAGAGTCGAATGCACGCGGAACTTGTCGATAGACGATGGCACGACAACTGCCTTCCAATCAACATTGATCTTGATGCCTACAAATAGCCGGATAAAATTAGTCCATCCAATTAGAAATAGTCCTATAACTTCGCTGCATAGGACGTATGAAATGCAATACAATACATGGCTTATTAACGGAACTTAAGCAATTAGTTTTTTGCAACGCTCAAATTTGATCGATAGAGGGATGTTCTCAGCAGGTCGCGATACAACTCGAGCCAGCGGCCTCCAGCCTCTTCACTCAAGCCAGAGACAACTTAGGCCCACCGTTCGTCCAACCGTCACCCACGATCATTAATTACCCGCTGTTTATGACAGTTGTCGAAAGCAGTTGTACCGTGGACTGAGTTAAACGTTGGCTGTGATGTACTATAGTGGCAAGTTAATCTAGCAGAGAATATGTACGTTCCGCAGAAAACTGCTGCTTGGGCAGAAGAAGATTGTTCCGCAGAAAATACCCACCGATGGTTGCCAGAGGCGGCAGATTGGGGCTTCCGAACGCGTCCATGTTCGATGCCGAGTGCTTCGTCGTTCGGTTGCCTCTGAATAGTTTGTTGTTGAAGAGCAGCGTCACCTCGGGGATGATGTAGTTCCCGGCGATGATGAGGGCGTTGAGGAGGTTCTCGCGACCGTCGCTTCGCGGCTCGAACAGAGGAATCTGCGACCCCGTAATGATTACGCTCTTTCCGAGGTTCTCCAACATGAAGCTTAGTGCAGACGCCGTGTACGACATCGTATCTGTATGAGCGCGCATCAGGCACAAACAAACAGATGGCAAAAAACAACAATATGTGAACGAGTTAATGAGGATCTGGCGAATCTGAAGGAAGCCTACATGGGATTAACAAATAGATTTGGTTCAGCAAATTGTTACATTGTTCTATCTACTATAAAAAAAAATTTAAAAAAATGATAACAACAAGCACTTTCCATTGATACTTGTGAATATGATGATCATTTCGCAGTCAGCCACCATATCTTATCTTCGTACCGGTAGCTGCCGTTAACGCTTCAATAGGTGACGTCAAAAGATAGCCTCACAGGTTGAACAGATAACATGTAGTGAAAGGGGAAGCAGGAATTATGTAGGCGACGATATCGGGGGAAAAAAACCTCTATCGGCTGGCGTGAGCGATAACAAACGCGCATATCAGTGTCGGCGAAAAAATATAGCACTCCGTTGGCGCTGAGCCAACAAAGATTATTCTAGCTGATACGTTGACCTCGGATGATTGGCGGGATCAAGACACAGGAAAAAAAAAAACGGAGAACACCCAATGATAATGATAACGCATACGATGACACACTTACTGAATTCTAGGTCGGATCGATGCTCAGACGCGAAGTGTATCATAGTCAGTGCAAGACTCATAAATGCATCTTGATGATAGCTTGAGCTGGTACCGTTATTAATGGAATCCCTACAATGCTTATGTATTTAGCCAGCATGCAATGATTGATACTCGTCTCGAATTCAACCTACCGGTTCCGTGAAGGATGACAAAGCCGTCGAAGCTCATGTAGAAATGCTGGACATCTAGCGAGATTCTGATCCAGTCATCCATGGTCATGTTCGATGAATCAAGTAGTGGCTGGTACTCATAGACGGTGTACACAACGCGGAAGTTATCGCCTGTATCAGGCAGCACAAGTGGTGGACATTCGACGTTCGGGAACATCTTGTCAGCATATTCAGTGTCATGTAGCTGAGGATACGTTCGCAGTTTCTTCTCCATCATGGCAGGCTCGGGAGCGAGGACACCATTCTTGTTCTTGATCATTCCAATGGTGCCGCCGGAGTAGAGGACGAGCACCTTCGACTCTTTGGCATCACCGGGATTGCGCGGGCTGACCATGCAGTCGTCGTTGAGAATGAGCTTCTTGCGGATGTACGATGTGTCCAGTGACACCCGCTGATGTTGATGATTCGACCCGCAAACGCTCCCGTTCGAAGACACCGAGCTTAGACTCGATGGCGGATAATTACTGGCGTTTCCCGCCATTGTACTTGTACGTAAAACGTTTAGCAAAGAAGAACACACACACACACACAGAGAGCGCTATAGATTGAGATTCTTCGAGCTACGAGGTTGACTATGCTTTGGGAAGACCTCGTATACGAGTGTGGCCACTCAACGTCTCCAAGCAGAAGGAACGGAACGGAATGGTATACTTGACAGAATCCCGACTGCACGCGATTATTGCAACAGCTGTTGTTGTTGCTGCTGTCGTCTGATGATGATCCCTGATAGCGTTGATATGCACTCGTGTAACAAATGGCACACTCACTCACCACTGAGCACGTAGGTGTTGTCAGTTATCACTGTTCAGTTCTTCTGAATTGTTCGAATTACACAGATTGTTCTCCGATTGTAGTAACTCGCTGTTCGCGCGGTTCGAATTGTGGTGGCTGTTACTGCTGCTATTGCTGCTGCTGCTGCTAGATCGTTTGCTGAGGCTGGACTCGTTCGCCGAGCAGACGTAAATGGGGGTAAAATGAGCGATTGCAACACTCAAGGGCATAATCACAATAGGGCCGGGCACACCACCGACAATAGCAACAATGTGTTGTTGTAATAGTCGTTGACAAGTTGACTCGTGCCTGCCTCGCTGATCGTCAAGATCGTTGAACGAACTGGCGTTGAACTGACCGCACTGGCGGGATAAACTCTCAATCGGATGATCTCGAGATGGGTAAGAAGGTTGAATCTCTCTCACTCGCACCGGTAGAGATGTCGTACTCTTCACGGGGCGGGGGGCGGCGGGCGGGCGGCCTGGGGTATGTGGAGCTGGCTAGAAGGAACGTGGTGTTGAACGAAACTATCAATGTATCAGACACACGCAACAAGTGCGCGCTAATTAAAACGATGACGAAGAAGAATACTCAACGGAACCGTTGAATACACAGACAGGGCAGAATAACAGGCAGAGGTAGATTGTAGCGTACAAACGATTCAAGTGATTCTCTCCGCAAACAATAAATGGCGCGAAAAGAGAACTCTGAACTACGAGGATTCGATTTCGCAGAAGGGTTCGTGGTTGTCACTCGATCAGACGATGTTGCTCACAAGCTGGTTGGCGTTAGGCCTGCTAGCCACGGGTCGGAGCAGGGCTTTTGTATTCTCCGTCCGACCCGAACGGCTCGCCGCGCCTCGACCCGGGTGAGGCGGGCCCGTCGATATGGGAGAGGGAACCTGCACTACGGCCAAATGAAGAGAGGGTCAAGATGCAGTAGCAGCGGCAGCAGCAGCCGCTCGAGTGGCTTGCCAGAATGGCGCGGGCCGGCGATGATGATGATGATGCGGCTGTTGTCTATGGTGTGTGTATATATATATATATATATATATATATATATATATGCATGTGTGTGTGTATAGAATAATATAACGCTGTCGTCCGTTCTCGCACGGTGGGCGCCCCGGCCCTCGTGAAGGCTGGTGCAACATGTGAGCTAGATGCTTGACGCTGACAAAGGCAACCACTCATTGCTTTCTTTAGGCGTCCTCGAAAACCACCATAGAACGTAGTGAAAGCCGCTAATGCTTTTGCAAGTCGTGGTTTGTAGTCGTCGTCGTCGTCGCCCGGTCTGCATTGCTCTCGTTCAAGTTTAGCCACACTGTAAAACATATTGACGCTTAAACAGTTACCGGCTACCGGCGGCATATGCGCGGTGTGCACATGGCGTCATCTGAAACTCGAAGCTAATGATATTGTAGATATAGCTAATAGCTATACACTGAGAACTTTTTTTATTGCTAAAAGTCACATACGATACAAGGAAATAGAAGGAGTGTAATGTTGATCAGCACAGTACATACACACACTCTCATATATATATATATATATATATATATATATATATACATATATATATGGTGAAACAGCTCTGTATTGAATTTAGAGAGAAAGGTACGCGCCACTTTACGGGAGACTCGAATCCACTGCATCCAGTCATTTTTTTAGCCGCTCAAGCCACCTTGTTGAAATGCAAAATGATCGACCCGTCTGAATTAGTTCAATAGATGGATCCTGAGAGAAGCTTGTCTCAAATGTAAACCACATTTGACAGACGTAGCCATAGCCGAAGCACAGACAAAGGGTATTACCCATTTTCACAAAGGGAAACCTGGTACGAAAACCAGCCTTCTATGGAAAAGGTCAAAGCCGAAGCGGCTCTTCATGCGCGGATAGCTCATCGCCATTCCGCGCTAACGGGGAATACATACTTCATTCATACGGAGTAGGAAACGTTTCTAGATAAATAAATAAATAAATCATTGTTTCTGACCACTGCACAATTGCAACAGTAATCGTGTAAAATTAGAGGTTTGTTGCCAAACCTGCAGCAACCCTCAATCCCCGCCCTCGCGTTTTTAACGAAAGGTCGGGAGGTCAGTCGTTGAGTGGAACACCTTTTAAAGTAAGAACTAACATTTATGTTATGTCTAACGATGGGCGACAATTGTACCACATGTAAAAATAATTAATTAATAAATAAAATAAAAACAACTCGCGTTAACGTCGTCGTTGAGAAGAACCTCCTCATTATATCTATAACATACAAATAGAAGATACCACAAGAAGAAGGAGATCCCACCTTCCCAGTCTCCCCTAAGTACGTTCAAAATAGAAAATGCGTTGCCCCATTTTTTTAATGAGCAAAAGAACATTTTTTTTGCATTTTTGGCTTTTTTTTTGCATTTTTTGCATGGGCTCGGTTTCATATGCAAAGTTGTGTCGTAAGCCAAGTTTCTTTCGACGATTTCGCAGGTTGACTATTCGGTACCCGATTCGTTTCCGCCTTACCGCCGAATGACAAATCTGGACCATCGTCGTCGGTGGTCACTAACAAATCATCTGACTCCCACTCACTCACACTTCGACCAGCGGCCGAAGTGAAGTATGTGTTTATGTACTAGTCTGACAGAATGTTCAATTCGGTCATGATACGGCCGCACCCATGTTTTCTTGTTGGCGCCAACTATTGATACAAATTTCTGGAGCTGTGTTATCACTGTTTGCTTATCGGAGACCGATGACGTAAAACTCTTTCTCACATGATCGGAAGGGATATCCCGCTACGCCACCCAAGGGTAGCCCACCATAGATTACGCTTAGAAGAAACCGGGCAGGGTGTGATGAACGGGTGTTGAACGGCTAAAGATCACTCGAACGTTTATTGGTTTCAATAACCATTTCATATAATGGTAGTACACTTGCTGGCTACAACCAACATCGGTCAATGAACATGTGCAAAAAGCTGTTACGAAATTATAAAGTGCGATTGAATTTTCGAATTAATAAAACATCGTAAAATTGTAGGCGAATGTTCATCATATGTAAAGGTCAAGCTTCTAATTATTATTATTTTGTTCATTAATGGAACTGCAATTATTTCAATGCTTAAGTTCTCTTGTATGTCCTCATCATCACGACCCGGGACTCGAACCTGCGGTCTCTGGCCTTTTATAGCCAGACACTTAGGCACGGTCCAGGCCACGGCCCTGTATCTAGACACTTCGATAATTGTGGCAAATATATGGTATCGAAGAACTAGACTCACATTTCCAGCTAAATGTACAGCGAATCCTGTTGTTTCCGTACTGTATAGAACTATCTTTAGTATAATACATACTGCTCATGTTGAACATGACAACTCAATACAAAGATAGATTTGGTTGAAATAGTGGAACGGCAGTTCTTCACAACTCCCAAGCTCAATCGATGTCAGTTAGCAGGTCGCCGAATTCGAATCTCTGACGCCTCCGACGCCATTTACTTCAACCAGAGACAACTTAGCCACGGTTGAACCGTCCACCCACCGCGCTGACGGATTATGTATCTCAAATCGGTGAATAATCATGAAGAGAAAATAACTGGGTGAGAGAAGTCCCTTTAGAAAGTGAGCTGAAATATCTTATGACTTTTTCTGTTAGTGCAATATAGCGTAAGGTATAACGATTGGCAAACATATGACAGACACACACGTTTATTGTCACCCACCCGGCAGCTTACTTCATTTCGAATTTCGACATTGAATGTCTACATTGTCTAAATTCTCCTTTCGAGAGGTTTAAAGTCAGAGAATCGCCATTATGAGAACAACGGAAGCGAGCGCACAAGTTGATTTCGCCAAATACAATTCTCTGTGGTGTTGAGTCCAATAAACAATTACATATACCCTCGAAACATCTGTGCTGACTGTGAAAATATCGAGTATCAGAGAATAGACCATATTGGTAACAAAACGTTCTGTCGAGAGCAGAACTCTCAGCCGGCTGTCGTTTAATACTACCGGCCAGTCTGCTGATGCAATGCCAGCACATGCATTCAACAAGCAGTGCACCGCAGCCTACGGCGAACTGTCATCTGGCAATCGAAAAATGAGATATGAGCGACGACGACCCTGTTCGTGAACTTGGCAGGGATTATAGAACCTTGCGGAAAGGCTAGCTAACGACGAAGGACGTCGACCGAATATTCTAACTAGTTTTATAGTGGAAACGTGAAAAACAATAAATCAAACGAACGTGGAATGGGGGAAGTATATGACGACGTGTGGAAAAATAGAGAATTACAGTGCGTGGTCTACCTCAATGGCAGACCCTTTAATAAATCGATGAAGTTTTACCTTTACCTCAAGGAGAAGTCGATATCGATGTATCGCGGTGGCCCTAAATAACTGTCGCTGTTACGTATTGATCAACAATGTAAGAGAAGTCGAAGGTTGCAGGTTCGAGTCCAGCGA
The DNA here is from genome assembly GCA_019614645.1 of Stratiolaelaps scimitus. Taxonomy (NCBI): domain Eukaryota; kingdom Metazoa; phylum Arthropoda; class Arachnida; order Mesostigmata; family Laelapidae; genus Stratiolaelaps; species Stratiolaelaps scimitus. Next base: position 1,571,053 of record JABWDB010000037.1, read on the forward strand.
CGTGATGACATATATAAGAGAACTTAAAGTTTAGTAATAACCTGTAGTTGTTTTAATAAAACAACAAAATCTTCACCTTTACTAATCCGGATGTATAAATCTTTATTCAAAATAAAAAAAATATATGTATATATATATATGATGCAATCTCTGTACGTCCTGGGCATGCCACACAGCAATGGCCTACCCTTATAAGACAACTAGTTTATCTAATCCATGACCACCTCATCCCCCTAAATATTGCTCCGATCTTGTTGTACTCCTAACCGCGTCTACTGTAACAGCTATTAATGATTATATTTCTAAGATTCGATTTCTCTAACTATTACTACTAGTCACAACGATCGTAACGCTTCTTTAACAGGTTGATGTCTACCAATTTTGTACTAAATACTTTGCGCGCATGGTCAGCCGTGATCCGATTCCCCCGAGGCTTCGACCGTTGGCGGATGCCGCCCAGAGAACTGATGCAACATCGCGAAAGAAAACTGATCGGACATCGGACGCCAACTTTAGCCAGCCACTGACCGGCTGATGCAACTGCCTACCAGATCGGAACGCTCTGAACGGTCTGTGGGCTATAGGTGGGCAGCACGAATCGCCGGCTGGGCCAGCAGCAGCACCCGTACCTACATCAGACCAGATCTGGCCGCTGCCATTCACCGCTAGATTGGCGAGAGGGTAAAAAAATACTTTGCCGGCGCAGCAGAGCGTCGCTCTTGTGGAAGCAGCATTGGATGTAATTGTTGTATTTTTGTATATATATATATGCGGGAGTATGTGAATTAATGATGAATGTTTACCGGCTGGACGAGCTGATTGGACCACTCGCTCATCTATAATAAATGTATCGATCGATAGAGCAACAGCAGATTGTTACGTACTAACGTGTTTAGCTACGACGGGTGTGAGTGGACATCATTTAAGGCTGGCGGATTTGTTCATCTGCAAGACGTGAACCACAACTTAAACTATTATACTGCATTGCTGTGCACCTCTATGCAAGAATGCATGCATTCTCCTTGACTTCTTAAGAAAACCATCGGCGATTAACCAGAACGAAAATTATATATATGTATATACATATACAGTTCTTGATATAAACTTAAGGCACCAATATATTTGAACAAATCGTTAGAAGGAATACACATTTGAGGCATTTATTCTGCATCAGATTAATGTACGTGTCAAATAACAGACGTACCACAAAGCACAGCGGTGCAGCCTGCTACAATAGAATGTGTCATTTTTCAGGTGTGTAAAATGATAAGGCACCCTCAGTTATCGAGTGTTCTTGCAGAATTAATCCAGTTTGTGTTGAGCATTCAAGCTGTACTGTAGTCATGGGACAAGCTTCGAGCCTTACGGATGCAGAGAAAGCAGTTATTACTGCTTTACACCGAGCAGGAAGGACTCAGGCTGCAATTGGCAGAAGTCATCGCGTAGTGCAAAATTATTTACGCAGTCCGTCGACATATGATACTAATTAGTCTAAAGGACGTCCACGAAAGATCAACCAGCGAACTGCGATGCACATCGGTTGATTGGCCTCGAATTTGACCATACGTTGTGAAGCAATCAGGCAAGAGTTAAACCTTCAGGTTCATAGATTAGCAGTTTTAACGAGGACTATCAGAAGATGTCGACCAACAACCTACTACTGTTTAGGGGAAGATTTCATCGACTGCCAATTGTTTTCCAACAAGATAACGCTTCGATTCACGCCAGCGCTAGTACACGTGCGTGGTTAGGACTGCATGATATTGAAACCCTAGAGTGGCCAGCATGTTCTCCTGATCTCAACCCGATGGAGATCACCAGGCACGGTGGTCGACACTCTAGCACCTTCTTATTTCAACCACTGTGCAACCACCCCCGGTTACGCGTGAGGAGCGGGCCAAGCTACAGAAGTACGCCGCACTTCAGCCAACCAACCCTTTTCCCCCCTTGCTTTTGAAACCTTAGGCGGGCACGGCCCCCTGACTGCGAACTTCCTCGAAGGGGTCTACCATAGGCTGGTCCGCGCCACCGGGGACAAGTACACAGGATCTTTCCTTCTGCAACGCCTGTCCTTCGCTGTGAGACAGAGAGGCAATGTCATCGCCTTCCTCGGGACACTGACCTGGCCCCGGTCCCCAACGAACCTTCCCTACCACAGATAATTCCTACTTATTGTAAGTTTGAATAAATAGTCCTGGCGGTCAACTTATTCCCAAACATCCTTGATAGGGCGAATGTCTGGGCCCTGCGAGGGGGTATACACATTTTCGTACAGAGATACGATGTCTGTGAATGAACTGCTCAGTCCAAGCTGAACCGTTATTCAGGCTCATTGTCCTGCTGAAAGATTTGATTACGAGGCGCTCCAGCGCCGTCTCATAAATTGAATTAACTCTGGACGCAGAAAACTCTGAACTCATCCTGGAGTCGAGGAAGTGACGACAAGACTTGGAGCTCTCTCGAAAATATCCCCAGATCATCAACGATCTTCTCCCACGCCTAACAGCGGGTATAGGACACTTACGTCTGAACGCTTCAACTTCTCTTGTTCATCTATCCGTATATTTGTACTCTAAGTTGGATTGACCTAAGACTTTCGGGCTGACCCTCATCCAACATTTAATTTCCACGGTACTGTTTTTTAGCATTGCTTCGTACCATGTGGCGTCGAATTCTAACCCGCCGGGTCAGACGATGCTTTCGCAGAACGCGAGGGGCTTGTCCTCATGGTCTTGAGCGAATTTGAGTCTGACAGCCTGATTTACCTCACTTACGAGAGCGTTCCCGCGCACAACATGGCCATGCAATGACGTATTCCGGAGTCAGCGGCGTATGGTCGACTCGGTCATGCACCCACTCATGGATTCATTCAAGCTGTTGACTTATCGTGAGTACTGAAACGTGTCGGTTGTTCACAGCCATACTCACGATAGAGGTGTCTTCCATCTAATTGGGCACCTCGTCCACAATGTGCATGACGTGCTTTTTTGAATATCAACTTGTCTGAACAATAAACAAACGTACGTGAAAAGTCACCCCCCACTTCACGCAGACGAGTTTCCAATGTAGTCTCAGCGTCATGGCCTTGCTTGAGTGCTCGGCCAACAAAATCACTAAGGCGCCAGTTGGCCATCACATCATAAGATCTTAGTTCGGTGGTCTATCGGTGTATTCCTGCTAGAAACGATCGTGATCGACGAAGATTACCACAATAGTGGTGCAAAATATTAAAACGTACTCATATAGTCAATACATTTCACTACTTAAACGTAGTTCACTACTTAAACGAAGTGGACTACTAACGGCAGTGCGCCGGCTCCTACGCAGAGATCGAATCTCGACCGAGGATCGTTTTAGTAGGCTTTCGGCATTGCTTCATCAGACAACACCCCCTTAAACGCAATTGTGTAACGGTGGGAATCGAACCCGGTTGGTGTGCATCTACGTCCATCTCCTACGATTGCAAGGTAGGCGCTCATGGATGCACCTCCCAGGACACCGGGGGCCTCGACATCAGAGCGAACCTGTCGACTTCGACCTATCCAAATCGAAGATTGATGGCTGCCCAGCAAAACGATCAGCGGAAATGGAATGAGTATAGCTTCGGCCATCAGTATCTGGCGCATAGAAAATGGCCCCGTTGGAAATTATTTCGAAATTCGATTTTTTCCGCGCCAAATACTACCGTAATTCGACCAAAGCTGGAAGAGATATGCCCCTGAGAGTGCAACAAAATAGTTTAGCATTATTGAATCAAACCATACAGGGTATACACTATTAGAGAGTTCGGCAACAGCTTCCACACCTGCACTGTACCTATTCGCGATTGAGGAAGTCATTTCAATGTTGGTAACGCCACCCGAACAGTGGTGGAAGCGCTGTGTCATCGTGGAATTGACGGTCACTATGCGGAATATTATGCCACCCTGGTGACCCGTCCGGGATGCTGGCAAATCTTTCGCTACGCAAAAAATATATGTCTTTTTAAGTAGCGCATTCCGTGACGCCCAACTGTCTAGGACATCCCATAAAGACCGGATGTTGATTCGTACAGGAAATTTTATTGCCGTTTCGTCGTTGCAGTGTTGTCTAAAATCCTCATCCAAAGGTCGCTTACCCCTTCGTGTTCCAGAATGAGATACAGGACAGTTGGATTCAATCCCGGGTGAGTGCATCGTTGGGCATATTGTTAACTAGAGTCTCACATACTTACGCAGGCCAGATGCTTAGCACACGTTTTCTTAAACAGGCAGAGAACAGTCAGAAGCTCACGCCAAGGATCCAATTAATTAATCAGTGTTAAAAAACCAAAAAGGTTGTGAATGTATACGAAATTACAGTACAAGCATAACGCATCTCGAAGTAGCAAAGGACTCAACCAAGTCTGGGCTGAAATCAAATCCAAGTGATATGTTTCCCAATAAAACATAAAAAAAAACAAAGTACCAGGCATAACATTTGTCTAACCCCAAACAGGTTTGAAAAACCCCAAACAGCGATATAATGAAAATGGCAGCAACATCATGATCACCACTAATTAATATTTTCTTTAATAATTGACATATACATATAAGAAAAATAATGAAATATTTAAAAAAATTCTATCTATGGAATATACCGGTAATTTAAGCAACTCAGCATCTCAGCATGATACTTTAGCGATAGACAAGGCATGCATCTGATACCGAAGCTGCCGTGATATACAATGTTGATTGTGAAATTTCATTGCGAAACGGAGGCAACATACTGACTGGTTGAACTCGTTGAAGACAAATTATCTCATAATTAATAACAACAACATCAACATTAGCTGCGAACGCCATTGGCAAGCGTCCCGATGCTCCCGATTCGAATTTCTCAATGGTTGACTACATAGGAGAGAGATTATCACAATGATTTGCGCGTACACCAGAACTTTTCATATTACCGATGCGAACTTCGGCTTGGAACCGAAAGCGAACGCTGACTAAAAACAATCTAGTCACCTTGTCGTGGAACGTCCCTCCACAAAGTACAATATATCTATCGATTTTATTTGTCTCCCGTCTCTTGCCTCAATAAATACAAATAAACCAAGTGATGACAAGCGTCAGCGGGCGTTGAGTCTCAGCGCGCCGACGCAACCACCTCCAACGAAATCTCGGCCCGACCCAAGCGACGATTCGCTGCCTAGGCTAACCCCCATGGTATAACAAGCTCACTTGCACTTTAGCAGTGCGATGAACAAGCGTGTAAAGCAAGTTTCATCCACGAAGCACAAACAGAGAGCGAGAGCGATGCCGGCACGTAGACAACGTGACGCTCACAACGGCCACCGAGAACGGGCGCGCATCGTACGTACGATGCGCGCTACCGTCGGCGTCGGCAGGGCCTGCCGCGGTAAGCGGTGTCGTTTTCAATTACGTTCGTCACCGTCAGGATCAGAAGGGAGAAGGCGCTCGCTAGCTCGATCGCCTGCCGGCCCGCGCGCGTGAACCAACATCGCATCGGCTTCTACGAGTGCTGCTGCCGTTGTAGCTACCAGTAGCCTGTGCGTATCTGTGTATGAGAGCGTGAATAAGAAGTGGTCGTCGTGTTGATTCTGATGTTGGTGATGATGGTGGCTGCAGCGTTCACACAAACGGCGTGGCGTTGTAGTGAACTACTGCTGCTGCTGCTACTGGGACGGTAGTGGCGACGGCAGCAGCTGTCATGGAGCTCAATAGTTTTTCCACTTTGCGACAAGGCTCGATAAACACACACACATATATATATATATATATATATATATATATATATATACACATTCGTACAACGAGCGTATTGCAGATAGATGGGCCACTTACAACAACGATGAAGTGGACAGATGATAAGAACGCATGGAGCTGGAAGGCAACGCTAAAATAACGACCCGCGTCGCCGCCGAAGGAGCCGATCACGGGGAGGCACCTACGGTGTGGCGCCCACCCACATCGTGTGCGGTAGCCGCAGCAGCAGCAGCAGTAACAGAGGAGAGTACAGTAAAAAGAAAAAAACGAGGTTGGGGAATCCGCACAGTGACGTCGACATCATCAGTGGTGATGGTGGCGGCGGCGGTGGTGGCCAATGGGTATCGTTACCCAAACGCTCGTAATCCACGCGTTTGCTCTTTGGTAAATTGGCGACTGCAATTCGTTCGTTCGTTCGAAGGATCGCTCGTACTGGATCGTCGATGAAGGGGGTTTGCTGATCGCCGTAAACCGCCAGGCGATTGCCGACGACATAATGGTAACGATGACAAACTGATGATTAAGAGCGGAACGGACGCAGCAACGGACTGAGGGATGGATGGAGAGAGAGACGCAGGTGGGCGGAATCCCCTCCTACCCAAGTCAAACAACATTGTACATATATATTTCCTTTACTGCCGATGTTGTCGTTGTTGTTGTTGTTGATGTTGTCCTTGTCCTCGTCGTCGTTATTGTTGTTGTTGTTTCTCCCCTTAGCGCTAGGTTGATGATGATGATGATGATGATGTGGATGAATAATCAGATTCCATGGTAAGAACAACAGCTACAACAACAACAATAGTAGTAGTTGTTGTTCTTGTAGTCGAAGCAACTAGTAGCTGTGTTGTTGTAGGTGCTGTTACTGGTTGGCGGGTGGCGTTTGACGGCTTAGAAACGAAACACGGAGAATGCCTAAGGGCGTACGACAGCGGCGGCAGCGGCGGCAGCAATGACGGCGACGTCATGCGCGCGACGTAAGCGCGTTTGTGTCGCTACTTTGAAGTCGTAGTGTCTATCTCCTCGGCTGAATTGCTGTGTTTTCGCCTGGATGAAATGGATTCATTGGCTGTAAACTTTATGGGAGAACCACTGAACACGAGGGAAATGAATAACATGATCTAAATCTCTTTAGAAATCGGTATCGTGCTTGAGGTATTCGTTTTATGCGAGTCACAGATGGATTATTAGTTAGTATATACTATAACTGTTATTATGATTGTGATTTTTTTGCTGATAGAATCTCAATGCAAATAACGTTTACTAGCTGGGCAATATTCGTTACAACATTACTGTTGTAGTGGCATAGCAGTCTAATTAATACATAACAATAGACGGGTTATTATACATAACAATACGCAGTCGCGCCTGAAGTGAGTGTAAAACATCAATATCAACATATGTAACTTGTAAGCTATACGACACAGAGAAGTCTGCATGTGAATACCGCATCGATTTATATGCACCCAGTGGGATTCGAACCGGAGACCCTGTAGTTTCAAGTCTCCGGCGATACCCCTATGCCATCCGTCCCGGTGGATAAAAATTATTATTAGGTAATTAAGTAGTAAAATCACTACGGAAAAATGCTGCCATACGATATAGGCTATATATAATATTTCTCTTTAGCTCATTTATAAATAGGAGAACAGTTTCTACATATCGATGACAAAATATCGAATACAATAAATATGCTCAATTCGCGCAGGTTTTACCCTCGACAAAAATCGGTGCATGCAATTATAAACGTTTGATTTTATAAGTTGAAAACTTCTAACGACCTAATTTCCAAAACATTGATATAGCCTTTCTGAGCTACTGTAATCATAGATCCGGGACATAAAAACTCCCGCGGCGTGACATATAAGCGAGCTTAAGCATTGTGAAATTGCAGCTCCTTTAATGAACCAATAAAGCTTTACCTTTACCCGTGTGAGGAAGCGGTATTTATATATGTATATATATATATATATATAAGAAAGGAAAGATCATGATTAGCTGTTTTTCTTTCGTGAAGCACGTTAACGAAATACACCATTTTATTATAATATATATATATATTTTATTTTTTTTTATGAGGAAAGACGGAAATATCTACTTCGCTTTCCCCACGCCTCCGCCAAGTGGGAGGGAGCCCCCTGGAAAACCGCCGCAATCCGGCATACCCTCACGGAGGCCCTTGATATATATATATATATATATATATGGCAGCACGTCGTTTGAGTTCCGTTGTCGTAAGTTTATTTCTGACGTTGATCTGATTGAGGGAAAAACCAGGGGACGGTTGATTCATCCAACAACATATATTCAATGTTTATCTTCACTTTTTTGGGTCAGATACGTTCGTCTAAGATGATTTCTTTCGTTATCAATTCAATGCAAATCCCCAAAGACTATCCATGTGTACCTCAGTATTTGCTTCACATTACTTCAGGTCACAGGTGTCACTTTACGAATGGTTTTAGTTATAACCGTATATGGTAAGGCGTATATATATATGAAATCGAACTTTTTGACTTCCAGTTACCGATATTCGAACGCGATCGTTATGAAATGGTTAATTATAAGGCGCCCCAGAAAGTCTTTTCCGGTTTTGCTATTTCAAACTTTGGCGCTATGAGAGCGACAGCGGCGGCGGTGTGTGGGCGCGAAGAAAAACTCTTGTGAGTAGATGTTTCGGAGGAAAATGAAAAAAAAAACCGTTATTGAACGATTAGATAATCCCTATTAACATTATCCCATGTGGATATCCGGAGGAACGTGTCGAAATCATTATCCCCTTTGATAACGAGCATATCGAGCTGGAACTATGTAACAACGCTGCCGCAGTCTGGTGAGGTGGGGTGCGGGGAAAGAGGCTTTTCCAACAATAGTCCATCTGCTGCAGCTGGGTCAGCTACGGCTGATGATTATGATGATAATCTCATATATCTGGATCTATTTTCACAGAATACTGTCACCAACCCTTAAATAGCAGACACGCTTGGCTTCCAACCTCTTCAGGCTGTTCAGGCTGACCACTTGCACATAGACTCCCGAAAAGTTGCATGTCACATAATGCCGCTACTTCGGCTCTAAAAATGTAGAGGGAAAGGTTCTATTGGTTCATTAAGGCAACTTAAGCAGTTTTACAATGCTTAATTAAGTTCTCTTATATGTCCTCATCAGGTAAAGGTAAAGCTTAAATTGGTTTATTATCTTCTTATTATATTATTTTTATCTTATTTTTTAATACAAGAACCTAAGCGTTGTAATATTTCGCAGTTCCGTCAATAAAGAACTAATTGAAATGAGAAGAAGCTGCAATTTCACAATTCTTAAGCAATCTTATATGGGTCGCCGGACAACTCGATCCTGCGGTCTCCGCCTTTTACAGCCAAAGACAACTTAGCCACCCACCGTCCAAGTCACCGCGCTGACACGACATTAAACCACGATGTCAATTTGCGCAAGAGGGGGCCTGATAGACTCTACTAATCTGTTCTCCAGTAGGAAATGCTTCGAATATCTCTTTCGAAGTAATTGTGTCACTAATTGTTTGGAGACACATTGAAATGTAGTCAACGACAATTACTTGGAAGCGACCCCAAGTCTACCAACAAATAACACAAACACTTTCACTCAGCAAACGCTAGAGGAGAGCTGCCTGTGTGAGGTGTCGCAAAACGAAGGATTCAGTTATTTATGTCTCGAGACGGCATTTGAGAACAACGGGACTGAAAGAGAAAGTGGCGATATACATATTTCTCGATGAAATACCCGGACGAAGCAGCTTCTCGAATTTAACTGTTGGAAATGAGCAGGCGAAAATTGCGATAGAAATTAAATACATGAATTTCATTAGAAAGTGTATTGAGATTGTTATACCACGGCAGAAGTATACGCAGAGCCAATTACCCGTGCCCTATTAATCGATATTTTAAAGGTTTGATTATTTTTTATACTGTATGAACTTGAATAGGTTTAACATGACTGCGTCATCTTAAACCTATTCAGGTTGTAACCCGTCCTGTTGAACATCGTCAACAGTTCCATAACGGGGGGGGCGGCTATGGTGTTGGCATGCATTAGCATGCCAACACCCCCCTTTAAAAAAAAAAATAATAATAAGGTTGTAACCCGTCCAAAGTATTACAAAACAACGATTTTCTTTAAAACTCTTCTATTGATCATCAAATGTACCCAGACATACTTATATAAAACGTATACTATGTATATGTCATTCCAACACAAACGAGCGAACTCCAACCATGGAATGACTATTCGCCTCTGTTTCAGGGACCCTGGCAATCTCTACATTTATTGATACAAATTATCCTATGTAATACATGAGACCCGCTATTCGGTATCTTTTATTGGATACGGTCAGCTGCTGCCGTCCCCGAGACCACCACCACCACCAGAACACTACAGCGGGCTTTAAAACCTCTCTCCTCTTGCTTCGTTCGCCGTCATTATTCGAGCGGGATTCATATCTCACGTCGACATTCTGCCATCGACACCGAGTCTTTGCTCTTCTTTTTTGTCATACGTTTGATATCTAATCTCTTCGTCTCGAACTGTAGCACATAGTCAGTCATTACCTTGCATCAGTTCTCTCTCTCTCTCTCTCTTTCTCGATTTTATTCAGAGCAGCAACAGTAGCAGTTGCAGCAGACCGCCTTTGGCACAAGCTCGCTAGAACAATACATATATATATATAGATATGTATATATAGTAGAATAGAACCGTCCACCAGCTGTAATTGATTGCATCATTCATGTAAGATGGCGCCGTCAGCGAGATGTTTAACAGGGAGAGAACGAGTACACGAGCGGCTGGGAGATCTCACGCACGAGATGATACACCACTCATTTCCGTTTGTTACTTTACTTCTTCTTTGTGTTTTTTTTTGTTCAGTTGGCAAAGACAGTGACCAGCGGAAACTAGTGTACACGATGGAGCCAGCGGGCGGTCGGCGGGCACCAAAGGCTGACTGATTATCATTTTCGTCATCTTATCATCGCCGTGAGATCGACCACTGATATGTGTACGAGTGTCGGTAGATCCGTTGCCATTGGGTAGACCTTCCAGTACACGGTCAGGCGAGCGATACACATAGGGTATATACATGCAAGAGGTCATGATCTTTCATGCTGGCGTCAATTTGCTTGTTCGAATCATCGTTGCGATTGTGGTACCATGACTGTGCGAAAATAAGGTTCAAGGAATTGCAGAAAGTCGATGTCAGGTGACTGGTGGCTCGAAAGGCTCCATCATGAGGATAGGGCGCAGGACTCGAAACCGACCACGAGGAGATATGTGGGTTCAATTCCCAGTTGAGACCCATAGATTTTTCTAATTTTTTTGTTCTTAGAATCCGCTTCGTCCAGCGCGTACCTCGGCGGTTCACTCCTTATCCATAATTTATTCGTATATAATGGCGCTCGTCGTGCGGCAAACCTTTCGCGAGAAGTATATGTCCTAAGGAGTGTCAGTCCTCGCAAAAAAAAATTATATTATATAGATTATTTACTAACATAGCATACTCCACATTTCCCAGAATTTTTATGAGATGGCCCTACAATATTCGGTACTTTTGACTAACAAACGGTCACTACAAGATAGTCGCCGCTTCCAGCGGCACAAGGACCCTTTGTGGCAGAAACCAGCTGGGCTTGTCCCCAAGATTTTGCCTGTTTATTCCGCTTCAGTGCAAAACTTCAACCACTATTGGCAGTCATTCTGACGCTTTGGAAGCAGCGTGAAGGCAGTCTTATCTACGGTTATTGTCCTTAAGATACAAACACGTATGGTTGCACCTTGGTCGCAGGGCATTGTGTCGAGAGTACGTCCTCGTTATGCACCGGTTCACACCTAACTGTCGGGTCGAAGGGTAAAAGTGTTGGTCCGTGATCTGCGATCCAGTATAGATACTGTTCGAAATATCTGCCTGAAATGAGGCCTCCTTCATAACGCTTCTCAGTACGAGAATTCCCTATGTAAATAACCGGTACTACCCTTCTGCACATCACACATGGTCTCTCTTAATGGCCCACAAAACCTATGAGGTGACATATATATATATATATATATATATATATACATATATATATATATATATATATATCTGAGTTCAGCACTCCCCTTAGCGCCGAAGTGATGCATGGAAGGTATCTTGATTATATCCGTATACTGGTCGCCCTGTTCATTCCACGGTATAGTTTGCGGGTTTAACCTCAGCCAAAATGGCAAAAATATATAAATACCCCTTTGAGAATATCCTTTAAGCTGACTTTCAGCTCCCCCATGTGACAGGCCTCGGATCTGAACCTCTAGGTATTATCACTGCGAGGCCGTGTCGGGGCCACTTTTACTTTATTTTTCAACTATAACCTGCCTGGCAAGAATCGATAGATAAATCTGTATATTAAACAAATTACGTAGGATACTTTTTTTTGAGAGGAGGACATTTTTTCACATACGATACCACTGTCTCTAAACTCGACCCACTAACTGTTGTCAGAGACACCAGATAAATATAATACATCCATATTTCTGCAAACAAGTGTCTGGATGAAGGCATTTCTCTGCCTGTGAAACACATGTTTTCCATACGATGAAGGCGTACCTACCCTTCGCATATCCATCCCAAGTCGAAGGTCCAGGCTGAATGGCCTGTATGCCTTCCTCTCATCTGGGGTGAGCGGATTGATGAGCATACGGATTTAATCGAGCACCTTTGCTACACTGTTTCGCCATATCAACCTTTTTACTTTTTTTTTTACCGAGAACTTAAGCATATGTATGTATATTGCAGTTCAGAGAATAAACATTTGATTATGATATGATGATATGATGATATATGAGCAAGTTACTAAAGAGAGAATCAATTGTGACCAATTTACGCTGGCAATGTATACTATACATATTATACATATAGCATCGTAGCGTTCTTTATGGAAGTTATCTTAACGAAGGTCAGCTATTATATTTGCTTGCGTTTTTTGCACTGACAGTTTAGCCGTAGGTTTGGCGACTAATTAAGAGAAAGAGAGAGGAGAGATCATGCTTGATTCATAAGTTTGTGTCTATCTGGCTACGAGGTCGGAGGTTGGTAATTAAGGACAGATTGACGTCCACACAACTTGTACAGATGATAAGGCATGACCGGGCACTTATTCTACATAGAAAAGAGGAAATTTTGTTGTATTGAATAGAACAAGTTTAGTTCATTGGATACAATAAGAAATGAAGCAGTTGGGGACAGGGTATCAGGACCGGGGTCGTCATAATCACGAGGCAGGCGAGGGCTTCTTTGTTCCACAACGACGGAGACGCTTCATTGGATTTATTTCGGTATTTTCAAGACCTTGGACAAAGACAATCACGGCATACGAATTCGCAAAATCGGTTGACTAACAATAGGCAGAAAAAATACTATGAACTGACGATCGGCCTACCTTTGTGTGAAAGTCAACTCTGAGATTAATTAACGAATTTTCTAGCCCATTAGGTGTTTCACAAGGCTCAAGTCCTGGGCCATTGTTGCTTCGCTTATACAAGGTGCTATTTTTGGTTTATTAGACGAACGGCATAAATACACATGTTCACTACATGTACATAAATACACGCATAGAACAGCGACGAAAATCAGACTAAATGATAGTGATAACAATGAAACAACTATCATAAAATTGTGACAGTGTGGAATGGCTGTGAGTTGAACGCGATATCATACACATAATTGATATAATAATACACAACAGTTATGTTGATAATAACTGATATCAATGATAACGGATAATGTTGATAAGCACTGGTATCAATAATAACTAATAATGACCCACAGAAATGCATCACAAGGCCATCAGGGGCTCGACTTCTGAATTGAACTGAATGTATAATAATTTACGGCACTATTTATTTGCTTATGATTCAAAAGCTTTCCAATACGAGAAAAAAAACAGACAAACAACACACGGCTACATAATGAATTGAAAGAACAACTAAAGATTAGCACTTTGGTAGATCTGTCATTTCGCAACGCGGTGGCGTGGACGGCCAAGTCTCTGACTTTGAGAAGCCGGAGGTCGCAGGTTCGAATCCCACTGCCGGATGATGAGTACATTATATGAAAAGAACTTGAACTGCATTGTAGCAATTGCAGTTCCTTTAATAATAAACCAATAAAGCTTCACCTTCACTAATGACAAATGCGTTTCGCCATCTGCCTGAACTGTTCAAGTTCAACGGAAATTGTGAGCAAAGAGAATTTGCAGTGTCTCACCCACCCAAAAGTGACTGGGCAGACTTTCACCATTAAACATATAAGAATGGAGTAATGACAGGTTAAATTGTAACAAATTGTACTAATGACAGGTTAAACTCAGTGCATTTTTCGCTAAAAAGTTACCCTAGAGCTAGCTATAACAAGTGACAATCTTTAAACGAGAGGCGATGATTGGTTTTATGACGAAGCTTATTTTGTTTTGCCGAAGTTTAAATTCAGTCGACCCTGAGTCTGTGGTCACATCTATGCAGATGTCATCCATTGATCTCTAATATCTGTAGTGAATGGATCGAACGCGGTGGCTGAGATCGCTCGTACCCTTAAATATCATTGCGATATGATCATTCGCGAATGTTCCCGGAATGTCGGTACCCACAAACAATATATATATATATATATATATATATATATATATATATATATATATATATATATAATCGTGGCTAGAAATATAGAAAATGTAGCTTAAAATAGTTCCACTCCAATGGAGAAAGGCGGAACCTTACAACTAAAGGACTCAACGCTCACCGGGTTTTGCCACTAATCAGAATTGGCCTAGTCATTGTATGAGAAAGTGGCGATACTTTCATTGCAGCATGCTTATGCAAGCATGTGACCTCATAACGCGTAACTCCTATGTGGGTCTATTATTGTCCATTATAGCAAAATATATCCGCAGCAAATTCCACTATGAAACCATGAAAGGGTTTGGCTACTCATTCTCAAAGATTGCTGATGAAATAGATGCAATCTATGATTGAATCACAATAGTACGACTGATGCGAACGATAGCGAGTTACGCGATAATATGCGATGGTGTTTGGACAGATTTGATATGGAACAGGAAGAATGAGAACTGAGCTTATGCAACCCAACAATAGTTCGAAGATAACATGGAAGAAAATTCACGTGGTTCAGCGTGAATAGTGTCGTCTGTCGTCTGACGATGGTGGCCAACCCCGATGCGCCCACTCCCCTGAACGTTCAATATCCCAAAGACAAGTTAGCCGCTTATTCAGTTACGAGCGGTGGTGATCTGTAGCAACGGCAGGTTGGGGTCACTCGATCAACTTCTTTAGCAGAAATATTGCTAGAGACAGGCGTCGACTTCTGAAGTCAGATCACAACACCATCATCATACGTTGATTTGATCTTTCTATGCATTTCACACTTTTGTGGCAGACCGGCGTTTTATCAATGACGTTTTATAATGAACAGCAGCAGCGCAGCATCACCAGAGAGGGGAGAAAATCATGGGAGAGGCTGCCGTCTGAACTCTGCCTGAATAAAATTATGCTATTTTATTTATTTTGCTATTTTATTTCGATGAAATAATGATTAATATGAAAATATACTTGTGTTATTGCCAAACTTGTCCTTCGTATTCATGTACATCGAGGGTACTAGTTCATTAAATATTATTCAGGCGAATAATTATTCTGCTCTTGGTACTCGTAGAGATATGAGATAAGAAGTGAATTGAGTATTTGGCTTCAAGCAAAATAGATTAAAATTTTTTTGTTAGCTGGCTCTCAGCTGTCACATAACAGGGGAACAACTTCCCCTGTTATGTGACAATGTCTCGGAATAACGTTGATAATCACTTCAAGAGCCAAATGTGGGCTACCTTTACTATTTTGTATACTTTCCCAGCCGTTCTGGACTCCCGGACCTGACAAGGAACTCATCGTATCTGGCAAGAATCCACAGATTAAGAAATGCAAAGATTCCCCACAGCGTTTAACCGCAGAATTCGAATCTGAACCCATATCCCTCCCCCGGTCTAGCGGTCTAAGACGCTCTCCCACCACTGGAACATCTAGGGGGAACAAATCGATTGATTTCCAGGTTCCTTACACATCTACTACTGGACGCTTTCGAATACTAGCTAACAGTCTGAATCGAGTGTAGACGATGCGCTCACAGCCGATCTTCGAGTGATCCTACGTAGTGATCCTATTTGTGACAAGCATGTACATAAATATAGCAACAACAACATTAGTAGCAGCAGCAGGAACAACAACAATAACAAACAACAAGCTTGATGACTATTCGTATCTGACCTCCGACGTCTCAAGCGGGAAAGGATGTTTCGCTGATGACAGTGTCAGCTCAAGTATTGTCTATCGGCGGAAAGCACCGGATTGATCCAAAGGCTCGACTCAATTAGCAGTGGCGAATTCTACGAAATTAAGACCAGCCTCTCTCCGCTTGGATAGATCTCCTCTCGGCCGATGTTAATTACATTAGAGTCTACGACGATAGATCGTGATTGCTAAGTGGACGGGGCTGGGACAGATGCATCCTCACAGTGCATATTTCACTGGGAAAAGCGGCCAGACTAAACGCAAATATATATATGGTAGGCAATCAGAGATAATTTCCATGTTCTAAAGGACAGTTAACTTCGTCAACAGTCGCAGCCTGAATTCCCCGCCTTTTCCCTTCATTGAGTGACTCAGAAGCTCAGGATCACATGTCCCAGAACTGCGAGCACCAGATATGTGTCGATTCAGACGTCGTTCGTGGACAACAAACAAATCGATTAGACGTTTGGTTATTTCGTATCGATAAACACAGAACCGACCATTGAATCACTCGTCCATCCGAGTTGAGTTGACTACGAACATCTGAAATTACATCAGATTAGATAGAATGTTACATCGGATTTGAGTTGCTATCAACAGCCACGCCAACACTAAGAGGGTAACAGGGCTAGAGAAATTCGCCCTTAATAATGGAGATGGCGCAATGTCCGTCTGGGTAATTAGACGCCTTCGTCAGCCCTTCGACACTCATTAAATCATATTTTTTTGTGCATTTTTCTAATTCTCTATGACCGATAACAGCATGAGCGTGCCATGGGGAACTGGCTGCCAAAAATCGCCATTCACTCAGTAGTAGGAATCAGCATAATAAAGTTGCCTCAGGCTGAATGCTACAGAGGTTTTCGCTTCGTCAGCGCTTTTTTTTATATATAATCAACATTGTTGATAGCTCTGTCAAAATATCTTATAACATGAGTAATTTATATAGATCTATCCAGCGGCAATATGACTCTTATCCACCATGCTGATCATGCGGTCGAGGAGAGGTTTTGCCTTTGCTTGAAGTACGCACCCAATGGCTAGACCTAATAGTTCTATGTGACTATGTTTACGGTATACCCATATCTGTATCTATACTACTGTGTAGTTGAAAGACCACTCTCAACCCTTCTTAATTATAAGCTAAAGGAGAACTTTCTGAAGTAATAATATAACTATTTTTGTTACTTCGACATTACGCGCTGACACCCTCTTACCTGCGTTATGGGCAACTTTCTTTTGCTAGTAATTACTATCCATTTTATTTTTTTCTCATTCTTTATTTATTTTTTTTTATTTAAAGTTATATTTTTATGTTTTTCGACGTAGTTTAATTATCAAATCGCCGATGTCGCTACCTTCAAGGATTCCTTTGCGAGTACGTTGACTCGGGCTCGCTCTATCAGAGCGACCAAACTACGGTCCTACAGTCGAAAGGATTCGTAGTGAATATAAAGGACACGAACCCTCAGCGAGTGCGGGTTTCGGCGATACTCGACTTTCATGCGAACCACGACAAGTTCAGATCTTCTCCTTCTAACAGGCGGCGTTGATCAGCTCACTAACGGTTGGGTCATTTATATTGACCAGCCCTCTGTGTAATTGCTTCCAAAACTTCTTTTTTGTCTCGCGAACCCGCCAAAAGCAGTGTTATAATCTCTTACAAGTCCCTTACGAGACAACAATGCCATTGAACTTTAGTTACCGTGTACGTCTCTTACTAACCGTGGCGTCACTAATTAACTTCACTGAAACAAGCAACTTGTACGTGAAGCACAAACTGGCTACGATATCGCGAATCATGTAGAGGGGGGGGATCGAACCCGTGCGTCCGCGCACCTACGTCCGTCTCCTACATCTAAGGTAGGGTAGGCAGACACGAATGCACCCCTCCAGGCTAACCGGTGTCTCGACGTTATTCAATAGCCTATCGCATTTCAATTGGAGTCGGAAGATCCGAGCGACCATGTATCGCTCTATCTTCTCTCTTGCACTCACTACTGCTCACACCCATTAATCGATCTTCCATCAGCTTAAAGACCAATCTTCTTAAACAATCCTCTCTTCCTCGCTCTATTTGAGGAAGTCCTTATTTCGAGAGGCCTCATCTTCATCTGAGCTGTATACGTTCGCTTGAACGGGTCGACAACAGAGGCCAACTATGAGGCCAACAAAAAGTAATTTCTATTTCTAGGATACAAAATCCTAGAAATAGAAATTACTTTCAGGATAGGAGAGAGGACATTTCACAATTATTCAGGAACAACCAAAAATTTCAACACTTGCAATTGCAAGCATACATTCAAAATAGAGAGCAAATTGATCCATTACTCCGCAGATATTTAGAATTAGGACATCACAGGGATGGATGCGTTTCATAAAAGCATGAGACCAGATGAAATCTCCGGGATTACGATCTCGTTCAGAATGGATACAGATGTATGAACGAACTGCACGTACGCTAACATCATAACATTATGAGGCGCTAACGATATACAATAAATTGCTAAGATGTTTAAGATCGATCGATTCGATCGATTTTCGTTACTATAAAGGACAGCGCTTACTGATGCGCCAACAACTCACATCAGAGACATCTTTCGGATGGAAGAAAGCCACTATAAGGGGCTGGTGGTTCGGTGGTTTGGCTCGGATTGAATCATATACATGTATATGTACACTATGCCGCAGAGGAGTTGGCTTTTTCGCGCTTGGAAGAACGAAAGCTTAGAATTAATAAATATGACTAGAATTTGTTAAACTGATACGTTCAGGCCCAACATAACTCTGGCCTTGGAGACGTAATTTTGATCTTTAGGGAAGCTGTTTTCTGCACAGCGCAGCTATAACAAAGTTTCTGTGACAATTTGTTAGGTGTGACAATTATCTGGGAGCACCTTTTCAAGAGTATAATTCTAAAGATAGATTTCTGCTGAGTGACGTTTTGCAACGTCAAGCAACTCTAGCAACTTCAGCTCGCTGAAGTCTGAGTTATCGAAGTTGTGGAGCTGTTCCTACCTCGCCCCTGAACCCATACACGATATTGTAGGTTCACGTAGGTAGAACAATGTCGCCTGATCATCGAAGATTGTTTGTGAAAAGCATAAACACACAATCTCTATTATAGTCCTCTGTCTATTCGGTCTGTCGATGTGACGTTCTTCTCAAGTGACCAAAATTCCCAGAGTAAATACGAGCACGTGGCGTCGCTAGCCTGGACATTATGTAATGCCCACACACTCAGCCCACCACCGATTTTCCATTTCGTGAACTAAGACGCCGGATCGTACGACCGCAATCAGAGGGCAATGGTCACTTCCTTTCCGTTCACGAGAACAGTGCGCTTATTTTTCGTCATTCGACAGAAGGAGAGCGAATACTATAGTTCGCTCTCCCCTTGATACTCGATGCAGTGGTGAGAGAGCGTCTTGAACTGGAAGGGCGGGGTTTGGGATTAAATCCTACTACCAGACGCTACGGAGAATCTTTACATTTCTAGACCATCCTTCTTTATTTATAGATTCTTGCCGGGTAGGACTGGTTAACAAATAATAAAAAGTGGCCCCGACAGGTCTCCATAGTACTACCTTTTTGTTTTTTTATATATAATCTATAAAGCGGCTATGGGGACATTATCATGCTCTTGGCATGAGTGGACACGACCAGGAGGATGTATGAGACAATCCTTTGGATGCGGGCCAAACTCTCTGGGGATGACTCCGGATGGAAACAGCCCCTTACCGACAAAAGCCCCAACAACCAGACTCGGTGCTATTGAGCCTGTTAACACTGCGCTTTTCAGAGCAGATGTCGGAACTCTTCATTGAATACTTTGACTATTTGTCTGTCATCATAGGACATACTACCTACTAAAAGGTTAACTGCTAAGGCCCTCCACATAGGGGAGTGAAACAGGTGAGAGAGTCAGGCCCAAGCACCAAAGAAAAAGGTGCAGGCGAAATGGGGATGACCGATAGATCGAAACGAGATATCGAGAAAGCAACGACGGTCAGACAGCGAGGTAAGGGACAGCGAGTGTCTCCGTGTGTGCCTCTACTAAGGACTGTCTCTACGAAACGCTGCGTGAGTTTGCCTAAACCGGAACAATATCGGAGGTTGCAGGTCGTCGTATGGAGAGAGCACAGGTGCTGGGGATGCCCTGCGTAAGACGTAACAGTAGTAAGGGCAGACGAACGTGTAACGGCAGACCGAACAGGAGATCCTATGCATGTCCTCATACTAAACTTTACAACAATATACTATTATATATTGCTATGGGTACATGCTTGTCAGGTGCGGTTTGGCAGACGTGCAGACACCAAGCCGCTTCTCCTTGGCAGTGACAGGGCCGGTAGTGGCAATAGTGCTTCTAGTCATACGAATGATGGTAACCATACTCGAAGTATATCCATGGGTGTCACCGTAATCTCAGTCGACGGCTGACCGGAAGACGATATCTTGCTCCTGTCTCTTGTAGCGTGTAGGTGTATCAGTTCATTTGTCTCTTCTTTTCTGAATGGCAAACGGACCACCGGCAGCGGAGCGTGAAAGAACAGACTTTTATGAGGTAGGAATAATAATAATGATAAAAACAATATGAATAATATTATTGCGTAGTATTTATTTATCTGGTAGATGTACTGTTGCAAGATCATACAAGTTCCGTTGTGTTTGCTGTTATAAACCTTATTGTGATATATGTCAGAATGCCATGTCTTACTTATCATAATACAATATATAATTAATGAGCTGTTGTTGAGTTGTTGTAGCTCATAATTTACACAATTTTCTTCCATATATATATATATATATTTTTTTTTTTTTCATTTAATTTACTATTCCATGTAGAGAATTCGTTTTGTATAACGGGCACGCATTTTACGACACCGATTAATGTATGGTATTTTGTCCGTGATTACGCATAATTATCAGTACACATAGGTACTAATCAATTCTTATCAAGGAGCTACTTTCTGGATAAAAAAATCATTATCGTCAATCCACAAACTTGTGTTATAACAAAAAAAAACCTAGTTGTTCCCGAGCTCTCTGTAAAGTTCACTCTTCGATGAATAATGATTGATATATAACATGATACATATTTTGACTTCCAGCGGTGTTTCAATTAAAGGCGAATGCCACATTATGTCAATTAATTACCAAGAGATAATGTAACCTGTTCGTTTCTCCTAAGGCACACTCGTTGACGGACTCAACGACTGACACTTTGTGGTCAGGCCAATACTGGTTGGCCTGATAGAACCAAGCAAACGCATAAGCTATAGAAGTAGATCATAGCCATTACATCAAGCCACATAACGTTTAACATTACAACATGGGAAGATTTGCTTGAGATAGCATCTCATAAGTACACCAAAATCTCGAAATCGGTGGATTTAATCACTCTAAATTTTATGGTGAAGAGAAGGGTGTGTTTCGTTGTATAAATAATTTACAATGGTTCCGCCAAAAAGAAAACTGTAGCCTTTTAAAATAGACAAATACTACGCCTATACAGCCCGTGGGATGGAAAATATGAGTAGTATATATAATAATTCCCGTCAAATAATGTCTGATAATATGATTAATTATATACATCGAAATAAAATATAATAATTAAATCAGATACCATACAATGCATTAGGTATTACATTTATTGACCAACTTGGAGTGGTGTGTATCTATAGATCAAAGGAAGAACCAAGATGCAGAGAAAAAATAGGGGAAAAACTTAGAAAATTTATCGAAACACCGAATGTCGAAAAATTGATCTCGATCAACGTTTAAAAAATAACTGAGTCCAATAAGTCCGACGTTTTTGTTGGAGTCAATGGATATTTGATAATACCCAATATGGCACTTGAATTCCATGGCATTTGTATGCAGAGATCTTCTCGATAATCTCAAACCCGCTGTAAGGGATGGGCTGCATATACAAACTACGATGTAACTTTGACGGGGGGTGTTAAAATAGTCAACAATCACTATTTATTAATAGCTATATGGTCCATGGTGGACAGACACGTTACTAACGTCAACTAACACGTAAAATGTAAGTGTTAGATTAAATTATTAAGACACATATTAAATAACCTCAGTCTAGTTAGGCCATCCTCGGCAACAAGTTGGGTTGAAAAACAAACACGATCACAGTCGGCGAGAGAAAATAGAGCAATGATACTGTTTTCATTTCATGGAGGTCGTGTCGCTCGCCTTAGATGAAAAGGTGGCTCAACCTTAACAAATCGCGATTTTGTCGGCTTCTTTCGGGTGCACCCATAGACCGGGCCATCCGTCCCGCCCACATATACTCACGCGGGGCCGAGGCCAAGACGAGCTACAAGGGACCACTTCCATGAAAGACTCTAACCTCTCACCGGGTCCCGCATAGAAAACACCGATACCAAGCAGAATACAACACCGGTATAATTAAAAATCTTCAATTTCACTTTTTATGACATTTTCGAATTTTCCCTAAAATTTGTATAAGAATATTTTTCTCGGTAGTGTAATAAAATTACTACTAACTACACTCCGATAGTTATACTACGCAAACGTTTGATGGGCTCGTAAAAATTGCACGCTACCTACTTATGGAGGGGTGCATTACTAAATGACTCTATACCAGTAGAAGGACATATATATATATATATATATACTACTCTGTTCAGAATTTTTCAACAGTACGAGATATAGTTTAAGTGACGCCGGATATCGTTCTAACATAAAGGTCGTCTCAACCACTCGACAGCGCAGTGGATAACTTGCCCGATGGGTGGCTAAGGTATCTCTGACTTAAGTTAAAAAGCCGGGGGCCGCTAGTTCGAGTGGTCCCGCGACCTGGTGAGGCGCCATATAAGGGAGCTTAATCATTGTAAAGATTGCAGTTATTTCAATAAAACAATAAAGCTTTACCCTTACTTCGATATATTCTCGGCCAGCAAATAGAGATATTGTAGCTTTGACTAATGAATTTCTGCAACTTGTCTGTTTTATAAATCTTGTCAGCATTGTTTGTGTTCCGCTAAATCGATAAAGGATTTCTTTGCATTCATTTTACGATTCAACATGAAATGGACGGCGTACTCCGATTGAGCTGAGATGTCAATAGTGTGTTTTGTGTATATTTAGTGGCATTCGTAAGAAAATTCCCATTTGGGTTATCGGCTTATGACTTTGGTATGAGGCGCTAGTTGAATGCACTCCTTCAAAACTTGAGTTGAAACATACAATAAATAGGAATTATTGGAGAGGCGGGATTAGTTAGGGACCGGGGCCGAGGCCGACATTGTCCCGAGGAAGGCGATAGCATTGCCTCCTCTCTGCCTCACATCGAGGGACAGGCGTTGCAGAACGAAACATCCTGCACGCTTGGCCCCGGTGGCGCGGATCAGCCTATGGTAAACCCCTTCGAGGAAGCTCGCAGGGGACATTGGTATTGGTTTAGGTTAAAATGATCCCGCTATGTTATCAGTACGGAAGTAGGAAGAGGGCGGATAGCTCTAACAAGTACGAATGAAAAAAAAGCTCAAGTTAAACATGGGCCACGTACTTGTTGAGCTTTTCTTTCTGACAAGAAAAACAGCCCCTCTTGAAAACACAGGCTTTCCTTTCCCTCTCATTCTCGTTGTCTCTTAACTTCCTGTTTTAGCTCCCCCACCGAGTCTCTGTCTCATGGGCACACTCTCACTAATATACCCAAATGTTGTTTACACACAGGGTCCGCGCACAATTGTCGGTCCTTTGTTCCAATAATAAACAATAAAGAAACTGATGCCATATCGATATTCGTTTGCGATTGAAGGATCGGTGCCATTTTCACGTCGCAGGCGCTTGTTGTCGATACTTGTCCATGTGAAATTAGTACGAGAAATGTCGCGTAATCTCTCGGCGCCGAATCCTATCCCATCTGTGGCTCATAATTCAAACTATAATTTAACCATGGTTCTACAAAGGTCGTGCAATTTGCCTTGATCAACGAGAACTCTTATGTGTTAGATAGACTGGTACACGTTTTGGTGTGAACAGAACCGATAGTGCATAATTAATATTATAGTAAATATTGTTATTAACTATGATATACCGCTTTCAAGGCCTTGGTTTGCCACAGTTGGTTTCAACAATGGCCACCACCGTCGCGCCTGAACTATTGACTTGCCCAACGATACCCACACTCTGATTTGGTGTTAACGCAATTTTTGTAGGAAATAGACGCTTTACCCTGTGGGACGCCTCCTGACAAGGTCCACCTAGTAAATTTTTCTGGCGGTACTGCTTTCAGCATTAACAAGGTCCGCCTGACCGGGCCAAAAAAGGGCTTTGACCCCTAAGAAAAAAACATGACATAGATCCACTCTAATTAAATAAATAATCTCTTTGTTTTCCTTTTTAAAATCGGCTCTCTTTGGTAATGACAATTCAATATTTAGCTAATATTCAAGTAAGACAATTAATATATCTGAACTCTAACTGGCTTCCTATAGTGACTTTTTTCCTATCAAAGCCCCACATCACTTTACCTTGTGGGACACCTATATATGCGACTGACAGATAATTCAATTGAGATTATCTTAAACACTAGTAAATAGTTATAAGTCACTGTTACAGCAGAAGCTAGAGAAGCTTTTGGAGAGTACCGTGTTCTTTCGGTTTTTGAAGCTAATTGTCATCTTCACTTTCATTTATACATTTCTCGGTACTTATCCGAATGGCAGAACTACCATTATCAGGAGGAAAATCCACATCTTCCCGAGGCTACGGTAGGATTCGAAGCGGCGACCCAGGACATATAGCACTGCCGGTCTATATGTCCACGTTGAACCCCTCAGTTCTGCGAGGGGACTAAATTTCGAAGGAATTATCAATCGCACATAAGAACAAATATTATGTTGACAACTTCATCTAAAGTCCTTTCCTTAAGTATCTAAGCATTCGTATTTAGTTTTAGTCAATTTTAAAATTACGCGACAACTGTGCCCGCTGGACCGCTATCTAAGGTCGTTTCAAACCGAATCCAAACAAACTCACTGTTTAATTTCACGAATACGATTTAAAGAGCTTAATAACTAACGGCTGTAGTTCAATACATGTGGTATATGTATGGAAAGATATTTGTATGTTCTGTAAATATATTCTCATAGAAGATATGTATATAATGACATAAAGATTTATTCATACATTTACCTGTTACGCTTGGCGCTCGCTCGCTATAATACCATTGCAAAAACTAAAATCGCTATATATTAATTACTCTTGGAAAAGAGGAACAAGTTTGGCTTCCCCTTTAATCGCTAGCACTTCATTCATATGGCTTAAGCAGGCATATATCGTCTCCGCTTTGACAGGGTCTTCCTTGCCTAACCTAACCTTGACGAGTTTGCCATTCAAACGAACAAAAGCAAATCAAGAGTAAGAAGACCTACAAGTGCATCAATGTATTAAACATGATCCACAATGCATCAGACACCGGCACGTGCCGCAAGCGAACGTCAGCCCAGACCTCTAGGATAGCAGCTAATTGCGAGACAATTAAGGCTCAGTCCTAGCTGAGTATGCATTATGTAAATGCACAATTATATTGGTTGCAAAGCGTGGCGACCCGTATCTAAATGCTTCAATGCTCTCCGACAGGACAGAGGATGAAGAAAGACAGCCTAGGATCATACCCAACAGAGTCTAGGCACGTTTTGCCTTAGTTATGGTTTGGACACGCTGTCCATTGTAGCGGGGTTAGACGGATACAGGATCAATCTCCGATTTGATTCCAGTGTTAGAAACAATCGCCGGTTATAACACGCACTGTCATCGTCATCTGCTGAAATATGTCATGAGCACAAGCCATATGTATCAGATTTAGTATATTGGATATATCACAAATATCCTTGCAAATTCTATAACCCCTTTCAGGAACATATACATAGGTGAGTTATTCAATTAGAAAAGTGGACGATAATTGTACTCACTAAACGTGGAATACATCTAAGAACACCTTATTATATAGATTCTTAATATAATGCCTAGAGCAAGGATGCCCCACGAGTCCATTTTTTAAGCGTGTGTCCAAAATAGAAATTGCGTTGCCTATTTCGATATTTAAGGAAAATCTTTGGTATAAAAAATTGTTTGCACATACACACGTTGTATGGAATACATATAACGTATGATATTGACACGAAATACACAAAATGATGATGATTGGCTTGCGTTGGCTAAATATTACATAAATGTATCCCATAAACAGCTTCAATTTCGTTAAAAGCCTTGTCGGGACCTTTATGTGCAATATATACTTTGTCGTACATAGCTTATCTTGTGTATACAGTCATGATCTGATAATTGTATCAGATGACCCATGTGATCTGATATTTATAGATGCATACATAGGTCGATAGATATATGTTAGGTTCTTTTTTATCAATATTTCTTTAATTTCTACCCATCCTTCTTTTCTTTTTAACAAACGAGAATTAAAGCGCGTGTAAGATTGCAGGTTTCCGCGAATAAACTTTGAATGAATGTATAGGGCATTCAAAATAGCTAAGCATAAATCTCTCTCTCCCTCTCTCTCTCTCTATATATATATATATACATACATACATTCATATATATATATTTTTTTTCCAGCTGACCCTCAGCTGTTCCCCTATACCGTATATATATATATATATATATATATATATATATATATATATATATATATATATGGTATATATATACCTAAAGGTTAAGAGCTGGGGCCTGCCAGATAGGAGAACAGCTGAGGTTCAGCGCAAAAAAAAAAAATAGAAAAATATATAGTTTCTTCTATCTGATGTGCATCCTGGGGTACTGACTTAAGGTTCACTCCAGCTTTATCAGCCACTACTCATTGACTGCCATTACAAAACTGGCCGCTTGTCTATCATGTGTCCACAACACGGGCAGTTGCAACAATTGACGCACGGAAGTAAGGCGCCCTAACTGAGAGACGATTAGAACAACAGAACCCACTCCCCCGCCCTATAACTCGCTCCACCCACTGGCGTCACATTTCAGACATTTGAGACAGCCGAGTGAGGCTTGCGATAATAGCTTGACAAAATGGATAAGCGAACGACATTGCATTGCATGTGACGCCATTTTCGGTTGGGGTCGAATTGCCGACGGAAAAGGAACTGCTTTGTCGGCTTCAAATTGATCACATATTAATTATATAGCTAATTAGTATTAGGCTTTTGGGAATTGCTGGTAAAGGTAAAGCATTATTGGTTTATTAAAGGAGCTGCAATTTCACAATGCTTAAACTCTCTTATATGGTTGCAGTATTGAATATGATGAGCCATCTCAGTGAGCTTTTCCGGACGGACTCTCTAAGAGACTTAAACGTTTAAGAGTCAGCCGACGGTACAACGACTTTACACGGCATTTGGAGCTTCATAAGGCGCATCCCGATATGAGTAGCAAGTGTGGGTGCAACGATGTCGGGGGTATCAAACCCCCAGGGGTCTGCCTTTGTCCCCCTTCTTCGTTTGCAAGGCGCATATGAATGCGCGACCAGACCCCCAGGTGCGTGACGAATTCGTGTGCGCCGGATCAATCTGTGTTGATTCAGGGAATTCAGCAGAGCGAATGACCTCTCGCCGCATCAATGTTCCCGGTGTGTGTGTGTGTGTGTGCAGAAGCTGTTCAAATGCAATCTTAAGCTGTTCAAATGTCGAGATACTGCACCACCGCTTGGCTTCGCTTCTTGGAGCAGCTGACTGTCTCAGTCCCGTACGTTCTGCATTGACTAGTGCATTTTGTTTCTTTGTTCTATGGAGGAAGAGGGCACCTGCGTGTTGGGCGGTTCATGCCGACACTCGCGTGGGACTCACAAAGGCTGCACCAAAGCCGCGTACCGCCTCCTCCTTCCCCGATGTCTCGGAGAGCTTGTAGCATTACTTCAAATGTTCCCTCCGGGACAGGATACCATTAGACCCTAAGGAGGAGCGTCAGATTCAACAGATCCGAACCACTCCTAACACCACCCGTAACCTCCGAAGCCTCGTTCCTCCCCAAGCTCTGCAAGCTGGCCGTCCCGTCTCCGGAAGTTTGATGACCTTTGCCTAGCTTTTCCTAAGCCTACCCTCTTCTTCTTTGTCCTACTGAGTCCAGGCCCACAAGCCTAACGATTGCATTTGATAGTGGATAATTTGTCATTTGCTTTGCGCGCGTTTCGTTTTCTTAGAAATAGGCCAACATCCGCAAACTCTTCACGAGTTCGATCCTCCATCAACAGCTGCTTATGGACGGAGGCGTTCGTCATTACTCAACGGAAGTGACATTTCGATATCGTAGCTTTCGGATTCTGTCACGCTAAACCTGTATATATGTCGAATACCGAAACGATTTCTCCGTATCGTTGCCAACGTTCAAACTACACATGGTTGAAATACGTACCCAATTCTAACGACGGGTATAGGCAGCTCTAGGTATATTCCTCATATCATATTCTTGAGAGTTGTGTTTATAGTTTATGAATGTATCCTTCAGTCGTTCTTTGAATTTTGAAAAGAATCGCCACTGAACGGTACCACGCTACCGATAAGATAGACTAGATTCGACCATCGTGACAATAAGGCGATAACGTTATTGCGCTTGAGGTACCTCGAGTGATCAGTGTACAGCACGTCTTAAAAATGTTGTTGTGGTCTCCACCCGGGGGCCCACCTTGTTCCTGTTGTTGGTGAGTCACGCCTCGGCAGTCTCATTCGTGGTAAACAACAATAACAGCACAGATTGTAACGTAATCGACGACGTAGACGGTACGATTCGTTGTCACTGACTATCTCACATGTAATAGCCGAAAGCAGGAACACAATTCGCCCCTAGGAAAACTTGGCCATGGGCCAAGTTTTCATGAAAACGCCGTTGGTATAAGTCATTGATATCAGTCAACTACCATAACGATAGCGCAAAGTGCTATTATCGCAACAGTTGCATCTTCCATGGTTGTGGGCAACTGCGGGCAAAATGAGATGTCCTAGAGACGCCTCTCAATACGGCTGTCATGGAAGTCTTCCTAATGGATAATAAGAGAATAATAAATAAACAAGCAAAACCCCCAATGGTGTACTCGCCCATCGAGCAGCACCAGGAGACTATTACTTGAGTGTCTCCCAGTTCTTCCCGAT
Organism: Stratiolaelaps scimitus; assembly: GCA_019614645.1. Classification (NCBI taxonomy): domain Eukaryota; kingdom Metazoa; phylum Arthropoda; class Arachnida; order Mesostigmata; family Laelapidae; genus Stratiolaelaps; species Stratiolaelaps scimitus. Next base: position 1,600,307 of record JABWDB010000037.1, read on the forward strand.
GACGTCAAAGCATTGTCTTCCCTCATACGGCATCGCACGACGTGACGAAGACTTTGAGGCCTATGTTTTTGTCGTTAGGGTTCGCTGCCTTTAAAGGTATAGGTATATAGACAATTTCCACTGTTCACTATACTTTTCATGTTCGTTATATTCTGTTGGCCGATGGAGGGGCTCCAGCGAGAGGGACATGATTGTGCGTCATAGATACGACGGGGTATATAAGCTCGAGGGCGACTGAGTGTATTTCCATTGCGCGAGTTCGCAACTTTCGTACCTGAGGAACTGTTGTGTGAAATCGTTCTCGAATTGTACGAATAACATGCGAGTCAAATTAAATATATGTCATAATGAAAATATTAAATTAGTTTATACTTTTCGAAGGCAACGCCAAACGACAATATCTTAAATGTTTTAATTATTATTATTATGTTGAGGACTATGTGCTAAACGTATGGCCTATATTGGGAGAGCGATTCTGTGGCGATTGGGAGGATATCTAATATATATAAATGAGTGAATATTTTGGAATTGAACAAGATTACACTGCTGCAGGATTGCTCGATAGAATTTTTTTCATATCAATTGCTTTTGTATTTGTCAGGCAACAACAACCAATAGGTAAATGCAAGGAGGGTTTGAAATTGTCTACCTACTTTCCAGACAACCTTAATTAACAAAACCTGCTACTAATGATAAACCCGTGTATCGTGACTTTTAGAGCTTTCTCAAATGCCTCTGTGTGAAGGAGTTCACGTTAATGACATCGTATAGCAGAGGATTGGTCTGTATGGAACATAAATAGCTACAATGTTTTTAAACACAAATTGTATTTTTATACCATCGAACCTGGCGGAAATTTGTTATGAATTTGGCGAAACAATGAAAGATGTTTCTTACATTTTCTTTTTTGCCAATGAAATCACACTTTTCACAAGTAGTCTATCTTTAAGGAGCTAGTTCGGCGTTTCAGTTAATTTTGCATGCCCTTAGAGGAGCGCCTTTCTACGACAATTAGTCTGCCTTTCCAAAGGTTTCAGAGTATATCCACCTTTTTGAACCTGGATAAGATGGGGGGGGGATTAGATGTCGTCTAAAAATGAATCAAATGTTCTTAGCAAAGAACTAAGTGTGTGTATTGACTTGTTGGACTCACATAATTCAGGCGAATTGAGCATTCCACCTCATTTACCATGAATCGTGATTATAATGCTGGATAGGCATGGATGGGTTTATAATGTATGGCACTAATAAGACAAGGGGGTTGCTGGCAAGGGAGATTTTGTATATATATATATATAAAAAGGCTTGCCGCAAATAAATTTTACCAAGAATACCTTTTGTTATCTAATTTAAGATCTAGTTAAATATATATAAAATATCACATTTTACAACATAATTTTAATATATAAATCTCTCAACTTTTTATTCAATTAAGTCCTGTTTAGCCGAAAACTCGATGCACTTTTAGAACATAAAGAAAAAACTCGCTAGAAGAACTTCTATGTCGATTGATCGTAGACAGACAGTAGATGAGCCTATCTCAAATCAATACCTCCGCATTAATGACGAACTTGGTCAGTTCAGCAGCACTCTAATAGAGAATCGATGAATCTACAAATTCACGAACGCCAGGACAATCACGCCAACACTGTTGCAAGGAGCCACGCTATTACGCGAGTCCTAACTGCCTTCTAAGGACACCAACAGATAGCAATATCCACATTGAGTCGTTGGAATAAACCTGTTTTGTCCTATGATATCACGGACACAAAGACGTTGTCCGCAGCATTACAGCCGGCAATGTAGCTGTACCTCTATGCGAGTTGTCGTCAAGCCTCCGACGCTGCGTTGTTGTGCTGCGCGTCGCGAATGTACCTATCTACTCGACAGTGATAACCAACCGTTTCCTAGTAGCCTTCCTATGGTCATTCAGCTGTAAGTGGTCCAAGGACATTCATGGATTATCTGTTCAGAATCGACACTTTCTATTAGGGATCTTGGGTCACTGTGTATGTGTATATATGTATATACAGTGGTGTGCATAAGCTTAACGCACCCCTATATTTCAACAAATCGATACAAAGAATAAACATTTGAGGCATTTATTCTGTGTCAGATTAATGTACGTGTCAAATAACATATACACCACAGAGAACAGCGCATATGGCGACGAAAACAGCTTGTCACAATGAAATGTGTCATTTTTCGGGTGTGCAAAAGGATAACGCACCCTCAGTTATCGAGTGTTCTCGCTCAATTAATTCTCGTTTTCTTGTGCTAATCAGTACCGTGTGGACCAGCCCTTGCTAATTATAACGTCAAAGACTCGGTTTGGCATACTATCAACGAGATTTAGCAGGATCTGGTGGCTGACACCTCTCCAGGCCTCCAACAACGCCTCTCGCAATGCTTCCACGGATGTATACTGTCGATTCGACGCATATACTCGTCGGACAAGAATGCCCCAGAGGTTCCCCATCGGGTTGAGATAAAAAGAACTGCTGGCCACTCTAGGGTTTCAATGTCATGCCGTCCTAACCACGCACGTGTACTAGCGCTGACGTGAATTGAAGCGTTATCTTGTTAGAAAACAATTGGCAGTCTGTGAAATCTGCTACTAAATGGTAGAATGTTGTTGGTCAACATCTGTTGATAGTCCTCGCTATTCATTTGAGATGAGATGAAAGCGAATCCAAGCTTGCCCAGCTCCCCAACCCATAAAGCATGCTCCGCCGAACAAGTGCTTCGGGAAGTACCGCGACTCTCTACGTACATCATGCCAGTAACCGTTAAATCCATTTAGCCCATCCAAATTTAGCTTGTTCTCGTCACTGAAGACGCTTTGAAACAACATAGTACCTTTTAGATAGATGTGCACCCTCAGGATACTATTTAAAAAACGTTGCCCCAATATTCATCAATTTCCAGTCTCCGTCCATATTGTCGCGAGCGATGTTTAGTTGGGCAGTCATGTGGCGTTGTTGAAGACGAGATCTTGTTTTCATTTGCGCCCGTATAATTTTCTTTAAAACTGTTGATCTAGACCGGAGGGACATGTGTGTGTTGGGTTCAAATCGTGTCAGACGCGGAGAATCTTTGGAGTTCTTTATCATTTTTCTTTATCTGAAGATTCTTGTCAGGTTCGAGTCAGGTACAGAATAAGCAAAGGTGGCCCCGACAGGTCCTCATAGTAATACCTAAAGGTTAAGAGCTGAGGCCTGTCAGATAGGGGAACAGCTGAGGGTCAGCTCGAAAAACAGTTAAAACTGTTGATCTATGAATCTGAAGGTTTAACTCTTGCCTGATTGCTTCACAACGTATGGTCGAATTCGAGGCCAATCAACCGATGTGCATCGCAGTCCCCTGGCTTATCTTTCGTGGACATCCTTTAGACTAATTAGTACCATACGTCGACGGACGGCGTAAATAATTTTGCACTACGCGACGACTTCTGCCAATTTCTCTGCCAAATGCAGCCTGGGTCTTTCCTGCTCGGTGTAAAGCAGTAATAACTGCTTTATCTGCATCAGTAAGGCTCGAAGGTTGTCCCATGACTACAGTACAGCTTGAATGCTCAACACAAACTGGATTAATTCAGCGAGAACACTCGATAACGGAGGGTGCCTTATCATTTTACACAACCGAAAGATGACACACATGTTGGAGCAGGCTGCATGCGATGTCGTATGCGCTGTTCTTTGTGGTATGTATGTTATTTGACACGTACATTAAACTGACACAGAATAAATGCCTCAAATGTGTATTCTTTGTAACGATTTGTTGAAATATAGGGGTGCGTTAAGCTTATGCACACCACTGTAGTATTGATTGTCACTGGTTATTGTAGCTGATCCGAGGCTGCAAACAGTGTCGTTATCTTTCTTCTACCTGCCTAACTCAATATGCGTACAGGCCAGGATACAGTGCGGTGTTCACGCTGATAGACACACAATTCGATTGGGCCAGAGAGATAAACGCGTCGCGCTGTTTTGATGCAATCTTCTTCGACTTCAAATCGGAGTTTGAAAAAGTCACACATACAGAACTAATTGCCATGCTTTCACACTTCGGAGTAGGGAGAATTCTCCATTGACTGGATCATTGACTTCCTTCGAAACAGAACCTTTCGAGTTCGAGTCAATGGACAGTATTCGGAAAGAACAAGCGTCATATCAGGGTGCCCTCAAGGAACGATTCTGGGACCCTTAATGTATATAATGTATGTAAACTCTCTTACATATGCTCTCCCTGCCTCTGTATCTGTTAAAGTCTATGCTAGTGATATTAAAATATACGATCCCGTAGATACGCCTCAGCAGAGATCGGTGCTATAAAAGGCACTACATGGTTTTTATGAATGGACATGGCGGCTAAATCTCATGCTTTCGATCGAGAAATGCTCCGTGCTGCATTTTGGACACGGAAATACTAAACAAAGTACTTCATAGGTAGCATAGAACTTAAATAACAAAATGCAATTAGAGATCTAGGTATAATCACATCAACTAGCCGAAAATACTCTGAACATACTGCATACGTCGCTCTTAAAGCTAGTCAGCGAAGCAATTGGATAATGCGTACGTTCGCAATTGCCGATCCAAACCTATACGTAATACTGTTCACAGCCTATGTCGAACCTGTGATAACCTATGCTGGGCCGGTCTGACACCAAGGTCTCAGGAAAGATCAGCATCTCTTAACGAAAGTGTATAAACATTTTATAACGACGAGTGGCATACAAATGTAATTGTGACAAAGCGAATGCAAATATTGTCAATGTCCTTCAGCGTCTTAACGCCCTAGATAAAGTCTTGCTTCAAAAAATAGTGTTGAAACAACCGACGATGGTTGCAAAAATATCTGATATTGTCGAAACCACGACTAGATCCCGAAGGAATATACTCCCAAAATTTATAGTCACGAAAAAATGTGTTAATGATTTATTCTCCTGGGGACTATCAAGCGCCTCAACAGGGGTGCACAGCGTGCGCAACCGGAACCATCATAGAATATGCACATAAGTGATACTTGTAACAATTATACTATACCTTTGAATAAAGTGTTTGTTATTATTATTCCCAGAATAGGGAACCCGCAGGGTATCCTACCTTATTCCGTACACATTATATAATCAAGATTAGCGTTGGTAGTGAATTTTCACAGCCTTAAACATTGAAACCCCACAGAACTGCTTTCGGCATTGATAGTGCAGTCGGGCCATCAACGTTAGATCCAGATAGGAGCATACTTCAGTATGACGCACAACAAACTGAACCGCAAGCAGCCGACCGAGGATCTGACATGCACCGGCACCTCTCTGCAAGTTAAGATTGTCAAACAATTGTAATCCGTCCAATTTGATTCAACATGAACACTGGGAGGCTGGTCCCGCTGCCAGGCTTCTTCTCGATCACTATGAAGACGAGGATGATTATTATTGTCATTATCATCAACTCATATTTTAATGTGTATATAATACCTATCTGGCAAAGGTATTATAAAAAGGTTAAAAACAAAAACTTCATTCTCTCTATCCAGACAGATGAACGCTAATTTGACTCGCTACATATTATTATAGGTTCAACTCGGACAACAGTGCCTACAACTACTGTTTTTCGAGCTGACCCTGTTGGATAACGTGTACCGTGAACTGGACGTGGCCAATGTGATCCAAAGATGAAATCCGAGGGTATACATTTGAGGTTGTTATTTTTTTTTGAGCTGACCCTCAGCTGTTCCCCTATCTGACAGTCCTCAGCTCTTAACCTTTTAGGTATTACTATGAGGACCTGTCGGGGCCACCTGAGCTGAGGCCTGTCAGATAGGGGAACAGCAGTTAACAGTGCCTACTACGTCGCCTTGAATATTCTCGATTCATATAAAGGGTAGCCGTTAACTCATATGAAGTGTTTATTTTGCGTTACGGGCAAAAACGCAATACCTAGCCCGCTTTTCTCTCAGCCTCCTCGAAGGGGGAGCTTTCTGGAAAGCCGCCGCAATCAGGCACACCCCATCGTTTGACATCCTCTGCTCCACCGCTCTAGTTCTTGCTTGTCTTTCAGCAGCGCGTCGGCGTGTCTTCGGATGTTGGCCAATCTCTCTCTGTCTCTTATTATTATGGCTTTCATATCCTCGCACGAAATCGGGAGGGGCCGTGCGGCTCTGGCCGAACGTATATGAGGTTAAACGTCGTTCAAAGTAGGTGTGCTCAAGTTCGTGCAGGAAGATCACAAAACAACATGACGTTATTAATCTGTTGACTTATAATTATCAGTCTGTTCGTTTTTTATCTGTTGAAAATTTATTGAAATGACGCCAACATGCTTGGCGATAAAATATTGAATTATAAAAAAATATTTGTTCGTTTATGAAATGAGAATATAATTAAAAAAATCTTTTGAGCGCATATAATTACCACAGAATCCGAATGAAACGGTCCATTTCCACCAATGTCTATTACGATTGGTCCTTCGTTTAAACGTCAATCATTTTTTATAGAAATATTTAATTAAATGCCTCTTATTAATATAATACTTAGCACAACACTAGGACAGAAGTAAATAACCGCCAGCAGCGTTACTACGCGAAATGACAATGAGAAGAGAAGTCCACTCTATTCTCAGGCTACGGCGGTAGGATTTAAAAGTGAGCGCGGGAAACTTTTTGAATTTGCAATCTGGACCATATAACCCACCACCGGTCAATTCATCTCAACTGTGTCTGTCCCCAGTTACTGCGACGTTAGCACCTTTTTTTTACCACCTCAGCCATCATTCACCATGATGAAACTAGTCGTTGATTACTGATCATTATCGTAAAGCAGCAAGAAAAGAAAGCTAGTAACGTCAGCTTACCATTAGTCGACCGAGATAAAAACAAACATTGGGATAGAAGTCTACGTGTAATCTACATCTGTTTTTCATATTTTTCCTTGACAACTACTGAGAGGCAACAGCAGCAGCAGCACGAACAGTAGTTATTGTCGCGGTCTTTAATGATGGTGGTGGTGGTGTTGGTTAGTGAAACCAGCCGTGAGTGCAGTAAAGATAAGCCAACTCGGCACTATCTAACCCGGACCCATAGTCGTCACATGGTCGTGACGCAGGTAATCTATCCAAATGCCTGTCCATGACTTACTCTCGCCCAGCTCTGTGGCGCTTTCTTTATTCCTCCCGCGTATATCATACTCTTGACCATTGGTTTGAGCAAAGTCGTCATTGCGTAGCAGCTGACGACTGGTGCATCCTTAACAACATTTGTATTATGATTGTTGTAGTATATGTACTTTGAGAAGATGCGCAATCTTCAATTGCACATCGACTCGTCAACCACTGATGGCCATGACCAATATTCAGACGTTGTTCAATACCCCGAACGTCGATATCGACTCGGTACTGTTTGTGGCCGTATATCATATGCGAATTTTAGTTGAAACCGCTCACAAAGCAGTCCACAACATTTTTCGATTGCACTCATCCCACCTGCATGAACATGACCTGAAAACGGTAGACGACAAAAGTTGAACGGGGACGCCTCCTGAGTCGATACTAATATATAACAATTGCTAATTATACACGAAGATAAAATACATATCATTATATGGTCTTGCGTCGAGTGCCCATACTTAATACACATTGAATATGGGGATTCTGCTTGATCATACGATCATGTGCGGTTGGTATATAATGCTAATTAATTAACTCAACGATTGCCACCATGAAATGCCCAAGCAAATCCGTTATGTACGTGTTGCCCACATGCTGCTTTCTCGGCTGCTACCAATAGCGAATTGAATTGTTTAATATGGATCATACAAATAGATCTAACTATTATCGTAGGTTAAACCTCACCCCTCGTACCCCTCAAGCTGTGCGAGATCATCATACTTGTTTTTTAGAGGAGGAGACTTTCTTCGAACGCACGGACACGACCAGAGACCTTTCAATCTCCATTAAAATGTCCAGTGCCGGGGCGTTGCCACGTGGATGACAAAACGCCCCTACCTGCAAAACCTCATTTTCTGCTGAGAGTCTATCTCTTCCCTAGAGTCACCATACTGTGTCCCTTGATTGTTGGTCCTTCTCCTGACCTTCGTGAGCTTCCCCTTCACGATGAAGTTGCCGACACTGCAGCATTTGCATTGCTACAATGACTAATACAGCGTGCACTAACACGTAATTATTAAACGGCTATGGAAACCGCTTGAAGGACAGTTGTGATCATCGTAACGGCACTATCTTGAGGTGTATGAAGCTGTAACTAATGGTCGGGTTTTTCGGGCCGCATTAATTATACATTATATGAATTTGTGTCAGATGACTTCTGTGTGAACAGCTACAAGAAGTCCCGCTACGAGAGAGAAAGACAGATGCATAGAGGATGTACATAGCTGGTGTATAGTATCTGATCGTCTGATACGATATAGATCAGCAGATCTTCTTCTTCGGATCATCTACATTCGAATGGAGAACCACGGCAGATTCATGATGTACAAAGATACATCATCCCCCACCGCCTTATGCCAGACATATCGATCTCGATGTGGAGTCGACACTCGGAGAGCCTTTTAAAAACGTGTTCATTTTGTGAGTACGATATCGATTATTACTTCTACTACTGCTTAAGATGTGGTACTCGCCGATGATGAGTACACCCACTGGTCAATGTATGCCACGAGGTGAGCTGGTCCGCTATTTCGGATGAATTCGACCGTAATAGGCTGGCGATGCCTTGAAGTCTCAAAGTGAAAAACGAACGTTCTCTGAGATGATAGAAGTTTGTATTGGAAGGGGATGCTATTCAATCTGTAGATTTTGCAAGGTTCAAACAATAATGGTAATGTGCCCCAAGCGAAGTTCAAACTCGGAACTACCGCCACTGGTATTTTTTAAGAAAGTTGCAGCTGGGCCCCGAGTTGCGTGTTCCAACTGCAACTAAAAATGGGAAAAGTTTCCATAATGTATTGTATAGTGGCACGCGAGAAGTCGTCGAACATAACTAGAGCAAGAGGGACGATCTTGGAACAAATGACTGAGTTTGCTGACTAGGATCAAGAACTAAGATCAATATAACAGTAAAATCAGAAGTGGGAGTACACCCTTAACGATGAGGTACTCGCGAAATTCGACGCTGTTAGAGATCTTAACGCCACCTTCCATACGTGTCAGCGCGGTGGCTTGGACGGCCAAGTCTCTGATTATCGGAAGCCAGATACCGTAGGTTCGAGCCCCGCTGCGTGATGACATATAAGAGAGCTTAAGCATTGTAAAATTGCAGCTCCTTTAATAAACCAATAAAACCTTTACCTTTACCTTCTTAACGGTTTGCGAACATGTCAAGCTGGTCGTCTCCTGGGTTCGCCATTATTCTTTAGAGACTACGTTTTGCAAAGCTCCCTCTGGCTAACTACGATTGCACGAGTCCCTCTGGTACTGCACGGTTGCGTGCTGTGTAACTCTATTCAGAAGAGAGGGAGAACGGCTTTGGGAAAAATAGAGGGAATTTTTCTTCGACGGGTTAACGTTCTTGGCCAACTCGAACGCTACGTTGCCGTAATGGGGTCTGTAACCGGCGAGGTCAAGAAACAGTCAATGTCGAGGCAATTCAGAAGGACTTTCAGTAAAGGGAGTATGTCCGGTGATTTTTTCGGGCTTCAGACATGAAGCCAGTAGAGGGATTTGCTAGATTAAAGCAGAAGATACCCGCTCGCACTGACACAATTAAGCATCTGTTTGAGTTGCACATCGCAAATGAGCTTGCAGATACAGATTTGCCTAATAAAAATATTAATAGTGGTCATTTCGTCGACTGACTAGGCTAAAGTGCAGGGTACTACAGGATATACGACAATAAAATGTGTAAATTATTGTTGAGCGTGATATACTAGACAGAAAACACCAATGTTTGTCAGCTTGCTCCAAAAAATCCATAGTGAATTGTAAAATGTTGCTTTAAACACTTCGCCAAGTAATTAATTCTCCCACCAATAACTGCTAAGTAATTAACCTAATATGTCGACGATTATGGCTTTACAATAATGTAAACATTATTTAACTTAAGCATAATCGAAGCGGAACAGCTGAACCGCTCCAATATTCTTCCGAGCAACCAAAAATATACAACGATCATAACCTAACTTGTAACATGTAACTTGTAACTATGTCATGTTACAAGTTACAGAACCATTTTAAATTAGAGACAAAAGAAGCTGAAATGCGTTTAGGCCTTACTGGGCGTCCTGGCCCGACAGTCCGCTATCTCTGGCTTCTGGTGGTGACCGTGCGTTTGAAGAAAATTTCCTCGTCCAAAAAAAAGTCTGCTATTGCTGAAGATGTCGTTGCTTTATGCGCCGTTGGAAATTTTCACGATCTTTCATTATTTAGTGTGAAGAGATTAGAAAATCGAGTCTAGAGATATCCTGAGAAATGCCCCTTCATCGAAGTGCCCTTATAGCAAAGTTGTTCTTTAGACGTAAGGTAAGGTAAAGCTTTATTGATTTATTTAAGGAACTGCGTACCATGCTTAAGTTCTCGTATATGTCATGCAACGGGATTCGAACCTGCGGCCTCCGGCTTTTTACAGCCAGAGACAACTCAGCCGTCAAAGGCACCCCGCTGACTTATCAATAGATAAGGTGTCACTCTCTTATCAATACAATTGCACAAAGTAGCTTTGAAACCTAGAAACTATAGAGATTACTCCGTTTCAGTAGCGCGGAAAGCGATCTCGAGCTTAGATGTAGAGTAGCACTAGGACTGCACAAGACATTACGATTTTTTGAGTATGACTAATTAGAGTATTGTAGTTTTAGGATGACATGATTTAAGCTTACACGGTGTAGACATTTTGAACAATCACTATTGCTGCCGCTTCGTTCATTAGTCTCAGTTCTTCTACTTCTACATATATATATGTATATAATATATGTTTTTTTACGCCTTACACATGTTGATAAAACAAAGTGTTAATTATCTTTAGTTGAATACGACAGCGCATAATGAACTTTTGCTCATCGTGCATTGTTGTTATCATAAATTCACCACAAGATCAGCACAAAGCAATAAAATCTCTTCACTGTAACACTACGAAACACGATATAAGCCATTATCAATAACGCTGGCAGTATCTTAAAAACAAAGAAATTCTCAGCAAAAAAAAATTAACTGCTTTTGTGTGTGTGTTACGTTTGTCGACACTTTTCAATATCTCACTGTTACCTTAGGTAGAACTTCAGCGTTGTAAAACTACAGTTCCACTAATAAACCAAAATATTTTAATTGAACAGATTAATTAATCGTGCACTTGTCGACGACAAGTGCATCTCGTATCGACCGCTATCACGCTACGCGGACAGCTACAGTGACGCGCGTTAAATCGCTTGAGTGAGCATCAGTTGAACGGGAGCCTTCTGCATTATTTTGACCCGTGCTTTCACGGCCCGTGGAGGTCAATAGTTCACCGGCCCCGACTCAAAATGTCAGCCACTCTACCGGCGGCTGGTGTGAAAGACCTCTCCCGGCGTTGTCCCTCGATGAAACAGGCATAAACCTAAGTATCGAACGTCGTTTTTCGTCGAGTGGTGCCGAAATTTCTATCGAATACACCAGAAGGCAGTATCTGAACTAAGACATACGATGTGCTTGCGTGATCACTTGACGTGACGATTTAGCCTGAATTAAGCTTAGATACAACGGCGGCGAAAACTGCACCCAATAATATAAAATCAAAGAAGGACCTTCGATCTGAAGATCGCCGAATGGTTTAGCTGCGCGATCGTGGCCACAAAACGACACTGATAACATTCAAATTGAGCCTATGTGCCAATGGCGCGGAACGCTATACAATTACGACTCTGCTGGTGCTATTATATCTTTTTCTTTTTTGAGAGGTTAAAGGTAAATCCTGCATGGACACCAGGCCTCAAACTAAGGTTGTTTTGCCTGGTAGTGTCAGACTCTTACTGACTAAACCCAGAACCGATTTTGACTTGGGGCAACTGACCGGGACTGAAGTAATACCGTTGGTGCTATATGGCCTAGCTCTAATAGAGAGTACACATAATGTAAGCGTCCAGCACGCGAACGATGTCGCAAGATGGTGTCAATCGTTTTCGAAGCGGGTTGGTGGTTTATATTGGCTTCAACAAGTAGGCTTGAATCGGAGACTACCTGCGCCGTTAGTTTGGGCCCCGGTTCGATCGTTAGAATCGAGCCACTTATGCCGAATCGACTAAGCCATTTTCGATTAGTTAAACAGAATTGGTCATCCCCAAAGGAGAGGCGATGGCAGTCGTTTGTACCTAGTACTATTCATTAGTAATTAGACACACGTGAGTGGCCCGACCTTTATTATTTTTATAACCTTGGAGATCTTAACCTTTGCCACCATCACCCTTGACGAGTGTTCCCGCCTAAGCCACTGAAGAAGCACTCACGTGTTAATACATCTATATTATTTTTCCTTATGTGATTTCCTGATTATTTCATTGATTTTTCATTCAGAGATTGTGTTGTAGAACATGCCCGACACAACTACCACAACATCGCACCGAACATCGAACATCTTATGGGTTCGATAAGTCCATCACTTGTCGAATTTTACGAAGACCAGCGCAGTGGCTTGGACGGCTAAGTCTCTGGCTATCAGAAGCCAGAGGCCGCAGGTTCGAGCCCTGCCGTGTGACATATAAGAGAGCTTAAGCATTGAAAAATTGCAGCTCCTTTAATAAACCAATAAGCCTTTACCTTTACCGTCTTAGAAACTTTGTTCTGGCTGGCGCCTTTCCGGCTCGCACCGGCAAAGTAGTGATGATAGATTTTGCCAAACCGAACATTATCTAGCGGTGATCTTTCGTAGCAGTGAATAATCAGGAAACTGTATGGGAACAATGCCAAATACTCGATAGGTGTTTACAGAATGTCGGTGTACATGAACGATGGAAGGTCTGGCGTCCAGCCAGTCATCCGCGATCCTAAGCAAAGATTATCCCCCGGAGGAGGCATACGTGAGGTATACTCCAGTCAGTCACCTATGATTGTCACGGGGACCGGGTTGGCCCTTACGCTAGCCTTTACCACGATCTGTCGCTGCCGTTCACTACAACTGTCAATAGGTGTGCAAAAGGATAAGGACGTCTTGGCTAGGATATCCTCTGTGACGTCTCGATGCTTCCATCGAGTCAATTTCAAGGGAGGCCCACGTGGCTACCGTTGCCCTGGGAAGAAATCCTGTTTCGAGCATTTCAACGTTGTTGATCACGCCGACAGACAGAACACAAACTAAGTGAAGAAAATATGCACGTCTCTACCATGTCATAGTTGAAATACATTCGATATAGTTCAAAGGATATCCCGCCCACTTCATATCTCTCTCATCGCTATTGTGTTCCTGCACTATCACTATACCCTTCAGAGGTTGGAGTAGATGTGTGTGTGTGTACTGTTAAAACGATACTTGATTTTGGGCTGATGCATAAGTCCCTAGCGAAAATCCGAGGACGCTTCAAATGCATATATATATAGATATATATTAATCGAAAAAAGCGATTTTAACCAACTAAATATGTTACATTCAGTGCTAACTCTGTATATATTTCATTCTGTTCAATGGCTTTCTGCCAACTCTCCAAGAGATTCATTGTTCCTCTTTCATAGAAGTCCAGATATCTGTGAGCAAAGAAAAAACCAGATATAGAGCATAACCGGAGCGGTGGCGGTTGAACGGTGGGTGGCTAAGTTGTCTCTGGCTTAAGTAAAACGCCGGAGATCGCTAAGCAGCTAAGTTCCGCGACCTGATGAGGTGACATCCAAGAGAACTTCTTAAGCATTGCAAAGATTGCAGTTCCTTTAATTATAAATCAATAAACCCTTGCCATTGCCTTCTTCGGGTGTAAATTAGGAAGCTCCGCGAGGAACTCTTTTCGCAAATGTGTTTGCGACGCATTTACGTCTATTTGGCAATAAAAAAAAGCAACATGCATCTAAAAACGCGTGCCTCCATGTTCAAGCACACAATTTAACCTCACGAACGTGGTCACGTATCTCGCCGAATATCGTAAATTGTCGCCACAAGTGTCAACGTTTACGTGATATACACCTCACGTGTTTGACACAGATACGATCGGAAACACAAGTGAGAACGGAATCGCTACGGACTTATGCATCAAACCAATACATATGCATACATATACATGTGTATATTTGATTAGATACGTATCATTTAGTGTCATTTAGTTTGCGCGTGGACGTTAAATATTGTCTGAGAGTTAACCCGAAAGAGTTTAATTTTATTTAGTACGTACTTGTCTATATGCTAGACATTCGTGTTTGGCTGTGTCGGGTCTACGTGTGTGACTTATTCTTAATAAATAAAATGAACAAAAACAAATAAAAAATAGTTCGCATAGTTCTCTCTGTATAGTCTACGGGTATTCGTAATGAATAAATTCCAATATTCAATAATCATTAATGCTGTTTAATTGGCGAGCAACCGCAAAGCCTGCAGCAGAAATCCTTACATCATCAGAAGAGTCGCAATTCTCAATGTAATGCATTCGACATTGGACAACATTCGTCGATCGTTGCCTGTTCATTCGCTCGCGTTTCCGGTATACTGTAGTTCATTGAACGGCAGCCTGAAACTAACAGTAGAAATTCAGTGGGGGGCAATACTCCTTGAGAACCCGTCACTATCTTCTATTATGTCCACCAGACACGATACCATGGTAGACGGCGCGGTGGCCGTCTTACCAAGCGGGCATCGTATACCATATCAGACAACTGTGATATGAAATACATACGCACACACACACCGTATCAATACAAAGGGAGCGGCTAGCTCGTACTGAATGGCAACCATTGGACAATACAACGGTAAACAATGGTGCTCCCCATGGTAAAGACAACACTTGCAAGGGACAACACTTCAATGTGGTCTTGAAATACGAATTGTGACAGAGAGCTTGTAAATGGTTCCGATCTGCGAATGGGCACATTTACATTTTGTTGCTGCCGATCCGAGTTGCTGTCATCAGATATTAGTCGGAGAAATGTTGCTACGGATTTTCAATGTAAATAAGTAAAATGTATAAATTTTCTAGGAACATCACTGCTTATTAGATGTATTGTGAATTTGTAACCGTGAGCACCGCCGACGAGTACAATGAAGCCTGGTGATTACGTTACGAATATTACTCGAATATTAGTAATGATTATGGTCTATCGAATGATCTAGCACTGATCTCAGTGTATCTGTAAGCGTAGCCTAATTATACCATATTGTATTGTACATATATATATATATATATAATAATAATAAATTGTTTTTCGAGTTGACCCTCAGCTGTTCCCCTATCTGACAGGCCTCAGCTCTTAACCTTTAGGTATTACTATGAGGACCTGTCGGGCCACCTTTGCTTATTCTCTGCCTTACTCGTACCTGACAAGAATCTTCAGATAAAGAAAGATGATCGTTATATATTATATATATATATAATAGCAGCAAGTGAAGCTCAACTTGTTCTTTCCCCAAGCCCATTCGTCCGAATGACTTCATCACCGAAGTTCATCGTAAAGTATTGGAGTGGACCCCTGTATATCCACCGACATCATATATAAAAATAACAGGAAGAAGGTTTTATTGGTTAATTAACGGAACTGCAGTTCTTGTTGCTTTTACACTGCTCAAATTCTCTTATATGTGATATCGCTGCACTCAAGCCTGCCTGCGGCCTCGGCTAATTATAAGGTGATAGATGAAATTATCATCAACCACTATTTTTGGGTAACGGTACCGGTTCGAAACGGTATTTTCGGTTCGAGCTTTTTCAAATGATCTCCTTTTTACCTACTATAATTACAGAACAGTATTAATGTCTATCTGAATTTTCGATAATTAAAATTAAATAAAAAAAAAAATTTTAATTTAAATAAAATATATCTATAATTGCCTTGCGGTAGCATAACTGCTGATTGCAACTGTGACTCCCCGGGCAACAATTTATTTTTTTGTGTTCAAAATGTTACCACCACCACTTGACACCAGATTCTCCAGTACTCGTTGGTATGGCAAGTGGCTGCTGTGTGTGTGTGTGTGTGTGTCCATGTGCTGTTCAAACCCCGTCCAATGAATGGTCAACTACACTGCCACCACTCGAATCTTAACATGATGAACACGAGAGTCTATCAAGTATGAACATCTTATGTCGTCCAAGAAACCATTTACCCTATCACGTTAGATATGATGATGATGGTGATAAAAAGGCTTAAATATGATGTTTTCTACGGCGAGATGTTCCTTCGTGCCTATCGTATTTGAGAGCCATAAAGGCACTAACGATAGATAACAGTTACCTCTCGTCCTCTGTTGCAAGACGAGTACCACCGAGATACGTTTACAGTAGTATATCGCATCAGGTGGTGTTAGGCATACATTTTCAATACGGCCGTAGAAAGCCTTACACCTTCGTGTATCGATCAATATTTAATGACATTCTGAAAATCGGTCATCGTTTTGAGATGATAGCAGAGAGCTCCGGTAAATCGTCGAACCTTATGGGAATCTCGGCTGTGCTCGCCTCATCTCGGGCTAAGGCGTTTTCGTCTTCTTAATGCTGACATGTGTAATTGTCCGTGCCGCTCTCGTTAGGCGTCTTTTGCTGTCTAATTAGTATTTAGAATAGCGGTTCGATCAGAGGAGTGCTGGTTAAACAACAACACCCATTGATGAGTTGAGTGGTGCTCGAGATGCCATTTGTAATTAAGGAATCTAGTCGCCATACACTTGGCGTTTTTGTCGCGCAGTGAAGAAGACAATTAATAACTGATAATAAGGCAAATCTGTATTTGTGTGATATTATAATGCCGATTTCTACCTTGCCGGACTATGCCTTACTATGTGACATATAAGAGAGCTTAAGCATTGTAAAATTGCAGCTCCTTTAGTAAACCAATAAACATTTACCATTTACTAATCAAATTTGTGTATAATTATGTTAGATGGTACTCGGTGTAATGACAGTGTGTGTCATTGTGAATAGTTTGACAGACGTAGTTACGACATACGACTATTAGACCTCATATCGAATCTACTGAAGAGGAACATTCACCTTGGACCTACCCTTAGGCGATCAAATTTACCTAACGATTATTCCTTACAATTCAATATTTCTTTATCTGAGAGCTTAAGCAGTGTAAAGGCCGCAGTTCCATGAATAAACCATAATTTGAATAAATGAATAAGCTGGCCTCGAATTGTACATGTACGTAATGCTATGTAAGTGACCGTTGCCGTTAATTGTTCGAATGTTAATCGTGATTACGAATGAATGTCTAATAATATTATATTATTATCATTAGACATAATAGAATATATAGAATAGAAAAAAAAAAAAAAAAAAAAATATAGAATAGAATGCACAGACTATATGTATAAGCCTTCAGCGCGGTGGGTGGCTCGGACGATGGTTGGCAATGTTCAACTCCCGCAACGCGATGAAATATATAAGAGAGCTTAAGCATTGTAATTAAATTGTCGTTCCTTTAATAATTTCACCAATAAACCTTTACATTTAGAGCCACTTAGAGCAAAGCAGACGGACAATTCATTCGATGGTGTTCTGTAAGACTTTCGTCAACTATCCGTTACCGACTAATGGGGCTGAATGTTAGAGATTAATTAAAGGCAAAAAAATGCTGAGCTAAACAGTAAGATGCTTATCTGCCAAAGATCAAGAATAGGGTGTCGGCTAATCGTCGTCGAAGAAGCTAAGACCAGATTCTGTCAAAGTTCCAACTTCTCCGTCGTGTATCGATCAAGCAGTATCTTCATAGGCGGTGTCACATGGACATACTATTGCTGATTAGCTCGTACATGGGGCCAAATTTCGTTGGATGCTGGCCATACTTTCAAGTCACAAGACACAGGACAATTGAGTTATCACCTATCTTTGCTCTGAAAAGGTTGTCTCTAAATAGAACGCCCTGAACAACTGAAGCATTGAGATAGAACCGATTCACAAGATGTCCGTTTTCGTGGAAAATTGATCTCTTTGAAGTCGAATTTATTCTAGTTTTTCTAGTTCCACTCGCGATAATTCTTCTTGCCCATAGTGCCCCCCTTGCGAGGGGGGCACGATGAGAGAGAGAGACTCCGTCTCCCCCCAGAGACTTTACGGGACCGGGGGATGACTTCAGCGGCGGAATCGTCCTGTATCATATGAGTCAAGCTATAATGTATGGCCAGCACGTGCTCCTTCGAAGGACGTGTACCCTTTTCAAGATCTATTCGTATCGATTTAATATGCAGTGTAGCAATACCCCCCGTAAAAAAAAAAAAAAAAAAAAAATATATATATATATATATATATATATATATACAGTGGTGTGAATAAACATAGCCCGCCCCCTATATTTCAACAATCGTTACAAAGAATACACATTTGAGGCATTTCTTCTGTGTCAGATTAATGTACGTGTCAAATAACATATTTACCACAAAGAACAGCGCATACAACATCGCATGCAGCCTGCTACAACAAAATGTGTCATATTTCGGTGGTGAAAAATGATAGTACACCCTCAGTTATTGAGTGTTCTCGCTGAATTAGTTCTTGTTTTCTTGTGCTAATCAGTACCGTGTGGACTCACCCTTGCCAATTATAACGTCAAAGACTTGGTTTGGCATACTATCAACGAAATTGAGCAGGATCCGGTTGCTGACACCTCCCCAGGCCTCCAACAACGCCTTTTTTAGTGTTTCCACGGATGTATACTGTTGATTCGACGCGTATACTCTTCGGATAAGAATGCCCTAGAGGTTCTCCATCGGGTTGAGCTAAGAAGAACATGCTGGCCACTCTAGGGTACCAATGTCATGCCGTCTTAACCGCGCATGTGTACTAGCGCTGACGTGAATTGAAGCGTTATCTTGTTAGAAAACAATTGGAAGTAGGTGAAATCTGCTACTAAATGGTAGTAGGTTGTTGGTCAACATCTGCTGATAGTCCTCGCTATTTATTTGAGATGAGATGAAAGTGAATCCAAGTTTGCAAAGCTCCCCAACCCATAAAGCACTCTCCGCCGAACATGTGCTTCGAGAAGAACCGCGACTCTCTACGTACGTCATGCCAGTAACTGTTAAATCCATCTAGCCCATCCAAATTTAACTTCTTCTCGTCACTGGAGACGATTTGAAACAACATAGTACCTTTTAGATAGATTTACACCCTCAGGACACTTTTTAAAAAAACGTTGCCCCAATATTCATCAATGTCCAGTCACGTCCATAATGTTGCGGGCGAAGTTTAGTTGGGCAATCATATGGCGTTGTTGAAGACGAGGTCTTGTTCTCATTTGCGCCCGTATGATATGCGGATAACGCTTAATTGCATTTAAAACTGTTGATCTATGAACCTGAAAAGTTAACCCTTGCCTGATTGCTTCACAACTTATGGTCGAATTCGAGGCCAATCGACAAATGTGCATGGCAGTTCGCTGTCTGATCTTTCGTGGACGTCCTGTAGACTTCTTAGTACCATACGTCGACGGACTGCGTAAATAATTGTGCACTACGTGACGACTTCTGCCAATTTCTCTGGCAATTGCAGCTTGGGTCTTTCCTGCACGGTGTAAAGCGGTAATAACTGCTTTCTCTGCATCAGTAAGGCTCGAAGCGCGTCCCATGACTACAGTACTGCTTGAATGCTCAACACAAACTGAACTAATTCAGCGAGAACACTCAATAACTGAGGGTGTACTATCATTTTTCACCACCGAAATATGACACATTTTGTTGTAGCAGGCTGCATGCGATGTTGTATGCCCTGTTCTTTGTGGTAAATATGTTATTTGACACGTACATTAATCTGACACAGAATAAATGCCTCAAATGTGTATTCTTTGTAACGATTTGTTGAAATATAGGGGGTGGCCTATGTTTATTCACACCACTGTAGTATTGTCTACGCGAGTACAAATAGGATTTCGGGCTGGCTCTCAGCCAACATTTAACGTCCACGGTACTGCCTTTAGCATTGCACGCGTGTACAACACAACGCTGAGTGTGGTCGACTCGAATCAGACAACTCAACGTCCGCACCGGACCCGGGCGACCCTCAGGAACAAGGCACAGATGCAAAATATTATTGTGTTCCCATTCAATCTTCCCATTTGTTGCGATAACATTCTGGACTGCTATGATTACTACTTTAGTCGTTCCCGGGCTTGAATCAGATATATATATATATATATATATATATATCCCAAGATCGGGCTGTTAAAAGTCTTTTACCAGTTATCAGCCAATACAAACGTAGGCTGACAAATGGAGCTTCAATTGTGAATATACTCAGCGTTTCAGGTCGAAATAGATCGAAAAGAGACCTCCTCCTATCTGAGTAGTGATTCTCCTAAGGGGATATCTAAAGAGGGTGATATCTCGTTTTTCTCCAACGAGTTCCAGTTCGAAGCACTTCTACCGGGACAACTCTTATCATATCTTCTCTAGACGAACCATTGCATTTACGACGTATCAGCAGAGTGATTCTGATGCAAGACTGTGTTGAGTGACAGGAAGGAGTTCCAAGTACGCTGTTTAGTTCAGGATTACAAGGATCGAGAAACGAATCAAGAGGAAGTATTATAGATATATACATATATATATATATATATATATATATATATTAGGCATTCCAGTAAATATAGAATAGAGTGCCATTACCTTCTATTCCTAGTGTCTGCTTGTCGGGGTTCGGTACAACTTTCTCAGGACTACAGATATAACGACTACGTTCGCTATCGAAGTCGTTGAAGCGAAGAGCTTTAGACAGATATTGAGTTGGATTCTAATACAGATAGACAATGACCGTTCATGACGCGATCCCGAGATAAATTATTTTGTTTGATGCCTTGCGTTTATCATAACGATCCCGCCGTTGACCGCCTTGTAGAAAACGTTGTAGTTAGATCCGTACATGTAATATATTTCTATATATACATAGAATATTTAGTATAAGGACCCAATTTATGAAAATGCGAATATATATATATATATATACGGTAAATTGTCACGGATATATATATATATATCTATGTATATATATATATATACGAAATTCATTATTTACTCGCATTATGTACATAGCTAGGTACAAGTTAGTAAAATGGTACAATAGCCAAAACTGCAAAAACAGCATAAACGAGCAGAGAGGGGGGATCAGGGGCTGGGTCAATGAGATTGGTCGAGCGCATTCTCGTGATAGCGCAAGCGTGATTTAATATTAAAAAAATTATATATATATATACACATATGTATGTATATATATATATATATATATATATATATATATATATATATATATATATCTAGAGACATATAGTGACGGATCTCTTTCCTTCTGCATCTCCTGCCCCTCGCTGTGAGGCAGAAAGGCAGAGGGGAGGCAATGCCATCGCCTTCCTTGGGACAATGTCGGCCTCAGCCCCCGTCCCCAACTTATCCCCCCCCCCGCGCGAATAATCCCTAGAAATAATTTTTAATTATTGCATGTTTGAATAAATTTGAATATATTTTATTATATATTCAAATAATACTTCGGGCTACCAACTTCGAACAATCGAAGAAAGCTAATTGTTGAATCGAACGCGATTTATTGTGGACTCGTAATCTGACGGGATATGAACTACACATCGTAAATGCATTTTCATGTTGAGTCGATCGTTTTATCGCCGGACTGGTTAAGCAGGTTATCTGTTTGTATCGGACTCCGTCGCGATTAATGCGCACTATTGAACATACGTGTTTCACCCTCTGAGTAGGAAACTACTACCCACTGAACGAGAGGAGCCTGAGATACCAATTGATATATCTGTAATAGACTAATAACACGAAGAGCTAAGAGCAATATATTGAAACATAGTTTTCGAGTGTATTGTTAAATATATTCTTGCATATTGGCGTACATATTGTATATGATTATTATTATTGTAATTATTATTATTATAATTAATGTCATGTGCATTATTATCCTCGCGTTGTCTTGGACTACGGCAGTTGTCTCAGAGCTGGGATAGAAGCCAGAGGTCGAGTGCAGATTCGAGTTGTCCTTGTGAGAACATCAAAGAGAACTTGTTAAGCACCGTAACTAAGCTGCACTTCGCACTTTAATAAATCAATCGATAAAACCTTCAACATTTATTGCATGATATTTAAAACCAGAACGTAAGCCATGGATACACCTGTATATTCAGTTAGAACAGCCGCAGCGTAGAAATGAAAAACGCCAAATGACAGCGACCCCGTACCGAAGCTCAATGATGTGCTATGAAAAGTTCTAAAATGTTGTTTTCATTTCAAGTTCCAAATTCTGAAGTGCCTGTGCGCGTCCGTTTCGATGAATCAGCCTCGAAGTTCGCTTGACTTACACATGTGAACAAACGTGTGTGTGTCAAATCGAATCGTGCATGATTAGCGAGGACCTGCTCGTTCAGGTACTGGCTCTGAAGGGCAACGTTCTCGATTGGTTTTTGCAGGGGGCTGAAATCTTTAGAACGAATCTCCACTGCATTTGGTAACTGTCGATCTATACTTAATCTAACGGGTTCCATTGTGTCTATCTACATCTATTTGTATTGTATATACCACTCAAGTAAACTATTTCCGGTCTAACTCTCAGCCAACATTTAACGTCCACGCTACAGCTGACGCGTTGTGTATACCACTAGTTGACAAGCATCAGCCAATTCAGACTTCAATATCTTTGCACACGATGCTGACCTTAAGCTCTGCTCGATATCGCTGCTTAAAGATGATAAAATCTCTCTGTATCACTACAAAAAATGCACCGGAAAGTTAACCCCTAGACCAGAGACTCCGTTCGCGACCAGCGCTTAGAATTAAGCGCTGTTCAGACTGGCGTTTGAGTTCTATCTCATGTGCGGGGAGGGACACAATCTAACACAATGGCGTAATCAATCTTCTCTTCGGACGGTTTTTTCTTGTTCATTTAACTGACATTGAGTCCATATGTATAAGACCTCCTTCGATAGAGAACATTAGAACGGGTGTGGTCGTGTTCGCGTGTTTTAAACAAATTTCCTCCTCTAAAAAAATTTTTAAAAAATTACAAAAATATATATATATTTTTTTTTTGAGGGGGAAATTTGTTTATATATATGTAATGTATGGGGAAAATTTGGTTATATATATGTAACATAGTACCGTGTGGGTAAATGATGGAGTTAGATATGTTTTCTACCTCGTCTTCATTCCAATGTCATCCGGATCAAAGTATATAGTGTCTCATGCGCTTAACCGTAAAGTTCTCTGATAAACTTCCTGCTAAATTTTCTATTTCTAAATATTAGTAGGCGTTGAGCGAAGCATGTCGGTCGGTCGATCGACTCGACTCCGAGCGCCGGGATTGTTACGTCACCTCGGCGTGACTATGACGGCGTAGCGGTTTCCCTAACCTGTTGAACCATTTAGGCTGACTTTAAAGTGAAATTATGTTGTTACCACCATATCAGCGGAAGACACAAGTCAAATTATCGCGTTATTGCATAGTTTCATAACCTGGCCGTTCGCTACGAGTGCAATAATAACAAGTTTTAGTACCACTCAAGGTCTTCGAAAGGGTCCATAATTTGAGCAGGCCAGGCGGGATCGTATTCAATTTACTTATGACGACAGATGGATGGGGGGAGCTGCAGGACTCCATTCAAATGCATAATAGTTATATGTACCGTGATAACGGAATTCGATAACCTACTGGAAAACATAACAATCGACTGATACGGCTAATCATAATGTAATCGTAATAATCCTACCTGAGAGTGAAATCACAAACCAGATATGCCTTGCAATATGTTGCTACTCAAGTACGACTGGACAAATAGCTACAGACGGTCTACGGGCTGTCTGGAGGCGATGAGCTGTAAACGTTTATAACGCCTGTTATGGCTATATAGTTTTAACAACCTAAGGTGAGCTCTTGACCTCAGAAGGGATAATCCACTGCCTACAAAGCGTTGTAGATTGCCACCTGGTGACTAACTGACCAGTGACCACTTTATATCTACTTCATACCATCTCCTTCCGTAGATGGACCTCTGTGAAAGACGGCTTTTATACCCGTTACGTAGCACCTACCCTTGGGGATTATGAATCAGAAACAACCGTACCAGTACTGCTCGGGCGGCAGAACTCGGCTGAGGGTGTCCAAGACGTCTTGGCTTATGTGGACTCTTAGATGCTCTCGTAGCCGTGTCGAACTCAGAGATTCGTCGAACTCAACTTGAAATCTAGTGTTCTTCCAACTGTCTGTTACTCCGTAATCAATTCAGTTTCAATTAAGACATATAATATATTATTTGTCTTAATTGGAGGAGCGAACAAAGGAAACGTTTGGGTAAGAAAAATTAACAGATATAGTATGTGTAACTCAATAAAGACTCTCGTACGACTCCCAGGGGGAATTTAATGTAAATCAAAGATTGGCATCGAAAAACGCCTTGAACCAATAACTATCTCTAGTTCGAACTGTCGTAAACGCGTGGCTGTTCTAAGGGTAACTCGGTAATGAGTTTTCTATCGTAAGAAGATCGAAGTCAGTGTTCTAAGTTTATGGTTGCTCTAATTTCGTGGCTCTTGCTTCTACATATAAATGACGAGAGCAATCGTCTCAATGGTCTGTAACCAACCGCTCGGTGCACAGACGTTTGGCCTTGTTCAGCGTGCAACGGACACTAGATTAATACATGCTTTGCTAAAACACCCCAATAACTGTCTACTAGGGGGAAAAAAAGAGAATTTGAATCGCTTAGCAATTCACCCTCTGTTGGATAACGTATACAGTGAACTGGACGTGGCCAATGGGATCCAAAGATGAAATCCGAGGGTATACATATGAGGTTGTTGTTTTTTTTCAAACTGTTCCCCTATCTGACAGGCCTCAGCTCTTAACTTTTTAGGTATTATTATGAGGACCTGTCGGGGCCACCTTTGCTTATTCTCTGCCTTACTCGTACCTGACAAGAATACTCAGATAAAGAAAGATGATAAAGAACTCCAAGGATTCTCCAAAGCGTCTGACAGGATTTGAACCCAACACACACGTGTCCCTCCAGTCTCGTCGTCTAAGACGCTCACCACTAGACCATCCAGGGGACACACATGAGGTATTGTTAAGGGAAAATATGTTACCTACTTCCCCCCTAGCGGTGCAGTGCATATTGTTGAACGCGCTGGTTCTGGATCTTCGGTCTTCTACACCAAGATTAACAAAAAGCAATAACCAAGACAATACTCTAGAGTTGCATTCGATTACGGAGCTATAACGTTCGCTGAACTGTGATTTTTCAATAAAACAGTCATAACTTATCGCACTACTTAAACGGGCCTGGCATTTGATCGACTGGCCTGGATGAGCTGGTACCTATACAACACCATGATGGTCTTGAGGCAATGGTCTCGTTACCATGCTATGTACTAATTACTGAAGCATAATTACCGCTCGTGGGTGCTCGCAGAGCCCCACAACAACAGGGTCGGAGATTGGCCGATCGCAGACCAAGCAGATGTAAAAGGGAACGCCAATATGGACGGAGGCATATCTTACTTCGTTCCAATTGCGATGTAGGCAGTGAGACCAATTAGCACAGAAAACAAATTGATTTATCAGAAATTCTGCGAGACCAATGATATCTACCACCAGAGGATCTGGGCCAAGATACAAAAGTGTTCAACATAAGTCAACCAACCTCCCGTCAAGGCAATTTTACCTAATGTAATGTTATGCTTTGAATTTTAAGTCCTAACAATTTCTTAAAGGATTCTAGAAAATTATACCCGATTGCGAAACCAATACCTTTACTTCGACACCCATTAGCCCATACTGAAGAATGCGCTAAGCGATACCGGGAGGGGTGGTGCTGTTGAACGTCGTCAACAGTTCCATAAGGGAGGGGGGGTCATGGAGTTGGCATGCATTAGCATGCCAATACCCCCCCTTTAATAAAAAAAAAGGCGTACAGCCTTAATTCGTTCGATCACTTTGCCAAAGTATTGCATGAATAAAACATATAAAGCCAAATAATTATTAGACCTAACTCAATGACTTATCCTGAGCTAATTTACGACAAAAAATGATGAGTCTTCTTTTGAGGATATTGACTCAGAAAAAAGACGATCGTAGGGGAGCCGCAGGTAAAGGTATATTGCTTTATTAAAGGAGCTGCAATTGCAATTCTGGCTTCTGATAGCCAGAGGAAGAGGAGAGGTCGCAAATAGGATTTTCGAGCCCCTTATGTGTTTTTTTCTGCTCCGGTTCAGTACGTGAAACTCGTTTTAAATTGTTTCGTACATTGGTTGGCCAATAGGTAAGTTTAAGTTCTTTTTCGCCGGCCATACTTACTGTTTATCTCAATCACGTTGGATTGCTGTAAATGGCTTTTAATCAATATAGTGTTCCTCGCTGGAAGCTGTGCGCCTTGAGTATAAATAGGCGGTAAATAGGTGTCCCCTGGATGGTCTAGTGGTGAGCGTCTTGGATTGCTAGACCGGGGGGACGCTGGGTTCAAATCCTGTCAGACGCTTTGAAGAATCTTTGGAGTTCTTTATCTTCTTTATCTAAAGATTCTTGCCAGGTTCGAGGAAGGAAGAGAATAAGGCAAAGGTGGCCCCGATAGGTCCTCATAGTAATACCTAAAAGGTTAAGAGCTGAGGCTTGTCAGATAGGGGAACAGCTCAGGGTCAGCTCGAGAAACAATTATTAGGTGGTAACCCGGTGGATCAATGTCCGGGCTATCCGATGGATGTAGCAGAATTTGAACCAGCCAGATCGCTGGTGGCCAGACCAACATAAGCTTTAGGTGTTATCATATTGTTTCAACAAGCGTTTCCAGTTAATTTCTCCACTTAGTTTACTCTGATGAAAGTTTTCTAATAATCTCTGCGTTGGCAGTTTCACCAGGTCTGAACAGTTCACAATACGGCTGCATTTGCATTAAGGAGATCCGCCAATCCATCATCGTCGTTTCTCGTGGCCGCCCGGAACCTTCCTTACAACGAAACAAGTTACTTATCTTCGTTCTTTCGGACAGATCTATGGAACGCATCAAAAAAACATGAACAGGCGTCCTGATGCGACACTGATTTGGAAAGAAAAGTCTGTCAAATTCGATACTCCACAGAGTTTATTTTAGTGAAACTACATAACTCCTCAAAGAGGGCTGGAAATTACTTATCGGCCAGGCGAATATTCTTTTTTATATTAAATCGTGCTCTGCCGAAACAGCAAAAAGCAAGCACTACGCAATCGTAGTGTCTTTGATCGTAGTCCCATCGAATCGTCTCGGCGCGTGTCGGAATACCAGTTACATTTTTCATTAACTTGTACAACTCGAAAGATATACATACACACACCGAGTCATTTTGAGCGAAGTCCTTCGGCGCAGCATTCAACTTACTCACGACGGCACCACTCAAGTGTGGAATTATGGCCGCGACAGCTCCTCAATCAAGGATCTTTGCTCAACGAAACACGACGAAAAAAAAACACGCCAAATGAAAAACATTGTGTTTCACTTGACTCAAAAAAAAACAGATATGTATACCGATTGGCCACAGAAGCCAAAGTCTCCCTATGCATATACTCCCCTTCCAATAACTAACCCGAAATGAGCGAATCCCACTTCCACAAGGTGTGTCTTCGACCACTGACACACTGTTTGATTTTGCGTTCCGCCAAAGTTACCTTACCCTGCATCAACCATCATGAGAGCCGTCTGATGTCTCATTCAATATATTTCGACGTCAGGTGCACCCGTAACCGGAATGGACAAGAAATCAATCAGCTATAACAACTACCTACGCAACACTCAGTGTATGAATAATGACAGTTTATAAAGATTAAATATAAGGTACATATTATGTTATCATGTAAAGCTTCAAGAGCTGACATTAGTTAGCGCACAAGATAGAGAGAGAGAGATAGAAAAGAAAAGCAACAATAGCAATGCTACTGTTAAACCTACTACTAAACTTTCTCCTTTCTTAAATAGGATCCTCACCAATCTTCGCCAATCCAGTGAGCGTTCTGCAGCACACCCTATCATCCCTGACGCTGGACCCGCGCCTGGTGAGGCGTTTCTAATGATTTGTATGTAGTGTTGATGAGTACAATGATACATGCCCGACGAAACGTAACAGAACCCGGCGTTATCAGCCATGAAAAGGGTTTCGACTGCTTCAATTATGACAAATCGCTCATATATCTTTCACATTAGAGCATCACACCACAATAATGATTATCATTTTATCTATCTTCATGTCTGTTCACAATAAACTTCCTAGACCCCACATATGCACGCAGGTCGATAGGTGTATCACGCATTTCCTTCAGCGTAGTGGGATTCGAGACAGCTTCAAGCTTGCTTCGCTGCCAGCCGAGTCATCTTGGCCACCTTCGAGCTGGTGGTCCGTTTAAGAAGTCATGGGACACACTGCGTTGCCTTTCATTAATTGCTTGTTAACCATGCCTCCGCCACCACTCCTCATTCGCCATGTTTGGTTCCGAACCTAGCCGATATGTGACACACGTGTCGTGGTCATCAACCTTGAGAAAAATGCCACTTCAAAGTGATTATATAGCAGGAATCGATTTCTCCACTCTTACATGATAGTTCAACGGGTAAATTTACAAGGGTTTCTATCATTTCCATTCTCCGTTCATTTCTCGTGTAAATGCTCCCACGCCATTCGTCTCAGCGATCTATGTCAGCTTAGCAACTTTCGCTGGCGGAGGTGAGCCTGGAGCGATGGTCGCGTTCGCGGCGTTTGTTGTATTGCTGTCCCTGACGTTGGGCGAGGCACTTTTCGACAGAGCGCCGCCACCACCGCCACCACCGGCGCCGGTAGATACTTCGTTCACCTTTGGAATGGTCCGTTCAGCCTCAGGTTTCTGATTTGTCCGAGGGGCGATGCCCTGCTCCTCTTCCCATTCGGAGAGAATATCGTCCAACTTGTAGCGTTCCCTAAAACATTCGACAGAGTTGTTCATCGTAAATTCGACGAGAAAGCAAATTACTAAATCATTGTCTATGCTATCATTTTGCAGACGATATTAGGCCGGAGGGAGTCTATCTATTGCCGTTGAAATCGATCTGTATGTTGTTAGTCCGAGCTGTGCCTGTGTACTGAATAGCAATACAAATTAAGCAACAACCGGGGACAAGCGCGCAGGTTCTTTCCTTCGAATCCCGTTGCATGACATATAAGAGAACTTAAGCATTCTATGCAGTTCCTTTAATAAATCAATGAAGCCATACCATACCATACCTTCTGCAGCGTCTGTCCTTCGCTGTGTGGACGGGCAATGCCATCGCCTTCCTCGGGACATTGTCCACCTCAGCCCCCCCCGCTACCCCCCATAATCCCTAGAACTAATTCCTAACTACTGTATGTTTGAATAAATATATTGGCCAGCTAAGCAACCAAAACCTAATGAACATGGATTCTCGCGTTAGTGTTTCGAGATATCTGAATATATTAAGCAACTCGTGATATCATGACACCTACGTGCGCGTACCGTACACGAGGCTAGCTACTTCCGCAGTCATTTATTGAATTTCACTAGCAGTCAAAACGTTATTTTTACATCTTCATTAATATTTCACCCCTTATATATAGATATAGATATATATATATATATATATGGCTGGCTGGCTGTCGGTGTACCTGTACGTCGCGTAGAAGTTCTTGACGTGCGCTTCAGTCTTGTTCCCAACGACTTCACCTATTGCTTTGAAGTCTGTGCCATATCTCCGGACACCCTGAACAGCGAGTGAGAGTTCCTCGTTCGTCCAACGCGCATTTGTCTTGCCACTTCCGATCTCCGGAGGTCTGAGGTCATCGATTCCTCTCGATGCTCCTTCGCGTAGCTTCGAGATGTCCGCTTTGTTTAATTGCACCTGCAACATGACGATTTATGATTACTTAATTGTTATTGAAACAGTAATTATTATTGAAACACAGTAATCAAATCGTCCTAAACTAGGACGATGACACGATGAAATGATGACGACGGGAAAGGGAGACGGATCTCTTGGCTTGTGAGCTATCGTTGTTCGAGTCATGTTATTAAACCATTTTCACATTTAGAAAAAAAAACACTTTTCAAGCTAACATCGGAAATGTAAAAGGTGTTCGATGTCTTTGTCGACGATCATAGACAATAGGAAACAATACGGTTGCCTGGTAATCAATGCCGTTGTGAATGGAATTGCTTAAATGTATTTACTGCTATATGTATATATATATATATATATATGTGTGTGTTTGTATACCTGTCGCTTCAAGGAGCAGAGCTCGGAATCAAGCGCTTTCAGAATGGTATCGCCCTGTCCAACAGGACCGGTGGCAATTGCCATGAGGTCCTGGTAGTTAAGATACATTCCCTTGGGTGATTTCTTCTGTTTCTTGAGATCCACGCCTGTAAGTCCGTTGACAGCGCCTCCGAGCCCTATAATTTGTTTCGACAGTCCACCCGTTTTTGGAAGCATACCAGTCTTTTTCCAGTGCTGATTACAGCTGGCGCATAAGCTGCCCTTTGGCGATGGTACAAGTCGTCCCTTCAAATACGACAAGTAGAACAATTTTCGATGTTAGATGACACCCATAACACGTTCACATTATTTTGGCATTCTCGCTGCATTGGTCAATTGGCAAATATTGACGTTTTGGCATGACAACACGTGTACGACGCGTTTTACGTTCTACGTAGAGCACGAAGTATCGCTATACCCGCTATCGAATAATCACCCCTTTCTCAGGGTATGACAAAGGTGTCCTCTATACATATTGCCACCCCTGGGTGTGGGGGACGACCTTGTTCTGTACATAACCAAAATTGTATTGCTTACCTCAGCACCCCCGACCTGTCTACAATGGCTGCATGATGCCTCCTTCTCGTCTGAATCGGATTCGTTCTCCGTGGCGTTTCCACTTCCTGCAATTAATGAACAAAATTTTGCCTCAAGTAAGCCAATACATTTTCATACTCACCACGTTAACGAGTCGATTGCTAAAAACATATATAAACGTCTAACCTTTTAGAGGTGTAGAGGTTTTTTTTATTGAAGGATTAAGTGACCTTTTAAGTGGCATAATCGACATAGTAAATTTGACATACGTGATTGCAGCTGCGACTTCTATGGAGGATCAAGCTAATCGTGATCACGATACATGAGTTAGATGCTGTTTTTTTTCTAATGGTTTTTTGGATCACCCACAGCCTTAAACATTGAACTCGGTCCACGGGACAACTGCTCTCGGCATTGCAGCCTCATAAGACGGACCCCCCAGCTCTTTAAAAGCAAATATACAACGGTGTCGGGGCACCAAACCCCCAACTGCGTGTACACCCACGTTCGTTTGGCCACAAAGCTGGATCAAATAGAAAATGGTTGGGTGTCAGATTAATTAATATAATATGCGCCAACAATGAACCTAGAGGTAAATATTTACCTGTGATAAGGCATTTTTTTTAAAGGGGGGTGTTGGCATGCTAAGTGCATGCCAACACCATGACCCCCCCATGGAACTGTTAACGATGTTCAACAGCACCACTGCCCTTCCCGGTATCGCTTAGCGCATTCTTCAGTAAAGGGTGGTGAGATGTGTACAAGCCCAGTGGCAAGTTTATTAAGACAAAATTACGGAACAAGGCATATTTACCTGTTTGAGGGGGTATAGCTACTACATACCTAGTACTACTGTTTCAACATGACGCGTGTGGCCATCGTGTTGAAATACAACTTACCCACATCGCCAGCTTCGTCATGGCGAATTCTTCTTACTTGACGATCCATAAGCGATACGCGATTTTTAGCTTTCTTCCACGAGTAATAGTACTTCACAAGTAACGGGATAGTCTTGTCCGGCAGCATCTGTCGAATTTTCGTGAAGTTCTTCCCGTGGAATTGGAACGCTTGCTCAAATAACACCTGATGTAATCAGTCAATCAATCAATCAATCAATTAGCCATCATTTATAGGTTCAACTCGTATATAATGTTATGTTTGTGTTTGTTTCCGCGTTGACTCGTCATGCGCTCACTAATGAACGACTTCAATATGTATTTATTTGTAGATTAACCAGCATATAGACAATTTTGAGTTTATTTAATTGAAAAACTCTCGTTCAAGCTTAGACTAATTCGTGACTAGATTCATGTATTTATCCACGAACCTTATCCTCAACGGTCCACTCGTCCGGTAGTGGTGTAAAGTTCGGTAGATCGTGAACGGCCTTCTCGACATCGTAGCCGTGCCAACACAGCATGCCGAGAGCCTGTTCTCCATTGTACCTGCAGAGAACACCAGGCAGCCAGCCAGTAGTCAGTGAAAGCTAATCATTCGGACCACACGTTTCCATGGTTGCTTATCTAATGCATGACTGAGAACTGGTGAAACGAGACCTTAAGTGCTCCGAACCAGAACACGTTGGCGTACAACCTCCACGACCACATAAACCTTTCGTGGTTGCAGCGTTAAAAACACGGGCTATTCGTTAATAAAACCTATTATTATTATTATTATGCAAAGCTAAGAAAACAATTCTGCTATATGTATTCTAATTCCATATAATCCATATAGTCTAATTCCAGCAGGAATCATCGTAATGTACGTAATAAATCATTGGTTGTACAGCATACGCCTTTGGCATGATTCGAGATTCGATTTATATCTAATCTACGTAAGTAAAATAACCAGTGCGCAGGGACAGGGTTCGAGCCTTGTTGTTGACATACAACATGTTCATGTCGTAATTGCATGAACAATTTGGTGATAATACACTCTTACTTTTACCCTATTTTTTAATCGAGAACTTAAGCACTGTAAAATTGCAGTTCCGGAAATAATCCGCAAATGTTATGTTATACATTAAAATGAACTTAGATTGGTCGTCAATTAGAAAAATTAACGCAAATGAACATATCGTACATACCCGTACTTCTCCTTAGCCAGGGTAATGTAATTCTCGAGAGATATCTCCGAGATATGTCCCTCGGGCTTCCAGACGAGCAGGGCCTTCTCCGGGACACTCGCAGGACAGGGTGTGCCCGAGGATATGAGTTCCGGGCAAGTTGCTTGGTAGGCGCTACCAATATGGATTACGTTCCCTGAAATAGTGGACAATTGTAACGTTTGACGATCAGGTTAGACATGACGCACTGAAACAATGACAAAAACTATGTATAACCGTTTGTCACTAGATGTTCTCTCGAAATGGACTTACGATATTATGCATTTGCTATTTAGCTATCATCACCGCGGGAAAAGACTCAATAAAATGAAGTTGGATTCGAATGCACGAACACTATTTTAAGCCATAAATAATTTATGTAATATCTCTCTGCAGACGAACTCATTTTCTACTATAATCGTCCCTCTTCTAGTTGAACGCCTCTGCTCTGTAATTGACGAGTTTTCTGAACTTTCTTATTTGGAATTACGGGAATGCCTGATGCACACGCGCACTGAGCGTTCCAGCGTTATAAGCCAGCGCTAGTGTGTGACTACCAAACACGCACTGCATTTGACAATTTTTTCCAATTCCTTGACAACGTTCACTCGTTGCTGGGGTGCAGACCTTTATTTCGTCGAGATTGAAGTAAGAGCTTACTTTAACCTGTTCGAAATAACAACCGACGACCTATCATCAACACTTGTACGCTAATATATATTTAAACAAATTGACGCCTAAATTGTATTTTCATCTGATTTAGTTTACGCTTTAAAGCACCCTGACTTCGTGACTTAATCTAGCGTCTACCGTGATATGCTTTAACCGGCTTGCTTAGTCGCGCATCATCATTGAATCCTCAAAAGATAATAAGGAACAATTCGCTAACTTAAGTCTCCCTTTGCCAGCGAGTATATCTTTGCTTCCCCGTTTGTGAATCATTGTTTGTGAATTCAAGAGGTCAGAAATAGTAGAATTTTGCATTTGGCTTGTTAGTTTAATAACAATTTTGAGTTCATGACTAACAGAATAACAAAATATGTATGGTAGTGAAATATTTTGCTATTGAAGTTATCTGAAGATTATGGGAATACTCGTGGGAAAAGCGAGCCGGATTTTTTAAAAGAGAAAATTATTTTCGGCAATTATAACCAAATTTAGAGTATATAGAAGGTACTAGTATTTTCAAAAAATTAGCTGAATTAATTAACATCGACCATGCATTGGAATCACCATAGGCGAGTGGGCGAAATTGGGACCCAAATTACGAAGAAAACAAATGATCACATTCTTCTGGTACAGTAACAGGGGATACGATTAGCGTAAAGCTGAAAAATGGTCGAACTCGCAGGTGAGATAATACGCCATGACAAAACTTTCTGGAGGTAACCGGTGAGAAATTTAAATCCACGATAATTACTCCACCCAGAGATTCGTTAAGTTAAGTAGATCGAAGAAAACATTTGATGTGACCTGATATAACGATTTACTTGGCCATATTATGGCGACGTGCAATGCACTATACATTTAGCTTATGTGTTACCAGTGACGAGAACACAAGTGATAGGGGATAAAAATACAAGCTAGCCTTGAGGTTAAGGTTGTTGCCTTTGTTGTTATCATAAATATAATATGTGTCGAATGTGACGCAAATTCTAACAATTAATGCAATTACACATTAGCAAAAGTGGAGAAGGGGACAGTTATTCATGTTTCATTATTCAAGTATGCTCATCATATTCTAAGCCGATGAATCGGAGCTCGTAGAAGACTTGTACAATACGGTGAACGGTGAACTCGAAATGACGGAAGCATTCAGATAAGAAGTCTGATGTCTTGCTGTTTTCATAGATAAGAATACCAGGCGTTATTATTATTATTATTATTATCATAAGGCAATTAATAATGAAAATATATAATAATTGTAATCGTAGTTTAAAATTGTCTACCCCCCTTCCCAAGTGTTTCTTTTGAAGTGTAAATTCGACGTAAGGGACACGATGTTTAAGGGCTTTAATGAACAGGTCACTTTAAGGAAGCCAATGGACCCGCGCACACTTCACAACTTGACACAGCATGGCGCACGCGGTAGAAAACTTGGCTAAACGTCTGTAACCCCTCCCATACTATCGACTATAGGCTATCTATCCAGCATAGAACGCAACGATCACATCTCATCATTAACAAAACTTCCAGTATCACCAGAGCCGACCTATAGAGGGCGGCAATTTCTACCTCGTTCCTGTTCGTCGTCCGACGAATCACCGTGATGCCCGTTCGCAGCGAGCACCATTCTGCGGCCAGTGATTGTTGTCTTGTTGATATCCGTTGCGGCAAACGAACCGTGGCAGCTTTGCGCTACCGTCACGGCTGGAGTAGACGCACCGAAATCGGATACACAGCGTTTTGCAAGGCAACGAGACCTCGGCCGACAGCCCAGCAGAGCGAAGGAGGGGAGGACAGAAATCACGGGGAACACAAACTGAACGTTTGTACAGCCACCAGATTGTTACTGCACAACGACGATCTTCGGCCACTTCGACGGTCGACAGTGAACCATGAATAGCGCTAGCCGACGACCACTAAAACTAAGCAACTCAGCCTGTGGAGTTTGAGTACGAAGTAGCTCGACCGGCGCCGTAAACTAGATCCCGAGCAGTCGATGAATACGTTGTGGAGTGATACGGCGGGACGATGCGAGATGCAGCCTGCTCGCTAATAATAATAATAATAATAAGTCGTCTCTAGGCTGCTTAGGCTGAAAACACGAACGCGCAGTTAAATAAACAATGACAGATTGGCAACAATTGGAATTGCGAACACATAACATGGGCTGCTTACTCAAGATCGACAAGCGCCAAGCGGCGGAGTGATATCAAGGTTTCTCCAGATTACGGAGCGCAGTTTCTGTTTACTAATGCTCTCTGGTTATTTCAACGGCGAGTCGAAACGAATTGAAGATAACACTAGGGGACATGTTACTGCTATCGATATTACACATATATATATATATATATATACTATGGATGATATCATTGAATTGGATGGTTGGTAGGCATGGTAGAAATATCTTAATCGAACATTGCATACACGAGACTGTGTGTGTGTGTGTGCAACAGAATTTAGTTAGTTAGTGTTGAATTTAGTTAGTTCTATTAGAAAATAATGGAATCTCTATCTGCTCTTACTCCGTCATCTGTATATATTACACTGCTCGTGAACATATCATTTTTTTTTAATTATGAAATTGATATCTCTGCAACCAAACTCAAAAACTCTAGAAATTGTAACTTTCCCGAGAACAATTTCAATTATGTGTAATATCTTGTAAACTTGATGAGCGAAGCTACAGCTAATAAAATCAACGATATATTATAAGTTATCATACAGTTACCTTGTATGAACGTATTTAAAAGAAGAGGCCGTACAGGTTCTGATCTATCTCTAACCCAAGTGACCTCAATACCTTCTACTGTAATTCCGTTCCCCCTTTTTTCATCTTATGGTAGTCCTTAAGATTGAGAGACACCCAAGCACACAAACACACACATATATATATATATATAGAGAGAGAGAGCATTAAATCTAACGGTTAAGAGATGACTGTAGTTGGATCATTTCAACAACTTGAATTGTTATCGGATATACGAGCCATGCAAGTGTTCTATGTCAGATCGAGTCGATAACTTTCAGTAAGGCCTAGTCAACGGAGAACTAATCCGAAGTTGTATGCTCTCTAGTCTCAGATTAAATGCAAATTCGACTCCGGAATTGAGCGAATATCGCATAGGCTCATGATGGCTACCTCAATTGTTTTTATACTCACTGTTAGCGTGAACGAAACGTATTGAATGAACTAGACGTATGAGTAATGAATTTAACGAATTTTGCCATAGAATGAGAGACATCTGCTTAATTGCTGTGCGTCCTTTTTTTTGTCCAAATTTTGAAATTCGGAGTTATCTCAAGCCACATCCTTGATGTACTTTGATTTTTTTAGGCCAGTCAAATTTTCTTCTTTTCGGGAATTTTCTGGGACTTCCTTGCATGATCTTGCCCCTCTATAAAAATATGGGTTGTTAATTATCAAGATCGTTGTTCAGTTTTCTACACGGTCGTCGGCTAGTTGATGTACTCCAGGAACGAGTTGATCGCTATCACCTCCAGGCCGTCTTGGAAGCAATCGTACTTTCAAAAGGAGCACTGTACTCTTGGATATATCTTTTGTCTTTAACATTTCACACGATTTAAGCCGCGCATCGTCATTTAACTAGCGCCTTATTAAATAGTAACTGATCCCGCATTTTAGTCCATTAGCAAAATTGGAAAACCCTCTCCTCTAACGGTTAAATGTAAAAGTAAGCTGTCGTATAACTGAATTAGCATTTGAAGTCTACATTGCTAATGGACAGCTTTCGAGAAACGGACACACCTGCACCACGCAGCTCGACAAAATCAGCATTCATTGAGTAGATCTCTCAGAAACATTTGGTTTTAGCCCGACGTAACGGAAATCAGCCAATCTTTCTTTGTTTCACTATTTTACTCGCTCATCTACAGGAGAAACCCATTGTAAAGAGAGGCTTGCTGGCAGGTGAGATCTCCTCGCGAGGTTTTCGAGTACTCGTTGTGCGTCTGCTAAAAGATTTTCCGGTCGATTTCAGCAAATCGGTCACCTCTTGTCTTGGTGATCGATTTTTGCTTTCGAGAGAGAGTTGCCTCCTTTTACTAAGCGTCACCTAGATTCTGAACATGGTGTGATTACAGCTCACGATATGCATTTAAATTAGAAAACCTATGAAATTAATTCTTACGACTCGGGTCAACGGCTTATGCTTGTGGAAGTGCAATGTGATAGCGCTCCTCAATATGTATATATATATATATTTTTTTTTAATTGAATGAGGCACATTCATATACGTCGATTAATAATGTACGCCAATTAATATATAAACGGGTAAGCCCATGCAGTATATATAAGCGATGACCAAACCGTAATACCAAATTAGTGCTACATGGTTATAATCCGCATAGGAAATAACTAAGGAACACTAAGAGTTTAGTGCATTATCGGCGGATCGTTCGAAATGCATCATCCTAATAAAGCGGCGTAGAGAGAGGGAGGCCGATGTAATATATGATAATGTGAATGACTAATTAAAAAAAATAAAATAATTCGTTCTCCGGTATAACTAGCCCCCAGTACGTGCTCGAAGCGCCATCCTCTCGCAGCGGCGAACGGGCACTCCTGTGATAAATATTACAATATCAAATACATATGTTTATGCAGCATAGCCCTTTTAGAAGACCGTGTGGAGGTTTCATTTTCAGTAAAGGTGTGTATAACACAAATATATAATGCATATGAATTTAGACCTCACTGGAATAATTGAAAAAATTATATGTGAGCATATGTCTGATTGGGGTGCATATCTAGCCTTCGCTTTTTGCCGCCAAATTAGCACGCCCTTCTGTTCCAAGCAATACATCGGCAGGTGAGAGAATGACCACGAGCCCAAGCACGGGCAAGGTCAAGCTACATATATCGACAGCGACCTTAACAAAGCTGTGTTCGAGACTTCAGTGTAGCAGATAATGTTAGCTAAAGTTGTCCATCCGATACGACATTGACGGGTGCAAAATTCAGTGTTTGCCCTTGATCTGGTTAAAGGTTGTTATCGGTTTATTAAAAGAACTGCAGCTTGATAATGCACAAGTTCTTTGCAAATGCTAGAGAAACTTTTTAGTGTTCATATTATATTAAAATTAATAAGAATATGTAAAAGTTACGCCGACTTGAATTTTTAAGCTGCCTTTTTATATGTATGTATATATATATATATATATATATTCCATTTGTTCATATTATAAGTGATTGTAAGTAGAGTTGACTTTTCGCGAGGCAGGTGTGCGTACTATAAGCTTCTATCGACATTCGATCTAACCTAACATACATCACGACCATAAACTTAGCATTAAGCAAAACCACGGCTAGAAATTCTAGAACACGAAAATGTATCAACCAAGAATAACACGAAATGGGAAAGTATTCGCTCGGTAACCTCAACTAGAAGTCCGTTGAGAAAGAGGGAGAGAGAGGTAAAGGCTTTATTTGTTTGTTGAAGAAGCTTCAATTTTACATTGCTTAAGGTCTCTTATATGTCATCACGCAGCGGGGCTTGAACCCGCTGGAGAGAGCAACAAGTTCATACAGCTGGAAGTGCTCAAGACAGAACTGAAATCGGTATAAAGCTTTAAGAGCTCTTTAAGATTCGGATTGAAATCGAATAGCAGTTAAGAGACATGTCAAGTGGACACAGCCACACAATCCCAATGATTTTATGGAAGCGGAGGACCGTTGCTCACTTAATTGCTATAGGTGTGTATTGAAATATCCGGTCTCAAGGGTTAAAATTACATTACATTCTAACATATATACATATATATATTACAGGTTGGTTGAAGAAAATCTGAATAGGGATTGCAGAGCCGTCCTTTGAAATCATTAAATAACAACAACGATAAATGAACAACACCAATATTAAAAACCCTTGACAAATCATTATTAGACTGCGCTCATGGGTACAATAGAAAATCACCGATTTTACTCATCAATGGCATTTTCTCGAAATGTGTTAAATTTCCTTAGTATAACGATGAAGAGAAGACAGAGAAGGTTCGCAAATCAATAATCATTTGTATAGTTAACCCGATAATTCCCTTCGCTCTAAACGTGCACGGATTTTTTTTATTGACGATCTTCATAACACAATCACGAAAATTGGACAAACAACTCGTCCGAGTATCGCTACAAAAAAATCTTCCGGGATGCGCCGGACACCGCTGTCGTGCGTTCCAAATCGAACGATCAGCGGAGGGCGCCAAAGTTTTCACATGTGATCGCCTGCGCGGCAAGAGCTTGTTTTCATGCGAACAGTGAGGCGGCCGCAGCGCTACGGAGCACCGTATCGTTCATTTTTTTGCGGATACTTCTTATAATTAGCGCCTGAATCGTATGCGAAATTCGTATTCCAGCGGTTCTCGGAAAGTCGTACGATCGTCGATTGCTACTACTGTCTTAGCAGAGCGGAAAAATCGCCGAAATTATCATTTAACCACAGGGGACGGTGCTCCGTACCGCGATCGTTCGGCGATATCGTTCCGCGGACCTCTGCGATTTGTCTTATCTATGACGACAAGGTGGCATCGAATGAACAGAAGAGATAGCCAGTTTTAGCAGTATTAATCGCTCAGAGTTGGCTAACGGAAAGCTAGAACTTTTTCATTTGATATCAAAAAATATATACACTCGAAATTGGCGAAGATCTAGATGCGCTCGCTGGCCGAGAACCTCTTCATATATATATATATACACTCACTCCTCGGCGACCACTGAGCAGTAAACATTGGATCAGTGTGCGGTTCTCTGAGTCGGTGCAGCAGTGTAGTTTTTAGAAGTTGAAAACACGCTAAAAAACTATTCATAGTCAATGTAGAATTTGTGTTGTCGACAAATCTCGCTCGCGAGAGAGTTGCACGCGACTGATTGAGCACTCCGGTGCTCAAATGATTCCAGTCGTTACGTACTCGTGTATACTGAAACCCATCGGCGCTCTGCCATTCTCGTCGTTGTCGTCGTCTCGGTGTGTACGGTTGGCGGTTTATCGAACGACTGTTGTGAGTTAGATGGGGTGCCGTTAGCTTAAATCTCACTTTGTTCATGTTGAATGCGGCCAGTCGTCTCTTGTCACGTCGAACTAACAGTGGCCATAGTGAAATTGTAAACTATAGAGATACATTCTGCTCGGAGTGATACATTCGCTGTCTTCCCGAGTTGTCTCTTGTCGTGCTGTTGCGGGTGTTCGATTGAGTAGCGGGTTTAACACTGTCTGTGTAGTGGCGGCTACCCAGCCGCTACGGACCACCTAAACAAGACGGATAGTAACGTCGGCCGCAGGATGGTGCTCGCTGCCAACGGGCATCATGGTGACTCGTCGGATGACGATCGCGAGCGCGGTAAGTAGAATATATATGTTATATATATACACACAGGAATTAGGAGTTATTGACATACATTTAGATATTACGAGATGTTTTTCGAGCAGCCACACGAATGCTCAGAGAGACACGCATGCATATACTATGCACTGGCTAATCTCTGTACACCAAATGTATAATAGCTCCCTTTTGTTAATAAAGGTGTTTTTGAATTGAAATTAGATTACACACGAGCACGAATGTTGTCGTATTGTCAAGGGTGTATTGGAAGATCGCGATCGGAGTGTATTGTCGAGCTCTTAATATGGATTCGAAGGGAGTTTTGTCAGATATTTACGAATGAACAACAAATACATGGACTAGGTACAGTGGCGCTCTACTCATTTTCGTTTATCTCATACAACTACTTTGTGGTTGATAAGAACGTCAGAGATATATCTTCTACAAGATCTATATATATATATATATATATATATATATATTGTACGATAAATGAACGACAAGAGTAAACTGTATAATTTTATAATAGTAATAATTATTATTATTAGTATTAATTATTATATTAATCTAATAATAATTATTATTACTATTAATTATTATATTAATCTAATAATTATTATTATGAGTATTAATTATAATAATAATGCCATCGCCTTCCTCGGGACATTGTCGTCGTCCCCCCCCCAAGCCCCATAATCCCTAGAAATTCCGAACTACTGTATGTTTGAATAAATACCGCCTTTTGTCAAGTAATAATAATAATAATCTAATATAATATTACTTTATTCACAAATCTGCCCTTGAGACCACCTCTTTTCGTATGTGTCCTGTGGGATTCGAACCGGAAACCGTAGGGTTCTCAAGCCCCGCGTTTCCCTATGCCATATCGGCAGGTTTCAGCTGTCAGTGCCTATTTGTGGCCTTTGAAGACCATTTGCCATTGTTATAATAATACATTGGCATCATGAAGTTAATCAAATGTGGCTAAGTATGGTATAAACCCTCTGAAGGTTCCGGCATCGTGATCGACTTAATTATGATTCGCAAGTGTTGTCACTAGTAAACGAAACACCTATATATTTCCACGGAATAGTGTAACAAAGCATCTTGTCGGGTCATTTCGGGTATCGAGGATGTTCGTCCTAGTCATCCCGGTAACGAAGTCTCTCCCACAGCAGAGGCGACGTGGCCGACGCGTGACTTCTTCCCTATACCAGATTCAATTTTCACATTCGAACTTATTTCTAACAACACGCTAACATTATATGGACCAAGTTACAATCACAAAAATACAACAACACTTAGAATATTGCGCTCCTTAAACTTCTCATGATATTGTCAACGTTGTCAAATGTACTACTAGAAAATTCTCCTAAGCAGTTAACGGTGTGGACCGTGTTCTCGATATTTCAGAGAATGTGATCCATATTGGCAGTGCATACCAGGCAACCTGCCCGGAGTTGATTTCCTCAGGCACGCCCTGTCCTGCCGGTGTACCTGATAAGGCCTTATTGGTATGGAAGCCCGAAGGACACATCTCAGACACCTCGCTGGAAACTTATATCACCCTAGCCAAGGAGAAGTATGGGTATGTTTGTTTTACAGTGCACAACATACATATTGTTGAAGATGTTATTTTTTATTTGCATTTCTGCACTGAAGAACAATACATCTTCACACCCAACCCATTCTCAGCAGTGGTCTTCATCACATTCACGTTCATTATGGATACCTTGATGTGGCTAAATGTTACCGACGAGGAAAACATTGAAAAGTACCTGTCTGTAGGGGTCGCACGTACAATCTCCTGGCGAGTTGGACATTGATAAAGAGCTGGGGAAAGCTGGAGAGTTGAAATGATGGTCCCAAAGTAGACTTACAGCTTGATGAGGCAGGATGGGTCTGAACAAATGGATGTGAACTTCATGAATATCACATCAATATCTCCCCCATGAGTCGAAAACGCGATGACGGAAGATGAGCTGAAATAATGGTTGGAAAATTGGTGTCGCAAACTGAATGTGAGTGGATTTTTTGGCGCTGTGAAATAATATATGGTAATTTCCATGAAAATAAATACAGATACAACGGAGAACAGGCTCTGGGCATGCTATACTGGCACGGGTACGATGTCGAGAAGGCAATCCACGACCTGCCGAACTTTACGCCACTGCCGGACGAGTGGACCGTCGAAGATAAGGTTCGTTCATATGTAGATCATCTGTATATAGACTTAACCTATACAATATAATACAAACGCACTTTATTCAAGGTAAAAGAGGTGTTTGCTGGGTGTTCAGTAGAGACAGTTGTCAACTATATAGATTAGATATGACGAGATAGGTCCTGTCCGCAAGGTCCGGGAGATTCTCCACAAGAAGAGATCATGAACACATTTTATTACTTGCCACAACTTTGGGTATACCACATTCACACCAGCTCTGGTATTCGTTACAATATTAATTTTGTTACAATATAATTATTTCACATAATACATGGAGGTATGCACATGTCGCCCCGCGATTGTGCATGCATGCAATGACTGATTATTGATTATGAGTGGGAAATCTATATATTTTGCTGCTGCTGCAACACGACTGAAGCTATTGTTCGTGTGTTGAAAAGCTGGTTTGATATGATCCATTTCGCTTTTCGATAAAAATGGTTATATGGTTCATTTAAAGTATCGCTAAGGATGTTGAGTGTTTCGTACATGCCCCGTTTACAGGTGCTGTTTGAGCAAGCGTTCCAATTTCACGGGAAGAACTTTGCGAAGATTCGCCAGATGTTGCCCGACAAGACAATTCCCTCCCTTGTGAAGTACTACTACTCCTGGAAGAAGGCTAAAAATCGCGTATCGCTCATGGATCGCCAGGCGAGGAGACTTCGACATGACGAAACCGAGGATCCAGGTAGGGGAAGGCACAAAACTCAAGCTTCTGCTTGCTTGTCACAAGCGAATATCATCGAACATGGCTTTATTGTTCATTTTGCCAGCCTGGAAATCGCTGAAACGATCTTGTCTACCCTCGAATTTGTCGAAGCAGAAACGCTGTTTGAGAAATCGAGTTCAATGTAAATATCTACACATGTATCTAATGTCGTG
This sequence comes from Stratiolaelaps scimitus, assembly GCA_019614645.1. NCBI lineage: Eukaryota > Metazoa > Arthropoda > Arachnida > Mesostigmata > Laelapidae > Stratiolaelaps > Stratiolaelaps scimitus. The sequence goes on from JABWDB010000037.1 coordinate 1,644,429, forward strand.
CTGTATTACTTCTCTTTTTTTTCGAGCTGACCCTCAGCTGACAATCCCCTATCTGACAGGCTTCAGCTCTTAACCTTTAGGTATTACTATGAGGACCTGTCGGGGCCGCCTTTGCTTAGGGTGCGGTATTACTTAGGGGACTGATTATTGTTGAATTATATATTATGATTTTGTTGGTTGTAACTTTGTGATATCTGGCCCCTCACATATAATCGATCATATTCGTCAGGGACAGTACAACAAGTTATCGAGTAGAACAACAAATATAATAACGAGTCTGTAATTTGGACGATTTTTTAGGAAGCGGCAATGCCACCGAGAACGAGTCCGATTCGGACGAGAAAGATCCAGCGTGTAGCCACTGCGGACAAAGTGGTGGACCGCAGGTAGTTATTATACTTGTATGACTACCGAACCGAATGAGTTGATTTGTACAAATATCTATGGCCATAGACGGGTTTGATGAGTGCAAAGATAAGCGCTTAAGTTGAATTAGTAGTGCACATCGCGTAGGTCCGCATAGTAACTTTGCGTAGCTCATATATTAGGTGATCCACGCTGACTCTCGTTGAATTCGCATTTATTTCACAGGGCGGACTTGTGGCGTCACCAAAGGGTAGCCTATGTGCCGGCTGCAATCAGCACTGGAAAAAGACTGGCATGCTACCAAAAACAGGCGGTCTGTCAAAGCACATTGTGGGTCTCGGAGGCGCCTCAAACGGGGTGACCGGAGCTGACCTCAAGAAACAAAAGAAACCTCCTAAGGGGATGCACCTTAATTATCAGGACCTCATGGCGATTGCGGCAGGACCTCCTGGCCAAGGGGATGCCATTCTCAAAGGCCTCGATTCGGAGCTTTGTTCTTTGAAACGACAGGTTCGCAACGCTTTCAGAGCTGTTCCGGTGACATCGAAAATCGTATTGTTTAATCACCGATACTTCTGCATTGGTGGCATATTACATGACGAGATGACGTCAACTATATTTCATATTTACCTTGTACATCTGTATGTGTTCTCTGTGTCTCGTACTGGTGCAGGTTCAACTAAACAAAGCGGACATCTCGAAGCTGCGCGAGGAAACGTCTAAAGGAATTGATGAGCTTCGTCCTCCGGAAACTGGGAGCGGAAAGACGAGCGCTCGTTGGACAAACGAAGAACTTCTGTTGGCTGTTCAAGGCGTCCGAAAATACGGCACTGACTTCAAAGCCATCGCCGAAGTGGTCGGAAATAAGACCGAGGCTCACGTCAAGCACTTCTATGCCACTCACAGGGAGCGCTATCAATTAGATGACGTGTTGTCGGAATGGGAAGAGGAACAAGGTATCTCCCCCCGGACGAATCAGAAACCTGAAGCTGAACGCGATGTCCCTAAGGTAAACGAAACTTCATTGAGTGGAGCCCTCTCAAGAAGCACCTCGCCAGGCGTCAGAAGCGTTAGCAACAATAGCTTCAACGGCGGGACCGGCAGTGCTCCTGTGTCGCCTTCGTCTGCAAAAGCACCGAAACTCAACTGAGGACAGCAGCAGCAGTTGAGCATATGGAAGAGTTCAACAGGAAACATATAGAAGAGTTGTTGAATCCCTGATATGTAGGCGAGAGTAATCAGCGTTGGTATTCTTTAGCAAGGGGCTCATTGAAACAATCCTCGATGAAGCATTTTGTCACGGATCGTTCAAACAACGCCACTCGAATGATTTACCTGGTTTACCATGGCTAACATTTCCCATCGGCGTTCCTCTGTCACTTTAACGTGAAGAACCTTGAAGGGTTACGTATGATTGCCAAGGCGACCCTGAATACTGACAGTTGAGATGTCTCGTAGACAAGTGTTGCGCGTAGATGCAAGCGACACTGCTGTGTTGAAAAGGTTATGCGGCATTACATCTCGGGTATATAGAAATATATATATATTCATTTCATTGTAGAACAATTAAACTCTAGGGTGTAGGTGTGTCGATGCAAACGTTTGTGGGGGCCTACGTCAGGACTCGTATATCCCTTCACATGAGATGCCATTTAGCGAGGAGCCCAGACAACAAAAGTGCCTGCCAAATAGGCAATCGTTAATAGCAAGCGTCGAATTGCAGGACAAAATCTTTTTATTGTCCATCCAAGTTGTGTATAAATATTCCCTAGATGAATATGAATATTAGTGAGGGGTGAATTCAAGCTTCGTATGGTGTGGCATCAATAATAGTGTGGCTGGTCACCCGTTCGACAATTGGTCGGCTAACTCTATTGATTGTGTCGTCGTCTACGTTCGATAACTACCTCGATAAAGCGTCAGTGCTTTTGCATCGAGATTTAAACACTTCTCGGACATTAACTAGACTGAACTTATATATATATACATATATATATATATATATCGAGTGTTTTATCTATGACCTATTATTTCCCCTCGTTTCTTTCATAGTAATTAGCTCGTTTAATATATTGACAATTGAAGGCACTGCGAGCATTGAATTGCAATTGCTGATTCACCGAAGACTTCGTTTAGATTTGTGCCATTCACACAACAGTATTCACCCGATATGGTTGTAACGTTGTGATCTAGTCACAACAGACCTCATTCAACAGAATGTTCGCAGCTTCGGCCCCGCGTACGCGGCCATTGCACAGTGTCGATATGATCTGCATGTTTGAATGACGATTTAGCGGAAAGGAAAGCCTGGAGTCAGTAAGAGAAGATGCGACTCTCGGGCCCGAATTCAAAATCATGCTAATAATATTCATTATAAAGTCATAAGGTAATAATAGCTGTAATAATTGTTTTACAGGGATTATATGATGATGTTTTGTATTTATATGGGATTTTTTGCAAGAGACACAGGAAAGATATCTCTTTATATATAATCTATAATAATATCGTTTATTATTATTATTATTATTATTATTATTAATTAACACTGTATCGATATATATATATATACATATATATATTCATTCACATATACCTACCATAAAATCAAGGTAGGTAGCAATCTAGAAGGTCAGGCCTTGACTCTCCAACAGGCTTTGCTTCAACGCTGTTTGGGTATAGATCGTCATTAATTCATTCATTTTGCTAATTATAGATAAACCGCCATGTACTAGATAAGGAAGTGCCCATCATATACAATGCGCTATTGATATTATAACGAGTCGAGACGCGAAAAGTTCTATTCAAAATTCGATTTATTCATCACACATATGATTATTATCACTATTATTAGACTTAAACATTCGATAATCTCATTTATATTGCTGCTATGCATTGACGGCGCAGTGTAAGTCGCGCGAGAGCTTAGCGATATTGTTGTTATTGTTGTTGGTGGTGTTGTTGATGTGCAAACCGCCCCCATTGTCCGAATATACCTCAAGTCCTCAACTAAGCTATTGCCAAGATGTCCCTACGAGAATGTCTGAGCGGTGTGCTCTTCCTTTTCGGCGGGAGTTACAGCACAGTGGCTTAAAGTACAGCTGATAAAATCGATGGCGATAATGAGCTGGGCTTCGAGATGGAAAGATACGTACATACACACACACATACACATATATATATATATATATATATATATATATATATATATATATATATATATATATATATATAGAGAGAGAGAGATATAGGCACACCTTGATATGGTGTTGTAATTACTGAACTGCGGCGGTTTGCACAGGGTGTGACTGACACCGATCCTAATTGGGGGTGAGTTTTATACGAATGAGTATTCCTATAATTGTTTGTCGTACAGCAGTACAACGATACATTAGTCGTTATAGACGAAACAAACTGTCACTAGATCACACTGTTAGAGTAGGCCGTATTTCTACCTGTAGATATCTACCCCGCAAATGAATTAGCATTATTCGAACAGATGTGTGGAAATTATCATTATTATTCAGATTGATTTCCTCAGAAATCGTATCGATATTCACCCTTCCCGCGCATTATTCAGATAACTCACGTTGTAATACGAAGAGATCAGTAATGTGCCGTCCTGTGCTAAGCATGGAGGGAACGCTTCGCAAGCAATTGAGACGTTGTAATTAACCACCATTATTAATTGGTTGCCTAAGCAGTGTCTTCGGTGAAGTGCAAGCAAAGACTACGCGAATATAGGGTGAATTAGCTCATTGGTAACGTGGGAATTGTTGTCCGAGCTATAGTGTTGCGTCTAGTATAATTGCTACCGCTGAGTGTGGGAATTTTCATCAATCAAGTTAAATAAAGTTTAACAAAAATGAGTCATTCGTTCTATTGTTTAATAGGTATCGTAATGCAATATCGCGTTGGTAAGCGTTTCCGAACATCCTTCAACAGTGGCTGGTAGTCGGTCACATTTTGGTTATGTTGGCGATCAGGTACAGACCGACGGGGAAGTGCCAAGAATGAAATGTGCTTTAAGTCTTTTCGTCGATCCTAGAGTCCCCAGGGATTGATGAGTTATATGATAAAAAGACTCAGGCCAATTTGCTACTGTATATGCACAGATCCAGCAGCTCCGACACCAAGTTGACTTGTGTCAGGCTTTACATTTAGGCATCACAAATGTGTACGTACGTTACGGATGCATCAAGACGAATTAATAAGCAGATGTCAAAGCTAATGAAGTTAAGCATGCATAAAATAAATTTAAAAAAAAACCTACCTGCGAGTTTAGTAAGCTGTAATCATCTGATTATTGACCGTTATTATTAAATCCTATTATTATTAACAACAATTTAGCCTTTAACGTTAGAAATCCACTGTGCAGATGCTCGTGGGGCAAATTACACAGCATTTTTAATTATCCACATTGTTTCGTAGACTTTCATTTCGACTGATTAACTTCTTCCATGTCACACTGCTAATTATACGAGAACTAAAGCGTTGTAACATTTCGCAGTTCCGTCAATAAAGAAATAATTATATTGAATTGAATTGCTAAATCACAAGAATAATGGCGCAAATGGGAGAGCATTGCTCGGCCCAATGCACAAACGGGTCATTGGGGGACATCACGCTGACTCGACAAAGAACCGTTGCCAACGAATTTCACGAATGTCCAGAGGTCCGGTCCGCCCAGTTCGCTCGACATGGTAAGGTAAGGCTTTATTGATTTATTAAAGGAACTGCATAGAATGCTTAAGTTCCCTTATATGTCATGCAACGGGATTCGAACCTGCGGCCTCTGGCTTTTTACAGCCAGAGACTCAGCCGTGGATACTATAGAATCTGATTATCCGGCTAAAGTCAGAATTTCCAAACTGCAAACAGTCTATATCCAGTTCTAACAACTAAATCTCTCTCCCGTTCACGATGGAATACGACCCAACAAACAGCACTGGGCCAACGATAACATCGCTGTCCAAATCACGTCTACTAGCAATATCGTCGCCGCAGTTTGCGCCTGTCATTCGCGCGGGCATAAACAAACTCTCGTTGTATCTCGACCATCCGAGATCGGTGTACAGAGGATCGTCAGGCCTGGATAGCTCGATTAGCGCCGTCGCCCCACAAAAAGTCATCGTGTTACACAGCCGCTAGTGATACTATTCTACGAGCATCTCGTCGAGAACAACAGCTGTTTTGTTTCAACCAATATCGGCTCAGCTTGTTGACGGGAACGTGCAACTTGTCGAAGTGAGGGCCAGGTGTACGTACAGGACCGAAGGTCTGTTCTGCACCACGGATCCGCATAGAACAAAAACAACCGTCCGCGGCGTTCCTAATAAACCAATGCAAATTATGTCAAGAGCACTCATAGGATCGCTCTCCCATATTCCCTGCGTGGGATACGTGGGAGGGCGCATTAGGGGAGACGTTCCATTCAACATCAGATACCACTTGCGTGACATTATAAGAGAGAACTTAAGCATGGTAAAATCGTAGTTCCTTTAAGAAAATCAAATAAAGCTTTATCTTTACCGCAGCCGTCAGAGTAGTCATACTCCTGACGTTAAAGGAATCGGCCCAGGAATGGAGCAATATCACCTCTGCCATCAGGCGAGTCATCAAGCACCGCCCTACTCAAATCGCTTTTACTAAAATCCGTAATCAGAAAATTCATTTAAAGCAGAAATAACTCTCCTTTAGGGAGAAAGTGCTCCCTAAACTAATATATATACACATTTGATATTTCTGAATGACACATTTTGAAACAAATTTCTGAATGAACGATATTGATGGTGGATAGAGATAATTGGTTTTTTGAGCTGACCCTCGGCGTTTACCTTATCTGACACTGGCCTCAGCTCCTAACCTGTTTAGGTATTACTATGAGGACCTGTCGGGGCCACCTTTGCTTATTCTCTTCCTTAGTCGTACCTGGCAAGAACCTTCAGATAAAGAAAGATGATAGAGAACTCCATAGGTTCTCCAAAGCGTCTGACAGGATTTGAACCCAACACACAGGTCCTTCCGCATTGTGGATAGACATGGGTGGTCGATCTATGTATATTCCTATATGCAACAATGGATTTCCGAGGATAGAGAGACGATGAGCAGCCCAAGGATCGTTCTATGATGAATGGGTGTGTGGTTTGTGAATAATTGTTGTGACATTAACATTTCAAATAATCTCATCTATCTTTTCGGATAGATGTCAAAATCGTTTACGGGAGTAAGCTGGAGACGCTGGGTGCCGGCTAATAGTTTTCTCAACGGTTATAGTTCGTATATTTTGTGCAAAGCGATGGGCGCTGTTATAGGTCAACTTCGACGGTGGACCCTCGGCATCGCTTCGTAAGGCGAACAACCCCTTGAAAATGCAAATGTGCAATGGGTGGGGATCGAACCCGCGCACCTTCGTTCGCCTCCTCCGATTGCACATTTGCATTTAGGGATCGTTCTTACGAAGCAATGCTATGTTATTGCTACTACCATTTGAACTAAATGAAATTCAATAAAAATCCCCGCTTGGGGGCATTTCTAATGAGAAGACAAGAATCGTGTTGGTCAAACGTAAGTGCACGAGACGCTGATGTGAAAAAAGAACATTGATGCATTTAGTTAATTAGGTCATTTTAAAATTAGAAAATTAGCCCGGTGCTATTTGCTTCATTGGCCTGTAGCTGAAATACAATCACCACCTATCGACACCACGCCCAGTCGATAGACTGACGTCGACTACACTCAATATCGATGTTCACAGGCTGGGTATTTCGCAAGAACATAATATTTGTACACACTGCCTGGGCTGAGCCTTCCTCCCCTAGTATTTGATGATGAAGAAAACAAATTTGAGAGGGATACCTCTGGCCGAAACCGGTACCGGCGCCTTAGGCCTGGTTACAAGCCACTCAAGTCCTGTCCAGAGCTATCAGCCAGAGTACAAAGTCAGCTCGTAAACACCAATCGGGCCATCTTCGGCCTTACGTCCTCGACTCTCTAGATACCCTCCTCTTCTTACCCACTCCCTAAGCAATAAATACACAGAGCACGGACAATGCGACCGACTACACCATGCGTGTGTCGAGACGAACGCCTTGCGTTTTCTCCAACCCCTCATAACCCCTGAGACCCCCCAGACCCTCTCCCCCCCCCGCGCGGTTCTGTCTCTGTTCGTTTGTTTCGTAGCCCGACTTTCAACGTTTCTAGTTTTACTCGTCCGCTCTCACTGACGGCCACTATCTCTCAATCTGAACAGGCAGCGACTCGTTGTCTTACTTAAAACTGAAGATGAACATCGACGTGGTCGAGAAAGTCGGCAATGCCAGACGGTAAACTACAACCGGTCCCGAATGACAGATACATGATAGGCTCCCCCCGTACCTGCCACTACGCTCCTCTGGGGATGGCGACGTATAACGTCCAACGTGTGCCGATCCCCCGACTCGTCCCTGCAAAGTCACCCATACCCGGTGGCCAAAGGCAGCCGGGCAGTTACGGCGCCGGCGGCGCTGGTAGCGGTAGTAGTCCCAACAGCAAAAGAAGAGAAGACATCATTGCCTTTGCCGTGACCCGTACCAATCTACTTCGGGTCCTCAGTTCGCGTTCCTCGGCCCACACTCGACTTCGGGGGGTTGTGTGAGGGAAGGGGGGAGGCTGTGTGCAGCTGACGGCCTTCCAGACTGGTCGTTCTGATGGCGTTCCGGTCCTCGTTTATAAACGCGACTCACTTTTATCGCCGTCTGTGACAAGTCTGGGACAGGGCAATAAGCAGACGTAGTGGTGCATAGCGGTGGATGCTAGACTGCCTTGTTTTGTTAGGCCTCTTCAGGCTGGATTTTGTCTTGTTGACGATTGTACCCCTAGCAGTAACGCTATCCAAAAAGCTCCATACATACCGCTGATTTTTTTGTCGATAGTCGGTTATTATTTTGTTTTTTTTATTCCTAGGCTTGTTAGAAGAAGAAAACCGCTCCAAATGTGTGTGTAAGCGACATCGCTATTTTCGTGGGATCACTTACATTTATGATTCGTATATATTCTTCCGGTAGAACTGTACAAGTTGCCGTCTCAGAATGTTCAAGTCTTCTTTGAGCGTCATTCTCAAAGGGTGCCTCAACTGCAAGGGCATACGACGCGTTAAGGAATAACCACCAGCTATATATTAGTTTGCTACTATATATCTGAGAGTACTCCGCCCGGAGAGAAATGTTTATTCACAGTCGTCCTCGAACGTTCTACAGAGTCGAACGAAGAACACGGACCGAGGCGCGGCGACCTTATAATGTTTGCCTCGCATCTATGCTTCCTCAGCTCCGATGTGCGAAAATGCCGTCAAAAGCATGACTTTCCATTCGCTGAATCGTATTCACTTATTGGATATTTCTAAATGATATCAAAATGTGCAATATACAAATGCTTACAACGACTGTACAGCGAGATGCTATATCTCGGGTCCACGGCAAACCGCGGACAGGTGGGTTGGGGGGCGACAAAATACATGCAACCACGCATATCGTTCACCTACGCGTGCTTCCACGAGCGCGTGCAGATCAATCTCGTTCGCTTGGCAGCAGATTTGCACGATATATTGAATTTGAAGGTAGGAGCACCTTTCTCGTCTACCAACACACGGCGATTTGTTCACAGACGTTGGGGAGGGGGGGCCGGCTGGCGGCTACGAAAAATGCAATGTGGCCCTCAACAGCCACAAAGAAACGCGCTGACGCCCGTGAAAGCTACACCAACCTGAATATAGTAAATACATACATAATTGGAAAAAATGAAAGTGTGCAGGATCCAATATCTATATACCTATTTATAGTGCATGTCTTTGTGATTTAAACATTTATTCAAACATACAATAATTAGGAATTATTTCTAGGGTTTATTGGGGGCGGGGGGGGGGGGGGGGGTTGGTATTCGACACATAATATCATAGCAAAGAATAGCCCCTTGTATAGATGAATTTTCATCGCCTACTGTTGTTGCATTTTAGCGGAATAGGTCACGCACTACGAACGAGAGCGTCTAAATCTATGTTAGCCCTGTAGTGTGACATAAAAGAGAGCATTGTACAATTGCAGCTCCTTTAATAAACCATTAAACCTTTACCTTTACTTACAGCTATAAGCGTGTAACTTAGTCTACAGAGTTGCCTTTTGACTTGCTTCGTAAGACGGGCCCCTAAGTGTAAATGTCCAACGGTGGGGATCGAATCCGCTTTCGTCTCGTCCGATTGCAAGGTACGTGCGCAGGAATATTTATCTCCCCTGGCTGTCAGGCGGCTCGACGGGAAGCATGTCTGTTAATATCATACAGTCATACAGGGATATCAATACAGAGAATTGATTGGTGAAGTGTTACTGATGGTCAGCCGTAAACGTCCCGGTCAGATCGGTGAAGGTTTTGGTTTTCAGAAGTGGATAACGCGATTGTTTGGTCTGAATTGGTGATGTATTCTCGGCAAGGCGCCGCTCTCGAAACGTTTTGAGACACGTCTCCCCTGGAAAAACCTATTGATAAGCCGATCTTTCTATTGTCTAGTTAAGCGTTACGGCTGTTTTGTGTTCGTAATATCTATTTGTATACGAAATCGCCATGGAGAAGAGCACTTCTTACTTTTTCTGCACACAGCCGCACTCTTCTGGAAAATTTATGTGTCAAAATTATTGTGAAAATATACAATACAATACAAGGTTTGGTTTATTAACGGAACTGCAGTCTTATCACAACGCTTAAGTTCTCGTAAAAATGATAGCGAAAAAGTATATGGCTCAGCTTATTCCTCGATAGCAATAATCTCTAGGCCTCGTCTGTTAAATAGGATCTTTGTGTTATGTCGCACCTGCTTCCGAAACTTCCTAGTTCTCTGCGGTTCCACTGCCCCGCCATTGTACTACGACTGCTACTTCCGTAGATACAAAATTCTAACAAAAAAGGATTCAATTTTAAATTTTCCGGGCTGACCCACAGCCAACATTTAATTTTAACAAAACAGGATTATGGCGATAACTATTATTAACTTAAGGTGCATTAATCTCTTATCAAACCCAACTCATACATACCATTTTACGAAACTGCAGTAGTACTTCGGCAGGGATAGTGTCGGGCGGCTACCTAGCTTGTCGGGTAACACCCCCTATGTGACTCTATACATTTACTTTCTATGGACTACATTTTCGAAGAAGCAAAAAGGCCAGCCGTCTAGCGGTTAGTTTCCTAAACGGAAACGGAAATTAAATCAAATGTGGGCTGAATGGCATGCAATACCAGCCTGCTTACAGGCTTAGCTAAGCCTAGTGTAGCACAACTAGGCCAATATGCGTCTCCATTGTGCATCGTTTCGGCAAGGATTTAATCCAGAAATGTGAAAGGACTCTTCGAATCGCCTGTAACAGCATCTAACACCGCTCCAAAGATGAAGGTCCGTCATTTTATATGGATGAAGGTCACAGAGAGGGGAGGGTTCTCGATCAGGAGAAAGCAACTAGCAATGTATATATATGAAACATGAAGAAATATGTGTATGTGTGTATATATATATATATACAACGAAGTGGACAGTTATTTTGACATCGTGTTTCTCATGGACTCGACAAGTGTAATCTAGTGTATATTCATGTGACCTAGAAAACTAGCTTGGTGTTCGGCCTCGATTTTGAGTTTCTTGTACTAGTTCTTTATGCTACGCTTATTTTTCAATGCAGAAACATTTCAAAAAGTCCTCTCTGTTTCACGATGAGTGTGAAGAACAACACAGATGATGAAATATTGAGTTCTCATAACTCAACCAAATTTCTGGACAAAAATCAGATTTTATGAAAAACAATAGAGACATCGAGGCAGATCTGACTGCCGTCGTCGTGAACAGCTGACAAACTGTCTGTCTATTGAGACATTTCGGCGCAGGAGTGAGTTTTCTTCTCGAAGAAGGTTTCCATCTTTATTTCAACTCGGGTACCGTAACTAATTGACTGTGAGACCTTTAACCAGCGCACAAGCCTCTGAGTTTGTATATGCTTAACTACGAGTTTGTTAATCTATTATTTGCCGCTAAGTACCTCTTAACGCTGGCTGCCCTTGGTAGCGTTAATATGGACCTAAAAAAAATTGCCCCTAAAAAAGATTGGATTTTTTTAGGTATATAACTAACTGGCCGTTTTTGACAGGTCCGAGAAACGTGGCGTTTCGGCGATTCTGGCTGTGTCAAATGAAAATTGGTGACGGTTGTAGCTAATATGAGACATTGAAAGTGAGGATGCAGAAGTGTAAATTGTAAAAATGGAAATTGCACTTGATATATTAGACAGACCTTTATTTGTTTAAACCCCTAGTTTTTAAAGTAAACCTGGTAACTCGCCTTTCGCAATACGCATCAGTCGGTGGGACCACGTTAGTAATACTTCATCCCACCAAACCCGAAAATCCTTGATTAGGCTGTTCGTCCCGATATCCTTGATCATTCCCCTAGGTCTCACCTTCGTCCATGCCCTCCTCCCTGGCCATGGCCAGGTCTAGATCATCAACGGCCAGCCTCACGGAGCCTCACGGGCCTCGTGATTAGAAGTCACAAGGCCCTCCTTCCGTTAGGAGTCCCTATGCCGGCATCTTTTTTTGCCGTTCGAACTGCCCACTTAAATGGACGCTGCCTCTAAGGCAGTCTATTCCGCCAGTAGCCTACGATTTTCCCTGACGCTCCACCGACCATCGGCAAGAGCCGAGTCAGGCTCAGGGCGACCCGCTGAACTTTGCCCGAGACGTGTTTCAAGGGTGCTGACCCAGTTAGCCCGGTGCCGAGAATGACCCCGAGTTACCTCGACTCTTTACCAGATACACCAAAAAGTAAATGATTTCAGGCTGACTCTCAGCCAACATTCAACGTCTACAGTATGGCCTAATGGAGCTCCACCTTGCCAGCGTGCCATGCCAATTCTTGATTTGTATTGTTCCATTAATTTAGAATAATCACATTTAAATAAATAAATATATAGTACGAAATAGTTCGGTTAGCTTGGTAGGTAGTCCACCATGTCGCTTACAAAGCGTTTGTCATTAAAGCTCTACTACGAGTGGTAAAATCAGATCTTTCGAGCCCCGGGACCTCGTAGATTAATTGACTCAGTTACTAGTTTTGATTCGTATGTCCCTCGAGGGATAGCCCCGGCAGGACCTTGTGGTAATACGTCGACCCCGGTGGCTTGGTGCATTCGTGTGCGCGATGCAATCGGAGGAGACACTTAGGTGCACGGGTTCGATCCCCACCGTTGCACATTTGCATTTAGAGGCCCGTCTTACGAAGCACTGCTAAAAGCAGAACCTTGGATGTCAAATGTTGGCTGAGAGTCAGCCCGAAAAAAACAAAAAAGGTCCTTGTGGTAATACCCAATGCGGATTCCCATCCGAGAACTGTCACAAGGGGGAACAGTCGAGAGCCAGCTCAAAGGATGTTGTTATTGTTGTTGTTGCTGCTGCTGTTGTTGTTGTTGACCTGGCTAATAGACGAATGTAAGAGGCAATATTGTTTAAGATGGAAGCAGCAGAAAAATTGCGTTACGTTAATTCGCGAACGCTAATTATTCTAACAATGATCGACAAACAGCCCTATGACAGTGGAGAAGCGTTCGTCTTCACTCCCCTAGGGACCTCTAAACTCTAGCGGTTACCTAGGTAGGAAGTTGGTTAGGGGTGCGTGACGATGTTGTCTACCTAACAGCAGTTGCTCGGTGTCTAGAATAGTTTCGCTAGACTAGACCAGGATTGCTGTAACAGCATCACCGAGTTATTGATGTCTGTGACATGTGCGGGGTTTTGGCCAGCGGCTAAGCTCAGCAAAGTTTCTTTCGGGAGGAGGAGGTAGCAGAGGGCAGGTTCCATAAATACTGTAACCTATAAGACCGTGACAATATTCTTGCGCAATAGGGGCTGCTCTTTCATCGGGGGTCCGATTGGGGGAATCGATTCCCAATGGAGGCGAAGCAAAAGTTGTCCCGTCGAACTTACACCTCAGCTAACCTAGACAGTAGGCCTCTATAAGGATATACTGGTGACATACGCGTTCATCGACAGACTGTGTAACGTTAAAAACGATGTCCCAGTCTGGACTTACTGCTTTTATAAAAGAAACAGGACATTTTCGGGTACAATTGTCGCTCACTTTTGATAATTAAATCAATTGTTTTAAAATCTAAGACACTTTTTATGGGTTTTGTAGCCGCGATTGCTTAATGGATCTTGCGGCTTAATTGTCACGGCTGAGGTAATTGGGTTTCATTTGTTCAATCAACGAAAGCCAAAATGAGACCGTTCATTTCAGCTTTTAGATATGTAGATCGTCACTCTCGAGGATGATCAGGTGGACAAAAATAAAAATTATATTATTCTGCAATTGCTGCAAAATTCGTAACACGGTATCGAGTTACTTGAGCCACCTATAGAAAATTACTAAAAAGAATACCATGTAATCAGCTTAGATCACTGAAGACAAACACTGAGGAATGGATGGTCATGTTTTTATACCATTTATTTACCGTTGTTTTATTATTTACTGTTTAGTAAGTGTCATCTAGTTTTTGTGTTCGGAGTCCGTCGAATTGGCATAAAAATGCTCCACATCGCACTTCATTGACTGTGGTAGAAATTCGGTAGTTGCAGCTAGAACCATTTCTTGGTCGACTGTGCTTCGGGTAGACATAGCATGAAGCAACTGAATTTCATCCAATAAGCGAAAAAGTTTCTTGCGGGGAGGAATTAAAATGTGAATATAATAATTGTACAATATGCAATTTTTTTATCATATTTTTTGCGAGAACTTAAGCATTGTGAAACCGCAGTTCCAAAAATATACCTCAAATGAATGAATGAATAAGGAGATGCCCTGCGGGCTGCATATTCGAGAAGCTAATGACCATTTTCACCAATCTGATCAGACTATATTTTTCAAATGTACTCAGTAACTTCCATAATGTCATTGGACACTTCAATATCATAAAAAAATGCCGTAACATTATATTGAGTATTAACGTCACTGCGTCGTCTTTGATGAAGAAAAATGGCCAATTGGTCACTATGACGATGTTAAAAGGCGGGCAATTTTGAATTTAAATCAACGGCGGGAATTTTCCCTTCTGTGACCAAGAGAGTTTTGCAGGCCAGCTTCCCAAATCACTGTGGTCTAATGCAGTAGCCGAATATATTTGCAATAGATGTCCTCAAGTTTTGCGCTAAGTCGCTTGATATCAATAGGGAGATATTGTTTAAGTTTACTGTCATATCGCAGTCTATTCCAGTGTAATGAGGTTATATGTTCTCGGTCTTACTTCACACTGTTCTCTATCAGGGCAGAGGTTTCTGAGGTTTTTATTGGCTCTGTACAGCTGCTAGATTTCTCTATACGACAGTACTTTACCTACTCGTATCAGTGATTACATATAAAGGTTATTAATGATTTCAACTAATGAGTTAGATTGAGCTGAGAGAGAGAGAAGATTAGCTAATTAGTTCATATTACTGAGTTCCGATTGCTTGTTATTAAACTCTTTTTTTCGCAGCTTTGGTATAGCGCCACGTTATTGGCAATGATTTCAGCAGCTGTAAGCATGTAACGCAATGTCGTCCTCGTTCCGAACGCCACTCGGTGATAACCTTCACAGCAGGTTGCTGTGGAGCATTCACAGAGGAGCGGGGAGGAGCATAGCCGTCTATGCATCAAATTGAATCTGGACGTTGGTGGGGAAATATATACCGCCGCCAGCTCACGTCAACTATGAAAATACGCCCGAGGCTTCGCCCCGAGGTAAACGCACCCTAGTTCTATAGGATCATGCAACGAACTCGCAGGCCCTTTGTCCGGCGTTATGGCCGTCGAGTTGAGCCAGCGTATCGTTCAAGTTACAGTGTAAAACACACACACACACATACACAGTTTTTGGAGATTTTAGCAGTTGGACGAATACAGCCAAGGGTGGACGTAGCGGAAATCATATTCGTTGGGCGCATCCTTTCAAGCGCGTCAAGTCAGCGTCTGCTATCCGCCATATATTCCTTCGTTGATCTCAAGGGTCGGATGCGCGTATGAATTCCCGGGCTTGTCGATGAAGCCCCAAGGGAAATCTCCCTAGTTTTCATTGCCAAACTCCTTGCGGCCTCGCATCTCGAGTGCCGCGGGTCTGTAGCAAGGATGTGTAAGGGGTATTGGACGACAATCATTATCAGGAGCTACTAAGCTAACTCCGGTGGCACAGGCCATCAGGGCGTTGTTCATGGCATCTTCGCAATAGACGCAGAAGCGGCAAACGTTCCATTTCTGATCTGTTAATCGAACGACTTTTTTCTTGCTCGGGCTTCGATACGAAGGCCAAGATATGACATTCGCAGTGTTATGCGTATACGAATTCCTCGGTCTGAGTTTGAATTATATATCAGACTGACAATTTCTTCCATAGGTCGAAACTTATAGCCTGAGAAAGACGATCTGAGGTTCATATGAGAGCAGTATGCCTCCCCAGCAAGGGATCGGTAGATTCCCAATTTTTCGATTATCCAGTGACCGCTCTGCCCACTTGAAAAAGTCACTATCAGTATTTGCCTAGAAAAGTATCTATGGGGATGGGACTTATACTGCGGAAAACTGCACCTTTTCGTTGAGGCAATGGACAGGCAATACTGTTGAGGTGGCTGGATTACGTCCGCCTATCGTAGAGAAAATGGCAAGCGTACAATTTGAGGACAGGAGTATTATAATAGTTTGGCATTAGCCAGAGCCTCTTCTAATCATATTTCAGATGAGTTTAGGATTATTTCGGATTTGTTTCGCTTAGCGCAAGAGTCCTACCATGTGAGAGCTAGATAGTCAATTTCCCAGGGTCACTATTTCTAGGTCTGTACGGTTGCCATGATTGGCTATGATCTTCTGAAGACATTCGTCAAATATTTCGATAGATTTCAAGGAGCACACATGCGAATTTACATTGATTGCATGGGTTATTTTTCCACATTTAGCACACACAATGTTGTATGACGCTTCCTACCTGACAATTAAATACAATTTCGCCATTATTAGTATATTATCTATAATTATTCCTAAATTTTGTGATCTCTAGAGATCTACACCAACACCGTTTCAGAGATTAATTATCCGTAATTGAAACGTTCCTCATTCGTTCGTTCAAGTCGTGAGTCTATTATTGGAATCTTAACGACGCTCAAGTTCTCGACTACACAAAACAGTAACAAATGACAATGGTCAAAGTGAACGCACACTCGTAAAATATAGCCCAAGACTGCGACGTTCGTAGGAGTATATTATTCTATTGTATTTACAATGCGGAAAAAAATGACGGGTCTGTCAGATGATCAGGCAATTAATTTTATTTGATTACATACGGAAAATACAAATTAGTCCTAGGAGACTCAAATACCAGGCTATGAAACATTAACGGGAACAGTTACACACCTTCCTAGATATCGATGTCATGCCAAGCGTAAAGCCGAAACTAGAGAAGAGATGGACTCTCAACAGTGGATGGTGATTGTAGCGGATAGAGATGTTGTGTCATCCCTCGATGTCAATCCCCCTACTCTGAGGTGGCCCCCACCCTCGATAGAAAGGTTGCAATGTCTCTAGTGGTGTTTGTGCGGGAATTACAAAAATTTCCTCCTCTAGAGAAAAAATTCATACATACTGTTATAATTATAATACATAAGCGAAATACAGCCTTTACATAGCCGCTGGTATATAACACCCTAAACTAATTAGTATGAGGTCTTTATGCTTCCCTAACCTCATTGATAAGGTTTTTGATGTGCTGTAAAGTGACCAAAGGTAAGGTAAGGTAAATATTTATTGGTTTATTGAAGGAGCTGCAATTTTACAATGCTTAAGCTCTCTTATATGTCACGCAGCAGGGCTCGAATCTGCGGTCTCTTGCCTCCGATAGCCAGAGACTTAGCCGTCCAAGGTCTTACGAGGGAGCGATCTGCAGGCAGCAAGTTATAGGGAAGAGCGTAATGGCTAGACTCATTGACAGTAAAGGGCATTTAAATGTTAGTTGCTAGTGGGGACGTACGACTCGCGACGGCAGAAACTCAGAAGAGAGTACTTGTGCGAATAGTCCCTCTAAACAAGTTGAAGGCTAGAAGTGGGGCAAAGTTCTGCCCATCGTGAAGAACTTGCTAAGAGGAAGGAGGTCGGACTTCCTGGAATATATGAGTGACTCAATCTCTTCGAATCAAGCCAAAGAAGGCGCTTCGAGCGCCGTTTTGTGCAACTTCAACTCGACGGGTGAAACCCTTTATAACCACCTCCCCAGATAAAGAGACTCTAACAAAGGAGTGATATAAGCAAGGTGTTATACAACAGGAACAGGCGCTCAGTGGGCATCCCGAGGTCTTAGGACGACGAATTGATGAGATGACAGCAGAAACAGTGCCTCTAAGCAGACGGTAATAACGGCGGTCCGACTCCACAAAGTTGAATCGGGCCGGCCTCGGACGATCTTCGAAGCGAGCGAAACAAAATTACTCACGATCTACTTGCATTAATAGGAGGACATAGTTTATCCTACAAAGTGTTCCCAGCTTTTTCCACCTCAACGAGTGCGGCTCTGAGGCCGTCCCGTTGAGTCTCAGAAGGGCGACTAAGGAAGAGTACCGATTTATCGTCAGCATATACAACCGCTTTGCAGGAGCTGTTAGAAGAGATATTCAGTAAAACGAATTTGATGAGAATCACGGTTGTTTTCTGCTATGGAGATAGGGATGAAGGCAGACAACAGCAATGGAATTATATCTAAGATGTTCCAGATTCTGAAGAAAGGAAGACTGTTGAAGACAATTGCGGATGGGGACTAAGGACGTTTGAGGAAATCTCAAAACACAACTGATTACGAGTACCATGGAGTCTGCAATTTCCTGCGAGAGGACGAGCAAGAGTGGCAGCTGACAACGTGATTAGTTCATTAATTAGTTACCTCGCTGCTGTTGCACTTCAGTTAGCCTTTATGGATTCGAATGCCTTACGGACTTCGATTGCGTCTACCAGGATGAAAGCTGAACGACAACCCTCGCGAAAGCAGATGGTCTCCTCCGAGCTTGAATTGATCCAATTTGTCTCTCAGATTACTGGGGCTTTTTTGGTGAGTAACGGGTGTCTCGCTATGAAGACAGAAGACCCTGGTTAGATGGTCTATCTGTTCAAGAAAAACAAAACTTTCCGGACTTGAGTTCCCAATTAAGTACGAGAGCATTTTCGGACTCCTACGAACCCGCATTTATGTGAATGGGTGAAGCTTGTTGACCCAACCCTGCAGTCTCTGATGTCTGGCCGAAAACTGAACCCTTTTCAGATGTTGGGAGGGATTCACCCGTGACCGTATTAGTTCACCTGTCGTATTCCGTAAAGAGCAATCTGCTAAAGGCCTCGAGAGCTGAATCAGTGTCCTCGGTCTCGCAGGCCCGTAAGCCAGCACGTCCACCAGAATCCTCAATAGCAACCCTGTTGTAGCGCTTTACAAGGTTATAAAAAATCCCAGGTAAAAGTACCCTTTTGACTAGCGGGAAAGCGCCCTGAGACCTCGGCAACGATAGCGTAGTGATCGAAGAACAACAGAGCATACCGGATCAGAGGGAGAAACTTCAATGAATTTTCCACAGCTTGCTACTGCAATATGGCAGAACATGGCGGAGAGCGTGTGACCCCCGCCTATTATATGATACAGGTTTCTCAAGGAGAAGAACGCAGAGTAGCTTTCACTAGACGAAGTCGCGAATAAGTTGAATCGCCCAAAACAATACATGGTAAAGTATTATCCGTTAGAAAAATGTCGTCTAGCAAGCCAAGAAGTGTGTCTTTATGGCAGAAACGACTACAGTAGGAGCCAAACAACAAACCTTTCAGAACAAAGCCTCCCCAGAATAACTCTAGTGACTTGAATATCCCCGACAGACGGACCGTGTGTGTAGATTAACGTCTCCACCACACCGGATCGGGTTTGCGAGCCAAAAACCGCTAGAGTCAAGAATTTTTAACCATGTCCTGTTACCACGTCCGTACCAGAGCTTTCCTTCTCAAGGAAGTCTAAGAGAATATCGAGCTAACTCCCTTTTTCGCGTCCTCCAGTCCCTGCCTTGAGATGCATACTTTAGATGTCGCTGTACTTCATTACTTCCAGAATAATTAAAACCAACCAATTTGAGGCTCGGGTTCTTCTAACCAGATCTGACACCTTTACCCGTAACTATGCTCTAGAGGGGTTACAGTATTATTGAAATGAATCATAGTCGTAATCAGGCATCATCTGTAACTCCAGGAACGATATGTATTACCGCGGCAACCAACGGCCCCTACAGAATCATTTTTCCGGGCTGACCCTCAGCCAACAATTAACGTCCACGGTACTGCTTTAGGCATTGCTTCATAAGACGGACCCCTTTAAATGCCAATGTGCACAGCGGGGATCGAACCCGTGCCCCGACGTCCGTCTCCTCCGATTGCAAGGCGCACACGACTGCACCACCAGGCCACCGGGCTCAACCATTTTAGGCATTGAGCAGCATCCAAACGTACAAATCCCAGTAGATTAAACATCCGTCTTAGCGAGGGTATGATGCTCCCCGGTGCTGGGGCTGCTTTAATTATTATTAATGATAAAAACAACTGCACATGGAATTCGAGCTTCTTGAGTGAACAATGCGGTGGGTGGTGTTGCAGAACCGATGTTCTGACTAAGCTGTCCACATGAGTGATATGAGATCACCAATGATCATACCAGGAATTTACTAGGTAAAAAAGTGTTCCAACCGCGCACTGAAAGAAATCAATTCCACTTTGTAAGCGCGAGGCCTTATGGCCACTTCTATTACGTTATTATATCACGAAATAGGCAAAGTGCAAAGTTATTCTACAAAAATTGCCTTAAGGCCAGCTTTCGACGAACATTAATAAAGCCTCCATCCTTTCCGGGACTATACGGGACTATTGGCCGTCCCACAGCTCCACATCCTCACCCGTGTCGATAGAGGCGACCTCGGAGAAAGTCGACGGCTTCTTTGTCGTCAGGTTACAACACCAATAAATCGCCCTTTTTCGACCCCGATCCTATCCAACCTAACCTAGGCACCGCGGCAGGCGGAGGGGCGGCCTTCGCCGGTGTTTTCGCTTGCCTCACTTTTGTTCTGTTGTTTCGACAAGGCGTCGACTATTTTTTTTGCCGTCCTTTTGTCAACGTAACCACTCCTTGCCGAGATGGCACTGGAGGGCGTAGACATCTCGAAAACGGGTGTGGGGCTATAATATTGAGTTCCAAGCTAATTTTCTTCTTCGCTATTTCTTGTGAAATAGCGTTGCCCTTCCGTGATATTTTGGGTGGTTCAATAAAGACAACTTCAGATGAGCGACAGGCTAGCTCGGACATATTTCATTACGATATTAAAAATAACCTCTGTCCTCACCCTCGACATCGGTTGTACCGGACCCCCCCCCCACACGGTTTCTTGTTTGCTACCTTACACGGCCCCCGTCGCTATAGCAGGCGCCATAGCAGTTTGTGAGGCCTCTCCACCCTTGCGACCTTTGTTCGTCCGCTGACTTCTCTGGGTTCGACTCTATTTCGTTTAATAATCTCTTCTCGTTTTAGCCTACATCCATCGAGCCCACGGTCGCTTCTAGGTAGAATTTCTCTTTCGCAGTCGATAACTTTCGTAGATTCGTCCTAGCATCTTCTTTTCGTCGATCGACAGAAGGAGCAAATCTCAAAGTAACAAATAAAACAGCCTCCGCAACTTCCTTTCATTGTCTTTCATATCCTTCATATAGATACAAGTACACACACACACACATATATATATATATATATTCGGTCGCGGCACACAAGATAAGCCGTCTGGTTAATTTTACCGTAAAATGTAATGTTTCTTAGGAAGTTCCTCGGATGCCAAACAAGGGTGACAAAATTAACAAAAAAAAGGCCTCAATCAATCAATAGTCAAGCTGCATGCCAAACACAGCAACAAATTACAAAGTACAACAATGAACTGCCCCCTATAAGTACATAGGATTCTTCTAAAGACAACAATTACATAGATTTTATGGAATATTGCCCCCAAACGAATTGATAGCAGTCCAATGTAAAGCTTTGCAGGCCATAAACGTACAGATGAGGGAGATGATTAGATAAACCTTGGGATTTTCCTATAAAGCTACATTACAAGTCCTTTCTATTGGGGATTACCTTCTTACTGACAGGGTTCGTGCCGGCAGCATCATGTCTAGAATATTGCAAGTAAGATTGACTTGAACGTTGAAGGTCAGAAGGACATCGCACAACATCGGAGCAGCCGTAATCGACAGATCGGAAATCACAGCTGCAGTGGTCTGATCGACCATCGAAAGACTTGACGTCTGGTAAGCTATGATACCATGCGTACTCAAATCTCCCAAGCACGAACGATGCCTACGGATTCTATCAATGGTATCAATCAAAGTAATATTAGGTAAGTGGCATCTCGGTAGGAGCGAGGAAAACTGAAATGGAGGATATTAGAGAGAACTTGAATACCGCCATTAAATGTACCGCATGTATAAAGGTAAAGCTTTATTGGTTTATTAAAGGAGCTGTAATTTCACAATGCTTAAGCTCTCTTAAATGTCATCACGCAGAGGGGCCCGAACCTGCGGCCTCTGGCTTCTGACAGCCAGAGACTTAGGCGTCCAAGCGACCGCGCTGACAATTATATATATATATATATATATATATATACAATTCCTAGTTATTTTAGATCTATATTATTTATTACCCGAATAAAGCTAATAGGTGTAAATATAATATAAATATATATTGTTACTGAAGTTTTACAGCTTATGCGTCGTAAAACCTCAATTCCGTTGATGAACCAATAAAACCTTTACCTTGACCTTGTAAAGCAAGATCGCTTATGACTTCTCCGAGATGAGTTCAACGCGACGAATTGCTTACTTTTCTCTGATGAATGTTGCATATGGTTTCAATGTATTAACAAAAAAATCACGACGTGTGGGAAATTCTGGCATTGCCTGTTAGTCCGCCAGTTTCAAGGACAAATTCTCAACAAAGTCATTTTTTCAAGGACTCGACGATTCAAATCTTCCTCACTTGTGCCTGCTTATGGTCGAAAAAAAAGCCTCGAATAGTGATTTTGAGTCCAAAGTCTATTCTCCTTCTAAAATTCGCCTTTGTTTCCATAACTCCATAATCATTATCAGCACGACCGATATGACCTAAAAACCCTGCACACGTCCAAAGGTGATTTGGCCACTCGAAATATCCGTCATCAGCTCAACAAACCAATGAAGATATACAAGAGATACGTACTGCTTATGGAGATGAAAAAAAGTTTAGGGTCGATGAGGTTGAGGGGCGGGGGATTTTAGGTAAGTCCTGAATAAGAGGAAGAGGTCCGAGCATGGCTCAATGTCCGAGCGGGATCACTCACTATAATATACACTGCCTTCAAGCTGGAACGGGAGCTACTGACCAATGGGATCATGGATTCCGTAGTCCTGAGCTTTACCTAATAATAATAATCGTGGGTGGTTATTATATAAGTTCGTAGCGGAAGTCCCATGAAAAACCTGTTCAAAACCCGCGCTCGAACTTATTAGACGAGAGCTAACGGCACACATGCTTATAGACATGCCTTAACAATCAATTTACCTCTATTACATAGTGGTCATATTGCTTCACTCCTTCAGTATTAGTCGTTTGGCCCGGTGTTCCGCCCCGGTGTCTCTGATTCAGAAGAAAGCGTTTTTGAAGTTAGCCTGTTTCCCCATTCAAATAGTTGCTTATGCGTTCAGCCATAAGCAAACAACCTTTTCAAATGACAACCTGACTAAGCACTTCAACATTCACCTGTTGTTTGTAGCCCAACTAAACACACATAACATAATTGGATATTGTTTATGATCTGGCTATCTTTTTCCCTTTTGTTATTTAAGGCCCCGTTAATATTGACTCGTTCTGCTAATCATCAAGGACATTGTTTTTATTCGTAGTTGTCCACAAGCAAACGAAGACTCCTCGATCCGACGCTGTCCATCAGCATATGAACTAAAAATCATATATGGAATTTAAGTCCGACCTGTAAATATAGATGCATCTACCTGACCTTCTCTGTTACCGAGCTTTCAACCGACACCTCCAACAAAGAACTCCTTGTGAAATTTAAGCATTGTGAAATTGCAGCTCCTTAAATAAACCAATAAACCAATACCTTTACCTATTTTGGATTGAGTTTTCGCAGAATTATCCCACGCTCCCATGCATCGGCAGAGTTAGCCCACGTTCGTAGAACTGAAATAATCTCAATTGACATTTGCCTTCTCCGGGTTTTGCGCCCTTTCGCGTTGTGTACGCTTTTACTCGCCATCAACATCATTTTTTTTATCCCCCATATTGACAAGTAACAATAAATGTTGGCAGTTATGATATCCAGTCGGTTAGCGGGCTAAGGCTTCAGCTATCTGCGACGACAGGTGTCTTCGCCTCGGGCGTGTCGGGAAGGCCGCATGCCGTCGGATCGGGCAATCTACCCTGACCAGGCCACGCCAGGCCACACTAGGCCGACATTCGTCCCGCTTGCTCCTATGGTAGCAAGCACAACCCATGCTTAGTTACTGCTACAGACTACTACTGCTACAACTACCGCTTGCACTAATTCTGGTCCCTCCGCGTCCTCTGGCCAGGGGGCCCATTGCGCTTCGCGGCCACTCGACGATGGCGGTGACGACGACCATCTTCAGCATTGCCAGCTTGCTACCAACTTGCAATCGGATAGTAAGTACGTCCGGTCGCTTGGTCCGTGGCCTGTCCGCCCGCTCCTTCGTCTTCTGACCTATTCCTTGCCCGTTTCCTTGGCATTGGTATTGCCACCTTTCCATCTCTCATTGCTCAGTCTTTCGATCCTGTCCCCGAGTTGCCACTGCCCTGTAGCTGCCCGGTAGTCGTTGGCTTCGCGCGCACGCGCACACACACACATACATAGTAAGCGTAGGTATGTATGCCTGACCAACGGCGCGCTCTATCTCTCCCCGCCCAATCTGTCTGTGCAGGGGGCCTGCTTTCTTCGAGTTCGGGGATGCCGTTGCAGTCGGCCGCCTTGCCTCCTATATAGCCGGATTCTTCTCCTCCCGAGGATGGAACAAGAGGTGGCGACTGGCTGAAGGCTGTTGGCGATGGCCGATGGTTCGGTTCGAGGGGTGACCACGCGGGGCAAGTGCATTCGATGGCTGCATGTCCTGTGTGAGCATTGCAGCTAGCAGTTCGAAGCTCGCTGTTTGCCATCCGGAGAGGCGGAGGTGGGACGGCGACGGCAAAGACGGAGGCAATATGGATCGAATTATCCAATATCAGCTAATGAGCACATCTCGGCCTCAGAACACGTCCACTCCTGTCCGGCCCTTACCCTTACCCTTGCCTTTCCTCTTGCCCTGTGTGTGTGTGTGTGTGTGTTTTTTACCCAATTCCCAATCTCCTATCGTGTGTGCCGCCTCGTTCTTTCCGCCGGTATCCCACCCGTTGCCTCCGTCTCTGCTCTATGAGTTGCCGACGACGGCAACTAAACGCATCGCTGGCGGCCTCCGTATGGCTCCTCCGCTTCCGTAACCAGCATTGGCGGCATTCGGTATCAGCAGCAGCAGGAGCAGATGAAGGTGCCGTGGTCCATGATACCTATGCCGCCCCCTACAACGTCCGCCATCTCGCAACATCCTCTTGCTTTTCTTCGCCACCTCGCGCGTGACTTCGTATGTGTTACATCTGAGTGTACATATATATATATATATATATATATATATATATATGTGTACGTGTGTATATATGTGAATCGAGCACATATATACATGTGTGAACCTTGGCGTCAGTAGACGCGTACATTCCAGCCCAGATATGGACCGACTGCGCTGCGACCTATCCCAGCAGCTAAGCAGGGTCGTGGTATATTTCGAACTTGTGGCATCAAAAACATGACCCCACTACCTAACTGGCGTGTTTGCAACCGCCAGCGACTAAGCCGACGACCGAAGCGGCAGGACTAGGCCGATGTTAAGGGGTACCGTACGTTATTCTTATCACCGGTGGGGCCGCCGACTGAGTGCCCGGCCGATCGGTCCCTCGCTCGCCTTTGGTCTCGCAGCTCTCGATCCTTCTTGCAATGGTGCCACCCGTACCGGCTAAGCTCAGGAAATAACGATCGTAAAGCAACTGTGGCGGCGGTGGCGGCCCCGTCGACGTCCTCATCGTCGCCTCAGCTTGCCATCGTTCGGTGGCCGCTGCGGTGGGCCGCGGTCCGCTCGTCGCAGGGCTGGAATACAGGAATAGATCCCTCTCTGTTCGTTCCTTTTTGGCTGAGTTCTCTCTCTCTCTCTCTATCTCGATTTCTCCCGTGCGCCTTGGCCCTCGAAAAGGTCTGAAGCAACGGCGGCTATCTCCGACATCGAGCTACCCGCACCGAGTAGAGAAAAGTGAGTGGCGATCAAGGTGAAAACCGCCACCAATACTTCTTCTCCATCCGAAGATCGAAGGGTCTCCGGAAAACCCAATTCAGCCAAAAGGGGGTCACGACGAGGGGACAGGGGGGGTTGTACTGCCAGCAATCGTTGCCGTGTTGGTCATTTACTCAGAATGCTTTGCGCGCACACACACACCAGCACAAACTCTATATGCGGCTGCGTGCGGCGTGTTACGTTCGGACTCGGGTCGAGCCCAAGGAACTGAGGGGTATTTACCTGTCACGCGCACCCAGATCGCGGCACGCCGGTGAGCAAACCCAGTATTGGCTGCCTTAGTTTGCGACGGAAATCAGCGGCGATTTGTTTTGCTGAAGTCGGGGTACTGAACATGGGGAAGGGGCGTGTCTAGAATAAAAAAGAAAGATGTGCCTTCCAGTTTCCATACTGACCCAGTCGGAATAGGTACGCGACCTATGGCAAACTCTTCGATTAGGCTACTTCGTTTCCCGGTTGCTCCGTTAACCATGCTAGCAAAGTACTACCCCCAAGGTTGTCGAAAAAAGTGTACCTTGCATACACAAGTAAAGGTTGTATTAGGTTATGATTAAGGGAACTGCATATATACAATGCTCCTACAGTGCTGCTATATATGTCATCGTGTCGCGGGACAACTGGAAGCTGTGGCCCCCAGTTCTTTCCACAACCCGACGCTTAGCCACCCATTGTTGAAGCCACCCACCGCGTGATGACGTCCAGAGCAATGGTCACTTCTTTGAAGAAAACGACAGCTGACATATAAGAGAGCTTAAGCATTGTAAAATTGCAGCTCCTTCAATAAACCAATAAACCTTTACCTTTGGTCGACAGCAGAGGACCCATCGAGTGTTGTGTTGCGCCGTAAGTTGGCCCGGGCGACACCAAGTTTTAACTTCCATCGAGTGTTTCGGCGGGCCACCGATCTATCGAACTCTGCAAAATGAACTTAGCCAGCGCTTTTCATCTCGTATTCACGATTGAAATGGCCAGCTACGACCGGTCCCTGCACGAAATTTAGGCAGCGGAGCTACAAAATACAATAGCAACTTCTTGTAAGCATGTTTCGTTTGTCTAAAACGTCCGTCTATTACTATGTAGTCACTCAGAGGCTTAGATAGCTCAGTGATAAAAACCGTTTTCAATAGGCCACAATATCCGAGCACACAGTGACAAAAGTCCCTTATCAAGAAGGGGGAGGCATGATAAAGCTTTTCGGCGCTTCGCCCGAGAGGCGTATTATCGATATCCGTATGTACACGAACCATGTCCTTCAACAACGTGCGCCAACGTGGCTTGGAAACCTGCGCACAAGCAAAATGTCGAAGTCGAAACAGCAACTCACGTACTGACGACAGGCAAATTTCTCCGCGTGGCCCACCCCACGCTATTATCCAGCTTCGACGTGCTAATTCAGACTGCCAATAATTACCGCGATAGGCCCGTGCTACTTTAGACTCAATTGACCTTGCGTAGAAGTTGGTTCCCTTCTAATATAGACGTTTAATGTAAACAGTATTAAACAAACGTAATACATGGTCCGTTTTTTATCGTTCAATACTTCGGGTCAAGCATAGGACTCAACATGATTGGGCCAAACTGAACATTTAGGCAAATTTAATATTTGTCATTGCGCGCTATATTGCATACACTATCGGCCTTTAAAATTAATTAATTCGTGGATATCTGCGACACTTTCGAGAGGGTTCCCATTTTCGATACTCGTGTAACACATACATATATATATATCGCTGTAATCTATCAGATATTTAATATTGTTTTGTCTCGAACTGTTATTATTTATTATATTATGTTATTATATGTTAATATTACTATTATATTTTATATATGAAGATTTGTATTCGTTCTTCAGGTTTGAAATATATCGACCTTCGTACACAAGTTTAATTATTTCTTGAAATTTACCATTTAATTATTAAATTTCATTTTTCTTTCATTTACGAGTGTCATTCCGCTAGACCTATATGCTAACTAACGTCACCATAAATGAGAGCACATTTACCTAATTTTAACGGCTATGCACAGCCATGTTTAAGCACTTCTTCACTGCACTCTTGATATGCCATCCACAAGATATAGGCACATCGGACACTGGATACCGGTTTGACTCGACACCTATCATATCTTTATATGCCTGATAAGTTAATTTAATTATAAAAGTTTTCAAGTTACAAGTTCAAGAGGCGTTGTTACAAAAGTTTTCAAGTTACATTTTCTAGAGGCGTTGTTGGAGGCCTGAGGAGGTGTCAGCGACCAGACCCTGCTATATCTCGTTGATAGTATGCCAAACCGACTCGTTGACGTTATTGTTAGCAAGGGCTGGTCCGCACGGTACTGATTAGCACAAGAAAACGAGAATTAATTCAGCGAGAACTCTCGGTAACTAAGGTGCGTTATCATTTTACACAACCGAAATATGACACATTTTGTTGTAGCAGGCTGTTTGCAATGTCATATGCGCTGTTCTTTGTGGTATGTATGTTATTCAACACGTACATTAATCTGACACAGAATAAATGCTCAAACGTGTATTCTTTGTAACGATTTGTTGAAATATAGGGGGTGCGTTAAGTTTATTCACACCACTGTATATTATCTCAGTTAACGTGACACGTTATTTTCATCAAGACGTCACCTTACAGCCGTAATCCACTAGTCCGTTTCACCTCTTTGATTGCATTGTTGCAGTTATGCCGTAATCAGGCTGCGGTTAGCCAATTATCCTGATTAAACTACGCCGCCATCTTGTTCCAGTCATCGTATTGCAGCAGTTGTCTCTCCTTCTTCCGTCTTAATTATCACGTCTTGGTATTGTAATTAATTACCGTTACCTTGCAACCTCCACCCTGTTACCTGTATTGAAGTTAGCTAATTTCGCCATTGCAGTTACGCCATGATCCCTCAAGAAGAAATGACCTTTAAGCCACTTAAATTGAGTTTGCAAAAACGCGTATCTCTCGGATTGAAATTGAGTCTAAATTGAAAAAGTCGTTAATTAAGTTTTGCAAATTAATACTTTGCAAAATCTCGACCGTTATCTTCGAATAACGAGTCAGAAAGATATATTTCGTCACTTTACAACATTGTAAATATCCGCACCAGTGCATATGTGCCGTTTTGTACAATGCTTAAGTTCTCTTATATATGTTACCACGAACTTTCTTCGAACCTGCTACCTCCGGCAGGTTCGAATAAATATTCCCCCATAAATATTTTGTCTCGTCAATGTGGGACCTTTACGGGGAGGCTGTCAATTCGTTAGTCAATAGTCATTGTTTTTAGTCGTCATCTGCGCCTTGAAACGCGGCCCTCCGAATGCGCGAGAGCGCTTCGAATTAACACGGCACATAATATATCACTGATACTTATGCTGCATGGTCACTGTGCACTTATAGAATACAATCTGCATACAGGCTGTTATAGGATTAGGTTCGGTGTGAAGACGATGATGAGTGACGCAGCGAGGTAGAGGAACTGATGGCTACCATTCTGCAGCATCCAACTGCGAGTTTCTTTACCGAGGGTAGTTGATTAATGGGATCCTCTTTAGAAGGCAACGGTACCTTAAATCCTCATTGGGGTATCGGTAGCCCGCACATAAAACAGATACCTAGACAACTATAGTCCACGTCTGGACAATGTTCTCAGTTTCCTGGGTGGAGTTTTCTA
This sequence comes from Stratiolaelaps scimitus, assembly GCA_019614645.1. Classification (NCBI taxonomy): domain Eukaryota; kingdom Metazoa; phylum Arthropoda; class Arachnida; order Mesostigmata; family Laelapidae; genus Stratiolaelaps; species Stratiolaelaps scimitus. Next base: position 1,673,992 of record JABWDB010000037.1, read on the forward strand.
GACAAGTTTACTTAATGCCTTGGCCGTTTCGATTAAACTGCAAGGCAGGAACGCATTGTTGGCTTGGTAAGTAATTCAATGGTGACTTTTATACTGGATGCTAGAGCGCTGCGATTGAGCAGGTAAAATATTGCCTAGCCTATAATTGTAATTAGGAGCGTCAGGGGTATTACCATCCTTCATCATTACGTTAGGTAACCTTTACTCTGGGCTCATATCGAATATACATAGTCTCAAACAAATAAATATCACTCAAGGACATGTGTATGAATCAACTCACTCAAATGATCCTATGGGCATTCAACCATTCAACAGATTGTAGATCCTTTATCTGGCTCGAGCGTTCATGGCATCCACAATCGCATTACTGATGATCGTAGCACAGAAATACAATACAATAAAACGCTTTTGGTGTATTAAAGGAACTGCAGTTTTCTATTTTTACAACGCTGAACTTACAATACAATATGCGATTAGGATGTGGTTTGTTGAAGGAAGTGCAACTTTTACATCGAGTAAGCTCTCGTAAAAAGTGATACGTTTGATGAAAATATCCTCATCAAGTCTCGGGACAACCGGAACCCGCCTTCGGTCTCGGACTTTTCCTTGTGAGAGACTGGCCCATTGTCTTACCATTGACTCACCCATTGTACAAGTGACCGCGCTGAGAGTAAATCACGCAACTGTATATAAAACTATGTACCAGCAAGATGTGTATATCTTGTGGAGAAATTTGAGACGCGTGTATGGATCGCTTAATTCAGATACCAAAAACGCCTGTTCCTGCAGAGATCAGGATGTGACGAACGCATTTTCCTGTCCGAGAGCTGAAACCTTTGGCACGAAAATATCCTGCGAGAATGTCTTATAACTGGGGCGATGAGGATAATTTGGAATGAGTTGTGGATAGAGCGTGCGACGATATTCATGGCGGCCGTATACCTCGTTACTACGTGTGCTGATATTTATAACTCGTAATTTGAGAAAAATCGCTAAATCTCAGCTGGGGATCCAACTCGGGACCTTTTCATGGTGAGCTGTGAGTTCGGCGGCCTGACCCGCTCATCCTGCCGCCGCGGCAGGCGAGCCTCTTAAACGTACCTGTTCCAGTAAAATAGGTATATATCAGATGGCTCAGAGGACTACGCTAGGCTTCGACTGGACATCTGGAGTATACGGAGATACTAGCGCCATAATGCAACCTTCATACACGCTTCAATTATACTCTGCTAAACCTATCCACTAAGCAGGTATGAGTTTGAGACTAGTGTTATAACCCATTGCACAAAAAAATCTAAAGAGTCGGATAATATGAAACGCTACGCGAGGTAAGTGAGGCTTTAACTGTCTCTACCGAGTTACTTCACGTCCAGTCCGGTGGAGCTCGAGTCTGTCGTGCGGCAAAAAGAAGAGGTGGTCCTACGCAATCTGGAAGGTCTGAAAAAGGGAAGCCCTCAAGGAGCCCGTTGGGAGTCTTTGAGGAGAAAACAATGAATCCACCTCTTCCCCAACGTCGTCTGCATACGAGTCTCGCCTCAGTGGCACTGGCATGCGAACCCCTTCCGTCCCGGCCCCCCCCGTCTTCATCCCAAGGTCCCATCAGTCAGTAGTATAATATAGCATGACGGCTGATGGCGCATAAGGAAGAAGAAGCTCAACTCGGCGGGACTCGACAGAGAAACTCGAAGAGGAGAGACGCAGCTGGATGAAGAACGAACTCTCATTTGAAGGACGCAACAGAGAACACCAGTTAGGGAGTAAGCTCATAGAGATACAGTGTACACGAGCTGGAGACTGTCTGGACGCCTTTGCCGGTGCGTCGTTGACGAGAAACATGCACAACAATGTTTGCAGATGAACAGGTCTTGCATTGAGTAGTAGTAGTCATTTTGTCTTCAGTGTTGTTTGTGAATGAGATTTCTTTACGGGAGCCACGTCTTATAATCTTACTGGATACGTACTCCTGAAATGGGAGAATCGGAGCGTATCAATGAAATACAATGAACGTGTGTTGTATTGTAGAATATGTTGAAGCCAAAGTATGCTAACTTGTTGCTTGTGATCGTCCTGACAGGGGACCTGCCACTTGACGCAAGAACGGTGAGCGCTTGACGCCCGACGGAAGACGCCCCACAGGATACGGGCAGGATTCGAAGGGGTTGACGTTCGAAGGAGGCCGTTCGGCCATTGGTGGCGACGAAAAAGCCAGCCCCAGCAACGGTAGCGGTAGCAGCAGCAGCAGCAGACCCCAGCCGAGCGCATAGAGAGCAGAGAAGAAACGCTTCAGCGGTGCGTGTAATCGAAACCAGCAGAGTACAGCCCTGAGAAGGCTGCACGATGGCTGGAACTGGGCCAGCGAGAGAGAGAGAGAGAGAGAGAGACAGGGAGCGAAACAGAGAGGGCAGGCGTACAGTTGGACGAGGAGGGCCCAGAGGGGAGAAGACGAGGTTGAAGACGAAGTCGTAGAGAAAGCACAGGGCAAGATGAGATCACGACGATCGACGTATCCCCCTCGCGTTCGTTCCGCGGGAGTGGCATAGAAGGCGCCAGGCCATAGGCCGAACGAAAGCAGCTAGCCCGGCACATGGTAAGAACGAATGCTCCCTTCTCCATTGACCTACTCGGCTGGTGCGTTGAAATGTACCATCTAATTGGATACGTCCGCTGCGGGTCAGCTACCACCGAAACAGCGTCCCATAGTAACACGTAACACGTTAGTAGGAGGCGTAGATCGCTCGCGGCAGCAGGAACGCGGCAGCAGAAACTTCGCTGGGCAACCGCTGCTGCCGCCGCCGTAGTCGTCGTCGTCGTCAGGCACATTCGGGCAGGAAGAGCGAATGAGTAGTGGTAGTATTTGTAGCAGAGACGAAGAAGACAAAGAAGAAGAAGAGGACAAAGAAGAGAAATAAAGGATAACAGGCGGAAGGGCGAAGACAATCGGTGCTGGCAGTGGCACTTCAATTTTACCCGCTTCTTTCGTACGCGTCCCTTCGACCTCTCTCGTTGCCCCCTCCACGCGAAGTGTCTTACTGAGCTGGCCGAGTTCGCTCCTTCGTCCAATTCCCCGTTGGTCCCTGGCCAACGTTGTTCCTATCTGCTCTATTTTTTATTTTATGGTAGCAACGACAGCTGCACCCCATCTGGCGCTATTTCTCTCGTCGGTGCCGGCGCCCCAGAGCGGCTCCTCCCTCTCTCTCTCTCGCTCAGTCTCTTCGTCTGAGCTCAGCTGCTTCCGACGCTGCGATCGGGTCTGATGTTCAGACGTGGGCCACCCAACGAGATACGTATGGCGCCGGGTCAATCTGTCAGTCATTCATCCATTCGATCATCGGTTCTATATTTTGATTTTTTCTTTGTTCGCGCTGCCTTCAAGACCACCACCACCACCGCCGCCGCTTACTTATGATGCTGTTGCTGCCAGCATTGGCTCCAAAAGGGTCACTTCTCATAGGCGAACTTAATCTAGTTTAGGTCAACGTAGCCGGTGCAAGGTTGCAGTTGTTCGATCCCTGCCATTGTACATCTGCATTTAAACAGGATCTGTTTATAGCGAAAGTAGTTGTACCATGGACGGTAAACGTTTAAGAGTGAGAATTTGCCCGGAAAAAAGTCCTTTTTTAAAGGACACTTTCTACTGAGGGCAAGCATTCGTGTTAAATTTGAAATGTCGCTGCTGTAAATACTCCGGAGTGTTGTTCGGTATTATTATTATTATTGTTATATTTATTAAGTGTCTCCAATTAAACATTTGGGAGGTTCGAACGTGAATTGACAATGGAGTGAGACCTCCGGTCGAAGAACCCAGGGCTCGCGGGGGGGCATGAGTCCGAAATGGTTTGAATCAGCATTTGAAATGCAGTGATCATTACCATAAATTGCAGCTTAGTGTCATTATCATAAATTGCAACGATTTCAGCATCCTTCCACAAGCTAACGAATAATATAGCCTTATTTCATTTATGGTCACCCCGGGGATATCAATTGCTACCAAGATGAAGCTTGATTTCAAATCCGCGTGTTCTCCTACCTACGTTGAATCACCCAGTCGATGCCCAAGAACACCTTAGAACACCTATTGAGTTCCAAGTGTCGAAGGAATACCTCATAGTAATACCTAAAGGTTAAGAGCTGAGGCCTGTCAGATAGGGGAACAGCTGAGGGTCAGCTCGAAAAGCAGTTGTAAGTATCGAAGGACGCGTGCATTGTCACGTTATAACTGCGGGAATATTATAACTGTTCCAAGTCTGATCTCGAATGTCAGGGTGCAACGCTGAACACATCCTCTCTGACCTCAGCCGCGTTTGTCGGTGGGCTACCCAAGGGTGGATCTTTCGAAGGTTATCGGTTTAGGCTTTAAAGCATCTGGATGACAAGCGTTCTCATCTTCGATTTCAAATTCTGGCAAGGGTCAGGCAGCACAGTGGGTCTGCTTTGTCTCTTCTTCTATGGTGGCTGATAATCTGTCTAGGGAACAGTCAACCCCCTTAGATGGAAGCGGGGACGTCCGGCTCCTTGTACTGTGTCGTTTTATAGAGTGTGAACGCAACCGTCTACTCTCGCTGTTGCCCTCCGACCATCGATTTCTGAGCCTTCCGGTCGGTGTCAAAGATCTGCTTTCCCTGAGTGCCTCGAGAGGTAATCGTTGAAGTAGATCTAACGGCTGCTTCTAACGCGGTGTGCTTCGGGGACTCTTGATAGAGTTCGCTTATTGGGGTGTTGGAGTCAGCTGTCCCGTCAGCTGTGCGTGCTCATGTTGATCAGTTGGTGAGAGTTCACTGACGGAGCGCCCGTCATGGTCTGAGTTTAGCAGGTTTTTCCTTCTTACTGGTTTCACTTATCGTCCCAATAGTTCCTGTATAACTTGTTGTTGTGCTATATGAAAGGCAGCCCGTTGACGCATCGCGACGCTCTGGACAAGTAATAAAGAGACGAATACATTGTAGCACCACTAAAAGGGTTAATTGCAAAATTAACCCTTTTAGTGCGTATAGTAGAGTGCTTTGGACGTTGCCAACACACGCTAATCACTATTCTTCTTTAAATCTTGTCATAAATTGATGACATCAAACGCTGATAGTGCTTTTTCTATTATAACGTTATATGGAAATTCGAAGGCCTGTTCTGCGCCACGAGACTAGGGAGACGCCGTTCAGTTGTATCCCCCCGGGGACCTCACCTGGATCATTCTCCGCGCGCGGCCCCCTCGCCCTCCACGTAAGGTGTTGCTATGAACGATCGTTTTTTGCCGCAACTAATTAAGTTCTTACTGCTCACTTGCTAATCGAAACATCCTCCTCCTCCTATTGCATGACGTGCCGTTTACTCAAGACAACGAAGCTGAAATCGAGCAGGAAAGGATTAGTTAACGGTTCAACTGTTTCTATCATTGTTCCCTTCATAGGGCGGACCCTTACCGACCCTTAAATGTAAGCGATGCTATTCTCTCTCTCTCGTAAATCAAATGCTGGTTATGCACACGAGCTTATGTCTTGGAAAGCGAATGCAATTTGTTTCGTGGTTACATCAAGCTCGGAATGTTTAATGGCAGGACAGGTGGAGCTGAGATCAATATCGCTTGTCGAACGCGAGAAACGAAGGATTTCCACTTCAGGTTCGCCTTGTCTCTCTCTCTGTCTCTCTTGCCTGTTTTACCTTATTGGAGGGTGCAGCAGTTAAAGGTAAAGGTTTATTGGTTTATTGAAGGAGCTGCAATTTTACAATGCTTAAGCTCTCTTATATGTCACACGGCAGGGCTCGAACCTGCTAAGTTAAGATGAGGTCGCGCAACGCCATTTCCTCAGAATGGGGACCGCAATGCGTTTCCCGCATTGTCATACAATTGCGTTGAACGACTCGATGACTGTGTAAGCCATTAATTAATAGTAGTGTTAGGTGTTTTTTTTTCTCTACGATTATTAGAATGGATTTCGGAACAATAGCTTTTCGTATCCATGATGTTCAAACGAAAATCTCGATTCGAAGGTCTAAAATGATAACAGATCGTTTTATATCTTATATAACTTTCTATAATCTGATCCTGGCCACAACGTCGGCAAGGGGGTAGTTGCAGCTAGCTTGAATGCAATTGTTATCATACAGAAATTATGGCAAACATTTTTTCTTAATTGACATCTTTACGTCGTGAGGTGTTGTTGAAGCTGTGACGACGACGTTTTCTTGGCCTTCATCTATGTACGTTCTGACGGCCGAGACCGTCCTGATTTTGTCCTTTCGGGGACCGACATGCGTTCAACGGGGCCGTAGTCCTACAAAGGGAACAAGACAAATATTGCAAATGCAGAACAAATACAACCCCTACGAACAAAAACAATGAAGGCTTCGTTCGTACAAGGGAGACGTGGAAAAAAATCCCATTATGTAAATAGAACCATTCGCTGGATTAGGAAATTACATGTACGCTACAGGACGCCATCGCGGTCGGTGATTTGAACGGTGGCTAACTTCTCTCTCTCTGGCTGTGTACAGAAAACCGGAGGTCCTGGAGCAGGTTCGAGTTGTCCCGCAACCTGCTCCAGGACATATCGATCTCACTTATGTATTGGAGATCAACTGCCGCTAGTAAATCTATATAACCTTTACTAGGCTTTCTCTACTTTCAGCAGCTACTGACTTAGGGTCCGTCACTCACACTCATAGATTGATCCGCGTTGTACACTCGGCCATTGTACAGAACGGTAAAATGTGGTTCCGGCTAGATTGTTATCATTCATCTATTTTGCAAACACCCAGCACCCAGAGACAAACACAAGCACACGTAGATATGTCGCGATATCTCGCTAGTGAAGCAGGGAGCAGTTTCATGGTTGACGTTTTATGACCTCACTGAGGGCCTTAAATCGAGGACCTTAAATCGGGGGCCTTAAATTTCCACCCCACTGCCACTGCATTTCTTCCGCTATTCCGTCGACATGATGCCTATCGTTGATTGTTAGTGGGCGGTCAAGTGACAAGCTGTCTGTATATATATATGCACATATATATATATGCGGGTACGTGTGCGATGCTTGAGTAGCCATATGGGCCCATAAAGCTGTAGCGAGTCTGTCTATGCCAGGCCATTCGAGTGTGTTTCTATGAATGCCTCCATGTTTCTATGTATATTGTGAAGAAAATGGCCAGTTTCTGGAGTGGCCCTGTCCTGTCCTTCGTGACGGCACAGACAGACCGACCGACAGACAGACGAGGACACAGAGGATAGCTGCAACAAAGATGAGATTCAGCCTGGAATTTCCGGCAGAATTTTCCTTCGTTTTCGAGTTGGACTTTTTATTTTATTTGCTGCAGCGTCGTCTCCCGCCGGCCCCGCTTTCCATTCCACCCTAAACCTCTCAATTCCTTCCATCGTTCCTTGCTCCCCTAGTTTGCTTCTTAGTCGTTTCTCGCTGGGCGCACTCTTTCTCTCGTCTCTCGTGGACACTCTCTCTGTGTGACATTCTCTCACGAGGCTGGGATGTGGCGCCGCCGTCGACTGCTGCTTCGTTTCCTGCTGCCGTCAAAGAGTGGGATGTCTGGAGCCGCCCCCGGAGGGGCGCGGCGACGCCATTCCATTTGCCTGCTTTTGAGCGACGCCCTTGGCAGAGTCAAGGCGTTGCTCTCCTTGATTTGAAATAGGGCAAAAAGGCCCCTCCCCATACCCCGCCTCGCCCCCCCTCTGAATAAGGACGCTCGACGAAGGCCAAAGAGTGCAAAGCATTTATCTAAGTAACCGTCAGTCGAGTACCGGAGGGATGGGGTTTGGGGGTAGTTGGAGAGATGGCATGCGTATGCGGCGGTTTATTCGGCAGAACATATCAACAGGATGTAACCAAGCAAAAAGGAATGGCAGGGTCGTTCGTGTTTCTATGCCTAGGGTTATGTGGCTAAAGGTTTCAGGGTTTCAAGGTTTGCAGTGACCCAAAAAACAAGAAAGGCGACGCGAAAACGCTTCGTCGTTCGTTTAAACCTTGATTATATCCGGATGGCGTATATATGAAACGCACTCACTGATCCTCCAAGGTTATTTCTGTGTTTGTTTGTGTGTGTGTGTGTGTGTGTGTGTGACTTAATCCGAATTTGGCTGTACTTTTTTTGTTTCGCCTATATACAAAATCCATGGTCTGCTTCCTTCGTGTAGCCACCACTTGACCATATATATATATATATATATAATTGGGTAGTTGACCTCTACGACTATTCCAGCAGCTTGCATCGATGCAGTTCACGTCTGTACTTGGTGATTTGGCGTGTTTGCGAGCATACACGCCCACCGTGCGAATGTACGGTACTTTGTCGAAGTTAAAGAAAGCAGTCAGCTAGACAGTCAGCAGGAGGCACCCCCCCGCACGAGTCGCATTGAGTAGCGTTACTCCATGAGTGTCGCTCTGCCATACTGCCGCCCGTCCGCGACTGAATTCGACTTCATGTCGCTGCTGCTGCTGCTCCGCATTCATCCGCAATAAGAGAGACGTCAAGATGGAGGACGCTCGCCCAGAATGTAAAAGCTCCCGCCTCTGAGGCGTTTTCTGTTCTCTTCTCTTATTTCTCTCAATTCTTGCTACTTTCTACTGCTGCTGGGACTCGGGACGCCGGACGCGGAGCCGGACCAGTTACTTGGCCTTTGCTATTCCGAGGTTTTCCCGCCGAACGAGCCCTCTACTGCAAGGGGAACAGTAGCCGTTGCCACAGAGCCATGCAGTCCTTCTTCCATTCCTCCCCTCTCACTCACGCGCACACCACCCATCGACCCAACCACCCCAGATACCCCATCAGCCCCAGCCCCCACGGGCGCGGCTGCCGCGCGTTCCGGGAGAGCTGCCGCTACTTTATTATAAGTTAAATGTCCCGGAAAATGTAACCTTTCTTCCAACGGCCACCAGCACCAGGACGCACTCGTTAGATGGCTAGCTAGCTAGCTGCTTGCTTGCCTGGTGATGCGTTCTCGAGAATTGGTGAGCGCCGCGCGGAATAGTCAGGTAGAATCCGATGCGGTTATCTTCTCTCGGCAACGATACGCTAGGCGGGTCTTACCAGTTCATAGCATCGACGGCGAGCCATCGAAGAGAGAGAGAGCATCGTGCTTAGCTGATCTGTGGCAATAACCACTCGCAATAGGGTTCTTTTCAAGCGGCCGACGGCATCTTCTTAGCGGCTGCCCTCAAAGTGGCTTTCTGGGTGTGGCCAGCCTATCTATGCTTCTTCACGCCGGCAGCTGGCATCACCAAAACTTGACTTTTCCTCGACTCTTAAGAGGAACCGTGAGCGACTGTCGGCGCGTTGGAAGTTGGTTTGCCGCTATGCGGAGCAAGGCTTGCGTGGCGTCTGTCGAAACTCGCGGAATGACGTTGAGCCCAGCAGCGAGCAAAGGAAGGTTGAGCAGGCGTCGTGAGACGTCGCGTGTGGCGACAACTCTCGCTATGAAAGAATAACCTCTACTATACAAAAACACTGCGTTGACGAGCTCCCGATTGTATTATATAATTGTATATTCATACTGATAATATACAAATGATCTAATATAATAATAATATTATTATTATTATTATTGTTCTTATGCAGCACACGTACTCCCATGAAATGGTTCATTGCGTTCAGCCAGGTACAACTGCTGAAGTTCCTTCCATAAACCAGTGAAACCTTTGGCCTTTACTTAGGCGGGATGCTCCGGAGCTTACGGAACCCGGACCGTTGGCTAGTTAAACTTTGATAGTCTCAAATGCATATTAATGATAACTATATACACGAAAAGCATATAACCCATAAAGCTTTTGTGTGTGTATGTCTGTGTGTGCTGAAGTGACTGAATTGCTCTGAAATATTGTCCTCTTTGGGGGGACGCTAATCAGTGGAGTACATTGACATGTCGTTGGTAGTAAACACACCGTAATATCACTATTGGTTATGATTTCGAGTAATTAGACGAGAAATTTGACGTTTGTTTCAGTTACCACCATTACAAATCGTTAATTACGTCCTCGTGTTTAGTTCACCTCGTTCTGTAGCCTCCCGCGGTCTTGTATATATATATATATATATATATATAGGCTTAGTCAAATAGGATCTCACTTATCGGAACTTAACTCAGTACGAGTATGACCAGCAAAAGTAGAGGCCCATCGGAACGGAAGAAGCACACACACAGCAAACCTGTATACAACGACGAACTTGTTTAGTACACGACAATATGAGGCATCACTACGAAACATTTAATACTACAGCGAGAGACACCCACGCATGCACGCAGCGATATCAGCTTTGGCAAATAAGGAAAGCCCACTATACCACCGAAAAGCAGGTAGAGGTGCCAGTTCCGTTAAGGCATGCCCCTGGCGGCCCGGGGACGTTTGAGGGTGCTGCGGCGATCTCGCTATTTCGTCGAGTAGCACCGTTGCCCTTTGGGGAGAAGCTAGAAGTCAGAGCCGGCGTAGACGTTAAAACGTAACAAGGTAACACCACGCCTTCCTTGCCATTGCTTGCTTGCCATAGCAGTGTAGACGAATACTATAGGAATGAGAACGCCTGCCGGCTTCTTGTTTCTGCCCGTGCTACGCTTGTTACTGCGCCGGGGGTCATCCGGCGGCTCCGAGTTAAGACTTGCTTGTTCGTTTGGTCTCTCGTGTCGCTGCTGGTGCTGCCGCCGCCGACACCACGACTGCAGCGTCTACCGTCGTCACCGACCGTTTCTCTGTCCATTGCCTCGAGGCCCCTTTATGCCTCCTCAGGGATTGGTTTTAATAAAACTCTCTTCTCTCTGTCTCTCTCACGCTGGGCGGTTCTCGCCCGCCCCCGTCTCTGTGTGTGTGTGTATGCTGCAGCGAGTTCATCCGTTCGTCTAGTGTCGAGCCTTTCGTTCAGTTCGCTCGCCCTCGTTTTCGTGTGTGCCTTCGAATTACCGCGATTTCCTTGCTGGCGCTAGCTTCGAACTAACCCTTAGCCCGCCCGCCCACCCATCTCGCCCTAGAGACTTCTCCTGTGTGAGTGATAGCTGGCTGAAAAGTGGCTCCCGTGGTTTCTTCGGTTTCTTCTCCCGGAACCCCGAGACCACCCGATCTCAGTTTAGCATCAATGGACAAGAAAGCGCTGGAAAATCAGATATGCCATATTGGCATGCATCAACACGACACGGTTCGGGCTAACCATCAGCCGGCGTTCGTCCGCCCAAAGCAACCAGATGACTACCGACAAGATCCATCCCCTTGTTCTGACGTTAGTTCAAGGTTATTTGTCGCTGCTGTACATTCGGCCTTGACGTCAACGTGAAGGGTTTTTAGCTAGGTCCATGGCTCGTTTTCCGCATCGACGTCTGCCCTGACATCAAAAGGATCTGCACGTGTAGGAAATGGCCTTCATCGTCATTCCGTCAGAGCTCTGAACTGCTTCCTGGCCAAGCAGCCGCTCGCTGCCTCCTATATAGTCTTTAATATCTCTAAAAATTAGAGGCTCCCACGAGTTCGGGACGGCCTGTGGATGGAAGAAGGGCATGTCAATCAGGATCACACTAGGATGAATTTTAATAATATTTAATCTCAATCGGATTATATAATCTCAACTCGCTTGTCGCTCAAACAATATTTCGTTCGACTAAGAGGATTCAGTTAAGTGTGGTTGATATGGGGAGTTTAAGAGCAAGACTTTGGGGGAAGACTTCATTGTGAAGTAAGAAATGAAGGTCTCTTTTTGACGCACAGGAGTATCGTGGGAACGCATAAAGGTCGTAAGTAAATTCTACGGACAGGACGATCTATGAAAGCCATGGATACTTTGGCCACACACATTAAGGTTGTACCAATGCAACTCTCAGTGGACTTTTCGATGTTAACGCTTAAATATGAGAAGCTTTTTCTTTTCCCTGTCGCACAGACCCAATCGAAAAAGCGACTACGAACTGGAAATTGATCGAGCCTCAATGTCAAGCCCCGTCAAGAAACCCTTCCGGAAACTGAACCATTGAAGCGGCCGCAGGGTTGAGCGCTTGTGCCCGGGGAAAAAATGCCTCAAAATGGAAAATGATCTCAAATTTTGAGAGCTGATAACGACGAGTCCCTTGGTGCGAGCTGAATCCTCGTCCTCCTCGTGTGACCGGCCCGGTGACCAGGGTACCCGTAGGCTTTCGGCTCAGAGGTTTCGACGCACGTTTCTTGGGTCCGCTGCGCCCGTAGCGAGACCCTTGTGGCGTTAGCTCACCACAGCAAATAGCCGCAGGATGATATTTGTGTCTACTCAGAGAAATGCGATACCTTATTAATTTACGACATCTCACTTGTAGCTTGAGTCCCCCTTTAAGTTTCTTGATGTTCTGTCCATCGTGGAAAGCCATCCTTGCCTATATAAAGTATACGACACCACTGCAAATCTCGTGTATCGAGATATTCTACGACACACAGGTGACACACTCGATGCCGTGTCGAGCTTGACATTCACTTATACAGGGTCATATGATATTTCGACAATGACAGCGCTAATTAGATTTGTAACCACGATGAAGCTTTGCTTTGCACTACGGTGCTTGTTTTAACTGCTTGCACCCCTATACAGCTGCTGCACAGCGAACTGTCGGCTATACAAGATATGGCTGCTCGTGGAAAATCACCATATGGTGGCCGCCACCACCCCCTGAATAAATTGCTTTGAACTGTGTTACCAATATGCACACATACATCATTCTGTTCCACATAGGAATACCCAGTTGGGTCTCGCGCTGTGACGCATATTATATTATAGTGACGTCGAAGGGGAGGGGGGCGTAAACTTGTGCGTTGTGGATTTGAATTCATTTCAATGGAATAACACTTATCACGATACGTTATGGGTATGATAAACAAAAATAAAAAACAAATCATAAGAAGATTGACTTTTGATGCAGCGTCGTGCGTTTTGTACGGACTCCCGGACTCCCAAGGCGGACTACCGGCTTCGATTCCCAGCGGGGCTCAATGATTTCAAATGATTTGAATTCTTCGTATCAGCTCACCACAACACGGTTACATTTGATAAGCGTGTATTTCATCTCACTCTCTATCGATCCGTGTGGTTGCCAAACTTCCCGAAATGGTCCTCGCCGAGTGGTTGCGAACGCAACGGAGCAGGTCACAATTCCATCTGGGAATAGAGGTCCCGCAACAGACTATGATATTTTCTGCGAGGGTGCTCTCGAGAGCGGTCGCGTGCTAGCTGAAGCAGTGACGCTTATAGTATCTCTGTACACAGGCTGGGAGCGGTAGTACGACACGTTGCGTGCCGTGGGTTCCATTCCTGCGGTGGAGTTCGGGGGAATGTGGATTTTTTCTGCCGATGTTAAAACGACCGCGAAGTGTCTCTGGACAATTGTGCTCGAAGGTGGATTGCAACGCTGACAATGTACCTCGTTCCGGTAGGCCATCCATCTTCGTCGAGGATCTGAAGTCTGCTTCGTGAAGGCGACTTTATATGAAAGGCGTCATTAAGCCGAGAATTGGTATCGTAGATAGGCTGAAATCATCGCATGATTTTTCAGCATCTTTACTCAATAGGGCTCACTGACAGACTTGGCGCTTGGGTTGATCGGGTACAATCGGTTGACACATTGCCACTCAACTCGTTACCCAGTACCCTCTCACAGTGACCAATATTTGCACAGGACCATCACAGGAGACTATAAGTGGCCCCTCCATGTCAACAGGAAGCTCAAGAATGACTGGGTGACTCATGCAGCTGTGATCTACCGTTGAGAGTCATGCCTGAAAGGGTCATCTTGCTTTACGATAACGATACGCCTCATGCTGACCACACCGTCACAACCACCATTCACGATCTCCAATCGAAGCTCCTTCAGCATCGTCTGTATTCGTCGTACCATGTACCGCCGGACTGTTCCCTGTTGCTCTCACTGTTCAGCCATAAAAAACGGAGGCTTCGGCACTAAATCCTACTTCGATGACAGAACCAACAGAAGGTGATTTCTGGTAACACAGACTCAAAGATTAAAAGGTGAGAAGGGACCGTAAATAACGGTGGGAACATGACTATAATAATTGATATCATAAAATTTCTTTCACCAATTTGTTTCGGCTTATGTTTAACAGCGGCGGGAACTTAGTATATATCTTCAGAGAACCGCACTATATGTGCCAGTATATATATGATGTGGTCTGCACAAAAAACCGTTTAAATGCAAATGAGCAACGAGTGGGAATCGAACCCGCGCACCTACGCCCGTCTCCTCCGATTGCAAGGCGCACACGAATGCACCATCAGGCTGTCATTATGCTACTCCGATTTTAGCTGTTCAATGCTCCAGCGATTACGCACTGCGGTTACTTAGGTACCCAGAGTCAATTACCCATAATCATCGCATTTCTCTGTGCCAATCATTTGCAATCATCTATTTATAATCTAGGGTCCTATTGAGGTTATTCCTCTTGATTTCATGATAAAACTGTGTGAAAAAAATGACCTCAAGTTCGGATATGCTTAAGCAACCCTATACGGAGCTCGGGATACTACGCAACTTGCACATTGACATCGTTCGTAAAATTCTCAATAATTACTCGCCACCGCATTTAATCCTAATAAACAAAAACTCATTTCAGTTTGTGAAGGCACCATTTTCTGAGACAACCAATCGAGATCGCCCCCATTTCTCCACGTTAAATTAATGATAGTCTTTGGGGAAGCTTCTTCTGTATAGTACGTGAACCGAAATTTTCCGAGACATGTCCTTCATCAAGTGAGTTCACTTGGTTACGGCAATCTGTCTCGCCAAAAACCATCAAATTATCGATGCGCTGGGCGGGGTGTTTAGTTCGTCGGCACATGTTCAATACACACTCGTGTACACACTTCAATATGAATATACAAAGAAACAACACCAAGTTGTAATTGGTTTTCGAGCTGACCTTCAGCTGTTCCCCTATATGACAGGCCTCAGCTCTTAACCTTTTAGGTATTACTATGAGGACCAGTCGGGGCCACCTTTGCTTATTCTCTTCCTTACTCGTACCTGGCAAGAACCTTCAGATAAAGAAAGATGATAAAGGACTCCAGAGATTCTCCAAAGCGTCTGACAGGATTTGAACCCAACACACACGCCCCTCCGGTCTCGCAGTGGAAGACGCTCACCACTAGACCATCCAGGGGACAACACCAACTTATAAGCCGAGATATCCTCCGAAGTATCTTTGTTTGTGACGCTACTTCGCATGTCCGCCTGATATCTCTCGCTATATTTCCAATTTCGTACAATCGCGCTGGTCTGTCACGATATTCACTCAGCTCTCGCTCTAGAGACGTGAAAAATTACACATTTGGAGAATTGATCAAAAAAAAACTTTGACCTCCTTCGTTAAATCATTGTCATGTTGAGCACGTACGTAAGCGCCACCTCGCGGGATTCGAACCTGCGACCTCCGGCTATTTCGACCAACGAAAGACTAGGGGAAATTTGTCCGCCTAAACATTTCCCCATTAAGCTAATAATTGGAGGAAATTGGTGACTTTGCTGCGTAATCAGCTCCAGAACGCAGCTCGATGAGCAGTTAATAATAAATACCGAACTTCATTTATACCGAAAGCATTAGAGTCGACGAGAAGGGAGATTCCTACCTGCGCCGATAAGGCCACAACATGATTGTACGCAGTAATCGCTGCGTTAGCTAGGCTGGTCCACAGGTGTAAAGGTTGTATTATTTCATATGCGTCCTTCGACCTAACAACGAGAGAAAACACAGACTAAAGTTCTCGGCTCCCAATAAAACTGCGGTGAATCAACAATGACAACAGAACGCGCTCCACACGGTTGCCTCGCTTCGAACTACTCCTGCTCTTAAATGAGTCTAAAAGGCTGCATCCAAAACGTATAGGTTTGAGACATCGTCAATCTCATGTGTGAGCCCCACCATCCCGGTGAAGTAGATTACCAGACAGCCAACCCAACGGACCTTGATATCGATACGTAACCGATTCCCAATCAGTCAGCATAGCGGCCTAGCAGGCGAACAGCTGTCTCCTAATCGCAGCTTACAATTCAACCCTTTACTGCTATGCGTCATCTTATCTCGTTCAGTTCGATTGTCTCTTTGTGCCTTACGGCTGTTTTGCTTTGTTCTGAATCCTCCTTTTCTTGTGAATCGCGGACCTTGCATGCATATATACGTGAGCTCTGCGGGCCAATCTGCTGTTTTCTATGTAAATGTCCGAGGCTGTTCCTCTCCTTGGTACATAAGCTGCGGCCAGCTGGTCTTGCGTCACGGTTCGGCCAGTGCTGTTGTGGCTTGATCTGGCCCCGAGAAGCCTTAGGGAGTCAAGGAAAATCCTTCGGCCTAGATGGTCGGGTTGGAGACGTCTTGGTTACAGAGGTTTCGAGTCGGTCGTCGTCGTCATTGTCGCCGATTCAGGTCGCCATTTGAAAATCAGGAGATTTCAACCAACCAAATGTATCTACTTCCTCCCCCCATCCATTTCAGCATGTTGATGCCGCCACCGACTTCGTTCGAAGTTGGCCGCAGACATTGGGGACCCATCACGATCGTTTGCCTTCGTACCTGAAGTCAAACTCAAACATCCAGGTGTTCCCTCAGGGCAGCTGGAGGACCAGACTTTACCTCTCAACTTGGTAAACTATTCGACCCTTCTCGTCTAGCAAAGTTGTCCTTGGCATACGACTGGTATAGTCACCGTCAGCGGTTCGTAAACAGCATAGATACGAACACAAGTGGGCAGGCCAACACAGACATCGATGGCGTGTATGTGTATGTTCTCGTCACGTTGAGTAACATAAGAGAGGCAGGAGACTGTGTAAATGAGGATCGGAATCGCTGTGACGCCGTAGCAGCAGCAGGAGTAGGAGAAGGAGTGGGGCAGGAGTAGGAGAAGGAGTGGCAGCAGGAGTAGGAGACGGAGTGGCAGGAGTAGGGGAAGGAGTGGCAGGAGCAGAAGTAGGAGAAGGAGTGGCAGGAGTAGGACAAGAAGAAAACTCGATGGGACAGCGGACCCGTTGAAAGACCGGGCGAACCGATGAGCGAGGGAAGCAAAAATGGGATGAGACCCACCAGGAGTGGGTGGTTTCGTCTTCGCAAACAAGCGCAGTTCACTGCAGCTATGCTACCTCGATACTGCGGCAATTCCCCCCTGCTCTCTCCCAGTCAGAGACTGGATCAGTTAGTCAGCGACGGTCTCCAATGCTGACTCGTTCCCCCTCATTCATTCACATTGAGTGGGTACGAACTATATTGAGGTGGGCGAGCAAGTGGGCTCGACGGTTGTCTACGTTATTCATGCTGTACGACGTTCGGCACTAATGGATCACTGGACGCACTTCCACAAGTGGTAGGTATATGCCGACGCCCTCTATCCATAAGCGCGTGCACGATGGCACGATGAAGTCCACCTGCTCCGTACAGCCCGATATTCCCCAGACATATTTTCATTCTTGTTTCTTCTGAGAGCCTAAGCGCCGATTCTCTCCAATGCCACAACAACAACCACTAACATCACTACTACTACTACTACTGAGCACCCATTCCTTCCCCTGAATGCACCAAACCCCAAACCGTCGAACCCTCCTTGCCTCTAACAAGAGGCTCTCACTCGGTGGGCCAATAGGGTAGACGATGTGAATGAGAGGGGCGGGCCCCTCTTCGACTAGCGGCCATAACATTGGACACTGCCGATTCCCCTCTCTATCCTCGTCTTCTGATGACGATGATGATGATGTATTGACAACAACTGCAGCTATGGGGGCGGTAGTAGCAGCAACAACAGCAGCATGACTAGTGTAATGAGTCACCACCACCTCCTTCGTTCCCTCATTTCTGTTCGACTGACTGAACGATAGCCTCATATATATACACATACAATATTTTCCCCCAGCTTTCGATAGCGTCCGATGGGTTGGCCGTCCACACCACTTCGTCCGTCAGCTGCCCATCGCTACGCGGCTGCCCCAATGGCACTTATTGCTTTCGTCGTCTGCTTTGCCCTGCGCTAACTAGGGGGGAAGAGGGTTGCCTACCTCGCAGGCGAGATGGACGTCTGCTATAGCGGACCCCCAACGTCGACGATAGCTGTACAAGTATATGTATATATATATATATATTCTTCTTCTCTTTTTATTCACACGAGTTGTGTAATATTATAATATACCTATTTTACAAACAGGACCGAACTCTCGCCACAGCGACTGGCGAAAGCACATTGTAACATATATATATATATATATATATATATATATATATAGCGCGAAGGAAAGGTAAATTTCTATTTATTTTATATGAAATTTGTTTCTTCATTTAGATTATTAAGTGAACAACTGTCCTTCGGATATTCCACAAACAATGAGCATGTACAGGCTCTACAAGCCGAGAACCGCCGAATCGCTCAATGAATGGCACCTCAAGTGTCCTTTGCCAATAGCGAAGTTGACACGAAATTAGTCGGGATAGAACAAATCGCATCGTGAGAAAGAATATGTGAATATCTTGCTCATTTATACCCATTTTTTTTTAATACATATGTATGCTGTCTTTATTGTTTCCTTCGGTCTGCCTACACTCCATCGACGTCTACCGCTGTTCGTTGTTTTCAAGGCGCGGTTCGGCTTTAATGCCGTTGTCGGAGCGACGTCTCGGTTCTCTCTCTCTCTCGTTGACGGCGACCCCTGCCAAGCACCGAGCCGACGATACCGTCATCCGAAGTGAGTTCTGCTGCATCACCACCACCACCATTTACCGTGCGATGGGAGCTCGAACGCGAAAGGATGGTACGGAACGGAAAAAACGGAACGCCCTATGGTCGCAGCAGAAGCGTCGTCGTCACCAACGGCAGCTGTGTCCGCCCAATGCGCATAGGCAGCCATGACCTCCATGCAGCTCGCCTATATATATATATATATATATATATATAATAACAACCAGCTGTCGTAAATTCGTTTTTGTGCACATGCCGTAAGGAGTCGATGCGGTAAACGCCATCCCGCTTAAGTGAATGCTGCCGCCGACAGGTTGGGATATATCCAGTCCAGGGAGCTGTATCTTTCTGTCTCATAGAGAGAGAGAGAGAGAGGGGAGTATGGAGAAGGAAATAACATTGCATATCGCTCTATGGCTGAACTGGTCGTTCCCTGCGTTTGTAGCTTGACGTACGCTGCTGATCGGGTGCTACAGACGAAACTGCTACAGAGGTGGTACAGATGGCGCGAGGTAAAGTTTGCCAAAATTGCAACTGTATGCGTGCAGGGGTTTGCTCCGCTCGTGGGCGTCGCTGACGGCCGCGTGAGTAGTGTTTCCGTCCGCGAAGAACGACGACACACTGTAATACACGTCCGTACGAAGCACGAATCGCTACGAAGGAACAATCCTCCTTCAGCATTCTATCTGATAAGGGCTTGACTGCCAACTGCTGACGGCGACTGAGCTGAATACACGTTGGCAATGGTGAATATGACGTGTTCGTTCGTGCGTTTTTTTTTGGGTCTGTATCCTATCTCAAATGTCATTGGTGAATAACAACAATAGTAATATTAATAGTGATAATAAGCTTTTGATAATGACCGTAGCTCTGCTCATCGGTCAAAAATCAAATTGCTCTTTCACATATCTACTCGGTTTTTTTTTATGTTCTTTATGGCAATTTTCGGGAACGCTTAATGCACATGCGTCACTCAGCCGCCGTGACGACTGTACGACTCACAAACCCACTAAACCCGTCTATCCCTCACCACCATAACACACGCAAGGCTTGGAAATCGCTACGCATTACGTCGATATCTCATCTGTCCGGCCCAATAAATGCCGCTGTACCGATTCGTCATCATGTTCGTGTTGTATTTACGCTGATATATATATAGTTGACTCGCTGATCTCGATACACACATGTCTGTACGAACATTACATACATATCTATGCTAGCCATGTTGTCTGCTATCACGTTGAACATAGAAATTATTTTTAAACATTGCTTTTTCCCTCTCCTCCATCTTGCTCCCCTCTGTTCTAAGCATTGGAAAAAAACTGCAGTTCGATTGAAATAAATCAATGAAAGCTTCACATTTGTCGCAGCTTCACATTTGTCGCAGCCACATTTGAGATCGAGCAAACTATACCAAAGTGTTCTGTATTGATGTGTGCTGAGGCACAGTTAGGGGCAGACTGATTTATTGATCGTGCATTGTGATGGACATAGTCCTTTCGCCGCCAGGGGGCACTGTATGGGCGGGCACTTCGATTAGCATAGTCACCCAGCAAAAGGTTTTCGGGCTGACCCTCAGCCAACATTAACGTCCACGGTACAACTGCTTTTGGCACTGCTTCGTAAGGCGGACAACCCCTTTAAATGCAAATGTGCAACGCCGAGGGATCGAACCCGTGCACCTACGCCACCGTGCTCGAGCAAACTATACCAGTAATCTTCAAATCGGCACAGACCCTTATTAATTTCACTGACGTCGTCATTTGATTAAACAGCTAATCGTTAGGGGGGCTAGCCACGGTTTCAGCAATGGCAGTAAGTGTTGCTCTCAAGGAGGGCACGAGCTGGTCGAAATTTGCGAATCAGATAGATCCGAACCGCTAAAGAACGTATATGTGGATATGGGCATGCTTCTCGCTTCTGCATATATCGCAGACGCTACCTACATATCAATGTTTTACTGCATACAGATAATGAAGTTTGTAGAGCCCCCTCCTAATCTAATGCAAATAAGTGTTTGGAGCAATGCGAAGGCTTCGAATCGTCCAAACGATACAAAACTAACACTGATCAGTCACGACTCAAGAGCAGAGACACTGACCAACGTCCGTCGGTCAACCTCAGTGACGCACTGTAATCGGTGAACACGGAATTATTGGCACCTTAGTGGCATATATAGTCGTTGGACAATTTGTACAGCGTATGCTGGTCGCTCGTTGACACTCGTACAGGAAATCCTTAGAGAAGATGGTACACGGAACCAGGTGATTTTATGCGAATATCAGGTTAATTCCAGCGCAGCAATACCAAGCGGCTCCAATAGTCTGTATAGGGTCTCTCTATCTCTTAGAAAGTTACCACACGTAGCTGGTTCAATAAAATGAGGTACAATAGTATCTCTCTTAGGAACACAGAAGTTGTGTCATCCAAATGTGAGATAATGTCCCCCGTGTAATCTTCTACGTAGTTATCAATAAGCTACGTGCCCAAGTCATTAGATGACATATGTACATGAACCGATATCAATCAATCTCGTATACGCTAGTGGTCTGATTCGCAGACTCACCTTAGTTGTGTCTGTTTTCGTGGGAGCTTATGTCTTCGCCATCTCCCTTTGTAACGGCACCGAGGTCCAATGTCCAATGTCTACCATACTTCTCATCGGAGCCGGCCCCTTTCATGGATGCTACTGCAGAGAGCTTGCGTGAAAATCCCTCAAAACAATAGGGAACAGTGGGCAAGTATGTTGTATTGAGCAAACCTGCTCAGAGGAAGAAACTAGGCCCGGACATTCGGGTCCCCCCAGCTTCAACGACCCGTGTGTCCCTCAGGTGGCCCAACAGGGATAGCCACCCGTTACACCTGTTCTCCTCCTGATGGGGCTACTAAGCATTCTCCATCCGAACCATTTATCTTATTTCTTCTCTGATTATTGACACACAACGAGAGCACGCTACCGATCTTCTGCTCTCTCGTAAAGCTTCGCCCCCCCACTCCTAGCTCTCACTCAGGAGAGTCTCCTCCTATGTCGTCCTGTGTCCTCGTGCGAGGAGCACCACCCGCCAGTGTGTTGCCCTACAAACCGACCGACCGACCGACATCCAGCAGGGAGGACTCGATGTGTCATTGGCTCGGGTGAGTTGTTCTTATTCAGAGGAATGTTTCAATGTGGCTTGTCCGTCCCACCGAAAGATGGCAACCCACTGAACTTTCTCCTCGACTCGTTGAAATAGCAAAATCCAAGGGCGGACGTGAGAAGCTAGGCTGAGCGAGGACACGAAATAGCTGCCTGCTCTCAGAACGAACGAGGGGCATACGGCGATGTTGACGACAAAGCAATCCAAATAAAAAATTGATATTTATGGTTGGGGCCACGCCGGGCGGATGGTAACAACAACAACACCATCGACAACAAATAGAATAGACACATTGTAATGCGCAGGTTCGAGCCGTTGAAGGGACAGAGTACATCCACCATCGAGTTGCTGCCGAAGCAACCCCCTGTAGGGAATGCTTAGAGAAAGCAAATTCGAAGCTTATTTTTTGTGCCTAGATTGGAAGAAAGGTGTTACCTGAACACCGCTATAAGAACGCGCAATGGTGAAGTAAATAAGTGACAACACAAATGCATGTGACCCACATTCACGAACGAGACTATCGCTTCCACCGCTCATACATCGTTAGTCATCTTCATTCCGGCCAGCCTTTGACAAGGGTGCAACCCTTGTCACACCGTGGACGTTAAATGTTGGCTGAGAGTCAGCCCGAAAAAGTTTAGTTTAGCCTTTGACAAGGGTATGGCAAGTATAGTGAAGAGAGGATGTGATCTCTCTCTCTCTCTATATATATATATATATATATATATATATATATACAGGGTCGTACACTATACAGGACGTCCGGAAAGTTGCGCAACCCGCCAGAGGGGTGTAAAACCATGCGGAACCCAGAAAAAAACCGTGTTGGACATCTGAGCACGGACATTGGCGACGTCTGGTTCAAAGTTGTGGTCGAAAATCTACAAGACCTATTTCTCTTTCAACTAGATTCTCTCAAATGATACCTCGCGTACTGTACATATCTCGAAAAATCAATATGCAGGCGACGCGTTGAACGTCATTTTCCTCCACCATATTAGTCATGACGGGTGGTTGATTTAGTTGATAAACAAAATTGCATCAAAAAGCCACGAATTTAACATGGATAGATACTGTGTTACGTCCCCCCACTTCGTGAGACCTTACAAGAAATAGTAAATTTGTCCAATGGGGTATTTTCTCTTTATCTATGCGGCCAACTGCGCGATGGCTAAAAAGGCGAACGGGACTAACGTTAGAGCCGAATCTGACTTAGCCAAAAAAAAAATGACTTGTTACCGTCGAGTCACCGGTGGCCTGGATGGAATATTCATGTGCGCCAACCTTACAACTGGAGGAGACGGACGTGGGTGCTCGGGTTCGATCCCCATCCGTTGCAGATTTGCAATTAAAGAAGGGTGCGTTTTATGGAGCAGTTCCCTCGTCATTAACTGTTGTGCTCGCGCACAATAACTCAAACAACTAATTACACTGTGAATGTAGACTAATTACCTTGTGAATGTAAACTGTAGATTGTAATGTTCTTTCAATTTCGTCAACGTTTTTCATTTAAAGGCTCGTAGCAGAGGCAAGTATTCCTTCGCATTTTGCCGAGCTCACTTTAGAGCCATTATTAAAGTGGGCCAATTCACTCGGGCACGAACAACCTAGCGTACGAGCCAACCCTACAAGGTCTTCCGTCTCCGTAAAAATCGTTACGTTCTAAACAGCGCTAGAATACTTAAATAAAAACTTGTCCTATTAGATAAATGGCAAGTTGGAGAAATGCTTCTTGCCCGACCTGTGGCTGACAAAAAAAGGAAAAACTAACGCAATAAGAAAGATGCATCCATTTCGTTCGGTTGCGGACGCACCTCCCCCCCCTCCTCTCTCTCTCTCTCTGTCTCGACGTTTGACCGAAGGGAAGTAAAAATTCGGGCCTGGAGGGGTCGGGCCATCCCTAAGGTTCCCCTTCTATTTCTACCAGTTGAGCAGGCGTTCAAGCGGAAGAAACTTCGAAGCCGACACTCGACTTGGTCGGGTGACGCGGGAAGAACGCGTGAGGGCACAGCGGCCGACCGAGGACGACGAAGGAGAGTGTCGAAAAGCGTCTCCTTTTGATTCTTGACACATCTCCCCTTCTCGAACACACACTTACCCCCGCTTACCACCCCTCAGGTTACCCCTGACCCTTACCTCCCCCCGTTCGTTCGTTCGTTTTCCCATCCCCGATCCATGCTCTACTCAAACGTCTGACAACACTGACTTCTTTAGTTCATACAGGCGTAGTTCTCTCAGTCAACGCCTTGGCTCTGGAGGCGTTTGTGATACTGGGCAAGGTTCAAACAGTATTAGTTCTCACGTAACGAGGCAGCCTTGGCGAAAAACAAAAAGCAAGACTGTCCACTAAAATTTACCATTGTAAGCTTACAGATCTAATGAGGAGTATAGTACATTCATTTGTCTATTGCGCCCCGGTTCAACGGCGTTGTGATGAATTCGAGGTTAAGGAAAGCCGAAAGCATTTTTATTCATTTAAAGGGTCATATCACAATTTTACGGTCACGCGTAATTTTCGCTCGCCTCTATGCTGATTACCTTAGCAGCAATTGTACCCTGTGAACGTGTATTAGTAATTAAGATACGTGCTATTCACCGCTTATAAAAGACCCAAACAGAAAATAGGTTTAGTGCAAGGAATGATCCAGACGCCCACGAGAGACAGACGATGGCGCACAGCTGGATCCCTTTAATGAAAATGCGGCCCAGTCAATTGGAGAGCTTGCTTCTCAGCCTGGGAGTAGTCGAGTCACCAACCCTGCAATCGGAGTAGGCGGACATACGGGTTCGATCCCCACCGTTGCACATTTGCATTTAAGCGGGTCTTCCGTCTTGTGAAGCTCTATGTCGAAAGCAGTCGTACCGTGGACTGAGATAAATGTTGAAGGTTGAAAGTCAGCCGGGAAACATTTACGTTTAGTCGAGTCAACGACAGTTAGATCGTCCGGATTCTCTCTCACTCTCTCAAGACCACACTTTCTCTCAAGACCTCTGTCCACTTCCCGTCTGTGAACAACTACTGTGGTCGATAGGGTGTCTGTAGAAAGCCCCGTGTATGTAAACATGCAGTATTTATGACGCATACAGGTGGTGAAGGGTGCCTTCGTTTCTGCCCAGTGGTAGCTGTGCCGCAGACCACATTAGTTGCCACTACTACTTAACAAATCTTATTGCGGAGATACTGCCCAAAGAAAATATGGCTCCACTCAGATTTGAACCTCAGACTCCACAAAACTCCCTTTTGGTACTGCCTACCTTGTCCACCACGCCTTGCCCGCAGGCAAGCAGGAAGCAGCTGAGAGTCAGCTAACCACGTCATGTCCGTACGGTGAAGGAGGATGTGTGGTGCTCGTGGCTGGCTTGTACACATCTCACCACCCTTACTGAAGATTGCGCTAAGCGATACCGGGAAGGGTGGTGCTGTTGAACATCGTCAACAATAAGGGGTCATGATGTTGGCATGCAATAGCAATGCCAACACCCCCCCCCTTTAAAAAAAAAAAAAAAAGATCGTTCAGATTTACCAGAAATAGTGAAAAACGAAGGAAAGTGGGTGTAACATGAAATCAGCGAAGATACTCTATTGATACCCGCCTCACAATTTGCCTGCTCAGCAAACAGTCGAACAGTTTTCTGTGCAGAACTCTTACGAGAGATGAGAAATTGATATTCTACGAGAATCAAATCCCAATGCAAAAAAAGGCGTGGTTTGGCACAGGATTCATGTCTACAAAGTAATGCTGTTCATTTGGCGGCTGTTCTCTTCTGTGAACTGGTCAAAACCGCAGACCTGTTCTGACCCAAGTCAACTCTGTCAACGAAGCCGAGAAATTGCCAAGTAACGGCAATATGCCCTCACCGGACATATAGCTCAGGCATTGCTCCATCAGATTATCACCCATGCAGATATCCATGGAGTACGGCCTGCGAGGGAAGCACTTCAGGACAGAAGCAGAGGTCCGAAATTGGCTGGATTGCCTTCCATAACGAGGTGTTTTTCCGCCCCCGAGATCTACATTGTCCTCCTGATCGAAAGTGATAGGAAGCGAGTGAGAGCAGGTGAATTAAGATCCGTTCATTCGTTCAGAAGATACAGCAATTCAAAATGAACAAAAAAAACAAGTTACTTATCGGCCAACCTGGTATAAGAGGGTCACTTCGGAAATCCGTGCTCATCTGTAACGCGAGAGAGAGAGATCCTTTAGGCAAGACAAGGAGATGGCGTTGAAGAACGGCGTTCGTGGCGGGTACAACTGAGCCGCCTTAGCTGATACCGTGCTACCGTTGAAGATCTGACCTTAGCAAAGAAGAAAGCAGGACATTAAATGATTTGTCCTGCATCCTCAATCGCCAAACCGTCAGATTCCATGATACTCGTTGGACAAGTCCTGTTAGCGCGGCCACTACAGCTATTGACACAACGCCATAAAGAATTGATATCAGAGCCTGACATCACAGCAGCATTGACTTATTTTCAGCAAGCCCAATGACATCTGAACGAGTATAAGTTTTTCTTTTTTGACCTGACCCGCAGCTGATCCCCTATCTGACATGCCTCCCGCACTTAACCTTTGGGCATTACTATGAGGACCTGTCGGGGCCACCTTTGCTTATTCTCTTCCTGTTCGCTGTTGCCGTTGATCGTTGCTGCAGAAGCATTTTCACTTTTGTTCGTGGTGCCATTGGTAGCAGAAGATGTTGGACACTCATGTCACCAGAAGCACGTCTAGTTACACTACGTTAGGTGAATCAGCTACCGTCGAGCCCTTTGGTGGCGTGGCGGTACGTTCGTGTTGCGCAATGCAATCGGAGGAGACATGTAGGCGCACAGATTCGATCCCCTGACACCGTTGCACATTTGCATTTAAAGGGGTTGTCCGTCTTATGAGGCCTTATGCCGAAAGTACAACCGTGGACGGTTGCCTGTGAGTCAGCCAAGCATTTGTTATCTACTTTGAAATTGTTGGCTTCGTTTTGTAGCTAGATCTCCTGTAGCTCTTGAGTGAAGTCCAGTTGCCGCTGGGGTTTGGGGGTACCGATGTAATTACAGTCATCCGCGTCGGGACTTGCTAAATTTTAGGCGAACCTATATAGATTTACGAATCAATTTGTTATCGCTAGCAGCTCGAGTAGGTGAAGGTTCCGCTAGGAATTGGGTCTGTCTTCTGGAACTTATCGATCGAACTGCACCGGCGGTAAGTCTCCATGTTTTTATCGAAGGGCACTTTTTGGTTTGTACTATATATCAAGTGATAGTATACTTTTTACTTAACTGTATTAACTGAATAACACTACGTATACTTAGAAATCACAGTACTTCATGATGTTTGTATCAGGCTAGTAACTTCGATACGTTGCCGACTGCATAGAACGACACACCATGGATAAAAGTAATAATAATAATACGAAATACTCAAAAAGATAATCCTTGACAGGAGAGAAAATTTCAGTAAGCATACTCCTTTTGGACGCAAGCCCACTAGCGTGTCCTGTTCCGTTTGCTTAGCTTCTGAGGTAAACTCTCCTTGGTAGATATTTCAGTTTCACTGGTGGCTGTTACTGTCAGCGTGTCGGCCATCTCATCGACGGCGTGGCGGCGAAAAAAAAATAACGAAGAGCGTTACCACGGTATGAGTATCGTTCCACAGGTCCGTTCGCCAGGAAAACGATCCTGGGAAGAAGAAGCAGGCACAAAAAAGGATCTCTCACACGGGAATGGGAGGCCGACCCCGACGCGTGGAAGGCCCTGGAGCGTTAAGGAACGTTGACAAGTTTAATCCGCGCCGGGCCTCGCAAGAAAGGAATTGACGGCAATGTTTCGGGCTTAATAATATTTCCCCCACAACGACATCGGACCATCGTCCGGAGGAGAGGGGGCGGATCCCGTCAGACACCGTAGCCGAGCCACATCAAGGGCACCTGCCGACATAACCCTGTCACAAGAATGCAGTAACGTCAGTGAATGGGCGGCCATAAGGGTATTCGTTAGCACTGGCATGAAATACTAGCTGACAGTATAAAAAGGCTTCAGCCTCTGACACTACGCAGACAGGTCGGAGGAAGTGTTGTAGACAGTAATTTACCTAAACGTTCTCCAATTTTAGCTTTGAATATGTCGAATGGCCTTTACCAGGGATAACAGCACCCTATCAGAACGTTCCACCTAAGCGAGGAGGGTGCAGTTGGATTTTGTTCAGAAAATAAAACTCACCATCTCCTTCATATCCAGCCAATATCCGCCGGGCTGTATTCAATGTCAGGTGACAGTCTAAGTAGATGCACTCTCTGTCTCTCTCTCCGTGCAATAACTTAAGAAGTAACCGTCAATAACACCGCATTATACAGAATCGCTTATATATATTTAGTGAGTGTGGGTTCTAGTTGACAACGTGATGCCGGTGTCCCCATAGAAATATATCGTTGCATTCGCCCCTCTGTAGATCCATCGAGTAAATAGTGTTATATTAAAAACTACCCTGTCGCGGTTGTCTTCCGAAGCTTCCCGGGACCATTGACAAACTCCTTCTAGCCGATTGACCGGCAAGGGAAGGCGGAGGTGTAGATTACACCAAGTGAAATTTGAACGACATGTAGGCTGAGTATAGTAACACCCTGCACATCAGCTCAGAGTGTTCAGAGCGAACAACGCGCAGAATTTGTGCTTTGTCGGGCAGAGTTTCATTATTCCTAAACTAGCTTCGTTTTCACATAGGCTGTCTGTACTTCGGCATCAGCGATTCTTTCCCGGCGTACTGTTCAGCATATTGCGTCTCAGTTCCCAGTTTAATAAGATGTGCGTATTTTACTATTGCCTAAATACGCCACCGGGTGAATCACGATGTTCTATACGTGTAGCGCTGCTAAAGCACTGTGGCAGTAATATTCTTGGTATGATCTCAGCAATGTCAAACCGTCGGTGACGAAAAGGAACTAGCACTCTCGCGAAGTCGGCGATGAACTCGGGCCACCACCTCCCAAAGGGGCCGCTACAGGGCGTGCGTTCCGAAGCTGCATGAGTTAATATAATATATATTAAACTATTGTGGTGGCAATTGTCGCATTTTCGCCGTGGGCAACTATCGTCCCCCGCCAGCGGAGAATGACGGCCGATCGAACGTCGCCGTTATGGCCGCTCGGCGACCCGCACGAAGTCGCATGACACGTCAACTCCCGAAAAAGAAATCCGTGGGGACGAATTCACTGAGTGACTTCTGCAGGAGGTGGCGGGATCTCGCTGTTGTGAGATCCCGATGCGCGGTAGGTGTTGCTAACACCGTTGCGATAGGTAGAACTTCACTGGGTCACAGCCAGGGCTATTTTCTTAATCTCAATCGTCTGTGGCAAAATGACTAACAACATGAACATGTTTATGCTATTTGTGTTCGTCGCTATTTTTGTGACATCTCTCTTACAACGATCTATAATTGGCTTTTTTCTCATTCAGTCCACTGTCAATGCTGCCCAATTCGGCTCACTCAAATGTACACACACATATATATATATATATATATATATGAGGCTTTGAGAGAATGAATGTACATATCATATATTTGAGAAGTCAATACTCGAAATTGGTTCAGCAATTGCCAACATTCTAGCCGAGTAGTTTCCTCAACGAACTGGGCACATATCGTCACTATTACGACGGTGCACGTAATGCACGTGTCACCACATACACGAGCTAAAACGAGCACGCAGAGATAGGTAGCTGATGTATCTATCTAAACTATTGCTACACAAAGAAGTTGGCCTTCGAGTGACCCTTCATCGTTGACCGTAAAACTACCTTTTGAGCCTGATTTTAGGCTTCATTTCAATTTTTGTCCTCTTACTTTACTACTCTAATTCTCTTATTGTAAAAACTGACTTTAATTTGCGCATAATCCGAACCTATTCTCAACCGCACCGATCTGCCCACCTCCTGGAAGTCCTTTGAAATCATACGGGTCGTTCCAATATAACCAGTTGCAGGACACGGCCTGGTTAAAAATAATGCGTGGCTTGGCTTTCATAGAAGACAAATAGGGTGGGCGCAACGCTCTAAGCAAATGCTTGTACTATCCCCGTCATTATGTGGTTATGTGCTCGTTTATGCTATGATATTGCCCGTTTAAGAATTGATATTGCCTTTCACGTGGGTCGCGTTTTATATTGTGTTAAGAGGTAAAGCCATTTCACAGCCTTATGGAAAATTAAGTCAAGAAACAGGTATTCCTTTGGATAAAACGTGTTAGTTTTAAGGAGAGTTACGGGTGGGTACCTTCTGTCAAAGATGAAATAAGACTTCAAATCGAACACACAAACAATCACGGCTCAGTCACCATTGCGACATCATGACCGCAGGTTCGAGTTCCGCAACGTAATATATATGCGAGAATTTTTTTAAACTAAAAAAAATAAAAAAAATATTTTTAAACTACTGCGGTTCCTTTAATAAGCCAATAAACCCTTTACCTTCACCAAACTATCAGCTGTTTATAACGGGAGCCTACTATTGCTGAGGCTTCTCGAAGGCGAAGATTCTAGTGCCTCTTTTTGATCAAGTACTACTTGTTATTCCGCCATCAACCACCAAACATATTCATTAACTTCCACGAACCTCGCTGGTCTCTTGCACTCTAATAGAGGTCACTCTGCGGTTGCTTTGTCAACCCTCTCACTGCACGCACACACACACACACACACACACGACCGTATACTAGAGGTCAACAATATCAAGAGCCATAACAACACGCCGTACCGCCAACTGATCCGGTATAAAATGCCGAGGGCGTATATGCATCCACCAGAGGCGAGATGCCATCACCATCATCACCACCGTATTATCGAAGACAGCTGCAAAAGTTTTCACAGATTTTGAGCACCTGTCGACATCGCGCGCGCGCCCGTTCCTTCTCCATGTGCCCCTTGGCCCCTATGGCCCTCGCCCTCCTCAAGCTGCCTCTGTACGGCCAGGAGACCCCAACGTCCGTTCTCGTGGCGCGATCATCGCTTTCGCAGAACTCAAAATCCGCTTCGCTCCGTCTGCCTGCCGGCTTCCACCCATCGAACATATTTCCTCTGATCTTCCTCTATCTCCTCCTGTTCTTTACTCGCTATTTCCCTATCGCCGAATCTTCTTCCCCCTCCGCCGCCTCCCCTTCGCTCGGCGCCGTTGCGGCCTCAATATTTTCCACTTCTTCCCAGCGCGTTGTGTTCGCTGTTCAACTCTCGATGCGAATCATCTTACTATATCGTTCATGTCGATAGCTCGCGCCACCGCTCGGACTTGATTTTTGACGTCACTTGCTCCACACACGACCATGCCGTATATTTCTACCCGCATAGAACTAGCATTGTTAAGTGCAACGCCTCTCGGATCGACAGCTGGCGTTTAGCTGGCGAGCAGCACAGTAACCCCCGGGTCGACTTTCGGGCACCGATTCTCCCGAATGTTGGCCGAAGCTAAACCGCCGAACACGCAGAACGCTGCGCAAATGCGCACAGCGATCACGCTGCTTGCCAGCCTCTGCTGCTGCTGCTGCTATTTTGTGCTTTGGTGGCCATGATGATTCTTTGCGCTCGCTGGGTCGTCCGTCGCTCTCTGGCGAATTCGCCGCGTGAGTGTGCGTGTTTTCCCTCGTTTTCGAAGTGCGCGAATGGTGGTGGCGGAGGAGAGCTATCTGCTGGCCGTTGTTTCTTGCGCGATACAGCATCGGCAGCTCGGCTAGCTGGGCTTGTCGGTGGGTGGCTGGATGCTTGGCTGGATACAGTGGTTGCAGCGCAGGACCAGGCCGTAGCAGGCTCCACTCTGCTCGATTCCTTCAGGCACCAATCGCTGCCTCATTCATCAGGAATGAAGTCGGCTTCTAGATG
Source organism: Stratiolaelaps scimitus (assembly GCA_019614645.1). NCBI lineage: Eukaryota > Metazoa > Arthropoda > Arachnida > Mesostigmata > Laelapidae > Stratiolaelaps > Stratiolaelaps scimitus. The sequence continues at coordinate 1,705,641 of JABWDB010000037.1, forward strand.
GGAGCCGGTGGTGTCCGTTATAAACATCACCTTCACGAAGCAAAATCCAATCCAACTATAGTTTCAACATCTGAAAGCCTGACTCATACGTAGCTTCGCTACGAGCAACACCAGCGACTGGTCCATTTTAGAAGATCCTAGCCAAAAACAAATCGGTAGAACACTAAACAAACTTGTGAACTCTCTTCTTGTGTGCGACTCACCATTAGCAGCATGCTCAGCAAGGTGAGTAGAAATCAACGCACATGTTTGGTTTGGTGGCCGCAGCCTGTGCAGTTTGGATACAGGTTGCGCGATTTGGACTGTGCGTCCCGCCTGTTTACTTGTACGTCGGAGTCTGCCGAGATCTTGGATCGGGGGTCTCTCTCGCGTGGGTTATCAGCAGGGAAAACTGTTCAAAACTGGCTCCCAGCCATACTTGGCAAGCAAACACAGAGGTGTACAGCATCAGCAGCAGCACCGGTAAACATCGCAGTATCGCCGGGACGAAGAAACACCCTCGCACTTCAAACAAATAGAGGATTAAAACTTACATCGACCTCATTTTGTTCTTCGTCACCGTGACCCACCGTGGTTTCATGATCTACGAACGAGGAAGTGGTGAAATGTAGAATCATCCTTAGCAGGATAACGTGAGGCAATAATCCTTAAATACAGACAGAGAGTGTGTGTGTGTTGTTCGGGAGTGGGTAATTGATGGATGTATCACAGTGTGGAAAACTTTCCAAACGATTTATGCGCGAGAGAAACCATGAGATGGTGGACCTCGATGATGACTGGCACTTTCATGATCGCCAATGAAATCGTGTGCGCAAATGAGGACAGGAATTATTGAATGATTTTTATGTTTTCGAAACATTACAAAGTCTTATGACGAGAAACTGGTTTTCATGCCAAAGGCACGACTATCTATGCATACGTTTTGTGTGTGCGTGTTTTTTTTAAGAGGGACGAACGACACGTTACGAACGAACGGACATCATCTTTATCTATGGGCCCGAACAGTGTTGAACTCGCTTAAAAAATTGCCGCACTCGCTCCATAAATTAACGGCAAGCTTTGTAGACTACCGGCGTTACCGACTAAAACTCCACGTTTTCATTTCGTCTGAAAGCCTCTGCATAGGCAGCCTCTCTCTGTTAAGCCTCTCTTCATACTGAATCAAGATACTTGATCCCGATTGAGCGAGAACGCAATCGCAATAGTTCGCAGTTTGTAAGTAATTGGCGGCCGACATTCATGTACAGTGTATCTCGGAAATTATGCTAGATAAATATTAGAAATATTAATTGGGTGAGTCTCTCTATTAAGATCCCTATCATCATATTGATACCCTCATTGGTGTAGCCTTTTGGAAAGAGGTCATTGGCAATACTAGGTCATTGGTCATATTCATTCTCGTTTCCATGGTGAGTCTGGCCGAAAACAGACACCGCTCCACCATCTTGTCGGATCAAGCTGGGGTGGTCTTCGCCTTGAAAATCTATATTTGCATTGGTGGCGTCCTTCAGCGCGCGGAGGCCCTCGATTGTTCTCGGTGTTGTAACACGCGAGCTCATATCAGTGTCAGTTAATGGGACACGTAATCACCCTATGCCACTGCTGATAACAAACACAGAGGATTGGTCCCAGGTTGTTGATGTCATGATGATCCTCTGTTGACAAGGGTAAAAATCCCTCTATCAATCTACCTTCTACAATATTGTTGCTCGGAGCAGTGGTAAGCTCTGAATCTCCCCTTTGTCAAGGTTTCTAAGCGTATTTCTGAGATGTGTTTGCTCTATCTGGAAGACAACGAGTACGCAGTGTTCCCGAAGTTCGAAATGAACTTGTGGAACGAACAAGCTAAGCCACGGCTTGCTGAACACAAGTTTTCTCGCGTCAGCTGGCAAAGTGAACTGTGGGCGATTCTCTTCAGCCGATCAGCAGGCCCCGCGGGCGTTTTGCCCAACATCAACGGGTACTAGCTATCGGAAAAAAATACAGCTTCAAGGCATGAGATGCGTCTGTGTGTGCTGACAAACGCTGTGAGCGTTCGGAAGAGCGTTTGTGAGGCAGCTCAGCATCTAGGACATTCACACGTTTACCCATTGCTGCAGAATTGAATTTGAAGAAAATATATTATATATTTTTTATGAGACTTTGTGTGCATAATTTGCCACAACGATTGAACTCTCTCTCTCTCTCAGCTCGATTGCTCCGATTAATTAAAGAATACAGTAGCATTTTATATAAACTTTGATATTACTACCGCACTGTTGGAATCGTTGAAGGTCAGAAAAGAGTGATGTTCATTCTGTTTTTTTTTTTAATTTACCGAATTATCTTTATCTGTACGAGAAACTTTAGCATATAACGTATGTATCAGTATATAATTTTTGTCCATAAGTGTATGCAACAAATCTTAATGGATCCACATGGCATTTCGTGATGTTCAAGTCTGTATAAAACCACACAGCGTGGACAGGGAACACAATCATTAGACCATGTTTCAATGTTACATGTATGTACATCTTCAAGATTTCATCTGTATCTTGACAGGATACGTAGATACGAGCAAAGGTTCATTGATGAAAATATTCATAAGCGATACGTAGACACGCTGTGTTCGCATATTCCTTTACTTTTTAAAATAGGTGAAGAGTAAATCCTGCATGTACACCAGACCTCACAACTAAATTGTTCACTTATTACTGTCATCGGTTAGCTAGTTACTATGTAACTTTTTATTTTGGCGGATTGTCCGGACTTCACATAAAAGGCATCTGCACCTATACAAACATTGCGGTTAAGCGGGACCAGATTGTGACCGAATGTGGCCTGTCCCCATGCTGTTGACATGTGGGCCGATTTTGGCCGAAGAGAATGCCTCACTGGGTATATAATTGCAATTAGAACATAGTGGAGCATCATTAGCCACATTAATTTCGAAGTGTTCGCTAACGTATTCAAAAACGCGTAACTGCTTCACTTGTGAGAGCTATGTTGTCCCTGTTGTTCAAAAAACCGAACTACCGAATGGGCACACACGGTAGAGCATTAGAATATCGAGCAATACAAACATTTGCATTCTCTAAACAAAAAACAGTACGCTTTTCATATGACAATCTGTTGTCCCGAAGCGTATTTGCAATGCAGACTCACCCTATGGTGCCCAGCGAATCAGGATATTCCGGTCTGATTACGGAGTGAAATGTGTCCGGGCAGTCAGAAATGTTTTCGGGCTGACACTCAGCCTTAAGCATTTAACGTCCACGGAACTGGCATTTGCATTGCTTCGTAAGATAGAACCCCAAGTACAAATGTGTGTGTGTCTCGGGGGATCCACCCCCCCGCCGGCGTGTCCACGCACCTACGTCCGTCTCCTCCGGTTGAAAGGTAGGCGCTCATGGATGCACTACGCTACCAGGCTCGAGGTAGTCGAATGTCTAATGTCATCTTGATGTCTCTCCCTTCGTTCGTAGGAGGAACGAGGTCGCTGTTCTCGAACCCGGATGGAGGCAACCGCTGAAAACTATTACATTGGCTACTTTTTTGTATAACTGAGATTCAGGTAAATCGGGATTCTCTACCTTAACCATATCGTTTGGTGACGCGATCATTCCCTGGAGCTTCGTAGCTGTGCAGACTCTAATATCCTTTTGAATTTATTCCCGGTCGGTAGAGGGTTGAAATCTCCCTTGGTTGAATCACAGCTTGAAGGATCCGTAGCAGTTCTCCTTGCCTCGCAGGTGTTCGTTTATCACGTCCCAAAATTTCCTCTCGTCTCTTGTGAATTCAGCAGGGGAAATTCGGCGTTTCGAGCTAGTCAAGCTGAGTCGCTCTTGAGATTGTTGCGTAACAGGCTGGTGGTGGTGTGTCTCGCTGCAGTCCGGGATTCGTTGTTATCGCGAGGAGCAAGACGTCCTGCTCGCCCATCTTCTGTAACAGCATTGGCATTATCTACGGTTTAAGTATACTGTATCTGTTTCTGGTTCGTTTGGGTCGTGCTTGCGTGGCCTCGAACTCACAAGATCTGATAGCTGCCAAGATAGTGTCAGATAATCGGTTCGGGTCTCCTCCGTGGACAACAGCCCTGTCCAATCTAGTTTGGTAATCTCCTTTTGCAAGCCTTAACATTGTCGACATATTCTGGTGGTATGTTTTCTGTTGACTCGAAATGGGGGAAGCTAGAATGTTTGGGAAGTGTTGCTCGGAAGGGCCTCGCGATGGTCGAGCTACAACTTGCAGACCCTCCACAGATCGCTCTCTGATGAATGTGTGATCTGTTATAGTTGTTGATTGATCGGTTTCGCTAGTGAGACCTCTTTTTTTAAATACGAAACCCTATCCCTATGTGGCTTTGACATATTCGCTACTCAGTGCCGTCTATTTCCTGTGGTCATCGTTGGCGTCGGTGATGAAGATCGTCGGAATTGTCTTCCTCATCCTTAAAATGCGCTAAGATTTGGTGCTAAGCTACTGATCGATGAAATAAATAATGCCCTGAAACCTCTAGTTGTTTCGTCATTGCGCGTTATATAATTAGGTGAGTAATTATCGCCGAACACAGATTAGGTGACATCCTCGGAAAACAACGAAATAACCTTCTCGCCTTAATATCCCACTTACTTATTATATTTCTTACTCTAGTTTAGATTTTTGTTCACCTCACAAACTCAGATAGAAATGATTGGCATTATTATAAATTCAATTGCTTTACCAATTTAATCATTCTGTTGCCTTTTACCGTGTATAAGATGTTGACGGTATTCGGCGACACTTAGTCCTCGTATTTGCCATTAGACCCATTGTTATCCCTATCATTTGTCCAACTCATACGGTACATTGTTCCTTGAACTTTTTTTCTATAGATGACTGTCAGCTGTCCTCTAACTGTGGCCTTCAGGCCCTGCATTGTAGAGGAGGCTCATGCGAGCAATTACAGTGTAATCGGGGCCAGGCTATGAATAATCCCCACTCCAGGCCTACATTGCTCCTTGATCCATGCTGAGTGTGTTTTTGTCTTTTGATTCGTTGCTATATTCGAATTAGACCAGCCATCGTCCTTATTACCTTTTTCTCTGTTATATATGATGTTTACTCTGCTTTCGAGACCAATATGCTTCGCATCTTATTGCATAGTATATATGAACCCAAAGGGTCAAGGGCCAAGATGCTTGCCAACGGTGACCATGGACACCTTTGTGTCAAGTAGTGCAAGGCTAATTCTGAGAAGAAGGCGAACTGTGTGAGGGGGGTCTACTTACGAGTTTGCGTACGTTGTCTAAGATGGCGGAAATTACCCGAGAGCGTTAACAAGGAACAATACCACACAATAGCCAGTCTCAATTCGAGCCAACTGCTCGATATCAGCTGTAGTAAACATTTCCACGCTGACTCCACACCGCCCGCCAACATTTAACATCCACGGGGCAACTGTTTTTCGCTAGTGTCCGTGATTAACTCTAACTTATAGCAATTTGTCTTGTAAAGTGTCCCCACTGGTGCATAGCCTGTCGATGTCTCTGTTTTCACCTGCGCGTTTACGGTGGTAGGCCTCAAGCTGAATCTTCTTCTTTCTTTTTGTTTCTATAATATTTTACCCAGTTGGTCCTGCGTCCTAGTCAGTGGGGGATGGCATGTTCGTGGGATGTCCGTAGAGAAATCAAAAAGCTTTTTAAGCTAAGCGGGATTCGATCCTATGCGAAGGGGCAGGTCTCGAACGATGGTGGCTCGAAGGTGAAATATGATTTTCCATAGAGGCGGTGTCGAATAGACAGCCACGTGCGGATGATTGATGTCAGGACGTCTGCCTTGGGAATACCAAATCATCAGGATAGTTAAAATGAAGTATTATATCAGTCCTGTTTAGACGAGCTGAGCCCCAAATCCTTGTTCTGTTCACCGTTTTTTTTAACTGTTCTACCATTATACCGGGTACCTAGGCTCATATAACACAATACCGTGTACGTGAATAAATTGTGACTTTGAAGTATAGTTAGAGTATTTTTTCAAGGATTCAATTCAAACGTATGCCTTTTCATTGGTAGAGCGCTGCCTCTCTCTCTCTCTGCTTTCTTGTGTTTAAAGCTAAATTATCATTGACATCAGGAATAGCCACATGAAAACACAAACAGCAAGTGTTTCCACTGGAGTGTCTCTCTACTAACGATATTAAATGAGTGGCGCTTGTGACTTACACGTGCCTATGACAATGAACTGAAACATATTGTGGTGGAGCGGTACCTCGGAGTTCGGCATAATGACCCAGAAGTCGAGCAGCGACTGTTGAAGTTGTCCGATTGTGCCGTGGACATTTTCCTGCTCACAGCAATTGAAATATATCTCTAATTAAAAACAACGATCCACAGATGTATTCATTATATATGTAGAAAGTGTACTCGATGAGATCTCTCCTCGAGCACTCTACATAAATGCTCTTGTATCTACATAGGTTTTCAATTCACCTCAATTTTTATTTCGCATAGACGACCTATCGCTGCATTTAGGGATTTGAGATACGTGGGGGAGGGGTGATTTACGGAGAAGCACCGCCGAATTTAAACATCTGCATCATCGGGTTTCATAGATTTTTGGTCTCGTCCTTTAAAATGCGTGTCACTTCGTTTTTTTTTTCCGATTATCGATTGTTATTATTATTATATTATTATTAATATATCAAAAATAAGGCTCAATATAAATATACTGGAGACCTGCTTCCGGTAACCAGACAAATCGTCGCGCTGGCCTCTCACTTAGTCATAAAACATACATAAGCAAATTGCTAGTTGGCATAGTTTATGGTTAGAACGGTAACGGTACGACTAATTACGGCACGACTATATATACTCTATATATATATATATATATATATATATGCTTAGAGGATTTCCGCGTTGAGTGGAGTTGAATTGATCAATAGGTTTATGCCGATATGCTCAAATGTTATAACAACGCATCAACGTGGGAGTTTAAAGGCTCTTGGTTCTTCGGCCCAATGTCAGGCAAATCCAGCTTCGTTCGAGACTCACAAGTGGACTTACACGATCCCTGCTGTTGTTGTTGTAGAAACCATTAAAAGGATAGTTTATTACGTTAATAAGAAGTACACTAAAGCCCCTAACAATAGTACAGAGAAGGTTAGGTATTTGGGAGTGGAGATTGTGGTGAATGCGACGTATTTCTTAGGTTGAGTAGAAATTAATGCTCGTTTTTAATTCGCTTTGAATTGCTATATATTTTGAAATAATGAACGGATCTTAACCAATATAGTTTCCCTCGCTTCCTATGATACTCGCGGATCGATCAGGTAGATAACGTAGATCCCGCATCGAACATCTCGTTATGGGAGACGATCCAGTCATCCAGCCAATTTCGGACCTCTGTCTTGAAGCTCTTTGCCCGCAGGCCATGGATCTGAATAAGTGGTAATCTGATGGAGCAGTGTCTGGGCTCTACGCCAGGCGAGGCAGAAACTCCCAGCCACGATAGGTTGCAGTATGGCGGGTCGGCAAATTAGCAGTACCGTGAACGTTAAATGTTGGCTGAGAGTCAGCCCGAAAACCTAGTGTCGGCAAATTAACATGGGCCGTATTGCAACGCCGACGTCCTTTGTCCTTCCACTGCCTTGTCCTGTCAATTTCTCGGCTCTGTTGGCTGAATTGACTTGCGTAACGGTCTTCGATGATTGTCTCACAAGGTTTTATTTATTATTAGGAATTATTTATGAATGTTAACGATGGCGTTCTATTGATAGAAAAGTATATGTTAATTGTGGATATTGAAATTCTGTGGAAATTAAATCTGAAGGCACACCCTCCTTGTTCACCAAATGCACTCCGTTATCTTATGGCCATAAATTCGGGGTATAACCACTAATTGTTGCATTGGAGCTTATCGTAGAATATCCCATCTCCCGTAACAATTTTATACAGAGAACTCTTCCTTATTAGCTGAGCTGGCACATTGTGAGACGGGTGCCGATGGCATGGTCGTTGATTCGATGTGGCACCCACTTTTCTTAATTTTGCACCTTTAGCGCATGTAGTCGAAGCACTATGGCTGACTGAGCTTCTACTAGCTGAGCAGAAGCAAGCTTTCAAATTGACTGGGCGCATTTTCATTCCAGAGATGGAGCAATTCGTCATCGTCTGTCTTTCGAAGCCGCCCGGAAGGTTTCATTTTCAATCGTTGCTTTCTGGTTGCGGATACCCCTTCTGCATGCTTTTGGTCTCACTTTTCGATCGCTTAGGCAGCTGCTACTAATGCACCCAGACAAAAATATCAACTAGTGGTCTGGTGCTGAATTGACCCTTAAAAAAAGCCCGCCAAATTTGAAACCCATGGCGTTCGCGTAAATAATACTACCTGATAAAGTCAAGCATAAGTAGGAAATTAGAAGACACATGTAAGGTAAGCAAAAATCACTGTGAGTGGACACGCAAACGTATGTTTGCGCCAACGGTAACGGACAGAGCAATTGTAATGTACATTGAATTCAAAATAAATATAAACTAGAATAAAGATACAGAGAAACATGGCGCGACCAGCCATACAATGTAGACAAAAATAGCAAGGGACGAAGAGACGCCAAAAGTCTGGGTAGAACAACCAGTTGACAACTAGGCAATGAAGATGCTTAGGATAAACGGCGCGAACGACATTAACAGTAAATAGAGCCAACGCGTTGGAGTTAGTAAACGAATTGAGAAGAGACTATACGAGCCGATGTGAGAGTACAAGTCACACAGTGTTTAGTGTCGATAAATTGAGCCGATTTATTATTAAAAGCGAAAAAAATGAAGCGGGCAGAGAAGAAATGGATAACAGACGCGCTCTCTGGTTATACTATAAGATCAAGGTAAAGTATGGTGTTTACCGATATATATATATATATATATATATATACATATATATATATATATATATATATATATATATATATATACAAGATAAAATGAAATATAGAAAGCCAAATATAGAATATTTGCCGTCCACCACTCAAAGGGGCAGCGATAAAAAAACAACTCAGGATACCACCTCCTCTTCCTCGTATCCTTTTTTTCCTTCATTGTCTCGTGTGGTATAGCAGCCTCAACGCCGCTGTCAGGTTTCATCTTCGATTTGAAGACATGATACTGTCGCTCAAAATCGTAATAGTACCCAAAGAGAGATTCGGATCACTGTGTGATCCAGCTGATATGGTGGTCAGGGCATCTGAGCAGGTTTATAATAGCTGAAGTTAATCCCTGTGCCTTGTGCCAGTGGCCGAAATGCAAAAAAAACGTAGGTTGAACAGACGAAACTAGATTTTCTCCGCGATATCCCTGTCCACCGTTGTCGGTGTTATTATAAAAGAACGGCAGTTTTTATTATTGTGCAAAGTCACTGCAATGAAACGTTAGCGCTTTCGAAATGGGATTTCCAAGTCAGCAGATGGAGAAAACTCAGCGTTTCTCAAGATGGCTATTGGGACATGTTCCTGGCCATGATCCGCACATTGGAAACGAGAGAGACGTCCAGTGTTCGTAAAGTAAATTTTTGGAAAACGTGTGCTGATGGCGAACTAGTCAAAAGTATAATTCAGGTTTAATTATTATTCTTCTTATTATTATTATTACTATTATTATTAGTATTTGCAACGGCCTAATTTGGAAATGCTAGGCCTTAACAAATCGAAACAGAGCTGGGTTCAGAGGCAGGACGTCAAGGCAATTACGTAACAAATCGCTGTAGCGCTGTCGAGCGATTCGTCATTGGGTTGTTATGCAGTACCGAATAAATTGTTATCGAGATATTTCGGCATCTCTCCGGGAACAGCTCTATCTCGCTGGTGCAGTAATTCGCCTTTTTATATATGTGTATGTATCATCTTCAATACTAAATTTCTCCACAATTTCTCCACAGTCTCATTTGTTGAGTTATCTTCGCTTCACTTATCACACACCGGCGATAGTCATTGCGCAGCCAGCCCGTACAAACGGCTACACATAATGTGTTGTGTATTTTTAGAGTCGCTACGTACCACCGTTCGTTGCACAGCCATCGAGGCAGCTAGCTTTTGTAGACAAGCCACGATGTCAAGGCAATATACGCACAAAAAAAAGAGGAAGAAATCCGTTTTGTTGTCGTCTGAAAGTTCGCCTCTTCATCTCCACCATTGCGTCCCTCACAAATTCACTCTCTCTCTCTCTCTCTCTCTCTGTCTGTTCCTCTGCCACAACGGGGGGCCAACGCCGACAGCGGTCGAAGCAAGGAATCAGCATCGTCGAAGCCGAGGACATCGCCCGGCCGAAGTAAAAACAGCACTTCGTCTGGTGGAGGATGGAAAAATATCAAGGGGTATAAAAACGACAAAATGCGATTCTATTCCCCCTTCGGTTGTAGAGGAAAGGATACCGATGGGTGTGACGATACCCAGCGGGATGGGCCTCGAGAGTGCTTCGAATGGACACATCCATGAACAGGGATAAGGGAGGAACTGTGTATCTCTAAGAAGGCGGGGGGTTTCTTTAGCAGGGCCGCAACGGCAACTTCGTTCATATGGGTGCTGAGTCGATAAATGAGAAACGGAACGTATCGTTTCGAACCGATATAAATAGTTAACGAATTCGAGGGGGACATAATAATGATGATAATAATAAGAATAATACTAATAAAATTGATTGTTTTTTTTTGCGTTGACTGCGAAAGCTTCCTTATCAAGTTATATATCGCCACCTAGTTAAAGTCGAGACTCGTCGTGTACAAATCGTTGGAAATCAGCTATTACATATTATATATGTGTATATACCTATCGTCGATATTTCCTGCAGGATAATATGTCCCGCGGCAGCTGGTACAGCCACAGTCGGAATGATTCCCAACAAGTTCGCTGCCAGCTTCCCAAGGCTATGCGAAGTGTCGAGTAACTCTCGCAACCCGTGCAGAGATTATAACGGCGTGCCACGGAGAACGCAACGACGCGTAACACCCAGGCAAGTTTTTAAGTAATTTGACAAATTCAAGTTTTGCCCGAGGCGGCGGGTTACTTCCTTGCCGAAGTGAGACAACTCTTTTCAAGTTCGGTTAGAGTGCCCTGTGGCCATGGGTCACTGGGTCACGATTGGAAATCGCTCGAACTCTGGTTCATCCCCCATGCCGGTGGGGTACGAGGATATTAGTTGGAGCATAACTAGTAATTAAGACTCACTACGAATTTCGTCTAAATACGAAGATTCGGCTTTTGGCATCTATCATTGTAGGATATATTGTTATGATTATGTTAGCACCGTGAGACGAGAGATATCCAAAAATTTCGATAATGATAATGACTATTTTTGTTCAACTCATAGACGTGTGGTTATAACTGCGATTGGAAGGGTTGCATTCGAGTAGACTCAATGGAATTTACAATGTCCCGCTAAATGAATTATCTTAGTTCATTTATATTTATTGGAAAAAATATATTTGGGTTGTAAATCTAATCCAAATTATATGGTCTCATAATAACCTTGCGTGTTAATAAAACTTTAACGTTAATACTCGTATGAAACAATAAACATATATATTTAGCTTTCATGATAGTCGACATCCGTGTAATACTATATGTTAACTAAGTTAACCAAGCAATTTTATTGAAATGTTTTACAACTAAGCATCTATTATATCTACTCAGGACAAGCAGGGCTGGTGGAGATGGCACCTAATGCTAATTAAGCCAGAGTCGGGTGATATATATCTATATTAGGTGACCCAAAAAGAATGAGACCCCTATCGTCTTGCGCCGAATTCTTATTCTTGCCCGGTTTAAATTCAAATTTGGCGTGTAGTGAGACACAACAGGTAGCGAGCAAGCGGCGCTAAAGCCGCTAGCATTCAGCCTTAGTTGGGCGTTCGAAATGCCAACTGCCGGAGCAGGTCCCTCAGACGTGCATTTTCACAAGAAAAGTGTCAGGTTTATGTTTCAAAAGAAGACATTTCTAGCTGAAATCCATCGAAGATTGGTCAGCGTGCATGACCATAATGCCCTGAATCGACGACAGGTGTGTCGTTGGTGCGCGCAGTTTAGATAAGGCTGGTGGCACATTTATAAACATCGAGGGCGCCCACCCCTTCCCGAATCTCAATTCGACGAACGGATCGAGATAATCGAAGAAGCTCTTGAGCAAACAAGGGCTTGCTCATTGGCGACTTTGTCGGCTAAAATTGGCGCGCCTCGTAAAACGTGTGGTCGAATTATTAAAAATAATCTAAGAATGCAGAAAAAAAGTGCAAAATGGGTCCCTCATGAACTCGGTTCTCGCCAACTGAAAATGCGTGAGGACTGTTAGCGAGACATTTTGAAGATATATAGGCAGCAAAAGAGTCGCTTAGAGCATATCGTTGCAGTGGACGAGACATGGGTCAGCCTGTATAGGGGACCGGAAAAATATCAAGTGAAACAGTAGCTACCACCAGGTGAACAGGCAATGGCGGTAGCAGTACCAAATAGATTCGAGCGTGAAGTAATGGTAGCACTTGACATGGAATTCAACCGAATTTGCTACTACGAGATTTTGGGCCCAAAAGAAAAAATTGTCTCGGCTTGATATCTCGAGTTCTTGAAGGGACTCATGAATAATTGGCATGGCGATAGGAAGCACCGAGTGTAGCTGCTCGATGACAATGCTAGGGCCCATCTTAGCATTGTCATCGAGCAGCTACACGTAGCTCCCCGCCATTCTTCCGATTTAAGCCCGTGTGACTATGGTTGCTTCCATCGAGTAAAGAGGGCTATAGGTGACAAATGGTATGCAAACATCGATTTACTCCGAGAGGCCTTAAATAACGAAGCTGTAAATGGTAATAGAAATGGTGCATACCTCTGGCTCATACTAAAATATCTTTGTTTTAACATGCTTAGTTTAGCCTATATTGAAATTGATATGTGTCAATTATTTTTGGGTCAACCTAATACATACATATATATATATATACATATGGTGCAAGATATATATCAATCGCACCTGATAATTATAAGCTAAACCTTATTGGTCAGTTTATGCCACCACCTTGCACCAATGACCCACCTACATATTCAGGCGTATACCTAGTGCAAACATATGATAAGTGTCCCTTAGTACGCACCTAATTACTGAAACGTTTCCGGGCAGACTGTCTCAGCCTTAAACATTTAACGTCTACTGTACAACTGCTTTACACGGCATTGCTCGCTATATAGGAGAGACTCCCGCCCCCCCTTCCTTAAAAGCAAATGTACAACGGTGTCGGAGGCTGGAACCTCCCCGCGTGTCCACGCACCTACATCCGTCTCCTCTAATTGCCGAAAGCAGACGCACATGAATGAATCTCTCAGGCCACCAAACTATACTACCCAAACTCAATCAAATGCCTCCTTCATCACCAGCGCATCCACAATGATGTAATAGCCTACGTCATCGACCGTCATCAGCATTTATGTACACAGAGAGTTCGTCTCATTTTGGTCGAAGGAATTACGATACTTTGCTCAAAACAAAGTTAAGAGCATTAATTAAATTTTCGTCTAGTTTTTCTCGATCAAATATAAAATGATTAAATTAATCCAGTGGTAGTAGTAGTAGTAGTAGTAATACTACTAAACAATAGCGTTGCAAGTAAGTATGCAGACGCTATGCCTTGAAATAATGAACGAATATTCAGAGCAAGTTCTTAATGGGATTCGCAGCACACTATGTAATCATTAACGATTGGTCAAACTTTCTTTGATGAAGGAGCTCGCTCTATCTGATGTAGTTGGGTGGTTAATCGTCCATTTGGTTACACAGAGAGCCGAAGCTGCGCGCGTCGGGATCCTCAGAGATCCAGATCAGAATGAAATCCGCAACGCTGTAGGCAGAAAGACCGACAGACACCGTGTTAATTATGGGTGAAATTTATTATAATAGCTCGAATGTGGCTATTATAGAATTTGCCTTGAACTTACCTCATAGGTCATGGACACGGGGTCAAGCAACCACCGTGGCGGTTCCGGGTTTGCACCAGCTCGACGACGGAATTTCTTCACACAGTCGCAACGAGAGTCGCAGTCGAGGTCAGTAAATAGGATGGCTGGTCATCGTGTTTGGGAAATATCTTCGTATACTCGCACCGCCGATCTAAAACCTGGGACGTGTTGGTGTATAACAAATAAACGTTTGATTCACAATTGTCGCCCTTGAAGCCTATCTAAAATGTCGCCTCATTTCTACCCTCAGGGGGTAGGAATATAGGCTTATAAACTGAGTGGGTCGCTCAGTTTCGCGTAAATAGTGATCCATATATACTAAAGACATTAGCAGTATGGAGTTCAGTGATGATAATAATGGGGTAAAAAAGGTTTTTTTTTTAATATTCAGAATTGATTCATCGGCAACGTCTGCGAATGTCTACAATGTCAAGAGTAGACTTGACCTTGTGTCTATCTAACTGCTCCAACGGACCAGCCTAGCTCTTACTGTGACCACAATGAGTGGGAGCGAGAGAGAACAAGGCATTCCACGATAGTTGACTGAGACGTCCCTTGTTCAGGCATTCCAGAATATCTGATCATTATCCCCAACGGCAGCAGCAACAACAGGCAGATAGATATCGGGATTCCGAGATTCCTTGGGGGATGTCAGTGGCATGTTCTGCATGTACTACTGACTGTTGCAGGCAAATTAGCATCCCTCCGGAACAGTGTCCCTGTGATCTGTCTCTAAAATTCGTTGGCAAAATGCTTGAACTCACAACACAGTTTGTACTAATCTCGATTACAAGATGAGCCATAAAAATGAGTGCCACAACTGAGACTTAGTCTCGCCTCACATAAAGTGACCCCACTCTCCCCCTGGATCTTCAGCCGAACTCGGCACACCACAGGCTTCGTCCGATAGTGGAACTTACTTACGCCATACATAAACCCGCGTCAATACCTGCCACCGATTTTTAATTACTCTATCAGTATATTTCACCCACCGGTTATTGGCCTTAATCCACTGCCATGCGGGTGTTGTTATTATTTGTATGATAGGTGAGAGTCGCTGCCACTACCACCCATGTGCGATCTTGGTTTTAGTTGCGGCTGTCGCCGCCGGCGTAGGTTATTCTTTTGCTTGCATGAGAGGTGATATACTTCACACAAGTTTACCGGTTTGCAGCCAGTACCTTAACATACAGGATAACATAACGTTTTTTAAGAAATAACCTTTAATCTTCATCAATCCTTAACCTTCATCCTTAACCCTCATCAATACTTAACCCTAACCCTCATCAATCCTTAACCTTCATCCTTAACCTTCGTCCTTAACCCCCATCAATCCTTAATCTTCATCCTCAATTCCTCGCGCTTAACGGATCGAACTCACGCCAGAATTAGATTGACGCAAGATACTATACACTTCTTGTTAATTAGACCAGCCATGTCGTCACGAGCAACGAAGACGCATGGTGCAACAACACAAAATTTTAAATCATAAATTCTCCTTCTTGCGGAGGCCAACAGGATCATATAGTCCTGTGGTACGCCTGCGATCAGCTCTATCCAACGGCCTAGCGCTAAACAGCAGCGGCAATGCAGTTAGCAAGGCCGTTCCAAGTATAAGCAGATGTGATTGTGCATAATTGTATACCTCGTAGCTTAGATTAAATAGTGGAACTTTCAAGGAACAACATCACCTGGGTGACTCGGTCACACACCCGGTAAAGGTAAACGGTTTATTGAGGGAACTGCGATGCTGCAGTGCTCTTCGTATATGTACTTATCAAGTCTTGAGGCGTGAACATGCGGCCTCCAGGGTACCACGAGAACGTGCCTTTCATCATAAGTCTGGCTTCAATATGGCTTTTATCATGGTCAATTATATCTTTCTTAAGGAATTTTGCGTAGTTTCGGCTCCGCATTGAGGGTTTTCCAGCGTCATTGTCCAAGTAATTACATTTGATCATCTCAGTATGGTGAACCTTCGACCTGCCTAGATAACAGAATTGGGCCAAATATTTGTACAGTTATAACAGTTTATGTGTATCATAACATTCTGACTGATAACTTTGTTTAATCAGCCGACTAATCAAATAATTCGTTGCGAACTTGCCTCCGTAATTTTAGGCATAATTGTCTTCGGAGGTGGCGCGATGCAAACAATAGATTAATTCCACGTGCCACCAAAATTAAAAAAAACTTCTTACAGGGTGGGTTCGACATACTCACACAATTAAAGTACCTGGATAATGATGCCGGGATACTTTACATGTGTAGTCGAAACAGGCTGAAACACCCTTAATAAACATCTCCGAAAATACCATTCATCACGATGAAAGCCCTATTGAGTCCACACTTATTTGTAATATATTGCCCCTCCACACGACACCGCGAAGGCTACGGCCATTCCCATTATAACAGGTATATGATCGAGTCACCCTAGTGATGTTGTTGCTTCCAAGTTCAACTATTCACACTCGGACACACTCAGACCTAACCACAATATATAATAGCTGGTGTTCATGTTGTTTCAGACGAAACGGCGTGGACGTCCAACTAACTTCACATGACAAACGTTTGCCGGGAGCTTGGCCCGTGGGAGTGGACATGTTTATCTACAACGTATAACACTTGGGGTGTTGTCGAACAGCCACTAGCAGTCGGGCAATACTGGGCGCATATGCATTCGCATTGGACACGGAGAGAAAAAGGCTTTGCTTGGCAACACTTATCGAAGTTTTCGTTGTCGAGCTGTTCTGGCTCTAGGGTAATATTCTCTGGACAAGTTAAAGGCAAATAACCTCGCATCGGTCATACAACCCCGTGATGACTACTAATCTTTTAGATAAACAATTCGACGACGTGTGAAGTAACCACTGAAAGTTGTACACTTATCCAAAAGTGCTGGGATCAAACGAATGATTTGGTTGCGTTCGCATGCCCCGGCCGGTGTATTGGGGAGATCGTCGAACGGGGACGTCTCCAACGGTCCAGTAACCGCCCCTGAAATCGATTATACCAGCAATATACGTTTTACGGACTGAAGGCCTCTGCCCTGTATCAACACTTTCGTTAATTCTCGATTGGCTTCACTCGGGCCTTTTCCTCCAAAAAAAATGGATCACAGTGAATGTTGATTTTCAGCACTAAACGATGTTTTAATTACTATATGCATATCTGAGCAATACAGTAATACAATACAAATTGTGGTTGATTAACGGAACTGCAATTACAGTAATGCTTAAGTTCTCGTAATGAAATAATGATAAAAGGGTGCCACAAGTATTTAGGACATCATAAAAAGTGATTAGGGGATAACTTTTGATCATCGACCTGATTCTGAACCAACAAAAAACACCTGGATAGCGGCGTTCTCAAGACAATTAGTTATTTCAGGAGGTGGATTTTTTCAAAATGTTAACTCTCTATATATACTTTTGCCTCAACCCCTCCACGCCGCTGAGCTGTAGAGTAGTTTCTTTCACTAGCGTTACTGTGGTAATACGATTTGAATATGGTAACAGTGTTCGAATGCATTGCGAACCCTTTTACATATCTGTTTCGTTGGGGAGGTTCCATGATTCTCCAGTTCCTCTGCTGGACGCCAACTTGAATAAAACGGTGCGAGGAGTATCGCACAATTCAGATCGATGCGACTCCAAACGAGGCCATCGTGGTGAAACACAATGCCCCCAATATGGAAGGGATTCTTTTCCAGTGGAACGGTACCTAGCTATCTGTCGCTACCTCGGATCGTATCGTGCAACGATAGTGGCAAGCACTAGGACCAAGTCGCCGGCTTAGACAAGTCCGTCCCTTGAGACGCGTCATTCGACAGGCGGGCGCAAATTCGAAGGCGGACAGTGGGCCGCAGACCAGCGACGATATATCATACCGTATGCGCATAGCTATTCACCCATATGGAGAATCTCATATGAATGATACGGATATTCGTACAGATAACAATCAACAATATATATATATATATATATATATACCCTGCTCTGATAAAATGCAATCGCGTTCAATTCGCGTACGGGGAATTGGATGACTCAGTTTCTGAGTTTCGTTTGTGACGGGTCCTTAGTTCTTCTCCCGCCGGACATTTCTCGGTACTTGTCCCGAGTCTGGCGGCATTTTCATGAGGAAATGTCAGGGGAAAAGTCAGGGTAAGTTGCTGGCTGCAAAAAGCCAAAGGACAGGAGATCGCTGACTATTCGAGTGCCGTGACACAACATAACCGGTTAAAAAAGAGGGGTTCCTGACCACACATATATATATGTCGTAGAGTCCGCTCCAAAAAGATAACCCACTATACTAGATTCTTCTGTGTATGGAAGATACATTTGATGCACTGCTCAGGCTCTGCCTTTTGTCCTCGCTGTTCAAGGACGATCCAAACATAAGAAGACTAACGCAATTCAATTGTAAACAATCACCACTGCTCGAAATGCTGCCCAGAGATTCGTAAGTTCGCAGGAGCGTCTTCTCTACTGGAATTGTTGAGTTTAATCAAGATCCCTCGCAACTTGTTTCCCATACAATGAACTCAGAAGGCTCTGAGGTAGTCATGGAGGGTGTGACACCAACTGTTTTTTGTGAACGCCATCTGGTTACGTGGGGTGATATTTAGAGCAATCAAGCTAGCACATGCGAAATCGAACCATTTTGAAATGGAAGTATACTTACCATCGCTCGTTCCTACAGTGCATAAGTCAACACGTAATTAGGATGGACATTTAGATACGAATTTTTAGCTATTTGTTTTTTCGATTATCTTGCATTTTAATTGGGGAGTTTAAGAGCAGGCGACCCAGCGAATCGCGACAGACATTTATCCCACGATCAGATTTGGGATAAACACCTTAACACAGTTTTTGAAACGGTGAATCTGTTCATGATCTCGCAAAGATTTTAGAATATCATTGAGACGCGCAAGGATCTCCTTTAAGTTTCCCTCGCAGCTCACCTAAGGGGTTCACCGCTTTGCGTCGTGCGGTACTTGAAGGAGCTCTAGAGAAAACCTGGCCATATATATATATATATATATATATATATATAATGAACATTATTCCACACATCATCATTAGTAGCTAATAATTCGCAAATACTTTCCTACTTCCTCAGTCTGTGTCTCGCTCTCGCCCCGGTGAAGATGCTAAGTGTGAACGCATCGTAAACAAATGAGCGCACATTAACGAACACAATCATTTGAGTGGAATAACGGCCTCTTGCAAGCTGTGGGAGCCATTCAGCGCCATTTAAACTGATGAGGAACAAGCTTATCCCTCAACAATATTGCACTCCTGCTAAACATCCAGCGCAGAGAGATTCTATCTTGAAGTATTGAAGCAATATCGTTAACCTCAGTTGAAGTGAAGTTATTTTACCAAATAATATTTGTAACGTTTAGCATTTCAACATTTAGTATAGCAACGTCAATGAAATAATTAATTAATAACAAGACGAATTAGCGATAATCAAATATGTTCGCTCATGCAGTTTCACCATAGAAGGCACATGTAACGTCCCTCATTCAGTGGTTCCAGTTGTTGCTTTTGTGGATTTTTTCATATTTCAGTTAAATGTTAGCTTGCACGGTACTATGTGAATTTATACGGGCAGAAAAATAGAGGAAAAAATTTCCAGGTAAGATTTTTGCTTCATGGACACTGTATGTTCATTCAAGCTCGTGAAGGCTTTTTCCATGGACCCTTCTAATGGACACTGTAATCCGTGGATTTCGCTAGGGAGAGTGTTAAAGATAACCGTTTGAGAAGGGAAGCACTGACACCCTACAATATTACAGTATGAGACAAGAAATCGACAAGGTTAGAACAACTGACACGAGTACGATTTCATGAAAATCCTACACGAAGCAGAGCTTAAAAATGCGCAGGCAATATAGATAACGAAGGATTGCACGGCTCGAACAGAGCGAGGCGGAGCAAACATCGTTATGTCTTTTTTTAATTTAAGGATGAGCAGAACTCTATATATATTGTAATTAAGCCCGAAGTATTCGATATCATAACTCATACGTGAGCTGAAAAATGCGAGGTGTAAGGGAAGGCATTCTCTTCTTTTCATCGAGGAGTTTCCGAACCCTTCAAACACCTTGTTGTATGGCCGAAGCTAACTTAGGGCAGAGTTGGAGCAGTGCTCATTCCCAGACAGGAGACACCCAATAACCGAGCCGAAGGGACTCTGGAGATGGATGCTCGTGTCGACTCGATCGTAGATTGTCAGAACTTAATAAATAAAGACAGATTTGGCCGTGTTTACTGATGGACAGTTGGCCGTGTACCACCTCTCAATGTCAGCTAGGCCGTGAGTGGACCCGGTAATCAGTTCCGGCAGTCTTGGACCACTAATTAGACCAATATTACAATAAATATCGCTGAAGCACCCTCCCACAAGGAGTGGCCTCTGACCGCGGGTCCATTATCATGTCTAAAATAGAAACAGCATTACCCTCTCTGCATCCAAGTCGTCGAAGTTCGCCTGAAGACGCCGGAGGTCTCTTCGATACAATTTACAGAAGATTAAATTAATTAAATCCCTATCCCCATATGCCTCCTATTGCTTCAAAGGCCCTAAGCTCATCTAATAGCGATTATTAACGATCATTTATAATAATTGCGTGTAAGAACTATCCGTCCAACCGGTCCGTATTGCTCCGCGACTAACCTATCGAATAAGGGCCCTTGAACGCCTCTCACCTCTGAACCTCTCCACCATACGAAATTTACTTAGAGCACTGAAAATAAATGTTAGGGGATCCTAAATAACTATCGTGTGATTCTGTTCCGCCGCCCACCTAAGTGATAACCTAGGTCGAAGGCAAGCTGCCGCGCAGATTCGGTGTGGTACCGATGCTTTCTGTTAAAGTTGTACATCACCGATTTCCACACTCATCGATCTTGTCGATGAGCAACATAGCGTGTAGGACTATTAAAACGGGTTCGAAGTTTGATATACCCCTGCTTCTTTTTGACGAGAATCTACGGGAGGTTCTTAACAGGTACGATTAAGGTAGACAAAATAAGCAAAGGTGGCCCCGACAGGTCCTCTCATAGTAAAACCTAAAAGGTTAAGAGCTGAGGCTTGTCAGGTAGGAGAATAGCTGAAGGTCAGCTCAAAAAAAACAACAACAACTACAACAGAGTCTACCGCAGAGAAGACAACGTTACCATAGAGGTTCGGCGTGAAGAACAGCATGGCCTAGCTGATTAGGCATACAGGCTCCGTTGTCTCTGGACGTGTGTAAAAGCCCGAGGCCGAATCCCGCAGGTTCGTGTCGTCTCGCCACCTGGTGAGAACATCTAAGAGAACTTGTTAAGCATTGACAATAAACTGCACTTCCGTTAACAAATCAATATATATATGAAAATACTTTAACTATATATTTATGGGGGAAGGCTTATACTGTGGATGTTTGTATAATGAATGATGATAAATGATCTCCACCTGATTCCCTCGATTCATCCGTTCGCCTGTTCAAAGTTGCGTGATATCAAGCAAGTGAGCATCGTCTATCTCCCGTACGCCCATATGAGATGGAGAGGACACCCCAAGGAAAAGGCTTGTGGAACTGCTAGTTGGTATAGCGTCGTCCTTGGCCAGTGGCTGTGGTTGTGGTTGAGGCTCCGGAGGAGAGAGAGAGAGAGAGACACAAAAGGGCAATACAAAACAGCAAACATCGGAAGTGGGAACTCGGCCTGCCGGAAGTCGGAAGTATCCCTTCGCACAACTTTAACAACAGAACAACGCTGTGTGGATAGTGGATAGTCCGTTTCTGGCTTGGCTGGGTTTGACTTGATTTGCCTTGGTGGCCCTCAGCCATCCAGCAGCATACGTCAGGGTCCCCAGATGATAACACTGCGTTTGTCAGACATTTCCATTTGTGTGGGTTGCCAATGTGCGTGTAGCAAATACATTAAATAACATCTTGTCAAGTTCTGTTGTTTGCCAACGCGTTACCACGATTGTGGAACTCGTGGTAGACAGGCGATACGCAGTTCCGTTTATACGAACCATGCAGGGCAGAAGGACGAGCGGATTTCCGAGACTAATTGATGATCTCATATATATATATATATATATATATATATATAAGAAATTAGCTAACGGTCGAATTTTCGCCTTTCGAGAATGAAACACGCTGGCAACAGTGACACGAAATGCGTCTTTAGAGATTTCAAAAAGTCATCTGTCAGGTTGCAGGCGGCATCTCGATTAACGATTGACTGATCATTATCGAGCTAATGACAAAAATGAGCACCGTGCAAACTGCGTCGACGCATTGAACATGAATACGGTCAACCAACGAAGCGAATCAACGGCTAACATATAACGTACATAATAGAGGTTTGGTAACAGCTCAAATCATCGATAATTACACATACTCGTAATGATCGCGGATACAAAGAACAATGTAAGAGAGATCATCTGAGTTGAACACAGTTACAGCCGATCGCTAGAATTTCGCGTCGATCCCAAACGCGGTAAATAGCATATGCAGAACATTAATGTAATATTTCATGTAGCCATTGGACTGCCATTATCCTAATCACGTTCATTATGTTATCGAGTAAACAAGATTACAGTTTGCATGTCTACCTATGGATTTCTCTCGGCCAAATGAATCATGCTACCTTATTCTATGGGCTGTACGTATCGTAGTATCTGCGCCTGTCTTCTAGTCTGTTGGCTGGTTCTACATGTTAGAAATATATATATATATATATATATATATATATATATATATATATAGAGAGAGAGAGAGAGAGAGAGAGAGAAGTATGGGCTGTGGTTGCGACTGCTCGCAGGCACGCAATGAATGCCAATACTCTTCTAACAATGGCCAGATTCTCACACTCGACAGAACATTCGTTGGACGGTAGTGATTCGCGCAGTTCGAGAATGATGGCGCCAACAATGACGACGCAATTCGTTTGTTCGCTTAATAGCTCAGATCCCCTTCTTTGGCCTGTGAGTGTATGTGTGTGTACCAGAACAGAACAGGAATGGGTCTGCCAATGCTGAGCAAGGACAGTCGGCCGTCGGTGCCGTTGTCCTGATGCGGTCTGCTGGCTCGTCGCAGCAGCAATGCTTATGATGACACTGGGACCTGGCCGCGTGGATCGTTGTGTGCCCTCAATGCAAGTGTACACCCCGAAACATAAGCCTAACCTCGTGCCGAGCACCGGTCCCCGTCACCATCCCATTCTATTGCATGGCATTCGCTGATTCTAGGATCTGGCCTGTAAATCGCCCTTGTCGAAAACAGGCCGTAAAATGTGCCCTATTCGTACACCGTTTGCAGACAGGACCGCCGTCTCCGCTACCTCTCTCATTCTCGGAGCCAGCCTCTGGGGCAGCACTTGGGCGCTCACCCAAGCGAAGATGGCTCGGGGGACGACGTCAGAGAGGGGGCGCTCAGGGCCTTACATCATTTGGGACAAGCTGGCGCCATCAAGGGGCGCACACATCAACGGGTCTTCCTCCGCACCAATACCGATGGCGGGGGCTGAGGACGGCGGAGGAGATCGGGTCGGCCGCGTTAAACAGGGACGATGAGGTTCGATTTACAGCGAGCAATGCCAAACCACCAGCCTTGCACAATTTGAAGTTTGCGCCAGATTGGAAAAAAATCCGCGTACGCGCACAGTACATGTAATCTTGTACAACAGATTAGTTAGATCATTTACGCGACGCGACACCCGGTACCCATTTTGGTCGAGTTAAATGAGAGAGAGAGGGTGGGGGGACATCGCACTGTCGAAAGTGTAAGCCCTGCGCTAACAAACACATGCTGTTTGTTTCAAATCGCAGCCCTGACTAATGGGACAACGTAAACATTGGTGACCTTCTCAGCAACAAGAGAGACCTGTTCTATTTTGGTAGCCCCACCGTCATGTTGAAGTCTCGGTGTGCTCTGTATTGTTTGCCGCGTGCAGGATCACAGGAGGTTTGTGACTCGTGCAGAATGCAACAACCCAAACTTGAAGATTATGGGTGAGCGGATGTCAAGTATATATATATATATATATAAATAGAGAAAGTGCGAGGTCAATCTGCGCGAAGTATGTCGAAGTCAAACACCATATCGGATGTTGCTGAGTCGGCTGTTTGTCATCTATTGACTAAGGTAATTTTAGTAGTCCAGATGTTGTACGTTCATTCGTAATAGCTCAGCTACCCAAATATGAGGGATCGATATATATTGTTAATATCAATATCCCACAAGTTGTCGCTCATCGTAAGCACATCTTAATAATAATAACGCTTTATATCAAAGGTTAGGTTTAACAATATGTGAGTTGGCCGCTATGTGTTTGCCAAGAAGAAGAAGAGGTCATATGTTGTGAAAAAGCTACCCATCACGTAGGGCTCGAGACACTCTCCAAGGAAATAAGTCATTTACACAAATTTTTTCTTAGCTATGAATTTAGCTAAGACATTTATACCAGCTCTGGTAGGCGTCACAGTCAGATCATACATTGCACTCATTAGCACGGGAAGATGTTTACCAATACAAATATATGTGCGCTTATCTATATTGTCAAATTTAGTCAATATTGGCATGATATTCACTTCCTCCCTCGTACATTGACATTTAAAAGCAGGGATTTAGAGAAGTGCAGGGATTTAGAGAAGTTCGAGCTAAGCACGTAACTAGGATAGAGATAGACTGTTAACAGAAGATGGCTGGTTTTAGCAGCAGCTAGAGGAGGAGTTGTGTCATCTCTGCACGTCAACCTCCCTCCACTGGATAAACACTGAAGCCACTATCGATAGACACATTGCAATGTCTCCAGTGGTGTCTGTGCGTTAGAAGGAAATTTTCTTTTTCAACAGAGGGGAAAGCAAGCTACGTAACCGTCGGAACGTAACCGCTGACCTTCCCCGCTATGGACTATCACGTAAAATCGAAAGTATTAACCGCGTGATATGTGTGTGTGTGTGTGTGCTCAAGTGCTGAATAACCCAATGCAGATGAGTGACTATCCACAGTATTTCCGGGACCATGAAGTCCGGTACCATCTCTATACAACACGTCTTGGCGTCGTACAACACTTATGCCGAAATGTGTATATGCTGAACTATAGCTCTAGTGGTGGGACGTATCCGAGCGGAAGGCTAAACCTCTCGGCTGCAAAATCTCTGTATCATATTCAGACAACTGCCATTGCTGTTGTTTCTATATGGACGACCATTTGTTTGCCGTTGACGATTTGTCGCTGTGTTCGGTATAGCCTCTTGACAGCTAGCAAATGTCGTCGCTGCAATTAAAGGAGCTTGCCGCCTCTGAAGGCTCGGCGACGATTACGAGGACAACAGATGGCCTGTAAGGGGCCTAAACGTCAGTAGCGTAAACGGCACCTTTGACATATTAGGAGCGACATTGGAGAGTCTATGGACATACACACTATATATATATATATATGTATATATATATATATATATATATATATATATATATATATATATATATATATATAGTATGTGTCTTCTACGAGAGGGCGCCACTTCAACTCGCTGAGCACGCTCTCCCTTTCAACGAGTGGAATTATCGTGTCTGTCCGAGCCACTGAGAGAGAGAGAGAACTATAAAAGGCGGATCAGCTTATCGAAATGAAGCTCTATTAAATCCTCCATAGCTAACTACGCACCATATAGCAGCTCTCTATGAACGATAGAGCTTTCCAATAATAGATGCATTGTTTCGCGTTGATCCAGCCGTGTACCTCGGGTCGTTGTAAGAAGCAGCGATGTCCAGGAAGCCTGATGGGCGGTATCTGCTCACATCTGCTCTGCATCAGGGGCATCAATGATCGCCCACGAGTGAGGCAAGATCCAGAAGCCATTATCGCGTATTGGCACTCCTCTGATAGGCGGGATGTGCGATACAACGCGGCAGAATGATGATAGTATACCAATTATAGCTTTTTATTGTTACTGTGCTAGTCATAATGTCATCCATGCCCCAATATATATATATACGCTACCTAGATGCTGGTCGCCTCGTGTTCAAAACATTGATGAGTGATCCATATTGTTCCAGTAAATAGCTTCCAGCTAATACGTTTCGAATGTCGATCCAAGCTTGTGACAAATTCGCTACCACTGTTATTCCGTATGCTTAATATATATATATATATATATATATATATGATTAAATACATAACAAATTGCTTTCTTGAGCCAGCAGTGTCACCTGTCGAAATGACAAGCTCCCCGTAAACGCAATTACAACGGCATCCTTCAATGGGTTCACATTCTCGATAAGACAACAAGGCTTTTCTTTTAACGTTTTAACGAGCGTGTATTTGTTAACTAATGTGTCTAAGGTGTACGCGGTATGACCGGAAATGAGCTGTCCAAGAAGACCCCCGCCGTCGCCGCCACCGCCCCCCCGGGGAGTGCCCCGAGGAGAAGCAACAAATTAAGTAAAAAGTTGCTGAGTTGCTATTTTACCCTTTAGTTCATTGAGTCGAGCAGGATCCCGGGGCGAAGGAGACGTGTACGGGGGGTCAGCCGTTGCGTGTGCACCATTGCTTCGTTGCATTTCAGTCTCTCAGCAAACAGAGTCGGTAGCTGGACGTGCCATACATTTATTAACATGGCCGCTATGACGGCAATATCATGAGTGGTTCACCCTTCCACTGAAGCTGCGCCGGAACCCCTTCTGTCTCTCGGTTATCTCGGTACGAGACGAGTAGGGACGACGAACCCGACCCGGCCCAAGGAGAAGGCACAACAAGGCACAATGTTGTCCTGTTTTGTCCTCGTTGTTGTCGATTGTAACGGAGACGCACCGGTACGCGGTTCACGGCCGTACGGTGGCCAGCCAGTCCCGAAACAGTCGGCGGGGTTGGCTCTCGTTAATACTCAGGTCAGCAGTTTCTTTGACAAGTGACAACGTCGTCGATCCACGAGGCGGTGTATAGCCGGCCATTGGTCCAGCATCCGGTTAGTGGCAGATGCAGGCAGGAGGTCGATTTATCTGTCTGTTCTTATTGCGACCCGTATACACCCATGGCTTGTTGCAAATGACATCGCTGATCGGCTTGAACAAAAAACGCGTGGACAGTTCAGCACTGCCCGTCTTCAATGGAACTCCTGGGGAGGAAGTCTTAGCGAGGAACGGACGAACGGAAAGAACTCGCTATCGTTTTATTGCCAATGGGGAAGGTCCAAGACGATCCACAGAGTATCTATTCGTATAATATATATATACA
Organism: Stratiolaelaps scimitus; assembly: GCA_019614645.1. NCBI lineage: Eukaryota > Metazoa > Arthropoda > Arachnida > Mesostigmata > Laelapidae > Stratiolaelaps > Stratiolaelaps scimitus. The sequence goes on from JABWDB010000037.1 coordinate 1,732,830, forward strand.
TATATATATATTCAAATTGTGTTAATCCTGAAGACCCGGACCAATCTAGAGCGAAGTTTAAGTGGGGCGTGAGTTTAGTGGGTAGGTCTGCCACTACATCAGGCAGGAGTCCCACAGTACCATGGCAAAACACCTTAACTGTGAGGCCTGGTCTGCATGAGCATTCTCCGTCATAAAAAATATATTCAAATTGTAGTTTATTGATGGAACTGCAGGTTTTCACAGTGCTTGAGTTCTCGTTAAAAATATTATATATTAATGGAGATTACCACATCACGCTTCGGGCATATACAGCTGAAGTCGACAGCTTTATATAGCTGAGGAGTACGAACACAGAATTCGAATATAAAATAATAATTCGTAGTCTAAGCAACAATATACATGCGTTGCACCGAACACACACATATATATATATATTTGTCCACTCCGGAAGCATATAGCAAGTAGATGCACCTTTGGTAAGCGAGACTGCATTGATGGCCAAGGGGGCCAAGTCCCATGGAAGCGGCACACAGGCAGCAGAGATGGACGGACTCCATCTTATCATGGCTTGTGTGACGGGAGCCAACTACGTCGGTGAGAGCCACACAGAGTAGGATATGGGCAGAGAGAGAGAGCATAGGCCAGCACCAGCCAGAGATGGAGCACATACATCTATACGTATCTTACATTGATTGACAGTTGGATATATCGCGGAGGCGGGGAGGGTGTGTGGCTGTGTCTATGGTGGTTGGTAGCTGGTCTGTTCCTTATGGCGGTAGCCATCGTCGAGTCCGAGAGAGTCTATTCGTAGATAGGATGTTATGTGCCGTATTGTGTCGTCGATGTTGGAAGCGATCCACGATGAGTTGCCAGCCGAATGTAGCTGACCGAAGCTGACACCCCCCCCTTGCATCGACTGTGGACGGACTGACGGTGGGTGGCGGGAGGTTCTAAGCGGTGGAGGCTGTGTTTAGGCTATGCCAGCGTCTGTCATAACTAGACCGACCGAGTGCTCCGTCCCTTTAATAGACATCAGGCCATCGCAGGACCACCAGCAGCATCAGCAGCACTAGCAATTGCCATCATCATCCGATGGGTAATCATACAGCTTGACATACCATCTGCCTTCGCGACGACGACGACGACAACGACGGCACTGACGAACGGGGGCCACTCGACCCGACTCAACTCGAAGTCAGCTCCATGCCACATAGTGAACAACCGTCTGCTTGGCTGCTGCTATCAGCGCGAATCGGAGTTCACCTTTTCACAGGGCTGAAGAGCAGCAAGATGGTAATGTAGTAAGCAGTGCCTCCCCCCACCAGACACCAGACGTCTCCGTGATGCACAACCCTGACGTTTATCACTGTCTCCCGAAGGACTGACGTTCTATTCCCGCTCCGCCCCCGAATGACTGCATAACCCCCAGCAGTTTATCAGTGTGCAACATTCACGCTCTGTCTGTGCGTCCTTCTCAAACCGACAAAATATATTTCTAGCTCTGTTTCTCTCTCTGTGTCCGTCTAGAAGCAAAAAAATGAGCCGGCTTCAGTTCCATGGGGGAGGGAGGGCAAGGCAAGCATCGTGGGCAATCTTGCCAAGTGGGTTATATATATTTGTCCGCATGCGTTTTGTTTGGCAACGGCTAAACTTCTCTACTAGAGATGTCTACCGTAATGTCACCTGGTCAGAGTCATGCCGAATTGCATTACTGGGTTGACATTACTGAGCTGAACGTGTGGGAGGGATATATAGGTAAAGGCTGGCATAGGTATTGGTTTAACAGTATTTTATTTGATAATGACAGTTTATTTCCAATAGATAAGTGAGATCGATATGTCCTTAGCAGGTCGCGGGACAACTCGAACCTGCTCCAGGACCTCCGGCCTTCTACACACAGCCAGCGAGAGAACTTAGCCACCGTCCAAATCACCCACCGCGCTGACGTCCTGTAACGTAGATGTAATTTCCTAATCCAGCGAATGGTCCTATTCACATAAGGTTGAGGTTAAGGTTTTATTGGTTTATTAAAGGAGCTGCAATTTTGCAATGCTTAAGCTCTCTAATATGTCACGCAGCGGGGCTCGAACCTGCGGTCTCTTGCGGGATTTTTTTCCAGGGTTCCCCTTGTACGAACGAAGCCCGCATTGTTTTTATCCTGCATTTGCTCGATTTGCATGTTACATACCGTCAGAGACAAGTTACCCGGAGGGGGTTGTTAACGCAAGTTGTTACGTTGAACCACTGCTACACACCTCCGCTGTAGCAACAGGGTGAAGCCACAACTGGATGGTTACGCCAGGTCGTAACTGCTTTTAGATCCTGCCAAGCTTCACTATGGCCATGGGGAGAGCGAGAAGGACGGATGCTCAACGATGTTCGAGGCAGGAGAGAGGTGGCGATGACAGAACGGACGACGCTGGTGGAGGCAGCCAGCCGAGCGGATGGACTCGGCTTTGGCTCGCAGAAGGCGAGCGGCGCCAATGGCGACAGGACACCGCACTAAACTACCAATGCCATTCCAATCTGGCTTCGAGTCCATCACGTGAGGGTCGACGTGAGGGAACTTCAGAAATGCGCCAACTCCGCGAAAATAGAGCCGAGAGACAGCGGCAGAGAGAGACAGAGAGAGGTCGAATAGAAAAGAGCTAGAGAACAGCCCCTTGGAGAGTGCCACAAGTTCTCTCCGCCTCTATTGTAACGGCTAGGAGTGTGCGTTGTTCAGCAGGTGCGAAAAAAAACGCGGGGATAAGTGGCTATATAGGAGAGGGATCGGTGGCGGTGATGGTTCGCGGCCGGGTTTGAGGCAGCAGAACTCAGGACGCAGGACTCCGCGTCGACGAGCGCCAGTATAGCAGTACAAGCCGGGGGGGAAAAGCAGCGGGAATGGATGGAAGCAGAGAAATGTCGCAAGGCCGTCCATGGAAAGGGTAAAAGGACAAAGAACAAACTGCGATGGGACGAAGTTGCCGGCGCCGACGGCGACGACCTACCCCGTTCTCCGAGGCTGACGCTAGCGAGACAAACGCTCCTCGACTCTCTGCAGCCCGTCAGACCACGACGTGGACGAGAAGTAACGTTGACGCAATTTATGTCGGTGACCCGAGCTTACGACCCGGCATCGTCTTAGCGCAATGTTCTGTAGCTCGCTTGTAGCGAGTTAGCGGCCGATGTTGACCAATGCTGTGTAGGTCCCAATAGCAGATCCATGATGGTTGTCTAGCGCGCGCGTTTCGCGCTGTGTTGGGGCTGTGCCTTTTTTTCGGCGTACATAAACTATGCTCGGGGGTAGGTGGGGGCGAGGCGGTGCAAGAGTATTGGTTGGCGGCTAAGCGGACGCGCCGACTACGAACAAGATTGTAGGTTACGGTTTTGGGAAATTTTTACATCTCAGCTATATATATGATAGTATGCCTATTATATCTAATGGATACGTACGTAATTTCATGCAAGGCTGGCTAACTTGACATTCGCCGACCAACCTCGATGACTTCAACGGCAACAGCGACTCTGCTACACTCGACCTCAGCTTTCCTTTCATAGATTTTGACGGTTGCTTCATCGGCATTGCCGAACCCACCCTCCCGAACTCGGCCTCTCCCCAAAATCCCTTACGTGCCAACCTACAGCCGCCGGTAGGTTGGTACCTACGGGACCATGAAGAAACCGAGCCCAGCTCTCTGTCTACCTTGCCAACCTTCGTTCCAGGCGTGGCTTCCTGACGCGTTCGCTCGAAGTAAATGGCACATTTTCTATTAAGGGGCTCGCCGCTCTGTGTTCCCTTTTGCCTGCTCCGTTGCTTGTTCCTCTTTTTCGCTTCTAGCATCGCCTTAGTCACTCACTGGCTCACTAGGGTGCTCTTCTCTCCGCTCGGCCTTCCCCCCGCTGCAAGCGACCCCCCCCCACATCTGCAACTTCTCTTGCTGTCGTTGTTGCTACTGCCTTGAGCTCCAACCTTCTATACGCCTGCAGGAGACGGCAGCGTACGACGCCCCGCGCCTCCCTATATAGAAACGATATAGGAACTGTGGCAGCCGCCAGTGGGTAGTGCCGAGCAAGACTCAGCCGAGATAAGATAAGATTGCCGCCAGCGCAATTTATGGCACCGGCAGCATCAGGCATCGCGGCCCCAGCAGCAGCAGCAGCAGCGGTGGCTACAGCAGCAATAACGCCAGCAATGGAAGAAGTAGTAGTATTATTAGTAGAACTGACGCAGACAAACACCACTTTCACTCGCTACGTGACTGATCTTCGTCGTTCGTCGTCACCCCCGAGTCGGAGTACCCCTCTCGACTACCCCCCACACCCCTCTCGTAGTCATCGCGTCCATTGTATTCTATGCATATAGTAGAACGGCGTCTGGCTTTCAGGCAAAATGTCCCTCGTCATCATCGTCAGCAGGATTGACGTGTACATCTGACACAGGTCAGCTGATAGTGATGATGGTAATTAGTGTTCAATGTTATTTGATAGTAGATACATCTATAGTATTTGAGACATTGCCACGCTGTATCGACATTCTACTGAGCAGAGGCTACTCTAACGCTTCAGGGAGCAGCTCGCGAAGAACGATTTCATTGAAGTCTACACGAGACGTTTGACGGAATATAGGTACACGTCGAAAATCTATGCTCTCCAATACGACTCGGAACCATTTCCAGCTCTGGTATCTATCAAGTATCATAGTCGGTAGCTAGAATCGTCCTTGCTCTTATTGCATAGCTGGAAAAGTGCAGCTAGAGACACCGAGTACATATATATATATATAGTCGCTGTGACAAAAAGCAGATCGTCGTCCGCACACGGCAGTATACACATGCACTCCTGTTTAAACTTACAACGCAAGACAAATATTCCCGCCGCCATGCGCTGCTTGTGCTCTACCTAAAAATAACGGTCGTTTGCGATTATTGTAGTAGCGGTGAATTATAATTGAAAGGTGGAACGTATATAAGCGTCGAGTCGCAGCCCGCCCGTGTACAGCAGCAGAGGTTTCGGCGAATCGAGTGAGATGGCCTTATTCCTGTCGGAATGACGAGTGATCGTTACATCTAAACGAAGGAGGACATTTCGAGATATTTTAGTGACTTCTAGAATATCGTATATGGAATAAGCACATTAGGATCATTTCTCAAGGGGTATTTTTAGAAAACGCAGACCACGTTGATGGCCAATATACGATTGGCGTGCAATAGACTACAATATCATAAGGTGAACTGTCTAATTATTGTATATTTAAACGACTTTGTGACAGTTATAATATGATCAAACGAACTATGTCCAATATATGGATATATGGATTTGTTTCTATATTGTGTTCTTATTATTCATTTTATCTAATCTATATAAATATATATTTTTTTTCGAGCTGACCCTCAGCTGCTCCCCTATAAGACAGACCTCAGCTCCTAACCTTTTAGGTATTACTATGAGAGGACCTGTCGGGGCCACCTTTGCTTATTCTCTTCCGTACTCGTACCTGGCACGAATCTTCAGATAAAGAAAGATGATAAAGAACTCCAAAGATTCTCCAAAGCGTCTGACAGGATTTAAACCCAACACACACCCCCCTCCGGTCTAGCAGTCCAATACGCTCACCACTATATATATATATATATATATATATATATATATATATATATATACATATATATATATATAAAGCTCACTCGTAAATGTAGGCGCTCCGGTCGAGCATTCTGAGAGCCGCCTTATTTAAAACAATGACCTCAATAATATATTAGATGGTATTTTAGAAGGAAACGCTGATATTTTTCGATGAAAATAATCAGCAAGTAAAAGCAAAATGTCATGATACGTCAACATAGTGTATTATCGCTTTGAGCTTCATTGAAAAACACTATTTGACTGTTCGTGCTGTTTTAGAGAGAGAGAGAGATATAGAGCCTCGATTTGATAAACAGCTTTATTTGTAAATTACTTACCCTCGCCACGGAGACAACAGTGTGTGAACTAGTTAAGTCTGTAGGTTGTACATCTTGAACGAATGGATTGTTGACGCGTAAACGAATTGTGGGTAACTCGAACGTCGGTCGACGTCGGTCATTGTTAACCATTCATCTAACTGTAATACCATTACATTTATACGCCGGTCTGTCTTTGTTTACCATGTTCCCAATATATATATATATATATACGGGCGTGAAAAATGCAGGTTTTACCTTTGATTAGAGAACACAAACAAAGCGTCATATAATAATAATAATAATAATAATAATAGTGAATACTTAAGGCTGATATCGTGAATGTTTCAGAAGACGACTGCTCCATTCACAAGGACTCTAATTGCGTTTCGGTTCGAGATCTTTCAGAATTGTTGGCTAACTACGCCATCATCCGACCACTGCTCGGTTGGGCAATACAACGCTCAAAATGAATTCTTCCTCTTGACCGGGGGCCAGGGGGGGAGTTGGGGGTTGGGGGGCGAAGCGTCGGCCGGGGGTGTCGACGGTGGCGCTACAGCGGGAGAGTGAAGAAGTTAAAACGAAGGATGAGAGAGAAACGAACTATGAGAAGACTGACGAACAGTGGAAGCGAATGGTCACTCATTGTAGTGTTGTTGTCTGTTGGTACGTCGGACGTGCGTACGGACGGTCGGCCTATGATGAGGAGAGCCCAGCTCCAAAATTGTATTCTCAACTAGCGGCACTTCTAGTAGAGCACACACACACACACACACACAGAGACAGACACAGATCTGTTCGTCTGACAGACTGTCTGGCCGGCTTCGGTCGAAACGGCGGCCGTTCTCTGAGGCCATCCTCACTACAATTCCACGACTGGTACAGCAGAAAAAGCAGCAGTAGCAGCAGCGCCAGCAGAAGATCCCGCAGGGTCCAGGAGCACATGGGCCTCGTCCGCTCCCTCTGAGATGGGGCTCAAAGTTAAATGAGGTATTCCAGCAGCGGAGCAGAGCGAAGCGACTCCTAGCCGGACTAGTCACCGCCTGGCCCGCCATATTGTACTGGACTCCTGCTGCTCGGTCTCCTGGGTTTATCCTCTTCCAGGCCGACGTCTCCACGCTTAGTCTCCCCTCTCTCGCTCGCTCATCTGTTCGGTCTTCCCGCTCATTTGTCTATAGATAGCGACTTGTGTTTAACGGACGCCAGGACGAAGCCTGGCACGAGAATGAAAACAGTGGACGAGAAAAAAGAGAGGGAGACTCAACGGAGATCGAGTTTTTGGTCGGCCATTAAGATCAAGGCAACACCCAATCTAGGGTACTACTAACGCGTACACTCTGTTAGTATCTGGACATGCAGCAAAGCTCAACTGTTCTCGAACTCGTCTGCAACGGCCAACCCACCGGGCCGGGGTTTTCAGTGAGTTGTTTCGCCGGACTTCACGACTTTCGGCTGGGTATACTTTTTGTGGCTATGATTCTATGATGCGGCCCAGTTGCTGCCGTTTGCTGGTGTGCAGGTGACGAAGGTACCCGACAGAGTGGACACAGCACCGTATCCTAGAAAGTGCTTTAGCAGAGGTGACCAGAGAGGTATCAGTGAATGGAGCATCAAGCTGTCAGCGCAATGAGTGGTTTGGTTTTGGCGACCAAGTCTCTGGCTCACGTAGAAAGCTGGAGCCCGCAGGTTTGAATTCTGCGAGATGATGACATATATATATGAGAGAATTCAAATGTTGTAAAAGGACTGCAATCCAATTAATAAAGCAAGAACTTTGTTTTGTATTGTTGCTTATGTTGTATTATTATTATTATTACTATTATTATTATTAATTATTATTATTATTATTATTATTATGATAATGCAATACAACGTGCGGTTTATTGACAGAACTGCAAGTGTTACACCGCTTAGATCCTCGTAGAATATGTAGTGAGTAGAAACTAGTGTCACCGTTCACAATACATTCGATAATAGCACCTTTGTTTGATTGGAATTATTCCACATACTATTTACACATTCTTAATAATTATGTACATTTAAACATATTTGAGTTTTGACAACTTAGTTATACGTTTATGAACCTCCCATGAAAACTTGATCACAGAAGTGGGCTGTGGGCGACAGTGTGTCTACCAGTTTCATTAGAAAAACGTGAAGTATCTTAAACGTGATGGCACGTTAGAGGTTAGAGCGGCTGATGACGGGGATGCGTGGGAATGAGATTTCAGGAGGGATCCTACCTTTTGTTATCTTGAATGCAGGTAGGCAAACCCTTCTAATGTAAAACCTATCGACGGATAACAAATCATTCGTGGTTAATAGATGATCAACAGAAATTCTGCGGCTTCTACCAAAACATAGCTGTGTCAGAGCGTCATTCTGGATGATTTGACCCCTACGAGATATAAGGCCAAACCCTCCTATATATACGCCCGAGGGTGCAGGTTCGAACCCCGCTGCGTGATGACATATATAGGAGAGCTTAAGCATTGTAAAATTGCATCTCCTTTAATAAACCAATAAAACCTTTACCTTTACCTCCCCCTCCATATTGAAAGTGCCTAACATAGAAGCGCCTTGTAAACGAGAGGGAGGCCATCCGGTGGAACACCTAGTTGTCTGAGACGTTTTCGAGCGGCGACGATCGAGTAGCATTTTGGGGTCTACAGGGCCCCGGGTGACTCTGTCATTTCAAAGTCTCATGTAGATATAGTTCCAACTAATATTTGGCAGTCTGAGAGAAATCAACTCGTGGTCCATAAAAAGTGACCTGCCGTACATCGACGAGGTTCACGAAACCTGCACCGGACACCATCTTGCTTGTGTTGACAACAAGAAGAAAATATTTTGAAAATCTCGATGGCCTTTTCACACAAAGGAAATATGCATCCCTTCGTGATTTATTATTATTATTATTATTATTATTATACAGCTATAATGGAAGTGTGGTTCATGTCCCGTATCGACCAAGAGGGCTACAGAGTGGTGCGAGAGATAAAAACATAATTCTTGACAAGGCATTTTTTCTACACATACTATTCATTATAATGTACCTCAACCTCAATCCATGTTATCCACATCGAAGCGGCGCATGCATCGCAGGCAGATCGCTTGACCGTTGTTGTATACACAGACTCTCAAGTGCAAAACTTATTTCGAGATTCGTAACCTAAATATCATATCCTGAGCTGATCATATCCACAGATTAAGAAGGCCGAGTGCTTTTTTTTGTTGTTACTTAGAAGGGCTCCTCTGCACAAGACGCTACTGTTCATTTCTAAAAATTGCCCACGGCGCTGTAAGGCGTTCGTTTGTCTGTCCCCAGCACCACATTATTCTCTACGACAAAAGGAGGGAGGCATCCTTTCAGGCAGATCCCTGAAAAAAAAGTCCGTCAATCAATAGACCCAGATACGGCAACCACTCGACGACCACGTCAGCGCGGTGGCTTGGACGGGTAAGTCTCTGGGATATGAGAAGCCGGAGGCCGCAGGTTCGAGTCCCGCTGCGTGATGATGGGGACATACAAGAGAACTTAAACCTTGTGAAGTTGCAGTTCCTTTAATAAACCAATAAAGCTTTACCTTTACCCTACCATAATGCTACAACGTACAAGTAAAACTAAGTGCTCTTCTGTGGTAAGATCCATAAGCTTCGTTTACATCTTTGAACGGCGTTGAATGAACATCATCTCTTTTGCTTTATTTTTCCATTTCCCCTGGGACTTGTCCTCGCCTATGTGGCCCCATTGATAAAGGTGACTCAAATAGGCTTAGCCGGACAATACTTAACATGGGAGCAGACAAAAGAAGGATTATGCTTACAACATCTTCATATTTTCAATACAGCCACTATGATATATACATGATCCTACCTATATTCCCACAATGAAATGAACATTTTCGCTGATTTCGAGAGTTACTTTTTTTTTTTTTTTAGAGGAGGAAATTTCGAGAGATACTATATGGCACGAGATGTACGTAGGTTCGTGGGTATACGGGTTCGATTCGGATTGTTGCATCTAAACGGGGCGCGGGGTCCGTCTTATGAAGCAACGCCGAAAGCAGTTGTGCCGTGGACGTCAAAGGTCGGCTGTTGGCCAGCCCGGACAATTGATTTCAGAGAGTTATTATGAAATGCAATAGCAGTCGGTGTGCGTATATATACATATATATATATATATATATATATATATATGTATATATATATAATACGTATGAGTACCGTTATATATTATATATATATATATATATATATATATATATATATAATACATATGAGTACCATTATATATGCACATAAACCTCAACAAACGTGGATACTTTGTTTCATCTTTTGATGCCTGTTGCAATATACCCGAATACAAATTCAATATACAAAAAATAGTGCGCCACCTCTATAGGTATACTGCAAAAGATTGACTCAATCACTCAATTTTTTCAGGCATTGCCGCTTTTGGCGAACTTTATCTCCAAGAATCCTATATTGTAACTATTATGCAGAGCTTGAAGAACTAAGCAACTTTGGTGTTGAATGTTCTACAACTTCCATTGTGAACCTTTTTTCTTTCTGGCAGGTAGATCGTTTCTACGCTCGTCAATTCGAGCCTACTTCAAGAAAAACTCATTGAAGTTCGTCGTTACAGCCGATTACATTAGCACATACATGCATAAATGTATACAAACTTGAACTGAATATATGGTGGGATATGCTTGTTCATAGCTTTACAATGGGGGTCAGCACTGATTAGTGGGACTGCTCCATGTATCCGTGATGTTTTTCCCAGGACAGATAAGAACAAAGTCGTCCTTTTTAACGGGAGACTTAATTGTGCGGAACAACCTCCGCGCAGAATATGTATTCTGTCAAGGTATTTGATTAAATTTTTACTCTAGAATACCTCAGCGTATTACTAAATCGTCGCTCCTCCGGCAAATAATCGCTAAACCGGTGTTATATAAGCTTTAAAAACAGGATTTTTCCAGTGCAGAGATGGTTAATGAATACACCTGGCCGATTTTAAACATATTTAACGACAAATTTTTTTATACAATAGTATAGAAATTTCTCGCCTAGCGCCTTTTCATAAACGTCGAGAAGTATAGAAAAAAAAATCAGTGTCTTAGTGTCGAAAAAACTTGAAGGTCCGATCAATAGAGAAATGTACGGCTAAGGATTTTCTTTAATAAGCTTCTTCTACTAAACATGCAATATGCCACACCTGTAGCCAGTTGAAAATAACGACAAAGAAAGCCTCAATGAGACATTACCATGTGACAGGCAATTTTCTAAGAAATCGAATGAAATTTGTGTCTCTGTATTGTATCGTTTCGTTGAAAAGGGTTTTTTCTTTTACGATAAGGCCAAACATTGGCAAAATTTCACACCGCTAACATCTCAACAACTGCCGATAAGACGTAATTTACATGTCCACCGATTGGCAGCAGTTAACGCTCTTCTGGTTCGTCGGCTAGACAAGATGTAGCTGTACGATGCTCTGCTCATCTCGTTTAACGTATAAATTTTCGGCCTTGGGTTGGTACGATTCGCCAATTTCTCTGTGGGTTTTGGCATTTTGACAAAAGTAAAAATGACGAGCATTATTAGAAATTATGTACTGACTCTCGGTTGTCCTCAACAGGTGACTTTCCTCGCTGTTCGTCGAACGTCGATTTGCCTCTGGCTAAACGGTGAAAACTGTTTTTGCGAAAGATGTACCGAACACAGAAAAATCAAGGAAAAATAAAGTTGTCTCTAGCTTAAGTAACACAATGGAGACCTCAGGTCCGAGTCCCGCGACCTGGTTTCAGTTTCAAAATCAAGTTTATATGTAAGTGGGAAGTTAAGCGTTGTGAAGAACTTCAGTTAAGTGAATAAACCAAAAACTTCGTATTGTCCTATAAACGGAGGTGACGTTGGACAAGTACACTTTCATGATCACCCGTTATGTTCAGCCGTTAGCTTTTCATTTTCGAATCTCTCTAGGCTTTGTGGCTATTAGTAAGACTGCACAGAGTGGAAATCATGGTACCGCAGGTAAAAGCAGTTGTACCGTGGACGGTAAATGTTGGCTGAGAGTCAGCCCAAAAATCGTTTTAGTCAAAATCACAGTAGAAAACACTAAATTACGGAGGTGTTCGTGAGTTCCGTTTTGAAAATGTTACTAAAAAGTGGAGATGGCCTCTTCGTCTGTAAGACAACCAAGTTGAAGTGTTGTGCTCATTCATGTACGAAGCGTAAAAAAGTTAGATAATGTAAGGACTCTCACCTTTCGTACATTTAGGCAAGCATCAGTCAAGGCCCTTTGAAAGTACTATTAGTTCATTAGTAAGCATGTGTGTCTCTATGACGCGATCTGTTACGAGTTTTATGAATTTAACAGGCAAACTCTCCTTATAGCTGTTGATCTCGGTTGGCCTTAGTCTTTATTGCTGGTATGCTATATTAAACAATAGGAAAAAGAGAAATACACCTACAAATCTTGACTCATCTGTAGAAGTGTGTGACCAAACCGTTGACTCTCGCCAGGAGAACTCTCATTATCCTCATTAATTCATTAAACGAATAGATTTTTTTTTTTGAGATTTCATCAGCGACATGTGTTCAGGTTCTTCATCGATTTTGAGCATTTTGCGTTTGACATTCGATAATCCTAATACGAATCTCCATTTTTGAGCACGATGCACAACGAGCAACTAATGGTTCCAAGTAGCACAATACGATCTACGGCCTCTGACCTCGGTCAGAGGTGTCGATATCGGCCTGCACTCGAGCGAATATAAGGATGAAAATACAATTGTATTTTCATTTGTGGAACAGAAAAGAAAAATATATTCATAGCACCGGTTTACATCACCCTGGCAGTCTATCATCACAAGTTTGTTAACGATAGCGGCATAGTTCCCGACGTGAACAAGGCAAATCGCACTCGTAAGATGTCCTGTTACTTTCACAACGGACCACTGTCTGATGTGGACCAGATTCGTAGGTCTGCGCACGCTGCGAAAAGCTTTTAATATAATCACATCGGGCCAGAACCGCATGAATATGCCAACGGCAGATACGGCTATGTACAACCCTTAAAGGGATTCTACACACTAACACGTACAGGTGTGTACAGGTGCTAATTACACAGAGCACAGATGGACGATGGTGTTACGGTGGCAGTGGGATAATAAATGAACTTAAGATGACCGAACGTGTGAAATGAACACTACTCGAGGCCTGTGCGTAATGAGGTTGAGAGATACCGGCGTCCGACGAATGGCTGTTACCACAACAACTATTGTATTGTGTTTCTTACTAACTAGCTAATCATGTGACTACTTAGATATAATTAGATTTCATTTTTGAATGTGAATACGACTTTGTGCCTATGATATTCTACGATACAGGAGTCAACAAAGGTGGCTAAATTGTCTCTGGCTCTAAAAAGCCGAAGGGCGCAGGTTCGATTCCCTCGACAACCTGGTGATAGCATATATAATAGAACCTAAGCATTGCAAAAGCATTTGCTTTGAAACATCGTAAAAATTGAAGTTCCCTTAATAATAAACCAATGAAACCCTTAGCTTTACAAACGGATTCAGAGGATATGGTATTCTCGATAATGAAAGCGATCAGGTTCAATGCTCAGAGTGGGAATGGGAGCCTAAGGTTGTCCTGCTGTCACGACCGAGCTTGTGATGATTTGCTAATTAACTAATCGGTTTGTGCTATGTGTGAGCCCATCTTAGGAAGTATTTCACGATCATCATATTATATATATAATTCGAGTGGGAAACGTAAACACTCTCGCACGTGTATAACAGATCAGTCAATTTTGGTGTTCCAAGTAATTCCTCATGGATAAGTACTCAACAATGTCCTAAGTCACAAATCGGTTGGAGGTTTAGTCGGTAAAAATCTGACACTACCGCTCGAATACCCTAGAAGTGAAGAATGGTGCCTATGCAAGGTTTGCCTTTAACCTCTGTATTAAAAAGTAAAAAGAAAGTCAACTTCGGTACTGTTTTTTCTTGTTTTGACTTCACGCGCCTCAAAAGTAGATGTCCTCGCGCGAATTTCGAAATAGCTTCAAAATGTGACTATACGTAGTATTAGGAAACTGTTTTTCGAGCTGACCCTCAGCTGTTCCCCTATCTGACAGGCCTCAGTTCTTAACCTTTTAGATATTACTATGAGGACCTGTCGGGGCCACCTTTGCTTATTCTCTGCCTTACTCGTACCTGCCAAGAATCTTCAGATAAAGAACTGCAAAGATTGTCCAAAGCGTCTGAGAGGATTTGAACCCAACACACACGTCCCTCCGGTCTCGCAGTCCAAGACGCTCACCACTACACCATTCAGGCGACACTAGGTACAAAGAAAGGGAGAGGTAACTCTGTCGAGAGCAAAGACAACCCATCTGTGGTCGACCGACCTGCTGATTACTTCCATGTGAATGTTGACGTGCGCAGCTCGGCTCAAGATGAGCTCAATATACAACAATGGCGAATGTAGATTGCATTCGTATATTCTCTGATTTATTATCCTGTTGCTGATTTGACGTGGGCTCATGTTGTCGAGCAGGATAAATCGATATGTTGGCTCCGCCACACCCCGAGTAGCCGTCACGCTGTCGCTATTTGGCCGAGCCTCTGACTTTAGCCAAATGTTCCGTCGAGATTCTCGGACCTCTATAAGCTGACGTTGGATGATCATTACAACACCGTACACTGCTACATAGGCGAGAAATGGCGTCGAATAGACGGACATGCTAATGTTGAAGATGGTGGTGGTGGTGGTGTTCGTGGTGCAGATGATTCGGTCAGCCACGCGAGCCGATCGAATCTCACGAATGGCCACGTGTGAAGCTCGCATGAAGAGCTCTTATCACCATGCATCTCTCGTAGGTTTGCTTACGCGATCCGTCGATGCGGTCGGCCTCCCTATTTTGCAAAAACACTCTTTACACGTATATAAAATATAGGCATTATATAGAAAAGTTAAGGGGCAACAACGGCGAGTGATGTCCTTTTTGCAGTCAGTCTTCGGGTAAATCACGTTCGTCTCGTTGTCCGGTACAGACATCTAGAGCATATAGCCACAGCGGTAAAAGCTAGCTATCTTGGGTATCACCTGCAGGGCGTTGTGGGTTGCTATTTACTGGTGATTACAACGAATGACTCTCTCGTCTGTCGTGTGACGCCCAATTGATGGCCCAGCTGAGCTTCCCTTCGTCGTGGGAACGGAAATAGACAGTTCTGTCAAATCCAGCAGAGAAGCGCCATTTTGGGGAATTTCACCTGGATACATAGGGATTGTACGGGCGTGGCGTACACGAAAACGAATTCGAGAATCTAGTAAGCTTAACGCTTCGAACATCTATGAACGTGTTATACCGTATCGAAATTGGTAATTACCCAAATCGGCTAGTTCGTTGTACTAGGTAACGGGTTTACATTGTATGGCCGAAGTGTTGGTAAATTTCGCTCTCTATTGTCTACCAAGTAGGTGTCAAGTACAGCTACGATATACCATGTCTAATGCGGGCTAAGAGCGAAATCGAAAATGCTATATACCGCTACCGGGTCTGAACTGCCTCCCTACTCCTTAAGGCCCATCAGCTTCTATCCAGCAGATCTCCCAAGGGGTCGCAGTGGGCACCGTGGGTCGATCTGCGTCGTCTCCCTTCGGATCAGGCCTGCTTGTCTGCCTTCAGCCTTTGATGGAGAGCGACACGAGGCCAGGGGATCGTCGGGAGTATCAAGTGTTCAATGGTAATGTGCAAGAGAGGGCTCTCATAGCAAACGCTTGATGTTGCTGTATACGCCCGTATCCGCCCCTCCTCCAATAGTACATAATGCTCCGACTATCAGGCTGAATGGTCCGCGACACAATCGCACCCCACCGAAGCATCATACATATAGCAATCACGAAGAGGGTGTGCCGCCTTTTCGCGAGCAACACCGGCGGGACGGATAATGTCTCCATCGAGCAGAGACATCACCACAAGAGAGTGTCCGATGCTTTCATTTGATAATTCTGCAGTCAGCGATCCGCCGATGCATCTCATCATTTTCTCCCCGCTGCGGAGATTACAGCGACATTTCGTCTATCGTTCGCCCGAATGGCCCCAATATGGCCCGTTCGCGAAAACGCAGCGAACTTGTCGATTAGCTTTGATGTCTCGAGGCAGAGGAGGACTTAACTTTTCGTCAGAGCGGTGGAAAC
The DNA here is from genome assembly GCA_019614645.1 of Stratiolaelaps scimitus. Taxonomy (NCBI): domain Eukaryota; kingdom Metazoa; phylum Arthropoda; class Arachnida; order Mesostigmata; family Laelapidae; genus Stratiolaelaps; species Stratiolaelaps scimitus. The sequence goes on from JABWDB010000037.1 coordinate 1,748,954, forward strand.
ATTGGCATAATGATAGCGCGGCTAATGATACAATGCAGCACATTACGTCGGATGTTCCATGGTGGACTTTTCATCGCAGTTCAGAATTCAACTCATCAACTAATTAGTTAAGCTTGTTTTCTGTTTGTTTTTCTTCCTAATTGTATAGTGCGCTGTGCTATTTTTGACGTAAAGACCCAGCGGTGAAGGTTTTACTGGTTTCAACAATTTTTTTAGGTAACGGTTTCACTGGTTGATTTACAGGAAGTGCTGTTTTACAATGCTAAATTCATTTCTCCGTATGTCAGCAGGTCGCGGGACTCGAACCTGTGGCCTCCAGTTTTCGACGCCAGCGACTTAGGCCATCCACCTAGGCCACTGTGCTGATGAAATAAGAAAACGCATAGAAGTTTCAAATATGCAAATGTGTATCTTGCTCCAATTTCACCATCATTCGTTTCACAAACAGACCTAACAAATGTTCATATTTTCTGAACTAAATACATATATTATATATTTATAACTGAATATATACATATATATATATATGTTTGAAAAAAAAATTCGTTTTGTTATCAATCTGCCAGTGATCAGTGTTGGACGAGAACGAAAGAATACTAATAATAATTGTTGTGATAATGATCAATAAATATATCTGGGCCTGATACTAAAATAATCATAGTATGTACATGAGGATTGATATATCGACGATTGTTTCTCGAACTGACTCTTAGCTGTTCCCCTATCTGACAGGCCTCAGCTAATAGTAACAATAATAGTAAAACCTTTTAGGTATTAATACTAGAATTGATATGTCAAAAGGTTCCAGGTATCATATATATATATATATGTATATACAAGGGCTACAAGTGATTCTTCTAACCTTGCCAATTTCCCAGTCAATCCGATCTGTGACGAAGTGTACTTATCATTATTAACTACTCGACTACCGGGTCATAACATTGGTGACGAGGTACGAGTCGGACCATAAGCACAACAAGTTGTACCAATCATAATAATAATAATAATGACAATATACGTTCAAGATCACTTTAATGAGTGATTGCAATATTGTTCATGCTATATATATAATTCTTTTTTAATAGACGAGGCTTAAATACATCATTTGTAGGCCTGTGAAATGTGTGATCTATAGAGATAATGACAAAACTATACATAGCCCAGTTAAGAACGATCAAAGGTTAAAGGTTTTCGGGCTGACTCTCAGCCAACATTTAACGTCCACGGTACTGCTTCTAGAACTATCAAAGCCCTAGTATTCTCAATGAAACATTGTAGAATATTTTCGAATGGACTGAATACCTTACGACCAACATAAATTCGGTGTGTAATACACCTGGCTACAGGACGTTCCCCAGGAGTGCAAAAAAACGATTCTAAGAGCGTCTTGTGCAACGGATATAAATCTTTACATCATTTTTTTTGTTTGTCTTCCATTACTAATGTCTGCTAGTAATGTATGGCACCCATCAGCGTACACCGATGGAGAGGGATCGACGTAAAATTGTACGGTTGACGTAAAACGTTTACGTCCCGAGAGAATCTGCCCGAAAGCATTTAGCTGTCAGTAGCAAGAGGAACGTCCGCGTCAGTGTGAATTATAATGAATTGTCCGAAATGTGTTTGCACGTCACATCTGAATCAACAATAACGAGTGAATTGAGCGAATTGTCATAAAATACAATTCGCCTTTAACTGATTTTGATATAATTCTATTTCTGTAGGTTTCAGACGAACGTGGCTGAAGCGGATAGACATTGTGTCTTATCCGACGGCTCAGGGGGCTTCCATGACGTCGAGCCTATATACAGACATACAGACACACACACACTCAAACACACACACACATATATATATATATATATATCCAGAAATGAGCCGGAAGTTTGTGGACACAATCCTCCGGTGTCCTCGATTCAATTTTGTGAAGTTGCTCCCTTAGTCCTCTTTAGTTATCAGTATCTGTTGTCTTCTAAAGTATAGAAAAATGGAGACAAAGATCGCTTATTGTCACAGCGTGATCATCGACAACAGCCCCTGTGAGCTACTGGATTTCGAGTCTACGAGCGACTCTCAGTGGGCGCTGAGTTAACTGTCAAGGAGATGATGGCTAAGTACGGATCGGCGAGCAAGCGGCGGCGGAGGCGGCGGCGTCGTCGTTGTCAGACCAACGACGTCACACCTCTAGACCAGTAGTGGGAGCAGAAGTAGTAGCAGCAGCTACTTACCAACGAATCTGCCTACTCAGAGCTTCATGCGTAGGTACGTAGTGCCCCGTTGATCGTTGCTGGGAGGTGTGCGGCAGCTATCGAACGAGTCCCGGGGCTGGCTGCCCGAATGCCACCAAGCCGGTCTCACGACTATACGATGGTGGTATACGGCCCATGGGGTGTTTAGGTTTATGGGTCTCGAAACCCATGTAGAGCAGAGGAGAAGCTGCCTATGCGACGTAAGGGAGCGGCCTGTGGTGGAGTCGAGTCCGGCGCGATGGCCGGCAAGATAGGGTTAATATGATATTACTTCGTCGTCCGATGAGATGGAGTCCACCAAGAGCGACAGTACTAGAGAGGCAGCACGGTGGCCGATAGGATTAGTCTTGCCATCTCTCCCCCTCCCCCCCCCCCCGTCCCTAATTGGCCAATGAAGTGGGTCGACAGAAAGATACACAGGCAGACATAGCAGCATTGATCTCACTCTCTCTCTCTCTGGCTAACGCCCCTGCTGGCTTGCTTGCCGACCCGCATGTGGCGGGTGCCGTCGCCAGGAGCACGATGGGTGGCACGAAAGGACGGACGGACGGACGGTTGGTCGGTCTCACCAGGTCGGTGCAAGGCTTTGCACAAGCCCGTCAGTGGCGGGCTCGGTAACGCCGGATTGGCGTACGCTGAAGATCAGATGATGAACTGGCCCTATATCTCTCTGTGTCTCGCTCTCTCGCTCTCTCTTTTGCGCAGCTTCTTCCCTTCTATAACCCCCAATGCTTCGTTCTCCCTCCAGTGCGCAGGTGAGGGGAACTCCACGGGGTCGAGCCTTCTGTGCCAAGTCGACCAACGAGCGGGACGACGGCGGCGGCAGCTCCTCTCTTAGCAGTAGCTGGCCAGCAAGCAGGGCCTGACTATGCGTCGTCTTGCTGCAGGGAGGGATGTCTATAGAGCCGCTAGGTATCTATAAAGTCCACTTGGCTGACTAGGTGCAATACGCGGCTGAGGTGGCAACGGCAAAAACGACGATGATCCTTCGAGAAGGCCGGTGGAGAGGGCCACCCCCCCCGCCCGCTCAATATAATGCGAGATGTGTTAGCATCGAGGGGGGTTCGCTGGGAGCTTCACAGCGAGTTAGCTGTGAAGCTGTACGGGACGTGGAACAGGGGAATTGGCTCTTCGCATGGCTCATGGGAGGGAGCCAATTTCCCATTCGTATCACTACGTCCCTGTGATTCGCTTCTATCGATATTATCTTCTCTGCCTCGTCGCCGTTGTCGACATCGACCGTGGCCTACGCAGACGACCCACAGCAACCGGGCTGCCACCGTCTCGCTCAGAGGGAGTCCAACTCGTAGTTCACTGCCCATCCTGTGAATAATGTTTCTCGGTGCACAGCTGCCCCGCTGTGCGTTAGGAAAGACCATTGTGGAAAAACGAACGAAATTACAAACGCCTCACGGGTAGCGTAGCTTTCGTAGTCTTAGACGCTATAAAGATCATCTTTTAGGTTCGGCGGTCCTACACGTGAAGCCTCTGTAATGTTTGAAGTGGCAAGACTTGATTAAAATTAAGCATTGTTGTTGTCGTTGTTGTTGTAGTTGTTGTTGTCTGTTTGTTGGTTGTTATTGTTAAACGAGACATATGAACGGCTGCTGCGGTGTTTATCTGTCGATATAACTTCGCGTGAATTGGTGTTGACACAATAGAGCAGAGAATTTCGCCATTACTAACTACATATCCACAGTTGGAAAAGTGCAGAGTTGCGCACCGATCTCGTAATGACCAAGAGGCAATGACCACACCGAGAAGATTCGTCACGTCAAAGGGGGGGGTGCTCTTACTAAAATTTAGCGCTTTAGCGTTTATTTAGGCGCGATGTCATGCCCCTCATCATCCTCGAAACTGTGAATACGACAATGAAATATAAGGTCCCAGAAGTGTTTCGAGGGCAAATGGCGCTGCATATCTCTAACAAATGTCGCCAATTACAATGGGCTGGTTTGTTCACAATCTCCTCACTCGCCTCGATCTGTCTGTGCCGTCGTTCGTCGCTTCCTGCTTGAGCGGTAGAAATTGGCGCAAGCGGCAGAGACGGCCCCCGGCTTGAGATGAGGCTACGGGAATCGGCGGAGGGCACGGTCCTCCTACTCCTGACGGCGACTGATCGCCGAGACGTTAACGGCCTCACCGAGTCAGATGACGTAAATTTTAAATCTCTGACGGGGTTGCAGCTGCTGCGGCTGCAGCAATCTAAACGAGTGCCGCAGGATGAATGTAGCCCACTGGGACCCGTTCGATTGAAGCCGTCGGTCCTCGATCCTCCCTGCGCTCGGCGAGCGAGGCTATTCTTTCAATGGGGCTGTTTTCCACCGTAAATCGGTGCTTTATTTTCCTACCGACCTGGCGGTCGGCCCGGCCCATCTTGACTATATACCGCTGAATAATTTGAATTGATAATCCCCCGTTTCTGTGATACGACCACGCCAGTGGCAAAGTCGAGAGAGGGCGTCGATCGGATCTCCCATCTCCATGAACACTTCTCGTGGATCGTGGAGCGACTTTGAGTGAGTGAAAGATGAGTAGTGTTTGCAGGACTTCCGAAATATAGAATATAAGTACGAGTATCTCGACGTGGGTTCCAAGATAGCCGGGGTTGGCACCTCTCAAAACATTGTGCATGTCTGCGCTTGTGGCGGCGTATTGTGCTCGCGTCTACAATAAAAGTGTACGACTGCGTATGGGTGTACCTGAGCGTGGTCCTACTCAATGAAAAGGCGAGCTCACCCAGCGTCCAAGAAAAAGAAGAAGTCGAAGAAAAGCAGAGGGAAAAATTAAACGCAATCCTTCCATAACGCATCTTTCTACGTTGCCTAATAGCGCCAGAATCTCAATCACTAATCAGAATGGTAATAATAATCAGCTGAGTGGCCATCAGCGTCTAACATCAATGCACGCTGTCAAACGGAATAAACGTATTTCGTTCTGAGGTGAGATCAATGGTGGCCCCACACCCACATCTCGGCGACTCCAACGACACGAACGGATCTCGCTGACGAGCAGTTCTACGAGCGAGAGAGAGAGAGATCCAGGGCAGCGGTGCGAGCCGGGTCGACAGGAAAGACCGTTATGCCATCTGCGCGTAACGAGCCATTGACTCAGAGGCTACCCCCGCTGCCCCCACCCCCACCCCCCAATGGGGGTTCTCAGTCTGACTATCCCCAGATTGTTCGTCGACATTTTCAAGCTACCCACGAGGACAGAGCCAGGTGTGTCCCGCTAAGAGCCCGGGAGCGCCCCGGAAGCCGTAAAGGGCTATAACTCAGGGCTGGCTCCGAGTCGACACGACCCTCCAACAGCACAAGCAGCCGTCACCGCCGCTACCGCCTGTCCCGCACTGAGGGAGCCAAAAGGAGAACAGCAGTTCACACCTAATGGCCCCAGTTCGCCTGTCATCAAACAGTTGGCCCCGTCGGCATTGAGACCCAGTTACGAATCCCGTCAAGCGTGCTCCTTGCCTTCCTTGCCAGCGGCACCTCTGCCCCCCGGGGGGTTGGCGGGGGTACGAGGACGAGACGGTGGTGCTCTATTGAACGAATGACAATGTGGGCTAGTAAGTAAGTATGAAGTACAGGTGACTAATTGTCAGCCAATATAGATTATATTATATATATATAGTACACACGTGGATAAACGACATTGTAGTATTAGCTGTTGGGCTAAGGTTTGAGAATGCGCGTTCGTATCCATTCATTAATTCACGCATTTTCCCGACTTGATGAGTTCGGCAAAAATATTGCTCAACTCGTTTAACTGACTGTATCGTTAGCATTTCACACAATATAATAATGTTTTCCTTGACACGGTGTTAGCAGATTAACACGACACATGGTGTGGGTATATCGTATGTCATGCATCGCCGTCTATATATGCAAGCCCCGCAGCACGACCAGCATAAAGGTACTTAGGTTTTTGCTGAGGTGTTAATTTTACGATAATTTCATCCCCGATGTTGAAGTTGTTGAAATTGGGCATGCTTTGCTAAAGTAAGCTTCATTTTCTTCACAGACGGTCCCGGGACCATTTTACAAATGGACCCGAGACCTTCTGTGACGCAACCCAACCATCATCAGCAGCTGCGACCTCGGTACGCACGCTTACAAACAAATCAACATATTCGAAATAGTTACAATTGAATTTTTTCTATTACATATATATACAGTAATGAGATCTTCTTGACTCTAAGGCTGTTGAAAGGGCACTAGCTGGTAAGTGTAAATGAACCTGAATGTAATGCGAGAGCAAAGAAATACAAAGACTTCTAGTAGCAAGATTGTTTTTTTTTGCTAAACCATATGGTTATTTTTGCTTAAGTATTTGAACCGGCGCATCCCTTTTCTGGTAAATTTTTTAAGCGTGCTCTTACTAGCCTGTCTGATAAATCGTATGCGTCTATATTAATGTATAGTGGTAGACTGTGATTCGCACTTTGTTTATCACCGTGCTTGACATATAAGAGAGTTTAAGCATTGTAAACTTGGAACTCCTTTAATAAACCAATAAAGCTTTACCTTGTGAATGATGCGGTTGTATAACTTGCCAGAAGGTTGAGGGATAATACTCGACGAGGTTGTTGAATAAAGTAAGGTAACAATTTTATTGGTTTATTAATAGAAGTGCAGCTCATTGACCATGCTTAGGGAGTTCCCTCATATATCATCAAGTCGCAGGTCTCGAACGTGCGGCGTCCGGCTTTTACAGCCAGAATGGACTTAGCCACCGTCAAAGCCAACGTGCTGATTGTACGCTGAGGCAGTGTCTCTAGCTGGCCGTCTTTCCTCGAAGCCCTGCAGATGGAGGGAAACACGGGTCTAGTGGGTTTCTCAGTCCCACGCTAGTCGGTACGGCTGAGTAACACATATGCATCAAGCATTTTCAATGCCGCCTCCCCTCCGATAAAAAAATCGTTGTTTTCCTCTGAAGAAGCGCCATATTTACTGGGGCTTTAAGTAGGTGTTGCTGCGCACTGAGTAGAGTGATGTGAACCACAGGACAATCTCTACTATGTTCGAATCTTTCGTTGCTGTGTCAAATTTATACAGTAAATTATCATTATTTTAAAGTAAGCCTTTTCTTCAGGTGCTCCGTTATTTTTCCCACCGTTCGCTTCTCTCTCACTATGCGCGATGACGGCGTCTCGAGAGTGAGACAATCTATGTTCAGCGAGGTCTGAACAATTTGCTGAGAAACATCATTGAAATCTCACTGAAACACATTTCGTAAGTTTAGCCATTTCGTAAGTTCCGATCAACTCGTCCCGATGAGCGAGTTCTTGAGATTTCGGCCTGCTTGTCTCGGAGTGAGCTTTCGTAGGCCTGCAATCTTTCCCAGGCATTCCTGACGCTATTTCGGAACAGTCCTATAGTTGAGCAAAAAATTCACAGCCCCGAATGCCGCACGCTTCCTGCCTCCGCGAATTCCAAGGACTTTGAATCCGAGCATCGGACCATATCTCACAAAGGCGCTGCGAGAGCGCAAACCTGCTAAAGGGGGATCGGTTCAGAGTGAGGTCCATCCCTCGACTCTGAGGCGAGAAACTCTGAGTGTGTGGCTGGGACGTGAACCTTGCCTACGAAAGCTTCAAGTAGAGGGGGGAATAGGAGAGGCTGAGCGGTTGCTTGCCCGAGTAGAGCTCTCGCAGCCCGGGGGGGTGAAATGCGCCACGTCCAGTGGTGAGTGTTCTTCTCCTGTCAATACTATCAGAGGCAGACATCGATCTCCTGACGCCTCGACTACCCCCTACTCGACAACAAACACGAGGGCATTTCGCCTGTTTATGAGATTGGCCAGGAGGTGTTGATCCACACACACTCGGGACTGACCAAGTGAACAGGCTAACCGTAGTGTATACCACAGAGGCGCACTCCTCCAGGATCGTGTTTGATGGTCAACACTCGTTGTAGCAGACACATCCGTAAACACAGAACAAGTATAGTGTCATCTACCGCTGTCTTGGAATGAGTCCAGGCCGCGATGAATCAAAAGAAATGGCTTCAGGAAACACTCCCTCCTACATCAAAGTGCCAATACCATACCGAGAGCTCCATAATCATAAGTTGTTTTTGTACTATACCATATCACATTGTTAGCCTTCACGAAGCGGAATGGATTACCATAGCAAGATACAGTAGACATTGGCGATTTCACTGAATGTCTACACTCTCAAAACAGCAACAATATCTCCTGTTGAGAAGAAGGTTGTACAAGCGTCTGCTCTAAAAGAAAACACGAATGAGGGCTGTAAATCGTGACTCATTCTTAATCATCAGCATTGCCATCAGCAATGTGAGTTCACTAACTCTTAGTGATCCTTGTTGCAGGCCGGATGCGTGGGGTCATACAGGAAGAGCTCGGGGATGAACCGCGAGCGTTTGCTTGGAAACTCAAGAAGAGCCTACCTATCGTGTTGGGGTGACCCGATGCCGGGGCGTCTGGCTCGAGAGGCGAAGTACTCGAGGGATCAGTACGCAAAGGGTCGGTCAACGCTCCGCTCAGCATCACAGAGCACAGTGCAGAGAGATAACCGCGCTCAGCAGCCCCGCGTGCATTGGTATCTAGTCGTAGTAGCAAGAGGGCATAATTGACAATATGCTTGTCGGAAGTGCTTCGAGTGCACACCACTGCACTCCCTTATGGCCATACGATGGTAAGGGGCCGAGGGAGGTCGGCTGGTGCACAGGTAGTGCATATGGCGGACGGGCGTTCGCGTCGGCACGTGATAGGTGCAATGAGAGGGCTGTTTGCACCCGTGTAATCCATGTGCTTATGGTCACACGGATTGGCTGTATTTGGCCAAGGCACGTGCTGATGTACGACTATGGGTATATAGACTTGACTGGACGGCGACACACAATACCAAATCTCGCACGATATTCTCGCCTGTCCCTCTTTCCCTCGTCCGCTTCTTCCCCCCTGCACTTGATCTGAGAATGCGCGCCTATCGCAAAGTAGCTCGAGCAGTAGGAATTTGCTGTCTGATTCTTGGTCTTGGCTAGGGCGGTGCGATTTCACGAAGTTCGTCCACCGCCTCGCCGCAGGACGCCGTTACAAGCTCTACGAGAAATGGCGGTGTGCGTTCGTTAACCTTGCCCGCCGTCTCTGAACAAGGCATTAGTTTTTACGAGCGGCGAACAAACAAACCCGCCATTGGTGGGAACGGCACAGATGAATCGGATTTGTCCGCGCCTGATCCTTCGGATATCTGGACGACTCAAAAAGTTGAAGGATTCATTCCGTGCTTCAGGGGTTGAATACACTGAAGGGCTAGAAGATTCCGTGCTGATCCGAACACAGGCTTCGAACCCAATGAGATTGGGGGAATTTTCCTACATTTTCGGTCCCCTGACCCCCCTCCGGTCGTCCAGTCGAATATATTGCCGGTGCGGTCTCTGCTCTTAGTTCCCCCCAAATACGGAATACCTCCCATGTCTGCTAGATGTCGAGTCTGGCACCCCTGTGCGCTGCGTGCGGCGTCCCAATACGAATACCTAGAGCTATCGGGCAGCGGGAAGATCCATCGGAGAAGCCATGCGACTGTGAAACCCTAGCTGGCCTTCGAGAACTGCATAACTGCAAGGTGTACATATATATCTTGCTCTATTCACCTTCCATAATAATAATTACCCGTCTTATATCTTTCTACAGGATGCACCTATTAGAAAGCGCGAACTTTGAGTATCGCGTCGATACAGGTGTACTTCTCCTTGACACAGATGGCTCGTCACAAACGATTTCATACGAGATATCATTGAGAGGGAGAATGGTATAGCGCCTATTGGCTCACAAACTGATTTATACAGTAGTGCACTTTTCTCAGATATTCAGGCGACTCTGAAAAGAATCTTGACCAAACTCCAGCAGCTCCGCCTGCCGCGCGCCCCCACCCCGCTCCTGTTCTTGTCCCGCCGCTGACTACCCGTCCAACAACACCAACAACAGGGAACGAACGCGCGCGCCGGCACCCCGCGAGACCCATATATTATCACGTAAAGAATGGCTGGCTGGCTGGCCGGCCAGCCAGTCAGCCAGGCCTCGTTCCGACGAGGGCTTGTTCCATATCCCATGTGGATGCGAGCGCGGGCTCCTTCGCCCGGGTTGGTCTGCCCTCGAAGCAGGAGAACAGCAAAGGAATAAGCCGCGCGATCTGACGTCCCTACGAACGCTAAAGAAGACTCTGGTGTAAGATTTCGTGTTGTTTTTTTTTCTTCGCTCCCCCGTTTGCTTTCGAATAGTTTCCTCTCGTCCCGCTCCCGCTGGAACCTCTCTCTATATTTCGCTCGTTCGTTCGATGTCGTACAGCCGCCCTTTGTCGAGTTGAAGTGGAAAAAACACGTAACGGAATCCGTGGAATTCAACGGGACCTATAGGGATCTGGCCATCTTCTGGCGACGAGCAAGCAAATGCTACTTGACAAGAGAGCGGGCGGGGACGGGAGGGGGCACCGTGATGGTGGTCCAACGTCCCGCGACAGGCGGCTGTCGTGGAACGCCGTGTTGTCCGCTTGTCTGTACGCCTGTACGCTAGTACGGCGCGTGACTTCTGGTCGCCGGCATAGACCATGGTGAGGTGTTGCAAAATGGGAACGGGGCCGGCCGGCCACGCGAAGGGAAGTTGCTACGGTGGATCACGTCGCCATTCTCTTCCCTCGTAATATCCGTCCTCGAAAGTGGTGTATAACATTAAGCGATACGTTTGACTGTTATAATGGCGTCATTTTTAGCAAAAGTCCTTCAAGGGAACAAGGTTGCTGCTTCGTCAATGGCTGAAACCTCTCAGGAGTAGGTGCTCAGGCCCGGCAACGACTGAGAGATAAAGATACCATAAAAGGTTTACTGTTGGTAAACACCGTATGAACAAGTGTGTAATGCGAACACGTTCGCACGGTTCTGTCCCAGGGTCGTTCTGTGATTAGGATTCGTTGCTAATCCAACTCAAAATGGTTAAAATGTATGATTGGTCAGGATTGAATATCATACGCTATATACTCAGCAGTCGAGTTGACCCAAACCGCGACGCGATGTGTCAGATGTTACCATTGAACTAGGAAACGAAGCTAATATTAAAATGAGAGTAATACAAAGATAAAAGTAGATGGATTATTTTGTCAGAAGAGTTAGGACCTTTGTCGCTTACATAAAGACGCTTGATATGAACAATTATCGGGGGGTGATGTAACACACGATCGAAGAGTCTCCTCTCATTAGGATAGTGCCATTGGGACAGGGTTGGGGGTCTTTAGCTTACTTCGATGCATCACGTTTTTATAATAGAGAAACGGCTTATAGTTTAGATGAGAATCGTATTGGTAACAGATCATATATACTATAGTTTATACCGTGGACAGAATACAGAGATTAGTATATTAATAGGCCCGTACAGGCAGTACAGGCAGTACACACCTTCCCCAGAGATCGAAGTAATGCCAAGCGTGCCGACTCTGGGGAAGAGATACACTCTCAGCAGAGAATGGTTTTAGCAGGCAGAGGCGTTTTGTCATCCACGTCAACCCCCCTGCACTGGATCGGCCCACTTTCATGGAGATTGGAAGCTGTCTCTGGTGGTAACCGTGCGTTTGAAGAGAATTTCCTCCTCTAAAAAAAAAGTATATTAATAGGCCAGCAGTATACGCCTAGATCAACTTGGGATATCTACTAGAATGGTTATTTTTTTAACAATAATCGAGGTGAAGTAACGTAAAGTTCTGAGAATGTCCGCAATGATGTTCGACTACTTTTTATGGATGCAGTCAAACTGTAACCAATATATTGGTTAGTTCCGATGTCGACGCGTTGACTTCAGGAGATATGATCCGTATGTCGGGGAAACCGTCTCCTTACACACGTACATATATATATATATATATATATATCTGTGTACATATGTAATTATTGCGGACTAAACTATTTTATAAAATAGAACGCCCAAATTAACAATCTTCGACTAATTGCTTAAATGTTCCTTGTAACTTCTATGCCAGCCGGAGCATAAAGTCCACTATCATCGAGCAGCAGTCTATACCATTTCAGCATTAGTGGTTAGACAAAGAAAGTATATTCTCCGTATGGCGTTAGAAAAGAATGCCAAGAGCAAGAAAAATCCTTTTGAGGCCAACAAAGACCGGGACTTACGACCCGGGCCATATTCTACTACCGGGTTTATTTATCTAAGCCATGTCTGTCCTTAGGTAGTGCTATTACGACGTTGATCATAGTGTACCAAAGTTGCCCCAAACACTCTATGAAAACTGCAGCAGATAAATAGCCCTTCCATAACATCGTCCACCATTGGGCACAATTTACTAAAGAAAGATAAGCCTTCCCAATGACCCGCAGCTTGCGTTAACTGTTTCCCGTGAATCTCACGACGATGCTTACGGCGAACCTTATAATATTGTACATGTTTTCAACCTTCTCTTACACTTACATCTTTCTATTGCATCTTATACGTCATTCCATTGCAGTGGCCTGATAGAATCGAGACACATGGTGTCGATCGTGAGTTTGCGGAGCCGTATTTCTCACAGAACTTCCACTGACTGTCTCTTTCTGGATTACGAACTCTGCCGTTTGGAGGTCCCCTGAGATGACCGGGGTCCGGCCCACTTTTCCAAGGCGCTCTTGACTTCTTGTGGACTTCTTTCAAATTGTCATGGACAATAACCGTTAGGCTATCATAAATATCCCTTGTGAGCCGGCAACTTTTATCGTAGAGAAAGCGAGAAGCGAATTTATTGAGAGGCAAACAAAAAGTGACGAATCCACAAATGGTTGAATTCGAAGGTTTCCAGACGGAAAATGACAACTTAGCCTACTGCTAAGACGAACCCCTCGCTTTCAGACCACGTCACACAGTAGGCGACGTAGACATTGTTGCTTTACGCATCACACGTGTCGCTGCACGTCCCCTTCGATTTCGAATAGAAATTCCAGTAAAAAAACCATGTCAAACTATCAACTATATGAGGGCATATCTATCGGCAAACAGCACGATATCTCAGATTGCTTCTGGCCGAAATTGTGTGTGCCTCATGCCACAATTTGTTTCAGCGATCTGTTAATATTGCTGGCTAAGTGTCTGAAGGGAACGGTATGCGGCAAAATGACGACAATCTCCTAAAAAAAAAATTTTTTTTTCACAGAAAATTACCCCCGAAAATAAATTTTATTCTTTTATTTCACACAATGAGTGTAACATAGGCAGATATCGCATCGCGATGGTTGAACCCAACGAAATCTCCCCTTTTCCGCGCCTTTTCTTCTTCTGCTTTCGGCCAGAAACAAAAAGAAAATAAAATAAAGAACTCCGTCAGCCGCTATTTGTCTCAGACTGCCACTGCCTTTGATAGAGCTGGAACACTGTTTTTTTTTGAAACCGGAACTCCATTATCGGTGAAATTGGGAGATAATCAAGACACAAATTGATCATTCGTCGCGTTGCGCTCGTGTAAGCTGTTGCACAGCTTCTATGTCTTCTTCTACGGGCGTGCTCAAAGACACTGTGATCTGCTACACCCCACACAACAAAAAAACATCGCATCCGATGAGGTTCGTAAGAAAAGTCTACACAGAAAGTTTCTCAGAGAAGAATAACGAACGTATATTTGTGACAGTGTATAGGGCTACGACTATGCTTGGCACTAGGGAGATATCGGGATACAATACAACAGCCAGCAACATTCGATTGTAGCCAGGATTCGACAGTGGCATTGGGAGTATATGCGCGTCAATCTATTACCGCCCATAGCAGGAGGCATCACATGGCCGATTTCCGGTAGAGGCTATGGCGGCCTGTTATGCCTTCGCTGTCTCTCGTCCTGAACACCTCGACCCCTAGCGGGACCCTTTTCGGCCGTGCCGGCCGTTGTCCAGCTTTATGGCAGAGGGATATGGGAAGATAAAGGACTTGGCATTTCGAGCAGGCGGCGGCGGGGGGGCAACAAGGAAATGAAATTCTCCTATCGCTCGTCCCTCTCCCGGTCCTCCGCTGGCCATCGAAAAGGACACAGGCGAAATCATGAGGACAAACGATGGACGAAACAGGCCAACAGCATCAGCAGCGTGAACTTCGGCAGGCCGAGGACCGACTCGAGGAAAAGTCGAGCTGCAAAATCCCTCCCGCCCTGGGGTCTCACCGTTAGCCACTGATTCCTTCGACAGATGCTACGCAAAAGGCACAATGCGTCCGTCGGCAGCATCTCTCTATGGCTTCTCAGGCTTTATATGGGTATATGGCTGTCAATGTTCATCGATTGATTCTACGGCGGCCCTGCGCCTACTGGAACGAGAGCAATTCGTCTTGAGCGTAACGAATTCGCTCCACGGTGGATGGCTTCGACGGTTATACATATTATGTTTAAGTGGTATGTAGATATAGAAACTTAGCCTGTGACAATTGCCAATGATAATGAGCACCCACAAATACGAACGACGTAATCTTAAGTTTTCGGCGTAAGAAGCTTCGTTTGCTGCTGGTTTAATAATTGTTAATATAATAGTTGTCTAATAACTGACCCTCAGCTGTTCCCCTATCTGACAGGTCTCAGCTCTTAACCCTTTATTAGGGGTTACTATGAGGACCTGTCGGGGCCACCTTTGCTTATTCTCTTCCTTCCTCGTACCTGGCGAGAATCTTCAGATAAAGAAAGATGATAGAGAACTCCAATGATTCTCCAACGCGTCTGACAGGATTTGAACCCGCGTCCCTCCGGTCTAGCAGTCCAAGACGCTCACCACTAGACCATCCAGGGGACTCGCTGCTGGTCTATGCCGAGCCAACAGTCGTTAACGTGGCAACCAACAACAGGCCGAAGCGAGATGTGTCTATCTGTCATGTCTCATAGGCTATGGAATAACGTTGAACGTTGATGAGATTGTACTGCTGTTACAAGCACCAGGAATCTATGGTAAAGCCAATGATCAGCAGGTACCACGACACCTGAATGTCACAACCTCGCTGAACGGGCATCATTTCAGCCGAAGGCGGTTTTCTGATTCAGATTCTCAAATATGTTTTATTTCTTTTCCTTCGTTCCATATCTCACCGCCGCAGAAATCAATGCTCATTTGACAAGCCACAATGAACTCTAGGCAATTTTTGTATTATGGCAGATGTCTACTCAACGTAAACCTCGCTTCCGACAGCTCGCGTCGATGTAAATCGTTGCACCTCAATGACAACGCCCGCCGACGCCGCCCCACGTCCATTTAATGTCGTTTTCTGCATATGATCTGGAACGAAATGGGATTGCGTGAGTGCTGCAATACACGCAGGTTCCAATAAATGTGTATCTGGACACTGAAGCCCATCACGGGCAGAGTATTGGTTGGGCGTGTAAAAAAAAATAGCGAGACGAAATAGATAGCATAGGGTAGAGGGGGGGGGGGGGTAATGTGAGAGTATTGGTCAAAATGTGGACCTGCGCCTTTCGGTGATGAGTTCGGAGGTTTTCCGTTCAGAACTCAAGGTGGCAAGTTGAAAGGGGTGGCGTATGGGATGCGTGCCATTGTCCGCTATCTGGGGGTTAGTTCCAGATCTCTGAGATGGTGCGTCTGGGCGAGAAAACCGATTTCCTCAGGGGAACGAACGGGAGAGAGAGGAAATGCTCCGCTATCCCGCGAGGGCCGGGGCCACGAATGGGAACGGCTCTAAAGAAAAAAATTATTGATTTCCATTCTTCCATATCACCGATCGACCTGATTTTGCAACCGAGATTGGGTCTGATAAGGCAGAACTTTTCTGGGAGAAGCGCTCTTTTGACCGGTTGTATCGAAAATACGTTTTGTGTTATGAGGAGACAGTGTATATTCGATAAGCACGCTAGGGCTATTGTATAATAATAATAATACTCGCATCTGTATTTTGATTATGATACAGTAGATGAAACAGGGGCGGACTTCCCGTCAAAATGTACAGCTCTACCCGGTGACGTTGTGCCGTTATGCTTGCATATGAATCATACTGTAAACTCTGCAGCATTTTAGGACTCTGCATCTATTGTCCCTTTGCGCCCATATACAACAAATGCAATAGACAAACGAAGTATAGCTGGGAAACTGGAGGCCACCGGTTCGAGAGATTCAGATTTGGTGATTGGCTATATTTTTTTTCCTTTTTCGAGCTGACAGACCTCAGCTGTTCCCCTTTTATCTGACAGACCTCAGCTTTTAACCTTTAGGTATTACTATTTCATTTCATTTCATTAGTGGTTTATTTTCGGAACTGCAGTTTCACAATGCTTAAGTTCTCGCAAAAAAAAAAAAAAAAAATTGAATACTATGAGGAGAAAAAACTATGAGGACCTGTTGGGGCCACCTTTGCTTATTTTCTGCCTTACTCGTACCTGACAAGAACTTCAGATAAAGAAGGTGATTGGCTATATTAGGAAATGTATACTACAATTATTAAACTTTCTACGGGTATTCGAAGAAAGGTTATCGTCCGCTGCAAGAAAACGATGTGAAAGCCGAATTTTCATTGCAAAGATTTTTCTTAGATATTTAAAAGTTCAACGCAATATCTATTCTGGGACTGAGAAAATGGGGCCCCCTTTATATATATATATTGAGGAGTCTGTTCTTCAATGTATTTCACGTTCAGAGGGTACATTTATAATTAATTATCGCCCACGTTTACAATTAAATAAATTTTAATAATAAAGTCGTCTTAGGGACGACTTCATCGAAAAGTCAACTCTAACCACTAAGTGAACTATAATACTGCCACTATTATGTTTTGTAAGACTACACGCTCAAGGGAATGATTCAAAAACACAAGACCATAACGTCACATCTATCGAACTAACTAACACAATCAGCAACAATAACAGCCGCTCGGTCACAAAGAAAGCATATTGCACTAAGCGGTTGCTACCAGGGCCGGGGTTTGACCAAATTTCAGTCTTTCAGCTTTGTGTCAATGAGGTCGCTATTTTGCATAATAACTGTGATGATATCAGTCTTGATATCAGTCAAGACGTGGATTGCCGATAGGAAGGTTGAATTTAATTTTTATATTCCGGCGCAGCGGCTTGAATTGGCCGGATGACAGTAAGCTCCGGTTATCGCCGGGGCTTAAGGGCTTCCTGGTTTACCTTTGCGACTTTACTGTGCCATCTAGTGCTCAATCACACGGAGGTTTATTCGACGCTTCGTTTTGGCATGAAAAGCCTCTTCATTGAACTGTCCTTGACATTCATTTCATTGCACTGAACTCCATAGGAAATAGTGGCTATTTTTGACCTTCGATACTTTTCGCACAATGATGAAATCTATCGCGAGTTAGCGAGTTTGCACTACACATTTTAATGTATTGGTCTATGGTGACGCTAAGTAAGGCAAAGATTAATGTTTATTCGTTTATTAAAGGAGCTGCAATTTTACAATGCTTAGGCTATAAGAGATAAAATAAACACCAAATCGTTCATTTAATTCGACTGATGACACTATATGACATTTCCAAGATTTAGCTGTATTTAGAAATAGCTGATATGTCGTAAAAGTAATGCAGTGGGTAAATGTCTAAAAATACCCAAGAGATGTAGCGTTGCTTTTCGTCGAAAGACAAATTAATATGATTTTTCACTTGGATTCAATAGTTGTTCCAGAGATTAAGCATAGCCGGTTCATGGAGTCAGTTCCAGCGAGCTCAGTGATTTCGTAGTTAATTGCTAACTCGTGAATGGTCGTCCAGTGGTGAGTGTCTTGAACTGCTAGACCGGAGGGATTGGGTTCAAATCTTTGCAGGTCTTTATCATTTTTCTTTATCTCAGGATTCTTGCCAGGTACGACTAAGGTGGAGAGAATTGGCAAAGGCGGCCCCGACAGATCCTCATAGTAATACCTAGGTGTTCAGACTGACCCTCAGCCAACATTTAACCTCCATGGTACCAGCTTTCATAGTAATACCTAAAGGTTAAGAGCTAAGGCCTGTCACAAAGGGCCTGTAGGCCCAGATAAGGGAATAGCCGAGGGTCGACTAAACAAAAAGATTGATTATTGTTTGTGCCTTGGCGTCTCAGTCCCGCAATAATAATAATAACAATCACAATGATGAATGATGATTATGATGACCGTCGCCGCTGGAGTTTTGCCATTCTTTCTTTTTAAATAATTTTTGTGGAAAGCAGGTTCTGCTGGTTATATGTGTGAATTGAATGAGCCGTGCTTGCTCTCGTGTTGTTATTTAGCTTCAAGGGAAGTCCTGCATCATGGTTTTATACATATTAACATAACCTAATGTAATGTTATCTATACAACTCATTTGTCAATCACTTTCATGCTGTGCGGGTGGTGCGCGGTGCTTTGCGGAGCTTCTGGGTATACCCTCGTAGGTTCCAGTATCTTGTGAGGATCTTTGTCCACTTGAGGCAGTCATACTTTGGTGACAGAGTCACAAGTACCTTTATATATTCACTCACGATCGACTGTGATCATCGTTGACATAAGCGCACATCCATAGGTTTGAAGACATCAAGCGCAGGCCAAGGCAACTTGGGTGCGATAGTATCTCGTATTGTTTTCTTTCATCATCATAATAATAATAAGAATAATAATAATGATAACCCTATGATAAAATAGCCGTCAAAAGCCTATACTACTGGCCCATTCATGCGGGAACGTCGGGTGCCAATGTTTTCATCCACTGTACGCGTAACTGCTGGACGCTGCAGAAATTGTGGTAGTCACCATATGCCTTGTGATTCCATAGTAGCCGATGTAACGAAGGAAGGTGACACGTCCACTGATGTGGGTGCCCGCTGGGTTGAGAGTTCACTGTTCCGCCAATCTCAGTATTGATATTAATTGCACGCAAGCAATTGTCAAATCGTTGAAGTTGGCCACGAAAGTTGAACACCGCTTGGTCTAATTTTAGCGCCAGCCCCAATATCAGTTTCAGCTGTGGCCAGAGTTGGCTTTCAAAATTGGAAAGTTCCTCGTCTAGCTAAAGCCTGAAAAGGGGACTGTACCAAGGTGGCAGTTGTGTTCGACCACCAGATCGGCTATCGGGTATCCAACATCACGCACCAACCCGATCCCTCGGCTACCGTGGGGACCATGCGCTGAGGCGCGTCCCTGCGTCCCTGGCGTTGTTCATGTTCCGCTGGCCCGGAGGCCCGACAGCGCAATTTCCTGCCCCAGACGGCAGATGCCAGGGGGCGGTAGGCCAGGTAGGCCAAGGAACGAAGGACACAGGACCGATCACCGCCACCACCACCACCACCATCATCACATAGGCCGCCTGAGGCCTTTGCTCACCCACCTGTACCCCCCGCTCGGCTAACCTGCCTACGTAGCTAGCCGACGCACCTGAACATTGCTTCGTTGCTGTTGCTGCTGCGACTACTACTACTACTACCACCCCTGGTTCCGGTCTTTGCGCTATTCCTCCCTTTGCTCAGAGCACCCCTGAACCTCTGTCCCTCACTGCCGATCCCTCAGACGAAGAGTTTCTCAGATCCTGCCGTCGTATACCTCCCCATACCCCACCACCACTAGGAGCAGCGTTGTGAGTAATTGAAAACCATTTACAGCACGCCGAAACCCGTGGGTGCGGGAGTCGGTTGGGTCCAACTGCTGAGCTGCTGCTGCTGCTGCCGAAGGCGGCTCTTCCTGGCCGCGTTCCTCCGCGGCATTTTCACATCGTTCTCCTCAGGTCCATCCATCGGATCGTCCGGATACGTTGGATTCGCTCCATTCGCCGCCGTAGCCTCTGTAGCGACGGCTGCTGTTGCTGCTTCTGCGACCAGTCGACCGCCGGAGGGGACTTACGCCATTAATATTTATTATCATCGTTCTTCTTTTTACTGAGAGAGAGAGAGAGAGCGAGAGACCAGCTTACTATCACCTTAGTTCGGCTCGCATCGCCCCGCCTGACTACGTCGACCCAGTTCCCTCTACTCATCGTCACAGTCGTAGTGGCCCGCAGTAACCCGCACAGGGACACAGCAGTCACACTCTGTGTGTCGCAGAAGCGGGGCAGTGGCATAGCCGAGGTGGCGGGTCGACGAACGGATGAACGCTGAGTGGTGGTGCTACGGCTGCGGCACGAGAATGAGAGACATCCATGCAGCGTTGGGCGTTCCATTTGGTCCCGTGGATCTTCGTTTCCTTTAGCGGTTGTCCCTTCGACCCATTCCATTGGCCTGCCCCCTTTCGCTGGACAGCCTCTCGTAACACTATCCGCCATCGAGGCCGCAGGCCGAGCAGAACAGGACTGGCCGGGACCAAACCTCTTTCATTCGCTCTCTGACTCGCTCTACATTTCTTGCTTTAAGGACACCAAGGAAAAGGTGGGGTGGTGGTGGTATTTTTCTTGCCTCTTATGATCGTCCCGTCTTCCCATTACCCCCAGCACCCCTTCCCTAGACTCTTTGGGTGAGGGTCAGCTTACCTTTTCTATGTTCTCTCTCTCGCTCTCTCTGTCTCCCACTCGCTGCCATCATGTGGCTGGCTATCCGAGTGGCAGGTTGTCGCTGCCCCTCGCGGCCCTTCTCCGGTCCGTCGGTATCGCAGCTCTTCACGGAAGGAAACCATCAGAAATGTAACCGCTGTCCGGTCGATCGACTACGAGGGGGTATTGGCTGTGGTCCTGCTAAGTGCCCCCCCCCCCCGACCCACACATGGGGTATCCATCAGGAAAACGGAGAATCCTCCCCAGCCATGCTCCTCTGCTCGTAGAGCGCCAGATCCACCTCCTTCCCCCCTGACTGCGCCATTCGTGTGCTACCGTCGTCTGCCTCGCCCAAATAGAAGAAGCCCTCCTAGGCCCTCCTCATGAGCTGTGACCGGCCATATGCATAATCCTTGATAGTCCTTATAGAGAAGAGGAAGACGACGATGAAGAAGACGAAAGAGCGATCTCGTAGGGGCCCCCGCTCAGTTCTTCCGGGCCCCGTTTCCGCCTTTGTCTTTATAACCGCGGCCACCAGGCGTTTATGTCTCACTTAGGTCTTAGCTCTTCTACACGCGGATATACGTATACATGCACAACTGTATGTGTGTATTTCGCTAGAAAGTGAATGCATTCAAGGTTTACATTAACGAAAAAAAGGTTTTTTTTAACATTTACATAATAATAAATACATTTTCCGGGCTGACTCACAGTCAACGCTTAACGTCCACGGTACAACTTCTTTCGGCATTGCTTCATAAGACGGACCCGTGTAAATGCAAATGTGCAACGGTGGGGATCGAAAGTCGACGCCAGTTTTACGAACATGGCCTACGGTCTTTACCGTACACGTATATACGTAGTTATCATAGTATGGATGGTGGGTCAAACAGTTGTCGAGGAATCCTCTCGTATAACCAAGCCTGAACTGAAAACGAACTATTCCCAGAGATATTATCTGCTAGTTAGGCCTACACTCAACCGAAGCCAGCTCATGAACACAAGTATTGTTCTCAAAGGATATGTCATACCATAGGCTCGAGCAAGCAATCTCTGACTCATATGGACTAGATGAAATTCGAAATCTGGACAATATGCCTTCAGCAGGAATATTGGCAGAATTGTGAAAATCGTCTCACACCGTATCAGTTAGTCTACTGAGTGACCCTGGATGACCGCCGGTACTTGTTTGTGGAACGGGCAGTGATATCGGCTCAATCGGAAGTTAGAAACAGACGAATGATCACTCGTTTGCATTTTTATTAAAGGATAAGGAACTGCATTTGCAGGAATATTCCATTCATTGAGATATGATCCAATTCGCAAGTGTTCATCTCAACGGGTGGAACCAAATGAACATATACCGCCGCTTGTTCGCAACCATTCGCCAAAGGAGACAATCTCATCCCAGTCCAACGGAACATCGTCACAATTTTTAAATCTCATATATTTGAGCACAGTTCCACATCTTCGATCGCTGCCATCTGACCTCCGTGAACTTCTATTCAACTGAAGACCAACAATATGCAGAGGATGTCAAACGACTGCGGTCGGATCGACGTCAGCCCAGGCATCGAGGCAAGATAAACGTCTGAATGTGTCCGCCAAACGGATTCCATCCCAACCCCTCTAACATCTCGCCAACCTCGGTCTCTCTCTCCCTTCATATATATATATATATATCTCTCCCTTGCACTCGCTCAGTCCTGAACATCTCGGAGTCTTTCCGTCCGTTTGCGGACTCTCTTCATCGCTTATCCTGAACGCCAATGGGAACGGGAAGCAGCTAATTATATATCCCCCCTCCCTCGACGACTTCGTTCCTCTTCATTCGCCTTCCTGGCGCACACACAGCGGTCCCACGAGCGTCCTCGATCCGGCTTCTATTCTACGCGAACTCTCGTGGCCGGGTGGCCAGCCTCCGCCCCCCCATCCACCCACCCACCACTCGTCTCCTCCTGCAGTAAAGTAATTATCAGACACCACCGGCAACGTCCGGTAGCCACGGCCGCCGCTGCCGCAGCACTAGCCCGAACGTCAATTGATTGTCCGCGCCGGCTCGAGACCACGATCCCCCGTACACGGGGGCGGCACAGCGACGAATTGGGGGGTGCCGGGGGGTGCCGCGGGGGGTGCCGGGGTGTCGTATCGTCGTCGGCGCTGCAACTGCTTCCGTGTATTTTCCTCTTTCCGTCGGAGCGACGAGTGACATCCTTGTCTAGTTTGCTGTACATATATATGCATGCGGAGCAAGGCAATTCATCTACTTCGAACCCTGCCAACGGTTCAACACCTCCGCGCTAAGGGGGGGTGTAAGGACTGGAGAGTTAACTGCTGTTAACAGTACCGCAGTGCCGACACCCTTCAGGGATCCAAGCGCCCAAACGAACATGGTATACTTCAACACCAATTGGCTAAATGCCAACTCCGCCCCCTTCTCCACCTACCATAGCAAAGCATACGGTCCAGTCGGCCGTGCAGTCTCTCTCTCTCTCTCCCTCGTGCAGGGAGACGCTATATACATCCGTGGAACTTAACCGTTGCATCGTGGTATCACCGTAGTTCCCTCTCTATCTCTCTCTCTCTGGGTCTTCTTCTAACGACCTCGAGGGGTGCACCCCCTGTTGCCTGCATCGTTGCTCTCGGTCTGAGTTTGTTGTTGTTTGGGGCGTGATCCGTCGACGAGTGTGTGTTCCACGACTGGTGCGTGTAGCTGGCTCGTCTCTGAGCGTCTGTGTCGCCGTTTAGGTGAGCGTGTTTTGCCTCTCGAACAGTAGAGGTGGTGATGACGAAACGCTCGAGTTACGGAACCAACTCGTGGAGGCAGGGATGTCAACGGATACGAACGGATGTGGTGTTAACGATTTCCGCTTTCAATTTTTCAACTCATCCCGGTGTTAATGCTGTTAGCGTAGTGAAGCCGGCTGGAGCGACTGGCCCCCCACGTTGTCAACGGGGGTCAGAGGTCGGTTGCATCGGAGACCTCTAGACCACATCCCCCTGTAGGGCGCTGGGAACATTAGGCCACATCCTCGGATGTGACGACTTCGGATGATGGCGTGTACGAGCACAGCTCAGCAATTACAACTGTCTCTATTGAGTAATTGCTGAAACGATAATACAGCAATAATTGATTTAGCCGAATTTCGATTCTTTTGTAGTCTATAATCTTTAAGCAGATGAGAAAAGTCAAATAATATATGTACATATACACGCATCGTATACTGGGTGGGTAAAAAATCTAGGAGTGCAGCTGAGTTGCAATAGCCAGATTGACAGTTGCTGATAGTTAGGCATCACATAGAAAATGCATTATGTATTATGATCTTTATTTTGTATTATTATTATGCATTATCATTGATTATCCAAGTTGACAATATGTGTGTGTATGATTGCTGATATTTTTAGTCAAAACAAAGACAAAGTGGTTCGAAGACAAAATATTCTCCCCTCTTCAAATCTGTGATTTTCTGCTACCGTTTGGACAGCGCTTTGATCGATGCCTTAAAGAAACCAGGTGATTGGCAATCGAGGACGCCCTCCCCGCAATTTTCCTTACGACTCTGAAGCAACGAAAATTTCGTCCTGTGGGGATACACCTTCGGAAAGTTTCAAATTCGAACGGGGTAGACAACTGTCTCGGCTACTCGATGGTCGTACCATTAGATTCCCTCGTTAACTCGTACAACTAATTCTCTCGGTCGGTCATCGTGTTCGTGAGCAGGTTCCGCACTGCCTTGAACAAAAAGGAATAACTCTCGTCGGGAACTCATCCGCTCGTTCCCATTAGATTGCAGCACTAACTTTCAGCAGCCTCGCCACGAACACGTCACTGTCCATGGTCTGATCGCCCATCATCGCCCTCTTTGTAGATGATACAGCGACACTCCCACCAGATACACAATAAGAGGTTCACATTGTTAAGTGTCCCTCTTCGCCCCCTATGCTGGCCAGCTGTCCGAACCTTGCCAACTGATGTTGCGATGATCGACATAAGCAGAAGCCAGGATCAGAATAATCATAGTTTCGGATGGCTATATTTTGAATTATTATTATTATTAGTGGAGTCGAAAATTTCATACGAGTCAATTCATTAATGAGTGTCAACCTAGTCCTTTCAAATCTACGGCAAATCTTTAATCAACCCTCCTGTATCAATTGGTATCGAACACGTGGCGCAGAAATATATTGGGTATAGAACAACTATTAATATTAGCAACATTTGTTTCATGGTATACAATTATTTGTTTTCCACTAGATTAACGTAGAAATAACGCTGACTATTTCACAACCTGAACATCCCAGCTCAGTGTTACAGACCATAGCTGCTGGTATAATTGCAGCATTATGCCGTCGAATCTAAATTTCACTATATAAAGGTAAAGGTAAAGCTTTATTGATTTATTAAAGGAACTGCATACAACATACATGCTTAAGTTCTCTTATATGTCATGCAACGGGATTCGAACCTGCGGCCTCTGGCTTTTTACAGCCAGAGAGTCAGTCGTCCAAGCCACCGCGCTGACAAATATCTTTCCACATTTGACCCCAGAGACAGTTCGTTCAGCCACAAATGTTGGCAGTTGTTCTCCTTGTGACATTTGAAGACATTGAACGGCACAGCTCTCGTTAGTACCCGCCCGTGCTCACAGGAGGGCCACAGAGTTAAGGGTTATCGGCTTAAAATTATTATTACGTGAGCGTAGGATTAGCGCAAACGGTATATGCCAATCTCGTCTCCGCTCCGAGCTGCACTTCCTTAAATGGCAAAACTTCAAGAACCTTTACGAGCAACTGAGGGCTCAAGGTGCTCGAACGAACATCTTGCTCGTTGTGCGTTCTGTCGACTATCTTATCCCTATCTGTAGAATAGAGGACGTGAGGTTTTCAGGTACTACGCACCGATTGCTTTGCTTGGAAAGCAGGGTTTTATTCTAACGACTGAGAATATATGAATATATATATATATATATAGGGGGAGAGAGAGAGGAGAGAGACAGAGGTACGCGCATGTACCTATATATATATTTATTTATCACGAATAGGAACGGCTCGTCCGCTATTTCCCGGGAGCTCTATCACATTTGACACCGGTGGAGTTCTACATCTAGCGATGCCATATACGAAAGATTTTAGCTGTTCGCGTCATCGACGCAGCCACTACGACCACCCACACAACCTTCTCCAATCGTGTTTTATCTAGTGTCAACTAAGAGACTTGATATAAGATCACGCTCCCACCATATAGCTCCCACCCTATAACATAATCCCATACCCAGATATGTATTATATAATCAGAAATAAATTCACGACGCATTCCATATCAAAGCAGACCCCTCCCCCCTTCACGCCCGTGTCTCGCGACTAGATGCACAAACGAAATGTATACCAATGTGCATCAGATTTCGATGCGAACGATCTGTGCTATGGGAAACATTACCCAAGGGACTGTGTCCTCGCCTCAAGGGGTTGGCGTCTGCTTTTGTGTGTCCGCTTGCATGTAACTCCTCCTCTCTCTATTTTCTGTTGTCTGTGACCCTACAACAATGCCCTCGTCGACCTGATCGCAGCATCTCGACTTGAGTTCCCGCCCGATTCTCCGAATGTCTCTGCATGTCGTTAACTGTTGACAATACGCCCGCCCACATGCGTCTCGTAGGTGTTACAGTGACTCATACGATAGCAGAGGTTGAGAGAACATAGACAGCGAGTGATCTGCCGCCACTCAGGCAGATCTCGCTGCGTTACGATTTTTTCGTATTGTATTCTCGCTTATGCTAGCTTCGTTCTTAAAACGTCTTGCCTATGAGGCTTACCTATGAACTGCATTATGCTAATGGTT
Organism: Stratiolaelaps scimitus; assembly: GCA_019614645.1. NCBI lineage: Eukaryota > Metazoa > Arthropoda > Arachnida > Mesostigmata > Laelapidae > Stratiolaelaps > Stratiolaelaps scimitus. The sequence continues at coordinate 1,775,444 of JABWDB010000037.1, forward strand.
CAAAATGCTATATATAGTTACGAGGGGCGAGCAAGGAGAACTGCGGAAGGCAATGACCACTGATGTGGGCTGACGTTCTCAAAGCCATGTTCAGTCACACGCGAACGCGTGCCGGAGGCCTTCATTAATGAGGGTTAGTGCATTCGTCTATACAAATGATGACCATGGTATCAGTTCTGAAGAGATTCATATATTGTCATTCGTGTCGATCGGAGGACATCGCTGGTCAAGTCTCTTGCCAGGAAGGCCAGAGACGTAGAAGTTGTTCATGTCGAAATCTCGCTACGGGATACGTACATCCACTCGCACCCTGTGTGAAACCTGGGAACATTCAAATTTCCTTTTGCTTATCATCCATAGAAATAACCTTGCCCACATGAATATTGGTGTCACCTTGAAGTAAGAGATTCGTTTGCTCAAACGTGGGACGCAGATTTCTATGTGTTACGCATACATGCGAAACATTAAATAATGAAATGTGTATGCCCCCGAGCATTAACAGGTATTAAAAGTTTAACATGCGTCCGTACTGTTATTGAGCCTCAAGCGTTAAATAGATGTTAGTTAAGATGCCAGCCCTTAAATAGATTTCTGATTAGATCAATATAGTCTGCTTGTAGTCTAAGGCAACTTTGTATGAAGGCCATCTCCGAGAGCTATGTATCAACTATCACTATATATATATATTATATAAATAACTAACGCATAAACAATTGTTCTAAGCAAAAATTGATTGATAAGTTAGCTCTTATACACCCACTATACACTATTGATTAGTGACAGTACTATAAGCACGCAATTAAAACATCATTCTATACCTTCTAACGTGACGTCTCCACGGAAAAGTAACCAGTCATTTTGTTCATAATGCAACATAGCGCGCAAATCATCATTTCGCTGTCTCGTCATGTTGCCCTCAATGAAAGTATCGAGATTCCATTCAACATGAAATTTCTCCATGGATTAGATTCTGGCACAGGGCAATATTGTCCCGCTGGGGAGGGCTGTATGTCGAACACCGTATGTGCGGGTATATGCTCCCCGGACGCTCATGGTACAATAGATAAGATTGTCATTTCCGGGATAAGCAGCAATCTTCGGGTTGGCGTTTGCCTTTATTAAAGCTACAACTTTCTGAGCAAGCCGTTATTGAGGTAACTGCCTCGGAGTGAAACTCTCCGACAGACGTCGCTTAAGCCACTCAATGCCGTGATGAAGCCAATGATACACAGCTCGCTCAACCATCATCAGCAGTCTACAAGAATGAGTAATCCAGCCAGACGATCATGGGGAGTAGCCATTCAGAAATTCAAACACACACACACCACGAAGCGCTGCGTGCTAATATTGTTTACGATGCGCACGCACAGACGTGGGTGTAGGGAACGGTGCGAGCGGTGCGTGCAGAGAATTAGCACTAATTATATTAATTTATTATTGAATTCGTATATACGAAATCTATCCAAAGAAATAACTTGGATTTTTGATTGATTTTTCTCTAATGGACAGCTGACGTTCGGAGGAACGTGGAGATAAGCGTAGGTTATGTATTGCAAATGATGAGTTGCCGAGATTATAGATATTTCTTGAGGTTTAATTACAATTGGTTTATACCGTGATTGTCGTAAAAATCGATGAATTAAATTAGGAAAATGTGCAGCATTTCTTCAAGATCTTCTACCATCCTTGTGGTGTCGTCAAAGTAGGTATAGCTCTTCGGAAATTAATAACTCATAATTACTAAATCCGTAATAAATAAAACCTAATGATTTCATTTATAATTTGCCTCCCTGCGGCCGCCATCGAGCGCTATACAGGGCCAATGTAAAGACCATTATATGGCAGCGTTCAATGACATCATTGTTCAGCTGCTGCACACTTTATGGTGTAGTAGATACCATTATCGGCTGGCGAGACAATCGTGACAACTAAACCTTAGTGCAATAAAATCCATGAGCGTGTGTGTGTGAGGGTTTTTGCGACAAAACGCGCACGCATAGTACTAGCTAATGTGCATATGTGATACGTGACCTCCGCCCCACCTAGGTTAGAGCGACGACAGAGCAACGCCGCCGAGGAGAATTCTGATCAGAGAGATTTCTCGTTCGCAAAGAAAATGTCACACAATGCTATTGCACAGAAGGGCGGCCGTACACAGATCGCAAGCGCAAATCATCTCTACAGGTGGTCTCTATATATATATATTTTTGTTGTTATAAGCTGTTTCCTCCATATAACGATGTCTGGCCCACTTGGTGAAATCTCAATCGAACGGATTTCAACGAGCACACCCGGTACTGTACGGTGGCTGATTTCGGACGAATGTTTAGAATGGCTTTCGTTGCTAGCGTCAAGAAAAAATGAATATTTTTTTGACCAACGAGACGAACATTTTATTTAAATTAAAGCGATTCGGAACAGCTGCTATTCAGTAGTTCCACGAGAGCAGTAGCACTGAGCATCTAGTCATAGTTCGCAGGCAAGAATCATGTATTGTCCCCATGATACGTACGGCTTTGTTAGCTAAACATGATTCCAAACTTTGGCCGACGTAACAGCAATAACAAGCCCCTAAATGGATAGGTACCATATTAAGTTCGGATTACTGTGTCGGTTGGAATCTCGTACGGTCTCATTGCTTATATATATATATATATATATATATACGTATATATACTGCTTTTCGAGCTGACCCTCAGTTGTTCCCCTATGTGACAGGCCCCAGCTCTTAACCTTTTAGGGATTGCTATGAGGACCTGTCGGGGCCACCTTTGCTTTGGTGGAGATATATATATATATATATATATATATATATATATTAATTTATTGTTCATGCCATCTCTATATGGCTCTATATACCACTAAAAATAATCGAAAATTTATATGTATATATATATATATATATATATAAATATATATATGCAATCGATTCGTGTCAAATCGTGTCTGTGAAGCGATCATATGTAGAACGGGGAAACAGTTGGCTATTTCTGTCATTTGGACGCTGCTGCTTCGAGTGATGATTCATTTAGTGAACGGGCTCGGTGGTGGCGAGGGTTGTGACACACGGTCTCTTTGGATGAGATGCTTACCTTGAGTATGTGGTGGGTGCGTCCGTCCGTGTCCCTGCGCTGGTCAACGTTGCCAACAAACAATGCCGCTATGACGTGTCGTAGTCGTAAGGGGAATCTCATTATTAATCGATACCATCGCCGTCATCCACAAAATCATACACAGCGATCTCGGCGTTTGCGACCGGTCACAAGAGAAGGTGTTAGGGCAACATAATAAATGACCTTTGATAAATGATGTCCTGAAGTGTTCCCTGCTGAAGTCCTTCTTCATGGCTGGAGAAGAATGGAGGTGGGGCGTCCCGTTTGGTAAAATTCGATGCCGACATCGATTGGCCGTCATATCCAGAGGTATCATCTGACTTTCACCCATCGCACCTAACCAAGTGGTAACTTTCCACGACTGCTTGAATGGTATCACCTGATCCCGTACGGTAACATAGGTATCCTTACAGTTGGGTAAGGCGTAGTTAGGTGTCTAGTTGAGAAAAGAAGCGCAAGTTGAAGGTCGAAGTCGAACTGTCTCAATGTTAAACTCGCTCTATTTTCTAACTGAGAGTCTGTTTTTCTTGATTTTATACTTACGTCTTAGTCAAGTGTAAACCTACTTTTACTTCAACCATTCCCCACACGTCGACAGACATATGGAAGCCTATCTTACGTCGCGACCTAATGCTCAAAGCGGCGACACGGTCCTGACACCCGAAAATCGTCATCGATCTGACCAAGCATATCATGAATCATCTCTCTTCTATTTCACAATGAAAATTTGTTATCCTCGGCAACTGGCATTCAACAAGGTGAACCGCTTGGCTCCGTTTCATTCAGCCTAGCTTTGAAGGAGTTAGTTGACTCCTTATCACCTCCTTCAATCCTTTGGTTCCTTGACGACTGCATCTTAGGTGGAGATATTGAGACGGTTTTAGCGGATATTAGAAACATTTTGGCATTTCAATCTCAATTGGACCGATTTATAAACTCGGTCCCAAAGTGAAATCTTCACCTTCTCTGCAGACCTTTATACCGGATCTTCATTAATACAAGCAGGTGCAACATACTTCCTGGAAATAAAGAAATCGGAAGAGACAATCTCGAACTGCTAGGAACTTACTTTCTGGCGAAATTCGACCATGTTTAAAATCACAGTGTGAAAAACTTTCGGGGTGCTGGAAAAGTTGCCCATATTAGGAGCACACAGAGGTTTGTGTTTAATGAAGATTTCATTGTCTGTTGGAATCAATACCTCTGCTCAGAGGTTATGCAATATGTCAGACGAACGCGACCTACTGGACTTATTCAATGATCAAGTTATGGATTCTTTGTCTTCTTTGTTAAACATTCAACTTTCTCAGATAGCTCAGAAACAAGAATCACTTTCTATTGGGATGGGAGGACTTGATCTCTCAGCAGCAGCCTCCATAACTGGATACAGTGTCGCGTCTATGTATTCGATTTCTGATCTGCTCAAGAAACTTGCGCCTAGAGATACTTCGAAGCACTTTGTATCAACCAGAGATGAACTTAATAAGAAACTTAGCCCACTTAACAAGATCCAACGCCAATGAGTGTAGGTTCATCATCGATTAGCTCAACAGTCCTTCTTTTATGAGGCTTCGAGTGATGTAGAACGAGCCAGTTTGAAGGCCCTTGCCAGGCTTTTGTCTGGATCTTGGTGTAATGCTGTTGCCTCATCTCCTATGGGAGCTTTACTTGAGTATCAATGTCCCGTCTTGCAGTAGGTTTACGCTTGGGAAGAAATCTAGCTTCTCCACATTCCTGTTGCTGTACAGAACCCGTTGACTCTCTTAGTCGTCATGGACTATCTTGTATAAAAAGTGCGTGGCGCGGCCCAAGACACTCTTTATTTAATGAGACTTAGGATAGGGCTCTTCGCTCCACATCTTGCTCTCTATTCCTTGCATTCGTGAACCAGCAGGTATTTGTCGCTCTGATGGAAAGCGCCCTGATGGTATCTCGTTAATCCCCTTTACCAGATGTAAAATTTGGGTTTGGGATTGCACTATGGCTAACACTTTAACACCTTCTTGTCTCGGTCGCGCAGCAACACAGCCTGGCCATACAGCCAGTACAGCCGAACAAGCCAAGAACAAACAATACGCCTCTTTGATGAATAACGTACAACGTTACACCTGTAGCTTTCGAAACACTGGGGGGGACCGGCGATACAATCATTAAACTATCTTCAGATACTGGGAGAAAGGTTAGCTTTATCCGCTACAGGAGAGCCTCGTCCAACCGAATTTCTAATGCAAAGATTCTCCGTAGATACATCCAAGGGGGCAACGCAATTTCTATTTTGGGTAATCTACGCTTGAGAATTGGGGAAGGTGGGGTGCCGCTTTGTTCAAGATATTCTATTAAGAATATATATACACGAAAGTCTAAAGTAATCTAGTCGTAGAATTAAATATACATTGATCAATGCAATCAGATGAAACTATGTTTTAAAAAAAAATGCTTCTAGAATTTTTACTTGAAATCTTACACATCGGAAACTGACTTGTATATTGTACACACCGCTGTAATTACTCGAACAGAGTGAAAATAAAACAAATAATAATAATATACACGAAAGTGTTCTCAGGTATATTCCACGTTCAGCGGGTACAATTGTCGCCCACTTTTATAATTGACTAAAAATAAATATCTATCGCCAACAAGCTTTTTGGCGGCTCTATTTTGAGTTGACCTGGGCGAATGAGTGCACTATATATATATATATAGATATATATAAAACAAGATGACATATGCCATACGGAGTAGTGTTGCTATTTTCAGCCAGGCGCCAATCAGCATAGTCAGACCCGCGCTTAGCTCAACCTCTCTCTCTCTCTCTATATATATATATATCTTGATCCCGAGGTGCAGCGAGACAGAGAGATCAGCAATGAGCCCTTTGACGTAACTAGTAGGTGATGCAAATTGATCGTTTGCGAATGAATGGATGACGTGTGCACAACGAGCAGGAATAACTTGTTTAGCGTGCAGAAGTCGCTGCCGGATAACTTGCCCTTTGAACTGAAGATTCCTTGATCAGTTGTATAAACAGATCAATTGTATAAACAGATCAACTAATATACAGAAGCAGGACTGGTGTCACTTACGTCTATATATAGGTAGCAGGGTCTTCCGGAGCCGCGTCAACTTTCTAGCTATTTCGCACTTGGAGATAACCACGTACATGGTGCAATTTTCGCTTTGGCTTGACTACTAAAAAAGAAATTCCCTCGCGCTTACATCATCGGAGGTAAGGCGTCACGCGAACGCAAGCGTTCCACCACATCGACATTGACATAATATGGACATTGCGGACAGATATATGTAGATGGATGGACGTTACATAGCGAGACATATTTCACGATGAGATTCGCCCCGGCGATCTCGAAGGTGGGATCCGACAGCTGAGTAGATCGTCACATCACGGAAATTTAATAGGCAAAAGGTCACACATCAAATATTGGCTACGTCAATTTAATGACGAATCCACGAAGCGTTCGGATATTTCTAGACCTTAGATAGAAACGAAGCGAAGCCACTGTCCATGACCTTGCACCGGGCATCTTTCGGGCATCTCAGTAGTCAACGTTCAGAAGATTAGTACATATATATTACTATACTATATAATATATAATACTATAACGACTCGTCTCTGGCTTAAGTATCGAGTTGTCCCGCGACCTGCTGAGGTAACATACAATACAATTATTGGTTTATTAACGGAACTGCAGTATTATCACAACGCTTAAAAGTTCTCGTAAAAATAATCGCGAAAAAAAAGTGTCGTCTCATGGATTATTTAAAATGCTACCGACTTCTGGAAATGGCATTTTTTACGTCCATTTTTTTTTAGTTATCATAAAAGTACCAGTATAAAAGGGGAAACGCCCCCACAAATTATATTCAGTCCATGCATTAACCCGCAATTATAAACAGACAGACATATAAGAGAACTTGAGCGTTGTAAAGATCCTTTTAATATTATAACAAAGCCTATAAAGGGGTTAACCTTTACTGTGTTATTGATTCAAAGTACATATTTATTCGCATATTATATAATCGAGTTTGAATAAATGCAAGCTGACAGTGGCCCCCCGCTCGATTTACAGACAGGAGAAAAAGTAACCAACACACCCTGATATATGCACATATGTGACCCTCATTCGATTCATTGAAGTATCTCAACCTCGCCTTCTTCCCTTGATACGGATCATCTGCTCGGCAATAACGTATAAGCTCAACTTGACATTACCAAAAGATGTACCACAACAACAACAACAAGATCGTCATCTTCGTCTAGAGTTCGACCGGCGCAGGAGGGCGAGAGTTGCGGTTGCGACATATGTAAGTACGACTGACACAAGAAACAAGTGTAGTCAATAGGAAAATACCACAGAGAGAGAAGGCGGGAGAGAGATAGAGAGAAGAAGAGAGAGAGACTGTTCGGTATCTTCGTACGGCCTGAGTCGATCGGTCCGACCGATGTCGCGAGACGGATGCTCTCTACTCTGAGTCGTCAAGTCGACTTTTGGCCAGAGAAAATCTTGAACCGGAGTCGCGTGCCCCCTTCCCTCGGATGGATTTCGAATCGCATATGAAATCGTCGTCAAGAAAGGGGCCTTGTTGGAATAAGGATCGTTGCCATCCAAACATTGAACGGAGACGAACATTGAAATCGTCCGGGCAGACGGCCGCAGACAACCTCATTGTAACTACCAACGTATGCTATCGAAGGGCAGGACATTCGCGTTGGGTTGGTATCTACAATCGTCGATAAGCGCGGTTCGGGGCTGGCGAGATTTCGGGTGAATGGCTCGCCCCAGCAACGGCTTCCCTTCGTAGCGCTCATTCGCTAATCGTGAGTGACAGGCGACTCAGCTCACGGCTGCTCCGGGTCCGATCAGGTCGTCGGGTGCTGCCGCAAGCTGGTGTCTGTCTCTGTGCGCGTGCGCGTGTGTGTGGCAACAAGCCGGCGGCCTCAAGAAAACCGGGCCAGCAGGAAGGAGCTGGCGGGGAGCACTAACAGGACAAGCCAATGGAGACATTTCCTTGGCGGTTCTTATCGAGTGTCAATCATTGCCGTTCGTCCGAGCTCGTACGTCTGTATGTCTGCCCGCCCATTCGAGCGTCCGTCGGGCCTCATCTGCCGCTGCCGCCGCCCCCGCCGCATTCGGGATTATCGTTCTTCGCACTAGTTCCCGCTGCTTCAACTGCCCGTGGTAGTCGTTTCGTCGCGGGGCTGATGGGGGCCGGCCTTTTCCTCGCTCTCTCTCACAATGTCCCAGTTGCCGCGTCAAGTCCAGCGATTCTGCATCAGAGGCTGATTCACTAGGCAGAGAAACGGCGGCGGCGGAGGTGGTGGTGGCGGAGGCAGGCCATCCACTGTCGTTTGCCACTATCCGGCACACACACGAATAGCAGCGACAAGTCCTCATCCCAAATTGATTCAAAACTGACTCAGCCGTCGAGATATCCAGCAGCCACGATACCAATTCCAATCTTTCCCTCCAGCCCAATGTTTGCCCAAGTCTCAGCGTCAGGCGCGTTCACTCCCTCGTCGGCTGAAACGGCCCAGTTGCCCTTCTCACGACACGAGCGTTATCTTATCTGAGATTAGTCCTAATCCAGGCCGACAGGGAAGGACATGGCAGGCGTCGCACCCCCGCACCCCAACTAACCAACCGCGCCCCCCAAGCGTCGCTGGATGGTATGCTTTTGCAAAAGCTTGAGTAGACCGGGTAAACGAAGATGGAGAATTTTATCAACCACGGATTCTGCGTTCTATGAGGCTATACTTTCTTGGGAGTTGTGTGACACTCGCCCACAGACACACACATGTATTTATGTAGATATATATATATATATATATATATATATATATATGTGTAAACGGCATTTGACTGTAGCTATGGATCTTACTACTATAAAATTAGACGCCTAAAGGCGGTGTCGCCCGAGCTGAATAGTATGCGGAAAATTTTCTTGACCAGATTATTCGATGCAGACGTTAGCTTGCGTTCAATCGTACTGTACGGTTCCTTCTCAATAATAGCGTAGCAACCATCATCAATCAGTAAACATAACATTTCAATGGTTTATTACTAAAAGAGAACTGCCCTATATTTATTCAATATGCAGCCAATCGTGTGCATCTACGCAGTTTCGTGCCACCCCGACCCCCACCCGCTCTTTGCCCATAGACGAGTCCCATCCGACGGAACTGCAATAATGAGTAGTGAAGGCAAGGATCGAACGTCACTTGTCCGCTGTATATATATATATATATAATATAAATTCGCCGGCAGTCGACGAATCTGGCTCGACGTCGTCGTCAATTCGAATCGCGCTGGAGCGGCGGCGGCGGCAAATCAGTCATTCGCTTCGCCGAGTACAGTGCCACCTTCGAGAGAAGTTGAAAACGACCAACGGGTGAAGGAGACACCGAAAGACGTCACTCGTTTCCTCGTGGTTTGGTTCAACCTCTCTCTCTCTCAATTCCTTCTCCCTTCAGCCGCACTGTCACTTTCCCTTCAGCTCGTTCCATTCGCTACCCAGCAGCACCACCACCAAACAGCAACTCACTACCGAGCAACCACCTCCCTGCCCAGTCACCCCCAATCAAAGGCGCTTATCAGCTGCTAGCAAAACAGACGCTAGCACGATACGCTGCTCTGCGTATATATAGTGGGTTGCTGCTGTGGCGGCGGCGGCGGCGGCGACTGCATCGTAATCGCTTTAACGGTCAGCAGGAATAGGGAGGGCCTCGGGAGAGCGCAGGGCCACAGCGAGTAACTTCTTATACGTTTCGCTCTTCGCGGGGCCGCATCCAACGCGTCATTAACGGCCTCCGGAACGCCACCCGGACAAAGGACTGATCCCTGGTGGGGGCGTTTGAGTCGTGCGTCCATCGCCCCAGCCGATCGTGTAGTGGATTCTGTCTGTGTGCCGGACAGCATCACGGCGGATGCAAGAAGCTGCTGCTGCTGCCGTTGCGGCCTTTGCTGCCGCTGAACCAAGAACACATTCATATACTACTTACTGTGCAGGCCACCACTCCCGCTCAGTGTTCTGCTTCGCTGAGGTCTCGAAAAGGCCCCAAATAAGAAGGACTAGGATAAGAAATAGGGGGCGAGCTCGAGAGGCCCGAAGGACGAGAATTCCCTTCTCGTCTCTGATCTTGAGACCACAGCGGTGAGTTTCGCCCCCTTTCGGGTCCACAGACGCCACTGACCCCATTGCGTCGTGGTGGCCAGCGACGGTCTGCCCTGCCGGCATGATTCTGGCGTACGTCGGCAATTCGCTTGCCGCTGTTTAGCTGCGTCGTTACAGCTGGCTACTGGATGAGGTTGGAAGAGCAAGAGAGGCTCCATCCGTTTTTGTGGGTAGGCTTCGAATCGGGCGAGGTTAGCCGACGCGTGTACTGGCCATACGAATGTCGACACGCCGATGTTAGTCCCAAGTTGACCCGCGCTAGTTTTCAGCGATCGGCGATTCGTACTTGTTTCGCTGGCTCGCTTCGTTACTGTTGCAACTGTTCGTGTTGTTGTTCCACCTCGGTTCCTGATGGTTTCGGAGCTTCGGCCAGCCGGCAGGCGCTCCCGTCGAGCGGGCTCACTCCGTGTGAGTCCGGCTAAGTTCGCGTGTACCCGATGACTTCCTCGAATGAGCTTCTTGTAGCTCGCCCGGCCGAGCCCATCTCAGGGTGCTAGTAGTGTACGCTGTTCGCAAATGCTGGAGTTCGCATGAGACGGCTTTGGATGGGAGCCTGGCCTATAGTGCAACGCAACTTGCAGAGCAAGCCCGGCTCCACTCTGTGAGAGCTATGCTTGACTGGATCCGCGACGTGGCTAGGCCTGGCCCGACCTGGCATACCCATTGCACGCCTAAGAAGAGGTTTCTGTGGGCGACAGCTGACCGCTAGAAGGAAGAAAGAAAGAGAGAGAGCTCGGGAACGCATGAACACAAACAGGATCCCCGTGTCGATCCACCTATAACACAATACGGCAACGACCCAACTACAAACCAAGCTCAGCTCAGGTACTTGACCTCGAAATAAATGGGTCGGTTGATATCCTTATTTCAAGTAGCTCTCGGCCTGGTGCATTGGGTAAAATTGCCTTGGGTAAAAGCAGTCGAATTCTTTTTTCCACTCAAGTCGGAACAGGCGAGCCTGGACCACTCGAACTTATTTAACTTAAGGCCTACCAGGCAGGCCTACCTTTTTTTGCATCGGGTTCGATGGCTGTATTGCCGAGAGAAGTTAACTGGTCGAAAACACGAAGAAAACTATGAATTTGACTGTGATAACATTCTATTCAATTCAACGAACAATGATATATAATATTCAGCATTCGATCAAGGAGCAAACATGGTTCTCAATGGTTCAATCATTTTATTATCATATTCAATAGTTGATAGTTTCTCAGAGAAGAACAACGAACATCGACAAAAGAGGGGCCTAGTAATACCCTTGCCGAAGATTTGCTTCGTTATTTTAAATCTCATAAAACATCAGGATAAATTCGCTGAATTTTTAGCCCAGAGTTCAGCTGGGTTGAGCGTACACCTTCTCGACCTCACTCAGGTCACGTGCCATTAGAGCTCAAGTCAATGGCGTCTGATAGTCGGCTTGCAGCTGGGTCGACGGAAACAGCACTTTTCATTGGCTGTCGGCTGATACCCGGCAATAGAAAGAAAAAAATGGTTTTTCTTTTTTATCACATAAATATGACTTTCTGTTTACGTACATGATATATAACCTATGTGACTGCTGCCAAATGTTCGAATATGAATAATTTTTCGATGACGTCGCGAAATTTGTAGGTATCAGTGATTTCAGCTTCACGTTTTGATACAACTGAGTTTGCCTTGAAGATAATATCACGCTAACCCGATCGTTTCCACGTCAACGACTATAAAATATCAATATGCGCGGTGTCATTGCTCACCAAACGGACTCGGTAGTGAACTAGCGATAAGGGCCGAATATAAATCCACTTCTGGATTGTCCCATCATCATTTGAATATTACAGCGCAGACATTTGTTGTCCGCAAGACCGAGATTTATACAAAAAAACAAAGTGTTGCAGCCAGTTCAGCGTCGCACGCGCAGAACAGAAGAACAGCAGCCGAGAGCAAGATTCCCTCGTTCGTATATTCCCTGCGAATGGTGGTAAGGTCACGTTGATACTCGATGTAGTGGTGGGAGAGAGCGTCGCGGGCTGCTTGACAGGTTGGTGGGGAAGGGGGGGGGGTATGGTTTGGGATTAAATCCTGCTACCAGACGTTGTGGAGAATCTTTGCATGCCTTTATCGTTGATCCTTGCCAGCTACGAGTGATGGGGAAAGAAAATAAGCAAAGGCCCAGACAGGTCCTTTGAGTAATACTTACTAAAGGCCGACTTCTGAGGCCTGTCACATTGAAGGAACAGCTGAAAGTCAGCTGAAGAAAAACAGGACATAAGGGTGAAGCTCTCCATCGTCTTGGGACGAAGCCTAGCCGGTAGAACGGTGCGGCCTGAAACCGAGCTATGTCCTCCTGCAGAGTTTATGTCAGGATGATTAAACGTAATAAAAATCCTTAGGGAGACAACATGAGATCGCTTGAACGAAGGCAACTCCTTAATACGAACGATGGGCGTTTGTTTTAGAAATGTTCATCTTCTCGGCGTCGGAAGGGGCCACGAAGGATTGTTATGTGGCCCCTCATCCAGTCTTAATAAAGCTAATTATATTATTATAAATATATGCGAATTCTATATTTACGGGTCTAGTGTTTCTATACCTGTCTATTTAAGTGTTGTAGTCCTTTATTAAGTTGCATGAGTACTTTAAATGAAATCATCGAGCACATTCTCAACCTCAGTTGCGAGATGCTGAGACGTACCTCACAGCAAATGCGCATCAGAGTTTATATCAGTGCGTTCCCCTCGCTGTGCAGAGCCAGAGAGGCAATGACCAGTCATCGGCTCCTTCGGGATAGTGACCATAACACCTTAGGCACCGATTTGACACCCAACTGTTCCCAGCTACTTCTCTAATTAGTGTACATTTGAAGGCGACACAAATCATGATGAATAATTACTGTAAATAGCTGCTGCTTCTACGGGTAGCGCACAGACTGAGACGTTTATCTTTATGGGTAAGGAGACCCATTTGTTACAGGTTTGTAGCAGTCGTGCTTCGCCTTTGCTATAACTCTACGAGAATTAGGGGAGAAATGTGTTCCTGTGGTCGTATATTGATAGACCCTATTCTATGGCGACTTAATGCGCTTCTCAGTCAACGTGCAAATAGGTCACTTATGAGTGCATGTTAATCGGCGATCAACTGTACAACGTTGGTGAAGTTTCGGACTTCGAGGGACGTTCCACCGTTTGGAGGGGCTAGGTGGCCGATAAGGCTTGGATCTTAGCAGTTGAAAAGCGTCTATTTGAAGTAAGTGGTCTGAGCGGTTTTGGTAAAACTGGCCGAATATCTGCGGGAACCTCAGACATAACAATTCTCCTCTATGAAGAGGTCATATTAAGGGTTTGAGTGCTGGCGAGACAGCGAAATTATTATCGGTTAACTACAGCGAAAGCTTAGAACCACGCAGCAGTAAGTCATTACTACTATTATTAGTATGGTTTTCAGAAAATACAGCTGACCACAACGAACCACTCTAGTGTTTCGTAAACTAAAGTAAGTATATGTTTTCGGGCAGACTCTCAGCCTTAAACATTTAACTCTGTTCACGGTACAACTGCTTTCGGCATTGCTTCATAAGACAGACCCCCTTAAATGCAAATGGCGTAGTACAGAAAAAGTCCGCAAAGACCCATGACTAGAACCCCTTGAAATTGAAACGAAATGCCCGAATAGCCTAGATACCGTCGCGTCGATTCTTCACAGAAAGTCCTCTGACGCGCGGGGGCCAGTCATTTCAGGCGAAGGTTGACAGTCAACCACCGAGAGCGGATAGGATTGGACAGCAAGAATCAAGAACCTTGGAAATTGTGTTGCTCTCCTTCAACGATTACAATTGTGCATTGCATTGCTCTCGCTGATGTTCGGTTACAGGTGACTCAATGTTGTATCGACACGTGCGTGGAAACCGAGGCGATATCAGGCTTCAAAACGCAACTCACAAATGTACAACTTCGTAATCCTTTTCGCTGCTAAGCGATATAAGCTGAGGTTTCGCAGAAAGCCACTTAGACGCTTCAGCACTTCAATGTGAGTAGTTAGTCGCGAGCAACGGAAAGCCTCGCGTTTACATTTCCATCGCTTCAAGCAACCACCAAATAACAGCTGGTGGCAGAGGTATTGCTCTCTCTCTCTCTATCTCTCTCTCTCGCACACATCTGGATGGCGAAGTTGCACAGGGCTGTCTTAATTGCAGTGGTTATCCCCAAAGGACCACGTAATATCGCAGGGCGTCCTGGTGCCCCGTGACTGGCCGCCGCCGCCACCACCACCACCACTACCATCACCAACCCGAGATTCGCTCTCTTAAGACGACCTCTATTCCAGCTGCCGCAGCCACTGAATAGGGACACGGACCGTTTGTCGTTGCTCCTCTCACTGATAGGAACCAGCCGTGTTGTCTTCAATGTAACTTTTGCTATATTTGTAAAAAATATATTGTTTAGATAATAGATGATTTTTACAGGCTTGGCCGATTGTAGGACACTGTTAGCATAATGGGAAGAGGTTTCAATAGTGGGCGAGAAAAAAATTCTATTGTAAAACACATATTGTGGGATACTTGCAGGGATAATTGTCGGGCTGAATGTTAGATAATTTTGGCAATGTTTCGTTTTTCGGTTGGATGCACTTCAGTACGAAATGCAGATAGATACATTGTTGGCAAGCTCATCTCATATCCACGGAAAATTTACCTCGACAGAACGATAAGTAGGCCAGCTTATAGTTTCCTTGACTCGGAGCTTTGACCTGCCTCTGATCGAATACATCTCATTCGATCGGAGAAATCTTTGCTAGTTTGTCAGAAAGAAGAAAGTGGGTAGGTTTATCGTGGAACCTGACTGTATCGTGAAGCGACATAGTCTCTATAAACTCTATATCATCCCGCAGGTTCGAGCCCTGCCGTGTGACACATAAGAGAGCTTAAGCATTGTAAAATTGCAGCTCCTTCAATAAACCAATAAACCTTTACCTTTACCTTACCTTTTACCGTAATTGTTCCGAGTGACGCTCGTAGAACCGTTTTTGTCTAGACGTTGCAGGGAATCGGTTGTTGGCGTTTTTTTGGAAGAATTTGACTTGTTGGCTTTGGGCGAGACTTGCACGGGCGCAGGTCGCGCCTCTTGTCTTCAAGATGGTAAGAGGATCAATCCCTCGTGACACTGCGTTTCCAACCGCCGCTGTCGTCAAAGGATCTAACTGCTGGCCAACTACTTCGGAGAGACCATTCGGCATAAAACAATTCAGCGGCCATACTCTTGCCCACCGCTTGCCTCCAATCTGGGGCTCGCTCTCACATGAAGTTAGAACCCTTACATTAGCTAAGGTTTTTGCACGGAAGGTCAAGAAATACACGTGTAAATAATTCAGCTGTGCTGTACGATGTATACGACACTTAAGTAAACGAATCGTAACTATTGTGTGTTTATAATTGTCGTTAATGCATAGAGTGTATATAATATATATATAAATATATATATTTGTTTACGTATTAATTTTTTTGGGCGGGCATTATCTCATTTATACTGTTATCTTGATGAGAACGAAATTTATATTGCTCGTATAGCTGTATCGAGATAGGTAAAGTGACAGTGATAAGGCCACAACGGTATAGCCATGGTTGGTTTAGTTATGATTCATGACTAATATAGTAATCCATCCCTTCGCGGAAAACTGACTCAACCAACTAGCACAATAGTGCGTTGGTCAAGCTAGATTTTGCGTTGTGTCGTCGCTGCACGCGTTTGCCGGGAACAATGTACCAGAAAACCCTGTAGCCTTGAAGCCGGTGAAGTGTATCTCTGGTTAGCGAGGCTCGTATCATAGCTTGATCAATTACCCACCCACCGGAAACATTATTATGTGGCCTGCGCTGCAAACAGGTCTACCGAAGTGTCAATTCATCAAAAGGACGAAGAGCTCTCCTTTCATTGTATGGCCTGCCATAGACGAGTATGATGGTGACCCGGCGGATGGCTCAGTAATGGAGCCAGGCCCGCAAATCGGTTAATGGCCTATTTTAGGTTCTATACGCTGGGACGCGCATAGCGGCAAAATTATTTTTATCGCTAACCACGTTTGTTCATTTGGAGTCATTGTCAATAAAGCTCGCTACATTAGCGGACGGATAAAGGCGAGATTTAATCTCCCCCTATATATATATATTTATACGTTCATCCGTTTGATCGGTCTGACCAAAGATATCAACCGGCTAGCAATACATACATTCAGTTATTAGAAATAGTTCGTCTATTTGCGTGACCCGTCGACGTCGTATAAAGGGCACCATTACGCTCACTCTGTTTGTTATTCGTTTTATCTCAGGCCCCAATCCACGGGGTAATTCTCTGATAAGGTATATATGCTTTCTACTACTAAAACGCAACTAAAATTTAAAGATTTTGCATCTATATTCCTCAGCTAGGTGCCTATCTCAGACACGTGTCAGCTATTGTATGATAAAAGGTTAAGAGCTGAGGCCTGTCAGCTCGAAAAAACAGTCAGCTATTGTATGATTATATATATATGCATATAATATATTTCATACAATAGCTGCTTAAGTTTAAGCTGAACAGTATATATATATATATATATATACACTGTACGTAAATGTGCAAAGATGGCAATCGAACCCGTGTATTTAAAAAAAATTAACTGAATTTCCTTAAAAACGACGTTGTATCATTTTTCTCCGCACTGCTATTATGGAGTGTTACAATCGAAAAACAATATTCCATGAAGTGGAGTTGCTATATTTTTAGAGAAGACTGAATAATCGTCTCCGAAAGGAGTTATTTTTCGCCATCGGTCAGTGCGTCCACATGCTGACTCAAATAAATTACATCTACAATATATTTCATCATATATTCACACTGTATTATGTTATACATACCGAACGAATTATGTTGCATACATTATATAGATACCTGTAAAAAGTTACAACGCACAAGCGGCAAAATCACTCAAAGACACATTCTAGCATCAAACGTTACACCCTCCCCGACCTCAACGACACGTCTGCTATACAGCAGAGGTGTCATTGAGTCGTGTGTGTGTGTTAGCAAGGTATACTTTTGCGGGTGCTGTCAAATCGTTGCAGGAGCGATAGGCTCCATTTCGGAGCCAAGTTCAGAGCTGCTTTTTTGTATCGGCAGTTCTATCAGAAACGGCTTCCTATCAAGAAGATTGGTTAGTTTGATGTTGCAACTGTGCAGCATTCAACCACGTGAAGACTTTATAGCCTGTCGTTTTTTTCCAACTGAACTGAGGTTTTTCAATTGTGCGTTGTCTTGGCGAAGATGTACCGCCTAAAGGAACGGCGGTCCCAACGAAGACGATTGGACTATTTCCCGTGCTATTCTTTTTCAGTTTGCTTATCTAGCATCCACCGCTTCGTCTGAGGCTGTTTATCTCGCTGTTGTTCTCAGCCTTCATATTTGCTTGATCCCTAGACAACTCGTTTTCCAGGAAGTTTCAAATGTGCATATGCGCATAAACCTACTTCGTAATGACCGGATGTACGCCTAGAAAACATCATCAGGAGAAGGACAATGAATGTCAAGGTTGCTACCTCTGGTCAGAAACCTCTCGATAGCTCTTATCAAGCTCCTGTCCTGAGTGGTCTTTGAAGCGGTGCCCGAAATTAGTGTACCGAGGCTTGCTGTAAGGGGAACAGCTGAGATTCAGCTATATGAAAAACTTTGACACACTATCAGCCTATGTGTTACTCGCAAACAATTGACAACATATGTGGAAGGGTAAGTTTTGATCTAACAGGACTATGCAACATTTTTCTAATCTGCACTGGTCACTATCTACTCAGATAACTATACCAAATAGTATGGGTCAGTTAGGTGAGTTTGCAGGGGTCAATCCCATGTTTGAACGTATCGTGCAAGTCCACAAGGAGTCAGTCAGTTTTAGTCAACCTGTTGATGCTTGACCACTGATCATGGTAGCCTACACACCTGGGCACAACTCAAAGTGAACGTTGTCTGCGATGCGTATGAGAGATACAATTAGAACGTGGTTATGAGTGTGTGCACACTAGTATCCAACACGTATCTCGAATCACAGTGTTGTATCAAATTATTCGAGTTGAACATATGATGCTTTCGTATCTTGGTGGCTAATCTACGGTGACGCAAATATCGGCGACAAGCTTTTTTGTCGTTTTCTGACTTTCCTTAATACTAAACTCCAGTTATACTCACTTAAATAAACATAGAAGACACAGTAGGAAATTAGATGATGTTCCATTTTTCGAGCGCCTGTGTAGAGGGAAACTCGGAAAAGGGAACGGTCGTCCTTGTTCCTCTGATTTCGGTAAACACTCACCTCGTAGATGAAGCTACCCATTCCTGTGTGAGCGTCTGTTCTGGGCTTGGATGTTTTGACGTATCCTTCAGTGGGCGTCTCATCATTCTGAGATATAATATATATGTATATTATATATAACACACGGAACACGGCCGGGCGGCCGGCGGCTTGGGCGGTCACGGCCCCCTCACTGCGAACTTCCTCGAAGGGGTCTACCATAGGCTGACCCGCGCCACTTGGGGGGACAAGCGCGCAGGATCTTTCCTTCTGCAACGCCTGTCCCTCGCTGTGCAGAGAGAGGCAATGCCATCGTCTTCCTCGGGACAAAGTCGACCTCAGCCCCGGTCCCAGCTAATCCCCCCCATAATCTCTAGCAATAATTCCTAACTACTGAATGTTTGAATAAAACACTCTGAAATTATTGCTCACGGAACATAAAGCTCATTTATAAATTACCATGACTCAGGAGCGATAATGACAAGTTGAACCAATCGCCCATGACAGCCAGTGGTTAGATGTCATTGACCTATCCTGATACAAATTATGTTTAGTTGTAGATTACAAATCGCTAATGTGTGACGCAAATGGCTGATTCACTACGATTCATTCAATGTCTTCATAGGGGGTGGCTTCTTTGAACGAATTCGTCGTATACACGCCATTGCCATGAGTCTGATACCGAATGAGGCTGACATGCGCGGTTCTAGGAGGCTATACAACACTTGCGCAGGATTTCAGACGACGGCGGAATCTAATCAAGAGCGGAGGAGGCCCCGGTGAGGTCGACATTGTTCTTGGCAACCAGGCAAGAGCCACCCAGCAACTGGCAGCAGGCCACCTGGATGCGTCTGTATGTGTGTGCTTGTTCGTTGGTTCGTAACTGGCCGACCGACGAAGATGAGATGATGAGATGAACGGATGAGAGACGACTGAGCTGAATTGCTAGTTGGATGACAACGGGGCGAGCCACGACAGCCAACGAAGGCGAGGCAGCAAGCACCGATCCTCACCGCTGAGTCGACGCTCGCCGTACGCGATAGAGAGGATATTCAGCCAGCCAGCCAGCCAGCCAGCGGACATACAAGTGAGTGACTGGACTGAACTGAACCGGACCGAGGAGCAGAGGGCGAGCGACCAGAGGGAAGGCTCCTTTGAAATGCAAATGTCCGTCTGAGTCCATCTGGGTGAGTAGCCACCGACGGCTCGGAGCGTTGGGCTCCACGGGGTTTGGGGGGCGGGGGGCGGGCCGGAGGATGTCTAGGGTTGACGGGAAACGGAACGGACCTTTCCGTTGGAGTCGTGAACGCCCCTTCGCAATCGGGTCGCCGTCGGGCCGCCGCCAGTAAACGTCTCTTACCGGGATGTCCAACGGGGAACCGAGGAGAGTCACTCTTTGTTTCGAAGGTGGCTAGAGAAACGGACGGGACTGCCTTGCTAACCAACGCTCGCCGTTGCCCCGAGCGAACTAACGGTCGTCTCTGAGAGGTTCGGGGTACACGGCGCGGCACAGCCTTGGGGGCCAACGTTACGCTACGAGAAGTTGACGTTGTCCTCCGACGAATGAAGCGAATGTATGCTGAAAGCAAAGTCGAGAAGCTTGAAACGCAGTGAGGCGGGGGCCCAACTATGATATCATCCCTAATAGAAGGATCTCTTTGTTCGTCACTGTTACACGCAGCGATAGATGTTATGTCATACATATATATATATATATATATATATATTGATGCTGAACATAAGGTACGTACGCGTTTAGAGCCGTACATGAGCCTGTGTCCTATTTAGGTCAGTTTCGTAAGCCCTGCATAATTTTAGGCTTTAAGGTAATAGTCAAATGTCAGGGAGCTGATTGAAGATTCGAATTGCCCTCATTGATCCATATACTATTTTCTTGTTACAATAGCCACGTGTTCACCGAGTTCTTCCGGCTGTATTTTCCATAAAATGTGATTTTGCTATTAGATTATAATATACCGAGTTCAGATTGAACAGAAGCCATGATCTGATGACCGGTTCACAAACCTCGACAAACCTTGATCACACTCTTACTATTCTATATGTACACCGTATACACCGCGCTCTCGCCAAACTCCATTCCGGGAATATAAATCACTTTTGTGCACCATCGTGAGTTTTTAATTAAGATAAATATTGATATTTTGAAGGGAGGGGGCATCCGACAGATGTTTCATTTCTACAGCGAACGTAAAGTGATTTGTGTCTGGCTCATAATTAAAATAAACTACTCCCCGAAAGAATGATGACTGAACAGGCCACTGGTTGATTGGTTCGAAGTTTTCGTTGGTATAAAGAATTGATAATATCTATTTGTTAGCCGCGGCAAAGCTATCAAACTTCCTGCAATAGCCCGCGAAGACTACAATGACGGTTGGTATCACTATCGAAGTAGGCTTTCAAGGGAATCGTGTTGTTTTGTCTGACTATAATGAACTTGTAATAGTAAACTATAAATAAAATGACGATTTCTGGTCAAGTCACATATGGAAATTGTTTGTAGTTCGTTCGAGATTCAAATGCACCTTTATGGGGTCATAGCTAAGTGGGACCGCCGGCTGATGTTGTTACGTTATTTTGAGATTTGTGAATAAATTCCTCCGGACAATGACGACCTCCGACTGACACCCTGTCCCTAATTAATTCTCTAATCATTGTGTGTCTGATACTAAATAAAATCACATTGTGTTGGTTAATATGAATGAATACCTACCTAGGTCATACCTGAGTAGACGCCTGCACACCAGCGCGTTCAGTCGAAAAACAACAGATATCTCTGCTAGTTCTTATACTCTGTCTATATCGATAGGCATATCACCATAGGGCATCCTTGCTAAAACGAGCTGCTACGCTACGATTGAGAAACTTTGAGCAAAAGCCACCACAGGCCAAAAGATGAAATCATACAACTATAAGAGACCATAGGTGGAGAACGATGCGTCAACTGAATAGATCCAATCCACCCAGGTACCACATAAATTAACAGGACAATTTCATCAGCCCATAAGCAATGACTGCGATCATTGGGAAAATTGAACAATTTTCCCTAGAAGCGAACACCAAGCCGATACCCAATGCCGACATTTGATGACCATTCATCGTCTCAGTCGTGCAAATGTATTTTCTGGCTTGGCTTTGATCATATAGTGTTGAGTCCACAGAATCCTAACGATATCACGTTTTGACCACGTACAGAACGGTATCAGCACGAACGACTAGTCGAAGTGGATATAGCGTGAGCACTGGAGGGATATCGACGCCAGATACACGCAAAGGGCGATTTCAAGAATGCGGCGGTGATTGCAGCTTACACTGCGACGTGGGACAAAGGCTATACTCTAGCCACTCTGCCCAAGGTCAAATGTATGAGAAATATCATCAGAAGATCCAACCCATCCAGGTACCACATAAATTCACAGGATAATTTCAACCAGCATTCAAAGCTATAAAAAAAAGTTTAGTCAGGATAGACGGGAGACTTCTTCGGCGGGGTAGTGAAGAGGTGCACGATGAGAAGAGACCGAATACAATCATTAGATTGATGCTCAAATAGACGTGCAGGTGCTCAAATTGATGCTCAGTAGAAGTGCACCTAACCTGATTAGCAAATTTACTGAATGATGAATTCAAACCCGCCGACCGACTGCGTACACAGAGCCTGAGTTGGAATGGGAAGGCCATCATTCCTATATACCCGGATGATTTCGTTTCGGTATGAATATCAACGGCACGAAAGCACAGGCTGGTCAAAGCACCTCATCTCGTATGACCTCGTCTTTTACTAGAGGACATTTTTCTTCAAACGCATCGACACAATCAGAGACGTTCCAACGATTGTAGGGTGATCCCGTCCAGAGTGGACGTACGTGGCAAACCACCTTCGCCTACTAAAAAATCATCCTGTGTTGAGTGTGTCTATTTCTGCCATGAACTCGGCTCGCTGGGCATTACCTCGGTATCAGGATAACCTAAAGTTGCAGGGCATGACTCACAGCCTTAAACATTTAACTCGGTCTATGGTAGAACTACTTTCGACATTGCGCTTCATAAGCCCCCCTCCCCCATGCAAATGTGCAGTGGCGGGGATCGAACCCGTTCTTCTTCGACTGCAATGCGCACACGAATGCACCCCGCTACCAGGGTCGACTATCCAGGTATCCTGCCAAGGAAATAGATGTACACTACGATAGTCTAGCATTCTAAAACACATGATAGGAATCCGAGCCTGGCTTATAGGGCAAAGTAGGTCATCGTCCTCTTATATCCGCATATCGAAAATGAGCCCCCAGAAACATCACCTCGAGTATGATGCCGTATGCCGCCGTATAGAAATTACTATATATTCGGCAGATACTTACGAATATCTCAGATATCTGGCGAGCACATGTGGTCCTCGTGTGGCCCTCACCGCACAAACACCGTGGTTGATCTGAATGGACAAATACTGTGTACACTCCGTGGATAGTTTTAGAGAGAGCTGTAGCTACTTCTAACTCGATAATCTGGGGCTTTCAGGCTGTCTCTCAGCCGGCAATTTTCGTCCACGGTATTTCGTTTGCATTGCCTAGTACAAAAAACCCCTTAATGCAAACGTGCAAACGGTGGGGATCGAACGCGTGTGTCCACCTCCGGTTGAAACACAGACGAACTACCTCGAATCGCCCCACGCCACCGGGCTCAGACGAACTTTCCTGGAACAGCAAGCCGCAGAGGAAGCCAATTGAGTTTCACCAGCAGAAACTAAATGCTTGGCCCAACACGAAGCACATTGTTAGCAGCTGCAGGCTAAACACGTTACTTAGTTGTTGCAGGCCACAAGCAGGTGATTCATATCATCGGAAGGTAACGCGGCAAAGCGGTCCAACTAGGACAGAGCAAGGCCACGCCGATAAGATTCAATCAACTGATCTTCCCCATGACCATGGGTGGTGATATGCCGCTGTATTAATTAACACGATGAAATTACCGATCAACGAAGAACGAGTATTAGCATGGCTGGCGATAGCGGTGTTGGCGACAGGTAGATTTTCTTAATCCCAACACACCCATCCCCCCCTCGGTTGTGTACGTGGTTCATGCGATACGATCGAATACATTGTTGTCTTATTCAGAGGGCTTAGACGAACAAATCCAACAGCGAGAAGAGTCCGGGTCCGTGGAACCATCCGACCCGGGTGCGCGAATCAACTGACATGACGATGCGTTCCTCCGCACAAAGAACATTGGCGGACGGAAACCCTACAAGTAACAACGAAGTAACAGCCAGCATCACGTGTCGGGAGTTGTAGGGAAAAGCCACACGAGGAATTAAACAGCATTGTGTACGTGAGCACAGTCTCACCGCGGCTGGGGGGCTCGAGCGACAGGAGCGCACCTTCTACGGGATGAGTCTATCCGGCGCCGGCAGCTCGGACGAGCAGCCACTTTAAAAGAGCTCCTCCTCATCTGCGCCTCAAAATTAACAGTCACGCAGCAAGGCAGGCAGGCAGCCAGACCTAACTAGGGCCAAAACACAATTACGGCACGCGGGTAGCTGCTTTGTAGTGGAGAACCCGCAGCGCCTTAACGCTAACAATGCAAGAGCAAGGGAAAGGCCGTGGTGCGGCAAGGACCTCTCAAGTGGACACCATCGCTGGACTGGGCCAAATCGACCGACGACGAAGAAAGAATCGCCCGAAATGGCACAAAAAAAAACAAGCTGTCAAGAACAAGAAAAAATCATTAAATATCAAACGATTATGATGAGTGATGCTCATGAGAGAATTTTTTTCGTGCGAGCGAAAACTAGAACAATAATGGCAATCTTTGTAGCAACAGGAATGGCTGGTGGAAAGTGATATTCTTCAAAATGCAATTAGTAATAATTGTAACAATAATAATAATAATATAGTTTATAAAACGCAAGCAAACGATCTTCAGCAATTTTGGAGCAGGCTCGTGTTGTCC